>CM054063.1:124278353-124966878 GCA_028641055.1 Alopecurus myosuroides | reverse complement strand
CGCTCTTGGACTATTAACCTGGAGCCTTATGTACCTAAGACCACACGGGTACCGGAGCCATCACTGAAGCCTATCCCCTCAAGGCCTTTGTCGCACCCTGACTTCTAGGGGATACTCACCGTACGAACTGGATAGCAGATGCTTGGATTATGGGGCATAACTGCTCCCACGTCCCAGCTTCCTGGTAGGCCTGCGCTTATGCGCGACAACACAAGCCCTGCTATTCCATCGTCGATGTAAACTATCCACTAGAGATCAAAGGCACTTCCGTCGACGTACTTCAAACCATACACACATGGTACGTCAACGGCGATTAACAAGTGATATCACAACAGATCTCTACGACCCAAAAGATTGAAATAAGTTGCAAATGGCTCTCATTAGAGCAGAGATAGCAAATACAATCATTCAAAGGGCACCTGCCCCAACAATACATCATTACAATACAGCGGAAGCATTCAACATGTCTGAGTACAGACCAGAACCAAATAGGCCTAAGAGGCCGGGAACAAACAGACGGAGCCCATCCACGAAGTCTCGGATCCTGCTCGGGTCCGCTATCTACTCGTCAGCAGTCTCGTCATACTCCACGTAGTAGCCACCATGTAGATCCTCGGAAACGTCGTCTGCGTAAACCACAGCCCCAAAGGGGTCAGTACATAAACGTACTGGCAAGCAAGACTCACAGTTCACCAAAGTGTAACCCGTCAACACCAAGCACAGATGCCTTGGGTTCAACGGAAGAGAGGGGATATAAAAGATGCTGCAACTGGATGCGCTAACCAACTACAGAGATTCTACCACTTCCGGCTAACAGAAAGGAGATAAGATCGAGGGTTGTAACCAACTGAAAGATAACTTCAAGCAAACCCATCCTGGATCTCGCCCCTTATCCAAAGAAGCAATCCGAGGATAACTCACACAGTTGTAATAGTGATGGTTCAAATTATTGTGTCAATAAGTCTATTACTAGTCAAATTATTAATCATGGGGTGTAACATGTTTGATCATTATGTTTAAGTTGTCCTGAGTACTTGTTAGCCAGTACTTTCACCAAGTAATCCATAACCGCGGAAAACACGGCTTCTCGAGAAGATTTACCCTGCAGGGGTGCACCATAGTAACCGTACACGCAAGAATAACCCGCCAGATGGGATGCCTCCCACCAAGCGGGGTACTCTACACAACCAACTGTTCTTCGCATCAAGCCCAAAGCACCGCATGCTGTGCGTGCGCGGCTAATCGAGCCCCACGAAGAAAAGGGGACCCTCATAGCACTCTAAGACCACGCCGCCCTAAATGCCGACTACAAAAGTTCCACCCTGGCCTCGGGTTCGTACCTGCATATGATGCAGCAAATGGAAAGCCCGAACTAGTACGGCGATTTGGACGAGATGCGAATCGAGTCAAGTTGAGGGGGGCGCCCATACTCGCTTCCCACATGCGGGTAGTGCGCTCATCATGGATCAGTAGACAAGACCCTTTTCCTATTAGGGTCGACACTAGGAGGCCTCAAAACCACAAAGGGCCTCCTGCCGGTGCCTTATCATCAAATTTATTATTAACAGCAGCATTAACAGGATTGATTGATTAACATCGAGCCCCCACAACGTAAAAAAAAATATAACAACTGAAAGTAACGGGTAACAGACTCGAGCAAAACAACCTAAGCATGCTAGTAAGACTCTGGCTCAATCAATGGGTGATAGGAGGGGAGGTGAGGCAATATCAAGGTTAAGGGATTCATGTGATGGGTTCGTAACAGAAACAACTACTACTAAGGCTAGCAGAAAAGAACAACGGAAAGTATCGGTAACCAATGTTGAAAGGAACACAGTGGTTCATGTGAGTGATAACTTGCCTGCAAAACCCAGTAGCCTGGTACTGAGCTAGATCCTTAGAAGGGGTGTCGTAAGTATCGTCGGTCTCAACGTCGTCGTGTATCCGAGAAGAAGCAAACAAACAATGCAGAAAAGGTAGACAATCATTATCATGGCATTGTGCACAATCAAAGATGATGCATGTCAAGTTAATGGTTGCATCAAAATAAACTAATTGACAAGATAGAAACAGGATTAAATGGACCCACATGCAATTGGATTGCATATGAAAAGCCCATGAATTTTGGTTGAATTAATTGTTTTACAACTAATCATCATATGAAAGTGGATTAGCATGATGCATGGATGAGGAAAACAACAAAATAACAACAATAGAACCAAATAGAAATAAGGTTTACCAAGTTTGGAATTTGTTTATTAAGTGTTGGAATTTTGGTTCCTTAAAGGTGTCACAAAAGCATTTGTTGTTTTCATCAAATTAAATTGTTCAAAACAGATCACCAAGTTTATATTTGAAAAGAAAACAAGATTTTAGTTGGAATACATGTTTCACTTATTGAAAAAGGATTTCAAATGAATTATTTAGGAATTAAACAAGTTAAACAAGAATTAAATTGGAATTAATTCAAGTGTGGATGTTAATTGAATTTTATTTGATCAAAACATTAAACCAAGTTCATATTTGAAAAGGTTATGCTTTGATGGTTTGAAAACATATTATATATGTCCCAAAAGAGTTTGATTTGATCAAGCTATGAATTTAGCAATATTAAATGATTTAAACAAGGTTTAAATCATTTAACCAATTTTAATTATTCAAAACATGAAACCAATTTTATATGTGCAAAGGTGGTTTAATTTTGCATGGAAAGCATATTTCATTTGTGGAAATTGGATTTAAAATGAGCAAGTTATTATTTTGGCAATTTTAAATGCAATAATTAAGAAACAGTTGTTTTCAGCAATTTAAATTATTCAAAACAGCAAACAAAATTTATATTTGGAAAGTACATGAAAAATTGATTGGAAAACATATTTGGTTTGTGAAATTTGGAATTTTTATGAGCAAGTTATGAATTTTGCAAGTTTAAGTGAATTTGACAAGTTTTCAAATTTTGCACCAATTTAAAATATTCAAAACAGTAAACAAATTTTATATTTGGATAGAACATTTAATTTGGTATTGAAAACATATTAAAAATGTTGAAATTGGAGTTAGGATGAATTTCTTATGCAATTTACAATTTTGGGTGCAAATCTGCCATTTTTATGGATCTAGGGACTTGGAAAAATTTTTACAGGGGTTGGAAAAGAACTAGCAGGGATCTATTGGTGATTACTGAGGTTTGTGCAGTACCAAAACAAAAGGAAAAAAAGATTTGGTTAATTGAGGGAGGGGGGACTCGAACCCCTCACCTCCTGCTGAGCTCAAGGGACCTAAACCAGTAGGGCTGTTGTTCTGTGTGTTGAAAGGAAGGGGATCTCGGGGGGCTTAAGGTTCAGCTGCGGGCTTAACTGAAACAAAACGAATAAAAGAGCAGAAAAAGGGGTGGAGCTGGGACTTGAACTCGCGATCTGGGGCTTTGCTGCGCGCGCTCCAAACCAGTGGGTCTAATGCGGCTGGTTTGGAAGGAAGGGAAACTCGAGGGAGTAAAGGTGTGGTTGGCGGGTGGTTTTTCTCTGAAAAATCTGCACGTAACCTGTACCTGTACGTGCCATGGCTGCACCTCAACGGAGGGATCCCGAGCGGATATGGCGAGGGGGGATGAGCGGCCGCTAGGGGAGGAGGTAGAGGGCGAGAGGAAGGAGGGGAGCGGCCTCACCTTGGGCGGATGGAGGCGCAGGTGGTGCTCGGGGCAGCAGAGGTCGGTGATGGACAGGGAGCGACGGCCGGCTTGAGGAGGACGGCGGCGGAGCATCCAGCTCTCCCGGCTCGAGCCGAGGGGGTGGAGAGGAAGCCCGTGGTGGGGGCTTTCCATTCCCACCCCCACCGCGGCCGGAGGGGACCCGGACGGCCGGCGACCACCGGAGCCAAAGGAGGCACTTTCTGGTTCAGGTTGTGGTGTACAGGTTACAGACAAAAGTACAGAGATGAGAGAGATGGAGGAAGAGGGAGGAGTGGAGGCGGTGAGAGGGAAGAAGGAGGGAGAGAACTAGGGTTAGGGGAACCCTAGGGCAGGAGCATGGAGTTATAGGGAGGGGGGAGGTGGAGATCACCGTTGCCTGTATCTGCTCTGTCGACGTGTGCCCTCTGGATGGAGTCCGTACGAAGAAGACGACTGGGAAAGGGTATTGGGCCTAGGAGAAGGTAAGTTGGGCTGGGCTTCCTGCATGCCCCTCTCTCCTCTCTTGCTAGCTTTATTATTTTTATTTGTTTCTTTTTTTTTTGCTGATTTGGAAATAGGAAGAAAGGAGGGGTTTTGAGGTTAGTAAAAATTTCAGAAAAAATTGGGTTAACTCCTTTATGTAATATTAACCAAATGCAAGTGTTGGAATTTCAAATTAATTGAATTATGGGGCTGTTTTGACTTGGAAAGAATTTGATTGAAATTTATGGTTAAGTGGTTATTGAAAACAATATTTTAATTATGGTGATCAAATGATTTTAATTGGAAACAAATGATTGATTTGTTTTGCAATTTTCATAATTTCAACATGGTTGTTGTTTTGGAAGAAAAACATAATTGAATTTGAGAAGGGTTTGATATTCAATGAATTTTTGATAGAAACAACACAACAGTTTTGAAATCACACTTTAATGGAAACAAACAATTGTTTTATTTTGAAATATCATTTTAGAAATTGTAACATCACAAGGATGAAACAAAAGGTTTGAATTTTGGTTTGGAATTCAAATAGAAAACAAAGGAAAACAACTGAAAACAGTTGGAAAACAAATCAAAAACAGAGGAAAACAAATGGAAAACAAACAAAACAAATGCAATCAACATGATGCCATGATGCAAAACATAAAATAACAGAGAGCAAACATTCTAATGGCTATTTTTCAGACTTGGGATGTTACAAAACGCCCCCCCCTTGAAGGAATCGCGCCCCGAGATTCCTACTGAGAAAATAAAAGGTCCGGAAACTTCTTGGGAAGATCCACTTGAGTTGTTACACGTGAAACACATCCTGCACCTTGGATAGACGTCAGGGAATTTGGAAACCACCGGAACATTTTCAAATAAAGGGAGAGGTTTTGTACCAAGGGTGTATAGCTGGATAGAATTTGATTCATTTGGAGAATAGATTATCTGGCTAGAATGGTGGAACAGAGTTATTGACATCAATGCAACACCAAGAATAATCATCAATGTCAGAATCAGCAACATGAGAGTAACGAGGAATATGTGGCCTCTCATTAGAATTGGATTGTTCTTACTTATCTTGGAAGTCAACATTTGAGATCCCGGGGAGTGAACAGAGTTTTGATTGCTTAGTGGAACCAGAATTGGGTTGTATGTTGTGAAAAAGGTTGTTGACACAAAGGAATGTGATTCTCCGGTATGAAATAACACTTTAGTTGGACAAGAGTTTACGAGGAAGTTTTGTTTAGACGCCGGTAGAAGATTTGAAGTGGAACACAACAACAAGATTTCAACGGACGAAAGGTTCTTTAAAAGAACAGGATATTGAAGCAACACCGGGAAAAACGAGAACAACACACTCCTGAGGTACTACGGAAAACCCATCCGGGCTTCTAAAGGATCAATATCTACTGCTTAAGGAATAGAGGATCTGCTTCCGGGGCTTACACGCCTCCGTTCTCAATCATGAGTAGGCAACATGATAAATCATGTCACAACCACCTCCATTCCTATGGTCTAGTAGATATAACCATCCTAGAGAAACCAGAATACGTGAAATCCTAACTTGAAAGTTTAGATGAGAAGGGAAAACAACGTTGCACTTCCTTACCAGAAAAAGGGAGGGTGGGTGGGGAAAGAAGAAAAAGAACAGAATTCCTACTCTCACGTTTCATTTTTCCTATATAGCTACAAAATAGTTTCTAGACTCAACTGCGACCAGTAAAAAGGGATCCTACAGGCAGACAGGCTCTGATACCATTTGTCGCACCCTGACTTCTAGGGGATACTCACCGTACGAACTGGATAGCAGATGCTTGGATTATGGGGCATAACTGCTCCCACGTCCCAGCTTCCTGGTAGGCCTGCGCTTATGCGCGACAACACAAGCCCTGCTATTCCATCGTCGATGTAAACTATCCACTAGAGATCAAAGGCACTTCCGTCGACGTACTTCAAACCATACACACATGGTACGTCAACGGCGATTAACAAGTGATATCACAACAGATCTCTACGACCCAAAAGATTGAAATAAGTTGCAAATGGCTCTCATTAGAGCAGAGATAGCAAATACAATCATTCAAAGGGCACCTGCCCCAACAATACATCATTACAATACAGCGGAAGCATTCAACATGTCTGAGTACAGACCAGAACCAAATAGGCCTAAGAGGCCGGGAACAAACAGACGGAGCCCATCCACGAAGTCTCGGATCCTGCTCGGGTCCGCTATCTACTCGTCAGCAGTCTCGTCATACTCCACGTAGTAGCCACCATGTAGATCCTCGGAAACGTCGTCTGCGTAAACCACAGCCCCAAAGGGGTCAGTACATAAACGTACTGGCAAGCAAGACTCACAGTTCACCAAAGTGTAACCCGTCAACACCAAGCACAGATGCCTTGGGTTCAACGGAAGAGAGGGGATATAAAAGATGCTGCAACTGGATGCGCTAACCAACTACAGAGATTCTACCACTTCCGGCTAACAGAAAGGAGATAAGATCGAGGGTTGTAACCAACTGAAAGATAACTTCAAGCAAACCCATCCTGGATCTCGCCCCTTATCCAAAGAAGCAATCCGAGGATAACTCACACAGTTGTAATAGTGATGGTTCAAATTATTGTGTCAATAAGTCTATTACTAGTCAAATTATTAATCATGGGGTGTAACATGTTTGATCATTATGTTTAAGTTGTCCTGAGTACTTGTTAGCCAGTACTTTCACCAAGTAATCCATAACCGCGGAAAACACGGCTTCTCGAGAAGATTTACCCTGCAGGGGTGCACCATAGTAACCGTACACGCAAGAATAACCCGCCAGATGGGATGCCTCCCACCAAGCGGGGTACTCTACACAACCAACTGTTCTTCGCATCAAGCCCAAAGCACCGCATGCTGTGCGTGCGCGGCTAATCGAGCCCCACGAAGAAAAGGGGACCCTCATAGCACTCTAAGACCACGCCGCCCTAAATGCCGACTACAAAAGTTCCACCCTGGCCTCGGGTTCGTACCTGCATATGATGCAGCAAATGGAAAGCCCGAACTAGTACGGCGATTTGGACGAGATGCGAATCGAGTCAAGTTGAGGGGGGCGCCCATACTCGCTTCCCACATGCGGGTAGTGCGCTCATCATGGATCAGTAGACAAGACCCTTTTCCTATTAGGGTCGACACTAGGAGGCCTCAAAACCACAAAGGGCCTCCTGCCGGTGCCTTATCATCAAATTTATTATTAACAGCAGCATTAACAGGATTGATTGATTAACATCGAGCCCCCACAACGTAAAAAAAAATATAACAACTGAAAGTAACGGGTAACAGACTCGAGCAAAACAACCTAAGCATGCTAGTAAGACTCTGGCTCAATCAATGGGTGATAGGAGGGGAGGTGAGGCAATATCAAGGTTAAGGGATTCATGTGATGGGTTCGTAACAGAAACAACTACTACTAAGGCTAGCAGAAAAGAACAACGGAAAGTATCGGTAACCAATGTTGAAAGGAACACAGTGGTTCATGTGAGTGATAACTTGCCTGCAAAACCCAGTAGCCTGGTACTGAGCTAGATCCTTAGAAGGGGTGTCGTAAGTATCGTCGGTCTCAACGTCGTCGTGTATCCGAGAAGAAGCAAACAAACAATGCAGAAAAGGTAGACAATCATTATCATGGCATTGTGCACAATCAAAGATGATGCATGTCAAGTTAATGGTTGCATCAAAATAAACTAATTGACAAGATAGAAACAGGATTAAATGGACCCACATGCAATTGGATTGCATATGAAAAGCCCATGAATTTTGGTTGAATTAATTGTTTTACAACTAATCATCATATGAAAGTGGATTAGCATGATGCATGGATGAGGAAAACAACAAAATAACAACAATAGAACCAAATAGAAATAAGGTTTACCAAGTTTGGAATTTGTTTATTAAGTGTTGGAATTTTGGTTCCTTAAAGGTGTCACAAAAGCATTTGTTGTTTTCATCAAATTAAATTGTTCAAAACAGATCACCAAGTTTATATTTGAAAAGAAAACAAGATTTTAGTTGGAATACATGTTTCACTTATTGAAAAAGGATTTCAAATGAATTATTTAGGAATTAAACAAGTTAAACAAGAATTAAATTGGAATTAATTAAAGTGTGGATGTTAATTGAATTTTATTTGATCAAAACATTAAACCAAGTTCATATTTGAAAAGGTTATGCTTTGATGGTTTGAAAACATATTATATATGTCCCAAAAGAGTTTGATTTGATCAAGCTATGAATTTAGCAATATTAAATGATTTAAACAAGGTTTAAATCATTTAACCAATTTTAATTATTCAAAACATGAAACCAATTTTATATGTGCAAAGGTGGTTTAATTTTGCATGGAAAGCATATTTCATTTGTGGAAATTGGATTTAAAATGAGCAAGTTATTATTTTGGCAATTTTAAATGCAATAATTAAGAAACAGTTGTTTTCAGCAATTTAAATTATTCAAAACAGCAAACAAAATTTATATTTGGAAAGTACATGAAAAATTGATTGGAAAACATATTTGGTTTGTGAAATTTGGAATTTTTATGAGCAAGTTATGAATTTTGCAAGTTTAAGTGAATTTGACAAGTTTTCAAATTTTGCACCAATTTAAAATATTCAAAACAGTAAACAAATTTTATATTTGGATAGAACATTTAATTTGGTATTGAAAACATATTAAAAATGTTGAAATTGGAGTTAGGATGAATTTCTTATGCAATTTACAATTTTGGGTGCAAATCTGCCATTTTTATGGATCTAGGGACTTGGAAAAATTTTTACAGGGGTTGGAAAAGAACTAGCAGGGATCTATTGGTGATTACTGAGGTTTGTGCAGTACCAAAACAAAAGGAAAAAAAGATTTGGTTAATTGAGGGAGGGGGGACTCGAACCCCTCACCTCCTGCTGAGCTCAAGGGACCTAAACCAGTAGGGCTGTTGTTCTGTGTGTTGAAAGGAAGGGGATCTCGGGGGGCTTAAGGTTCAGCTGCGGGCTTAACTGAAACAAAACGAATAAAAGAGCAGAAAAAGGGGTGGAGCTGGGACTTGAACTCGCGATCTGGGGCTTTGCTGCGCGCGCTCCAAACCAGTGGGTCTAATGCGGCTGGTTTGGAAGGAAGGGAAACTCGAGGGAGTAAAGGTGTGGTTGGCGGGTGGTTTTTCTCTGAAAAATCTGCACGTAACCTGTACCTGTACGTGCCATGGCTGCACCTCAACGGAGGGATCCCGAGCGGATATGGCGAGGGGGGATGAGCGGCCGCTAGGGGAGGAGGTAGAGGGCGAGAGGAAGGAGGGGAGCGGCCTCACCTTGGGCGGATGGAGGCGCAGGTGGTGCTCGGGGCAGCAGAGGTCGGTGATGGACAGGGAGCGACGGCCGGCTTGAGGAGGACGGCGGCGGAGCATCCAGCTCTCCCGGCTCGAGCCGAGGGGGTGGAGAGGAAGCCCGTGGTGGGGGCTTTCCATTCCCACCCCCACCGCGGCCGGAGGGGACCCGGACGGCCGGCGACCACCGGAGCCAAAGGAGGCACTTTCTGGTTCAGGTTGTGGTGTACAGGTTACAGACAAAAGTACAGAGATGAGAGAGATGGAGGAAGAGGGAGGAGTGGAGGCGGTGAGAGGGAAGAAGGAGGGAGAGAACTAGGGTTAGGGGAACCCTAGGGCAGGAGCATGGAGTTATAGGGAGGGGGGAGGTGGAGATCACCGTTGCCTGTATCTGCTCTGTCGACGTGTGCCCTCTGGATGGAGTCCGTACGAAGAAGACGACTGGGAAAGGGTATTGGGCCTAGGAGAAGGTAAGTTGGGCTGGGCTTCCTGCATGCCCCTCTCTCCTCTCTTGCTAGCTTTATTATTTTTATTTGTTTCTTTTTTTTTTGCTGATTTGGAAATAGGAAGAAAGGAGGGGTTTTGAGGTTAGTAAAAATTTCAGAAAAAATTGGGTTAACTCCTTTATGTAATATTAACCAAATGCAAGTGTTGGAATTTCAAATTAATTGAATTATGGGGCTGTTTTGACTTGGAAAGAATTTGATTGAAATTTATGGTTAAGTGGTTATTGAAAACAATATTTTAATTATGGTGATCAAATGATTTTAATTGGAAACAAATGATTGATTTGTTTTGCAATTTTCATAATTTCAACATGGTTGTTGTTTTGGAAGAAAAACATAATTGAATTTGAGAAGGGTTTGATATTCAATGAATTTTTGATAGAAACAACACAACAGTTTTGAAATCACACTTTAATGGAAACAAACAATTGTTTTATTTTGAAATATCATTTTAGAAATTGTAACATCACAAGGATGAAACAAAAGGTTTGAATTTTGGTTTGGAATTCAAATAGAAAACAAAGGAAAACAACTGAAAACAGTTGGAAAACAAATCAAAAACAGAGGAAAACAAATGGAAAACAAACAAAACAAATGCAATCAACATGATGCCATGATGCAAAACATAAAATAACAGAGAGCAAACATTCTAATGGCTATTTTTCAGACTTGGGATGTTACAGCCTTGGGAACTTAGTGAAGCTGAAACCAAATTGGCCGCGAAGGCTGAGTATGAGAAATGGTCGGCCGATCGGAAGGCGCTAAGGGAGCCTAAGCCCAAGGAAGTATACCCTCCGAAGGTAAAGAAGTGGGCTATGAGTTTTTTGACGCAACCGTCCCAAGCCGAGCTGAATATGCCTGACGACTATGGAAGTGAACTTCGTAGGCAAGCAGAATTATTGAAGGAGGAGAATGAAGAAAGGAAAAAAAGCGGGAAACAAGTTGACCAGCTCGGGATGCAGAGTAAACAATCGATCCCCCCGCTCATAGTTAAAGCCGGTCCGGAACAGGACCCCGAGGTCAGAGAAGCTGCGGAAGCAATGGGTTTAACTGTAGAGAGTGCCATGATAAATGCGTCCGAGATGGGTTTGACTCTTCGTGCCTCGTTAGGCCTTGAAGATGTGCCAATGGGTGAGGTAGCATTACAATATGTGAAGAATGGGCCTCTCGTCGAGCCTACGCAGGAAAAGAGTCTACCACCACAAATGCAAAATCATGCTACATTGGTACAAAAATTTCATATCATGGGACGACAAAGAATATGTTTATGTGGATGTTACAGAGGAGCATCACACCAAAAAGTACTCTCTAACAGTTGAGATGAGTGAATTGTTCCAGCTGTTCAATCTGCGCGAGCTCGACAAATCTATCCTGAGTTGCTACGTTCTGTAAGTGATTTATTTCTACCTCATCTCGTTTTTCATTGCCTGCACTATATATATATTGTCCTAACTATGTTGTTGCGTACGCTATTATGAAGATTGAAGATTTGGGAATGCAAAATAAGAAACATCCATGATGTTGGGTTCATTGACCCACAAATCATTAATGGAACTATGTTACAACGTCACCCCCAAGACGTGGAGAAAGACTTGTACAATTTTCTTAGAAAGCATCAACTCAAAAGTCATATTCTATTTCCTTACCATTTTGGGTGAGTGTTTCTCTCTTGTGCCCATTCTCTTTTGTTTACTCCATGCGTGGTATGTCTAATCGATAAGTTATGCATGACTGTGCATGTAACGTGTCCGCAGGTTCCACTGGTTGCTGCTAAAAATTGAACTTCACACCTCCATAGTTTTTATCATGGACTCTATGGATTCAGATCCAAACCTTTGGGTCGACATGAGAAAAATGCTGCAAAGTTAATTATTTTCAATCATTTGCGCTCTATATCGATCGGTCTCTTTTGTTCATTTCCTAATATGTAGTAGCTAATAACTCCCTTGTTCATTTAATTTTCTTTGCACTGTAGAGTTTGGAGACGGTTCTCAAAAGAAATTGTCGGTGAATTCAAACATCAGCTAGATTTTAGAAATTTAGTTCGTGTGGATAAGCAGCCACCGGGGACCAATCTATGTGGATACTATGTCTGTGAGAACATACGGAAAGAAACCACTGAGAAGAAGAAGTCGGATAACGCGCGGAAGAGTCTCAATAACTTGCGGAGGACGCTTAGTCCAGAAGCGCGCTTCCGACCAATTCAAGAGGAAATAGCATGATTTTTCCTTAGGCATGTCATCGATCCTAAAGGAGAACACTATGCGTCCGACGAAGACCAATTCAAGAGGACTTAGCAGGATTTTGCCTTATGCATCTCCTAGATTGAAAATTGTTCGAAGTTGTGTATATCCATCGTAATTGTGTATGGAAACTTGTTCGAAATTGTATATGGTCACCCGAGATTGAATATATATTATATATTCCTATTGAATTCTTCTTGTTTGAAATTTCATATATGCATGTATATAGTAGCGTACAATATATATGTGTACTGAAACTTCATCAAAATTAAAATAAAACACAAAATAAAATATAAAAGAAATAAAACAAAACAAATTAAAAAGAAACCAGGTTTAGGGGGGCTAAAACCCTAAACCTGCGGAGGAGGCCTTCAGTCCCGGTTAGCCACGAGAACCGGGACTAAACGTCTTCCGCCCCGACGGACTCCTGGCGCCCACGTGGACGGGCCTTTAGTCCTGGTCCGTAAGTAGCGCGACTAAAGGGGGGGGTCTTTAGTCGCGCATATTTAGTCCCGGTTGTGAGGCCGGGACTAATGGCCTTTGCGAACCGGGACTAAAGGCCTATTTTCTACCAGTGTGTGCTTCCTAGAGCTTTTACTTGTTGTCATCTTTTGTTGGGACAAAAATGGTGCAACTGATATAAGGTTAATTCTAACAGTCATTATCCTGATGTACAATTCTTTTGTAACTCTAAGAAAAATTGGATAATACATGCATCACATAGAACATTGCAAAGGGTTATGAATCAAAATCTATGTGCACCTATATTTCCAATGCTTGAAAAAATAAAGGAAGAGATGCAAAGAATTGAGCGTTTAGTGATGGGACTTGGAGGTGTTAAGGAGACATGTGAGACTGTTTCTACTAATGTAATCATGTCTACTCCTAGTGTTGTTTCTTGTGCATGTTACTTTTGAAGAAAGGGAGCCTACAATACAACCTGCACCACCACCACATATATTGGAGGAGCATGCCATTGTGCCTAGTATAGTTTCTTGTGATTTGTAGGTTGCTTTTGAAGAAAGGGAGCCTACCAAGTACAACCTGCATCACCACTTGAGAAAGATGAATTAGTACCTACTAAATTTGAGGAGGATGTCATTGTGATTGGTGCTGATTTCGAGCTACAAACTACAAGTGCTGAATTTTGTCAGTCTACTAATTTGCTAGTTGATTCTTGTGAGTTGACAAGCATATATAGTTCACCACCATGCCATAATTTGATAATTTTGAATTTTGAGCATGTGGTATTGATTACACATAAAGAAGTTCTTGCTAAAATACCACCTCATAATATTGTGTATTCCATCATGTTACATGAACCAATTACTGTGCAATGTGCTATGAATAGGATTGCTGAAATTTCATATGTCAATTCATGCACCTATACTACTTGTTTCACTTTTAATTTGGTTGGTGACTATAACATGAATGAAATTTTTATGGTGGATCAAATATGTATTACTTGTGATAGAATTTCTGAATTGAATACTGTGTTACCTCAGTTGGATTATTTACAATTTGCTAAATCTAAGCTTGATGTTACACATATGTTTGATTTGCCACAAACTTTGATAGATACATATGCTACTGAATTGTACTTCAGTTATATTTGCAAATTGAGTTGCAATTTACATAATAAAGATAATAACAATGTTAAAACAATTGGATGTACTACTACAACCAAATTTGATCATAGATATTCTATGAGAACACTTGAATTGATACTAAACAATAAGAATTTATACATAGATGTTGCTACTTGTGATAATGATTTTATAAGCTTCACTTATACTTGAAATTGTGATTGCCATTTGATGAGATGTTATTTGTTTTAATGTGACAATTATGTGCTAAATACATGCAAATTCCGTACTTTATGTCATATGAGAATAATTATCATGTTTATAACAATGATGCACCTCATTATAGATACATGTATTGTGCATACACGTTGTTATTTTTGTTTCTTCCACGTGTAGCTTACCACAAGCCGAGGAAGTCTTTTCCTGAAGAAAGGGAGGATGATGAGGATATAATAAGGGTACATGGCGAATGTACATGCTTGAGCTGGGAGGAAATATTGAGCCTCACTGATGTTCATTATAAGGTGAATTATTTCCTAGTAATAAAGAATGTTTGTGTTTATGAGAATGTTATACTACCTAAGCCTATGATTTATGTATGATTAGGTTTACTAATAACACAAACATGGACGGAGAAGAGGAAGCAAGGAGCACAAGAAGGAGCGTGGAAAACAAAGTTGCTGCCATGGAAAACAACAACAAGGAAATAATGTTTCAGTTCAGACTGGCATAAGTCCTGAATTTAAAATAGTCATGGATTCTTCATATGGGCTCCAAATAAAGCAAACAGGCACAATCCGATTAGGAAATTCCAAGACCTTTCAAATGGGCCAGTTTGTATCCGAGTTGGTTGAGTCCAAACGAGTAGGAATAGGTCAAATTCATGGGAAACATCCCCTCCCTTATATATAGCTACCACCCGCGTGTGGAATAGATTAGAACAAGTTTAAACCGAAGAAACCCTAGCCTCTAGATTGTATTGCTGCCAAGCATTCATCTTGAAGTATTACCGGCAAAGTTGCGTGATATCTTGTTATTCCACTGAGAATAAGGGGATACAGAACCACTCGTGATTTTTGATTACGTGTGTAAGAGTGTGTAGTTGAGAATATCTAAAGGGACTGATTGTTGTTGCATTGGCAATAGGGGTTATCCAAGTGAGAGGTATCTGTGTAGCACTAGTTATCAGAAAATCCACAAAACATCCACAAAAATAGAGAGAGCTCATTGAGAAAATCGGGCCACCCCATACCACCATTCCAATGCCACCAAAAGAATATGAAATTATTATGACAGGGACTATGTCTATCAAGGTGGAGGTAACATAATTATTTAGTGATAAGCAAAGTTTTTGCTTCGTATAAAAATTGTGGTAACAAGACTTGATCAACCTTGTTAATAAAATGATTTTGAATGAAGAGGACAATGTTTTCACTATGTTTTCACCTTACCCATTATGTTTTCACCATGTTATCACCTTGCTACTTTAGTATAATTATGTTTTCATCTTGATTACGGTGGTTATGCATGTTTTCACCATCCATATTTTTGTTTTCACCACTTCCACATTTGTTTTCTTTGGTTATTTTCCTATTACAGTGTCATAGAACCTCTGTAGTTATGGTTTTGGTTTTGTTTTCCACCTTTCCACATTTGTTTTTCTGGGTTCTAATTAAATATTAAATTCTGAAAATACCTCAAAAACAAAGTTTCTCGAAAAATTCCAGAAAAATTATAATAAATTGTTACATAAAAAAATGAGGTAGAAAGGCACCTGGGGCATCCTAGGGGGGCCTACCAATCAGGCACACCATAGGGTGGCGCGGCTAGCCCCCTGGTGGCGCCAGGACAGGGTGTGGTCCCTCCGGCCCTCCACTAACTCTCTCCCCTACCAAAGATTCCCTTCTCTCACCCCAAACTCAAAACATTTCCTGGAACCTAAGTTCTTGCTGTTCTTCCTCGATATTTTTCGATGTATTTGCTAAACCCACCTTTGTTGCTGAAATTTGGTGCATTTGCTCTCCTGTATGTGACTCCTCCGATTATCCAAGTAGAATTTTATTTGGTGGAGTATTTCTTGAGTATTTTGGTACTGTAGGTGACAGCTTTTGTGCATGCTTGATTTGAGTTTAAATAACATAGTTTTGATGCACGTTTAGCTCTCCTATAAGTCTCTATAGTAGTTTCCACCTTACAATTGCTTGAACCCAATCTTTGTAATGCTTGATTAAAAATTTCAGAGATGGAGCACAATGTGTATCAACTTAACCAGCATGAGTTGGAATTACATGAGGTCATGATTGTACACCATGATGAAAGAGTATCTCCATCAATCTATTCATGCCAGGAATTCATGCGTGCTACGGGGATTCTGCAGGATTTCTATACTCTTGTGCAAAATGCAGGATTTGACCGTTTCATTAAGGATGAACCTACCCAACATATTAAACTAACTATGTCTATGGTGCAGGATTTTCGCTTTAGCTAGTCTTTGCCGAACCCTATGGTCCATTACAAAATTTATAATAAAGCTATAGACTTGCCTTTCAATGATTTTTGTGCAGCTATCAAGGTGCCAGAATGGGTGTCATGTGAGAAAATAAGAGGGCAACCCAAACCACTGCTGGATTTATATGAGGAGATTTGCCAAGGCAGAAGCTTCACGGGGGAGAGTGGTAAAATACGAGAAATTAAACTCCCATCCATTCGATACCTTGCTTATGTTATTTCCAAATGTGTGCTAGCTAGAAAAAAGAGCCAACATGTTATTTTTTTATGATCTGGCTTTTATCTCATCTGCTTTAAGACATGACAGGTCTTATAACTTTGGTGCTTTTATTGCTTACCGTCTCTCACTTAACCATGAGAAGGGCGGAATTTGTGGAGGTCTTGTTGCCTCTCGTTTGCTAGCTTTGCATGGTGTGGAGCCTCATCCTCTAGACCTTCAGTTTCCTTTAGAGAGTCTGGACCTTATTTCCATGATTCAACATAAGTTTCTCTCTACCTATGCTAACCTGAACAATTTATTTTATAGAATAACTTTGTCCAAACAATCCAGGTGCAGAGTGACTAAATATGATACAGTAGTACTTCTGCCTGCACCAATTTTTTTTAACCTTAATGGCACGCAAGGATGGTCACTTTCGGAGAGTGAGCTGGATGCATACATTGAGCAACACCCCCAGCATGTAAAGAATGCTGGAGCGGGGGACGATAGTGATTTCTTCCAGCCCTTTGACACTGCGGGGTTTCCGTACCAGCACCCCGGTTATGACTATGCGCCTGTTGCTTCATCTTCTTCATGGGCGCCCAAGTACGACCATGCGAGGGACGACCCACCACAGTGGGGATACTTCCCGTGTCATGATTGATCTCCACTTAGGCCACAAGTCTAAACTTGGGGGAGGTATACCTACATCACACTCATCTATATATCATGTTTCTGTCCGTTCTTTGTATATCCATGTTTTCGTTTCTTTCGCTTCTTTCGTTTCTCTTTGTTTGTGTTGTTTTGTTCTTGCTTTACAAAACACAAAAATACCAAAAATATTTATGTTGTTTCTCTTTATTTGCTTCTTTAGTATATTTTGTTGATTTTCTTTCCTTTCTCGTTTCGGTTTAATATTCAAAAATCCAAAAATATTTTGCCTTGTTTGCTTGTTTCTTTATGTTCTTGTTTTAATTCAAAAACCTAAAAATATTTGTTGTTCTTCTTTGGTTTTGTAAAGTTTGTTGCAGAGTTCATCAGTTCTCCGTGTCTCTATTGGATCTTGGTTATCATTCTATATTATTCAATCCACATGAGTGAAGAGCAATAATGACGATTTATGACAATTGATGTTGTGGTGAGAGGCTGGTATGAACTCTATTTGTTTTTATTCTTGTACATATACTCATCCATGTGGACATGCTTAGTTTGTTCGTGTAAGGTGTATGTTATTTAATTGATGCTTAGTAGTTCGTGCTCTCACATGTTTAGTTCCAACTTATTAATATTAGATAACATGTCGTATAAATGTTTGATTGCATTGCTTTATTCATAGAAGGGTATGACATTGTGGTATCTCCATCTGATTGTTTTGCTTGAATCGACTTGGCACATGCTCACACATGCATATGATTGAAAAAAAAGTCAATTAAGCCTCGATGATTTATTTTTCCTCGGAGTATTTGTATCACTTTTATGCCCCTGCTAATTTTGTTTTGTCGCAAGCATGATTATGACAGTTTTTGCTCTCTTGATTGACGCTCCCCGTCTATTGCTAGCCTTCACATGTACCTAGTGTGAGCTCTACTCGTGCATCCAACTCGCAAAAACCAAAGTTTTCGAAATGTGTCCACCATACCTACCTATATGTGGTATTTAACCGCCACTCCAAGTAATTTTCTCATGTGCTACCTTTAAAACCTTCAAAAATTATTCTTGTTTTGTGCCCCTGTTTTAGCTCATGAGAACGTAAATAGAGAATCTTTATCTCACTTGTTGATTAGATTTCACACCCTGGACTAGTGGCTTCATCCGCTTATCCAAATGATAGAAGAGCTGGCAGCGGGGTGCCCAGCCCCAAATTGATTACTATGAATTCTCTTTACAATTTTTGCCCCTGATTTATCAGTCAAAGCATAATTGTGTAAACAAAAGAGAAAGAGGGATCACCTTCTACCCAGATGCGTCCTTTTATGGGAGCCGCTCTTGTGAAGTATAGTTGGCTTGTGACGTACTGTATTTTCTGTTTACCATTCGCTGACATAAGAATACACCTCTCTAAAACATGTTTTCAATAACTATGTTTAATAAAATAAAAAGTTCTAGCACATGAGTTAATCCCTGCTTCCCTCTGCGAAGGGCCTTTCTTTTATTTTTATGCTGAGTCTTCACCTTCTCACTTGATGCACCTTCTTGAGAGCATTGCTGTCATTCTTAGTGTAATGTGCTTGTCCCAGAACACGGTTGTTGTGGTATAGCTTTGATGCTTGTATCTTTGATATATTTATTTCTAGTATTCATTTGAACTTCAGAGGTGCCCTAGCATTTATGTTTTGCTCCATTATTAAGGGCAAGAGAGTACACTTTATCATACCCTATTACGAGCATTGCAATCGTGTAGATTGATATATTTCATGTTGTTTATTATTAGTTTGTCGGGATCTCTTCATGGTTTGTCTAACTATTAGGTGCCTTTTATCTTGCATACATCTTATTATGAATTTCCTAAGCACTTGATCGTATAGTGAGTATATTTACATCAAATGAAACAAATGTGTTCGTAAAAGTTCTTTTATCGCACTCAGTTGTCACTGAATTTCTTGAGGACAAGCAATAAGCTAAGCTTGGGGGAGTTGATACGTCCAAAACGTATCTCCTTTTCCGAACACTTATGCTATTGTTTTCCTCTGAACTTGTCAGTTTTGGATACAACCAACGCTGATTTTAGCAGAATTACCTTGGTTTCTTGTTTTTGTGCAGAAAAATGAACTTTCGGGAGAATACACAGAAAAGATCCCAAAGACCTTAAAACACCCGAAGAGCCCCGGAGCCAGAAGGAGTCCCGGAGAGGGGCAAGGAGGGGGCCACACCACCCCTAGGCCGCGCCACCTGGTGGTGTAGGCCCCCAGGCACCCCTTCGGGACCCCCTTTCGACTACATATCCCCCGTAACACTAAAACAATAGGGGGTTCGTGATATTCCACAGAAACATAAAAGAGCGCCACCGCCGCCTCGAAACTCAATTCGGGGATCAGAAGTTCCTCTTCTGGCGCCCTGCCGGGACGGGGATTCGGAGGAGATCATCGCCATCGTCAACGCCACCTCTTCTCCATCAACCATCCATGTTTCCCACGTCCATGTGTGAGTAAACACCGTTGTAGGCTGAGAGGGGTGGAAGGGATTGTATGCGATCGATCATGTAATAATGCCAGATTGTTAGGGCGTAGTGCATAGTATCCATTGTTAGTGGTTTCTACCGTTATTGCAACTTGTTATGCTTAATGCTTGTCACTTTGGTCCCGAGTGCCATGATCTCAGATCTGAACATGTTATTATTTCATGAGTATAATTATGTTTCTTAATCTTATGTGCAGGTTGTTTACAAATGTCATTGTCCGGAAACCGAGGCCCCAAAGTGACAGAAACTGGGACAACCGGAGGGGATGGTTGTGATGTAAGGATCACGTGTGTTAACGAAGTGTTAATGCTTTGCTCCGGTGCTTTATTAAAAGGAGCACCTTAACTACCAGTAGTTTCCCTCGAGGCCCCGCTGCAAACGGGCCGGTAAGACAAAAGATGGTGTGCAAGTTTCTCATTGCGAGCACGTATGACTATATTGGAACACATGCCTATGGTTTGCCTAGAATTTGGATGCTTTATTATTATTATCTGCAATGCACATGTTTAGATTATTACATGAACTATCTTATCCATGCAACACCCGTTCATCCATTCGCTATGCCTACGGTACTTTATTTTATTACTACTACTGCTATAAAACTGTTACCACTGATAAACTATTGCGAGCAAATCTAATTTCACGTGCAGCTGAATTGACAACTCAGTTGTAAAGTCTTATACATATTCTTTGGATCCCCTTGTGTCGAATCAATAAATTTGGGGTTTACTTCCCTCGAAGACTGTTGCGATCCCCTATACTTGTGGGTCATCACTGCCATGGAATCCCTCAAGCCGAGATGAGCGAGGGAATTGAGTCGCCTCACCGTCTTCGTCCTCTACGCAGAAGATATGCGCCTGAGGAAGTTCCGATCGTCCCCGCCATGGCCGTCTTCCTCGCCGGCCATGAGACTTTTGTTGTCCAGGCCTCCGTCTTCTTCCGTGACTCCCCGTAACTGTAGTCCACACCAACCGCCGCCTCTGCGCCACCGACACCCTCGAGATGAGCCTCACCTATGGGACACCCTCCCTTTTCTCCCTATTTCTTTGTGTCCTCGCCATCGTGCGGGTGTGCTCCGGTGGTGATGGCTGCCATGAGCACGGGAGCGACCTGCTCGAGCTTGTTACAGTTGCGTAGCTCATGCACTCCCATGTCTACACACACACACCAATCCTACATGTTGCACGCACACCACCGTGATGGCGGCGCCGCCCCGCGTTGGTCGTCCCCGGCCAATTTCCGCCCATCTTTTTCCGATCTGAATCGTGACGGTGTCAACTTTCAGTTCGTCACATAAACGCGTGGATGTTTTACCTCGTATTACATCTGATCCCGATCGTTACACAAACTCGACAACAACCTAGTGGTTATATTCCTTGTCCTCTCGGGTGTGAGACCCGAGTTCGAATCCCCTCCGAGGCAAATCCTCCAACTTTTTGGTGATTTATTTGCCTTCATGGCCCACTGGTCAGTGACTGTAACAGCCACCTCAGCCTTCCCCGCACCTCGTCAGTGCCACGTGGCGCTTGGGCCTGCTCGTCAGCCACTCTCGGTAGGGCGCCCGTCGGGAAGAAGCATCCCAGATCCAGATCGGATCTGGCTCTTTTCCGTTTAGGCCCCTAGCCTTTCGTATTTTTCATCGGAGCCCTCCCACTCTCTGTTTCCACGATGAACAGGTCCCTGCACTTTTCATAAAACTCCCCAAATATTCAAATGCTTATAACTTTTGTTTTACTAATCCAAATAATGCAAACTTTATGTCTATTTTTATCATAAAAATGCATAGAATCTTACTTTGCCATCCATGCTCATGTTTGCATCTTTCATGTTGCATTCTAGTATTGTTATGCATGTGCACCTAAATAATAAACATGGAATGTGTTGGGGTACTTAATTCAATTTGTGCCCTATTCCATATAATATTGTGTAGATCATCTATGTATTTTCCTCCATGATAACCAACATTTAATTTGATGGTTAGCTAAACAAGTTCAACCTATAATTAATTGTTGGGAATCCGATTCTACTTAAATTGGTTGAGTTGCATTCTCGCATGTCATGCGTCCATATATTGATCTTGCTTAATTTTTTGTCGTAGTAGTAAGTGTTGCATCATTGGCTTCTTTTAGTGCTTCGCTTCTTCGCGGATAGGACGTTGAGATGATGTGATCACCGACAAGTTCTTCTAACTCTACAAGATGGATTCCAGGCAAGCTTTACTCACTTGCTATTGATGTTTGAAGATTCCTCTTTGCTACCTACGCTTGCCGTTGTCTACTATGCTACCTTTGTATGACGATTCTTGGTTGCGATCCCATCCACATATTTATCTTGCAGGCACGATATAACCTTCTCTCCGATCCTATTACCTTGTTTACCTTGTTGGGTTAAATAGTGCACCCCTGCAGGTTTAAATCTTTTCGAAAAGGCGTATCGCCCGCGCTTATGTGACGATCTTTGAGAAAGTGCTGGCTAACAAGAGTCAGATAACTTACACCTAATGGTATTTGTTATCCTGTGCGATAACGAGATCACTATTTCAACTGTTTCAACATGTGTGAGTTTTCCTCGGGTTACCTCCTAGCATTGGTTGAGGGGGATAAATCCTGGATGGGTTTGCTTTGGTGAGTAGTTGTAGTTGGTTTTGTCGCGCTCTCTCATGTCTTTCTAATAGACGGAAGTTAGCACATCTCTATAAGTTTTTAGTGTTGCTTGCCGCTTCAACCACTAATCCCTTCTCCCGAAATTCAAAGCATTGATATCTTGTGAAGTGTTTGGCCTACTTACTAGTACTGCATATCTTGCAAGTGCTTTACCATACTAATCCCTTCGGGGCTGCATATTCCAAAATGAGTCGACAGGTTTGAAGTTTGACGATGTTAGCTTGGGAATTCCTCCGGCTTGGCCTGGGCAGGGATTGGACGTCATCGGATATCTTCAGGACTCTTAGTCCAATTTGTGTCTTATCCGTAGTCGGATACTATTTCGTTTTCCACTGTTATTTGGATCTTTGTATTGTATCAGTTGTATTCTTGACTCATTGGAGTCGTGTTGTATATGTATCTTTTGTGTTGTTGCGGATTATTTGTTAGCTGTTGTAATGGTTACCAGAAGTTGACAACCCGGGATCGGTATTATGTGGATTCTGGCAGAAACGTTGAAATCCCCATAGTACCCGATCCAGGGGCGTCACAAATGGTATCAGAGCATGGTTCTGATTCCCAATGTTGTTTCGATATGAATGGGTATCGAAGAAATGGGTCCGCATAGCCTGTAGGATAACCTCGCTAACGGTCGTGTTTCTAGAGTGTCAAAAACTATTTATGCTAAAACTGTTTTTGGGAACATCTCATAGGATTCTTTTATTCCTTGCCTCTATTCTACTTCCTATCTACCTTATTTGTTTTGGATTCTCCTCTCTTATCTATCTTTTAAAGTTTAGGATCCTAAGGGGTTGGGCGTTCTCTTAGCCTTTTAACCTAATAGGCTCGATTTTTAGAAGTTTCTCGATGGAAGAAAATCATCATCAACGCGAGTAAGAACCCCTTGTTAGTGGTATCGAGAAGATCAACAACGTGACAGAAGACTCGATAGCTCCAACTCATTCCTTCTCTCGTGGTTGTGGGCGGATTGCGACGGGGCAATCCCTTATTAGTGGTGTCATTTGTAATGACCGGGGATTTTCCCCAATTAGTTTTGTTTGTTTTTCGTCTGTGCATAATCATGCTTCATGCATCATATCACATGGTATTAATAAAATTATATTATACAATATTTTAAATGGTCAAAATCTATTTTCTAAATCCCTAAACCACTTCTCTTATTTTTTCCGGAAAAATGAATAAACAAAAGAACAATTTTTGTTTTGTTTTGTGAGAGGTTCAACCTAGCCAGACCGAAACCAGGCCAGTCCTTCAGCCCACCTCCTCATCTTCTTGTACGGACAGTCACAAGGAGAGCCTCACCCTCCTCTGTCGCTTTCACCTCCACCCCAAAACCACCACCACACCATGGTCCCCTCCACCCTCCTCATTATCTACCCAAGGAGAACACCAAACCCAAGCTTCCGATCCCCTCCTCCTCTCTTTTCCATCTCTGCCGCCACCCTCCTTCTTTCTCGTCTACTCCCTCCTTTCTCTGAATTTTTTTTGAACCGAGGGAGAGAACACCGGAGCATGCCGTCGTCGCCTTGCTGCCATGGAATCCCTCAGTCCGAGATGAGCGACGAAATCGAGTTGCCTCACCGTCTTTGTCCTCTACCCGGAAGATATGCGCCCGAGGAAGTCTCGATCATCCTTGTCGGGGGGCTACCCCGAGTAGGGGTATTGTTGGTAAGAAATGGTCTTTGAGGTACTGCTTGCCGAGTTGGGCCGTATCGAGTAGGAGGTACCGAGTTTGATGGATACCGAGATGGAGCTATCTCGGTAGGAAGGACAATGAGCCAAGTGAAGAAAGGAGTATTCTCCGGACTGACCGAGTAGCGCTTGGTGAGTCCGGATAGACAAGGATCCGGTTCTTCTCAGAGGGAGGTCAATGGAGCCGTTGTAATCCCGCATATCAAGGGAGAGTACGAGCGTGCGGTTCAATTTACTAGGCGTTATGATGCGTATGCATACGCTGGTACAGTGCGCTGTATGGGTGAGGCCACGTCCTATCTCTGACAAGGGGTATAGGACATGGCAGAGACCACGACAACGGAGACTTTCAGCGTCTGTTATCGGAGCAGCGGAAGCATGCGCTACGGCACAATGTCTAGTCGCCTAATCATGTACTATTAGTTGGTGGCCACCAGTATATAAGGTGGCCACACCCCTCCTGTGTGAGGGTAGCTGATAATCTGAGAGGAGAAGTGCTGCTAGTTTGTTTAGAGAGAGAGCCGTAGATTTTCTTCTTCCTCTAGCTCCTTAAGCTTGAGGAACACTTGTACTCGATCACCACATATATAGAGAGAGAGGCGGGAGTAGGGGTATTACCTCCCCATGAGGGTCCCGGACCTAAGTAGATTGTGTTGTTTGTAGTTTAGTGAGCACGCCATTTAGGCGTGCGGTCCCTCCCCGGATACCCACAGTGTCCATCGGCCCCAAACTCAAGCCATCCTATGGCATCTGTCTTTACCTCACCACGATAGTTGGCGCCCACCGTAGGGCCAGCAGTGGCGCTGGTTGGGGTTTCTATCCAGACGGGACCTCTTCCTTGTTCGGGGGAGCGTGTGGTTTGTGGCCTTGTCCACAGATTCGGCTTCTTCGACTTTGTCACCGACAACGCCGGTGATTTTGGCGGTGGCCTGTGCCCGCAGGCGGCTCTGTCATCAGCTTTGGCGCGCACTTGATGGACGTCGCCACCACCGTCATCCGCGAGTACCTCGAGGTGGAGCTCGTTTATGAAGATCCTCTTGCCGTTCTCGCCGTCCGCGAGCAGCACACTGGTGGCTCCGCAGACAGCGTGGAGATGATGATGACCGGTCCGGCTCCTGCTACCGGGAAGAGCGCGACCGGTGGTGCTGAGGTTGCTGGCAAGTCGACTCGGCCTCCTCACAAGCCGCTGTAGAAAAATGAGAATCAACTGGGTTACAAGGCTCCTACTACATCGACCGCGAGACCGGCTCCCTTCACCGACGTCATTGAGAAGTTGAGCATGCCCTTAGTCGCGGATGCAGATTCGGCGGTGTTGCGGGAGAAGCTCGAGGAGCAGCGCCAGGCCTTCCTGCTGGAGGCCACCGAGATGGCGAAAATCAGGAAAGAGTTCGATCTCGACCAGAATGAGTACAATAAGGCTCATGGTTTTACTCCTGTTGGCAATAACCCTTGCTGGATAGGGATTATACGGAACCGAGGTGGTAATCTCGGCGCCGAGTTGGCTAGAGATGGTATAACTGCTAGTAAATCTGCTAGTGTTACTTCAACTAGTAGGCCCAAGTATATTTCTCCCGCTAAGACACTTAGGGAGGCTGAGGCAGTTGTTGCCGAGTTGCCAAATCTAACCAGTGAAGCTCGCATTAGGCAGCAGGACTGGCTTAATGAGCTTGTTCTTGAGGCTGGCAGAATAAATGAGGCTTTTCGGAAGGCGAATCCGGGAGCCGGTGCATCTCATGTTGTTCAGTCGCATGGGGCGAGATCTGGAGGCCAGGCCTCCTCACCTCATCTCGGTGGCGGAAGATCTCAGAGTGTGAACTCCGGGAGACATAAGCAGATCCAAGTGTATGACCCGGGTGTCGCCGGAAAACAGTTAGGTGTAGAGCAGCAGCCCGGGCAAGAACACATTGCTCAAGGTGGTGGCCATAATGCTGCCTGAGTTCAGCAAGAAGGAGAAGGAGGCAACCGACATGGTCCATCTCGGCACCCAGATGCCAATCCGGTTCGGCCTCAACCCGGTGCCGGACCTACTGTTCAGCTACAAGTGGTTGCCCCTGTGGTCAACCCGGTGTCGGACGGCAGGTGCGGTACAGTGATGGTTACTCGGCAATGGAGCAAGCCGAGTATCAAAGAAATGATCGATATGCTCATGGTGGAGGTTTTGGAGCTCGGTTGGGGGCACGAGTGCTGTAGACGAGTGACGCAAGATACAAACTGGACAGAATCTATCTGTCGGAGGAGATGGAGCTGCAAGGCCCACCTGGACTGCTCCGCTTCGGTCCCAGGATCATGAATGAGCCAGCTGTGCCCAAGTTCCAGCTGGCAAGAGGGACCACGACTTATGATGGCAGCACCAAGCCGGAAGATTGGCTAAACGACTATGTCACTGCCGTGCACATTGCCGGTGGGGACCACAGATGGGCGGTGAGGTACGTGCCCCAGATGCTGGAGGGCCCAACCCGGATTTGGCTGAACAACTTGCCGAGAGACAACATCAATTTCTAGCTTCATTTCTCGGAGGATTTCAGCAGCAACATCACCAGCACCTACAAGAGGCCTAACCGGCCACAACAGCTCTCTGCGTGCATGAAGAGGGAAAAACAGACTGGCCGAGAGTACCTGACTCGGTGGAGCACAGTGAGGAACACCTGCGAAGGTGTGAACGAGTCTTAGGCCATTGCCTGGTTCGCTCAAGGTTGCCGACATGGCAGCATGCTGTGGCAGAAATTGCAGAGGGAGATGCCGAGTACACTGGCCAAGACCATCAAGATCGTAGATATGTATGCACTCGGAGATCCCACCCAGCCTTTGCTCGACTCGTTTGAGCCGAGAAGGAGGAACCACGACAATGATGGTGCTAGGCGGAATGATCGCCAGGATTACCGGAACAAGAGGCGAGATGACATGCCGGATATCCGCTATGGCTCGGATCATGTAGCCGCGGTTGATCCGGATCAACCTGATGCAGGAAGCAGCCAAAGGAAAAATAATGTTGGGCCACAGTATGGGCAGAACCAGAACCAGAACTAGAACCAGAACTACAAGAAGCAGTGGACGGATCCCAAGCAACCTAGATATGCACCGCAAAGGTTTACCTTTGAAATGATGAGGGATGGGTCGTGCAGCTACCACACTCGGCATCCGAGTAGGCCGACAAACCATACTTCCCAACAGTGTAGCTGGTGGGACCGGATTAAGAGCGAGGGGTTTGGCCAATTGCCTCCTTCTCCGCCTCTGCCGGCTCTGGGTTCCAACATTCAGCCTATCCGGGAAGCAGCTCCCAGACCTGCCGAGAATCAGAGAAGGGGGAATGTGAATCAAGTGGTGCAGGGGGCCAACAACAACAACACTCGCAACAACTACCACAACAACAATCGCAACAACAACTTCAACCGAAACAACAACAACAACAACAACAACAACAAGAAGAATATCCGAGTTAAACCAACATCAATTTGGAAGAGCAAGATAGAAGTTAGAAAACACAAGGAAAAAGTGAAGCTTACATCTCAGTTCCAGGGTGAGATCCTGGAGCCTGCTGAACCACAAGTTGGCATTGGTGTGGTGTTTGTCTAGCAAGATGCGGGAGCTACTCACCATCTAGTCGAGTGTTGTGTTCCGCTCTTTAAAGATCTCAATCTCCTGCAGCAACTCAAGCTTCTCGGCAGAGGCTGCATCCCTCATCTCGGTTTTCTCCTTCTGGCCCTAAAGCGCCAGTTTTATCGCATCGGCCAGCTCCAGCTTAAGCTTAGCCACCTCATTCTTCTCGGCTTGAAGATCTTCCTCGAGCTTGGCCTTGCCGTCCTAGAACTGCTACTACATCTTGGATAGAGAGAGACAGTCTTGGTGTTTTTCCACAAACAATTTGTGCTCATCTGTATAGAAAACAGTCCGGTTAGCAAAATGGTGGGAGCATGGAAGCCGAGTAAGAAGAAAGAAGAAGGAGATTACTCTCTAGAGCCGAGATCTTGCTCTTGGCAGATTCTTCCAGCACGGTACAGTCCTGGTGCTTCTCGGCAAAGATCTGATGCTCGTCTGCATAAAAAAGCAAAATTACAAACAGAAGGAAAAGCGTAAACATAAAACGCAACGATAGAAAATACACACTTACTTTCTAGAGAAGAAAACTTGGTGGCAGAATTTGTCAGCTGCTTCTCCAAGATAGTTGTGAAAGAGAAAACAGAAACTGAGTTAGAAAACGGATGCAGAAGAAAGCATATGCAGTATCTCGGAATGAAAAAAGTTACATTTTCTCCCTAGTTCCTCCTGCAGGTTCTAGATCTTCTCAGTGGCATCTCGCTGGGCCCAGAGAAGCTTCTATTAGAGCAGGGTACGAGCCTCGGTGCAAGTCTGAAGATAAACAAGAAAAGGGTTATGTAACAGCCCTACTTTGTAATAAAGTTGTGTTGTGTGTTGTGTACATGGCATACATGCATGGAAACTGTTAGTAAAAATTTTGCAGTTTAAATAACAAGTGAAATGACAAAAATCACTTAAACATGCAACCCACAAAGTTGTTCTAACAAGTTTTTCAAAATGAACAAACTAAGGTATGGTTCTGTTGGAAATTTGAAGAGCTTTTCAAAAGTTATTTTTGTGTAATTTTTGTTTTTCAAAAAGGCCCTCAAAACTAGCTTTCGGGTACTGTTTTTTAAAAGAAAAGGACCAACTTGTAGTTTCTTTTTCTCCCAGGGGGTTTTTGTAAATGTTGCTTTGTCTTCTTCGTTGGGACAGAGAAAGTAGCAGCGTGACCTTAGCCTGGCCACGTGTCCACTATTTTAGTTTTAATTAAAATGGAAATTCAAATTGACACGTGGGCCCCACTTTTTATATTTACAGAAATTGAATTAAAATGAATAATTAATATCTAATTTTCTATAACTCAGAAAACATGAAAAATATATGGTTGTGTTCAGAAAAATATTTCCAACCCAAATATGTCACTTTCATATATGTTTGACAAACTTTATTTTTGGGCATTATTTAAATGCAATTAAATCATCTAAAATAAAAAAAATAAGTTTTTAATCAGTAAAATCAGAAAAATACAAGTTATATACCAAAATGCTCAAAATGATAAATGCAATCCACTTATGATGTTTTTAAACCTATTTGAGCTATTAAAATTGCACTCACTTTTAGAATTGCCCGAATTTTCCTCCAGGGTCTATTTCGGGTGTGTTTTCCGATAAAATGCTTAACCATCATATGAACCGTAGCAAACCCTTGAACTTGTTTAGGTCTTTCATTCAAGTGCATTAACTTTGTCATGCATACATATTGCGCATTGCATCCATGCCATGTGTTGATTGTTTCTTTTCCGGTTTTTGGTTCTTGTCGGTAGAACACTGCCCTAAGAGAAGATCAACAACCTCAATGGCGAATACTTGATCTTAACCGACAAGTCAAGCACTTATCTAGAAGATCTATCTATTTGGTTTTCTTATAAGCAAGGCAAGCATAATCTCTTATCTGCTCATGTATGTTTTCCAAAGTGGTTTCCTCTCTCGTACATTGCATTCGGTTCCGAAGTATTTTGTGTCAGTAGGTAGAGTCCTCCTATATATGATGCATTGCTTCAATGACCTGATCCACTACTTCTAGCTGCCATAGGGTTGTTTCTGAGCGCCGCCAAAGCCTTATATCTGCTATGCTTAGGTATACATGTTTGATACCTCTGCTCCATCCGGTTGATGAAACAGAGCTGCGATAACCTAGTTTGATATGATGACGTGGTAAGATGAGCATGGTGTGATTAACTTGACTAAGGCTTGGACGGGAGGCCACTTGGGAAGTGGTTGTTCGTTCCGTACTTGCCAACCCTAGGAGTAAGGTCGGGTGCAGAAGCCAAGACTGAGCGTACAACCACGCGCGATGGCCATGAGGCTCGCCGACCAACTAACTTGTTCGGCTTTATCCACGAGTCACGTAGTTTGAGATTCCATTCGGCAACGCAAATAAAACTTTTAAACGTTTTGAAAAAATGCTCCGCCTAGGGCGTGACCGGGGTCAAGTGATGGACGTACACGGATCTTACCCCGCCTCACAGAGACAGGTGCCGTCAGGAGGATGGCCAACTCCCTGTTGACGGGGTGGCCCTGTCTTGGGTTGACTCATGGATAGGGTTGCGCAAGGTAAAGGTCGTGGACGAACCACCCACTGTCGGCACTTCCCGGACTAGTGCTAAAACGTAGGCACTAAGAGTCGGTTAGTACGTGTGGGTAAAGTGTACCCCCTGCAGGGATAAATCTTTTCGAGAAGCCGTGTCCGCGGTTATGGACGACTTGGTGAAAGTATTTTTTGCCATAGATAACTTGAACATGGTGTAAAACATGTTGACAATGAATGAAGGGTGCCTCCTCGGAGATGCCGAGAGGGGTGATCCTTGTAGCAAGTGAGATGCTGGGAAATGAAGTTGGTGGTTTCAAAAGATGATGATCTACAAGAGTTGAGTCCTTTCTGATCTGTTTTGAAAACACTCTACAATACGTGCTATTCTTCCTCGATTTGGAAAACAAACATTGCTTTACGCAAATCAGCCTTCATAAAACTCTTTATGAAACTAGCAGATATATAATAGGTTAACTAAGTCTTGTTGAGTACCTCCAGTACTCAGGTTTGCTTAAATTTGGTTCAGGTGAAGGTCTCACATCGGTGGTGTTTCAGCGTGGACATCGACGAGTGGTTTTGGGGTTCCTAGGTAGCAGCCTGGAATCTATGGGCTGGGACGTCGCTTTGTATTGCGGCCTCTTAAGCCTTTTTGGTTCTTGTTGATTAGCAACATAACTTGCCTTCCGTTGTCTGCTGTAATGTTGGGTCATGTGACCTCTGGTTGTAAAGCTATACTCTAGTAATACATGCTCAATACAGTTTCTATGTCTAGAGTGTTGCTTTGATCGGTTGTTGGTTTCGAGCCCATTGTTATACAGTTTTGGCTATGCCTGCATAGTTGTCGCAGTCGAGGGGTTGTGGAGCCGATGATCCATGTCCGAGCCCGCCGAAGATATTCGTCCTGGGGCGAGGTAACCCCAGTAACCTTCGATTGTTGTTGCACTTTCTGGACACATAGCAACTCTGTATAACTTTGGTCCCGTTCCTTCAGTTTCATCCGACTCATGGACGCTTGGGTATACATATCTGGTTATGACTAGCATGGACACAAGGAGTAGTAGACCGGGGATCCGGACTACGTGCCGATGAATCCGGTCTGCCTGCTGTTGTTTGTTGCGGCCGGGGCTGGTAACCCTGAAGCCCTTGTGGGTCCATTGCTAGGAGCACATGACAGTTTGTATATCTCTGGGTCCGGGGTCTGATAGGTCTTGGTATCAGAGCAGGACTGCCTGTAGGAAACCCTTTGCTATTGGTCGATGTTGAGTCTAGTGTTTGTGAAAACTATTTTGAACTTGCAAATGAGTTGTGAAAACCTTCTTAGGAACTCTTTTTACTCCTTATCTGGTGTCATTCTAACTCTGAGCCTCCTTATCTCATTTGATTTGAAAAGGTGTTCCTCTCTCCTGTTACCTTCAAAACTAGGATTAAAACCGTTGGGTGTTTTCTTTCCGGTACATCGTGTGAGGTTGCTAACCTCCCAAGTTTTGACTAACTCAACTCCTTTGATCTATCAATTCCATAGCCGGGGTTGCATCTCTGTGTGATTCCCGGTTGTTCTTTTAGACGATGTGACTTGCTCCTTCAACATAATGTCCTATATCTTGTCTCCGTTGAACTATCATGTACCATTCCGTTGTTTTCTCCTTTCATGAATGTGTTATTCATGGTTTCTCTCCTCCTTACTCAGGATGTCCGGTGGTACTCGTAGACGTCGTGGACATAATCCTCCCGAGGCAGAAGTTCCGCTTTATCCCACAATGGCACAGGTTCTGCAGAATATCGAGACCAACCGCCTGCGAAATGAACATCTTCTTGAACGCGTGGCGCATAATACTGAACGTCGCGCTGAAGGTGTTACACTTGGGAGTTTTCACAAAGCTCAGCCTCCTACCTTTGCTGATTCCAAGGAGCCTCTGGATGCTGATGACTGGCTCCGTACAATCGAGGGGCAAGTTTGTTGCTCTTCACGTCCAAGATAATGACCGTGTGAACTTCGCCACCTACAAGCTAGAAGGTGCTGCTGGTGCTTGGTGGGAAGGTTTCTTGGCGTTGCAGGCGCCAGGACATGAGGTCACCTGGGAAGAGTTCTGTATTACGTTCCATGATGGACTTTAAAAGAAAAGAATTCCTCGATCTCACTCAGGGCAACATGAATGTTGAACCTTACGGGCGTGAATTCATCCGTTTGGCTCGCTATGATCCTCGTGATGTCAGAGATGATGAGGACAAGCAGGAACTATTTCGGAAGGTTCTGAACCCAACCCTCCGTTATGAGTTGCTTCCTTTCAATTTCCAGAGTTTCCAGGAGTTGTATAATCAGGCTATTACCCTTGAATATGGCAGAAAGGAGATGGAGACTGTTGTAAAACGGGATGCTGATAACTCTCGTGCAACTTCCTCTGGCTCCAAGAAGCGTCGTGTGTTCATACCATACAGTGCTATTCCTAGAGCCCCTTCTGCACCCAATCTTGGGGGATACGTTCCTCGTCTGCCTCCATCAGCTGCTAAACCACCTGATTCTGTGTGTTTCAAGTGTGGTCAGCCGGGTCATCTTTCTCGGGAGTTTCTTCAGAAGAAAATTGGTCGTGGAGTTCCTCCGCCCAAGAAAAATGTGAAGAACACAGATGTTAGACATGCTTGTTTAACACATGTTACACTTGACAAGGCTCAGAATGATCCAAGCGTTCTTTGGAGTACAATTCGAGTTAACTCCATTCTGGCTATAGCGTTGTTCGACTCTGGAGCATCCCATACCTTCATGTCAGAAAAGTTTGCTGAAATGAATGGGATACCTTTCCAAAACATGTCAAAGTCCTTGGTGGTCCAGTCCCCAGGGCTTAACTGGAGAACCACGATGGTTACCCCAGAGCTCATGATCGATATTGGGTATTGGTGGTTCCCTACCACCTTCTATGCCTTAAACTCAACTGACATTGATGTCATCCTAGGCATGGATTGGCTCAAAAGGTTTGGAGTTGTAATTGACTGCGCAGACAAGTCCATCGTTTTGACAGATCCTTCTGGTGCTAGTGCTAAATGTTGGACGTGTGCAGATCTAGCTCCATCAGCATGCCATCAACTTTCACCCGAGTCACAACTATACTCTATGCAAGCTGACTACCCTCCTGAAATTCATGAGTTGCCTGTAGTCAGTGAGTTCCCTGATGTGTTCCCTGAAGAGTTACCTGGCATGCCACCTGATCGAAGTGTGGAATTTGTCATCGAGCTGGTCCCTGGCACCGCTCCTATGTCCAAAAGACCTTATCGTATGGCCACCGAAGAGTTGGCTGAATTGAAGCGTCAAATAGAGGAGTTAGAAGGAAAAGGTTTCATCCAACCTAGTACATCATCTTGGGGTTGTCCGACCATCCTTGTCAAGAAGCGGGACACAAATGTTCCACATCTCGTTATTGATTATTGGCCGCTGAATTGAGTGACCATCAAAAACAAGTATCCTCTTCCAAGAATCAACGACCTGTTTGATCAGTTAGCTGGTGCAACTGTCTTTTCTAAGATGGACCTACGATCAGGATACCATCAAATAAAGATCAGAAAGGAGGACATTCCTAAAACAGCTTTCACTACTCGTTATGGTCTTTATGAGTACACTGTTATGTCCTTTGGTCTTACCAACGCTCCAGCTACCTTCATGAGGCTTATGAACTCGCCATTCATGGAGTATCTTGACAAGCTCGTCATGGTCTACATCGATGATATCTTGGTCTATTCCAAAACCGAAGATGAACATGCCGAACACTTGAGTTTGGTGTTATCCAAACTCCGTGAGCACAAGTTGTATGCCAAGTTCTCCAAATGTGAGTTCTGGTTGAAAGAGCTCATCTATCTCGGACACGTGGTGTCTGCCGAAGGTGTTGCCGTGATCCCAGATAAGGTCCAAACAATTATGGATTGGGAAGCACCTAAATCAGTCAAGGATGTTCGGAGTTTTCTCGGGATGGCAGGTTATTACCGTCGATTCATCGAGAACTTCTCCAAAATTTCTAAACCTATGACTGAACTTCTGAAGAAGGGCAAGAAGTTTGAGTGGTCAGAAAAGGCAGAAGAGAGTTTCCAAACTCTGAAAACTAAACTGACTACCGCTCCTGTGCTTGCTCTTCCTGATATGAGCAAGGACTTCGTTATCTTCTGTGATGCCTCGCAACAAGGACTCGGTTGTGTGTTAATGCAAGAGGGTCATGTGGTGGCCTATGGTTCTCGTCAGTTGAAACCACATGAGCATAACTATCCAACCCATGATCTCGAACTAGCAGTCGTGGTCCATGCTCTCAAACAATGGCGACATTATCTTGTTGGTAATCGCTGTGAGTTGTACTCAGATCATCAGAGTTTGAAATATCTGTTCACCCAACCGAATCTGAACCTCAGACAGAGAAGATGGTTGGAAATAATTAAAGAATTTGATTTGGGCCTCAACTATCAACCCGGCAAAGCCAATGTCGTGGCTGATGCGCTAAGCCGGAAGTCCTATTGCAATAACTTGATGATACAACAAGCTCAACCTTCTCTTCATGAGGAGTTCTCCAAGCTTAACCTTGAAATTGTTCCTTCTGGTTATCTTGCTAACCTAGAGGTAAAACCTTCTCTGGAGGACCAGATCAAAAAGGTTCAAAAGAATGATTTAGGCATTGCTAACATCAAGAAGAGCATTGCTAACGGAGTTGCTAAGTGCTTCAATGTTGATAACGAAGCTACCGTCTATTTTGGCAATCGTTTGGTGGTGCCAAAGACACGGAATATGAGAAGGCTTATACTCCAAGAGGCTCATGAAACACCTCTTTCTATCCATCCTGGTAGTACTAAAATGTATCAGGATCTACGTACAAGGTTTTGGTGGACTGGAATGAAGCGAGAAATAGCTAAGTATGTTGCTGAATGCGATATTTGTCGTCGTGTTAAAGCTGAACATCAAAGACCAGCCGGTGTTCTCCAACCTCTACCAATTCCTGAGTGGAAGTGGGATGAAATCCGTATGGACTTCATTACCGGTCTTCCCAGAACCAAGAAGGGTCACAATGCTATCTGGGTAGTGGTTGACCGACTGTCCAAGGTTGCTCATTTTCTCCCTATTCGAGAGGCCATCACCACTAGCCAGTTGGCAGATCTATACATTTCCCGAATAGTCAGTCTTCATGGAGTTCCTAAAAGGATTGTCTCAGATCGTGGGAGTATATTTGTCTCCAGGTTTTGGGGATGTCTCCAAGAATCTATGGGAAATCGTCTCTCTTTCAGCACCGCTTATCATCAACAAACCGGTGGTCAAACCGAAAGAGTGAATCAAATCCTTGAGGGCATGCTTCGAGCTTGTGTTATATCCTTCGGTAAGGATTGGGAAAAGTTCCTTCCCTTTGCTGAGTTAACCTATAACAACAGTTATCAATCCAGTTTGGGCAAGGCTCCTTTCGAAGTTCTGTATGGCCGTAAATGCCGAACTCCGCTGAATTGGTCTGAAACCGGTGAAAGATCATTCTTCAGTCCGGATACAATCAAAGAAGCGGAAGAAACTGTTCGCATCATTCGTGAACGTTTGAAAACAGCTCAATCTCGTCAGAAGAGTTATTATGATCGTCGTCATCAAGACGTTCGTTATGAAATCGGCGAGAAAGCTTATCTTCGAGTCACACCTTTGAAAGGTGGAAAACGTTTCGGAATCAAAGGCAAACTTGCTCCTCGTTACATTGGTCCATTCCCCATCATCGGAAAACAAGGTCAAGTATCATACCAGTTGCAGTTGCCTCCAGGATTTCCAGATGTTCATGATGTATTCCATGTCTCCCAACTCAAACGTTGCTTCAAAGATCCCGTCCGTGGTGTGGACCACGAAACCATCAAGCTCAAGGAAGATCTCTCTTACAAAGAGGTCCCTGTCCGTATTCTTGATGAGTCCGAACGAAGAACTTGCAGTCAAACCATCAAGTTCCTCAAAGTTCAATGGTCACATCATTCCGAGAACGAGGCAACCTGGGAACGAGAGGATCGCTTGCGATCTAAGTACCCCGACTTCTTTTCTAAAACCTAGGAATCTCGGGACGAGATTCTTGTAAAAGGGGTAGACTTGTAACAGCCCTACTTTGTAATAAAGTTGTGTTGTGTGTTGTGTACATGGCATACATGCGTGGAAACTGTTGGTAAAAAATTTGCAGTTGAAATAACAAGTGAAATGACAAAAATCACTTAAACATGCAACCCACAAAGTTGTTCTAACAAGTTTTTCAAAATGAAGAAACTAAGGTATGGTTTTGTTGGCAATTTGAAGAGCTTTTCAAAAGTTATTTTTGTGTAATTTTTGTTGTTCAAAAAGGCCCTCAAAACTAGCTTTCGGGTATTGTTTTTTAAAAGAAAAGGACCAACTTGTAGTTTCTTTTTCTCCCAGGGGGTTTTTGTAAATGTTGCTTTGTCTTCTTCGTTGGGACAGAGAAAGTAGCTGCGTGGCTGCCTTACGTCGCCGTTGCCACGTCCTTCCCCATCGACGCGCCCGGATAAGCTGCAGGAGACGTCTCCCAGTGACCAGCTGCACCCTCTCGCCCCCTCCCTCACGGCTCTCTCTCTCTGCGCTCCGTAACCCTAACCCGAACCCTAACTCCGGCGAGATTTCAAGTCCCCGTCGTTGTGCACTGCCCCGGCGAAAACTGGCGATACGACGAGCTTCGCACGGCCTCCACCCACCTCTCTGCCAAAGGAATCGGGCCGGGATGCCCTAAATCGCCGCCGCCATCCTCTTCTTCTCCGCGGCCGGCCACCGCTCGCCGTGGACAATCCCGGCTTCCCCGACCTCCTCCGGCCTTCCCGATAGCCTCATCGAGCTCGTGGTGAGCTCCTCTACGCCCCGGTACCCTTCCCTTACCTTCTCGTCGCCGGAATCACCTAGCCCGCCGGAGACCGTGGCCGCCGCCGCATTCTCGAGCACGGCGGCTCGCCGCCGGTGTCCCAATCGGGGCGGCGTCACCCCCTTGAGGTGCTCCTCATCGAGGCGGTCCGAAAGAGCCCAGGAACGCTTGCTGGTGCGCCGTGGTTCGCCGCCGGCGACCACGTTTGCCTCCGGACGGCCACCGCTGACATCACGCTGATGTCAGCGTGACCTCAGCCTGGCCGCGTGTCCACTGTTTTAGTTTTAATTAAAATGGAAATTCATATATGTCACTTTCATATATGTTTGACAAACTTTATTTTTGGGCATTATTTAAATGCAATTAAATCATCTAAAATAAACAAAATAAGTTTTTAATCAATAAAATCAAAAAAATACAAGTTATATACCAAAATGCTTAAAATGATAAATGCAATCCACTTATGATGTTTTTAAACCTATTTGAGCTATTAAAATTGCACTCACTTTTAGAATTGCCCGAATTGCCCTCCGGGGTCTATTTCGGGACTGTTTTCCGATAAAATGCTTAACCATCATATGAACCGTAGCAAACCCTTGAACTTGTTTAGGTCTTTCATTCAAGTGCATTAACTTTGTCATGGATACATATCGCGCATTGCATCGATGCCATGTGTTGATTGTTTCTTTTCCGGTTTTTGCTTCTTATCGGAAGAACGCTGCCCGAAGAGAAGATCAACAACCTCAGTGGCGAATACTTGATCTTATCCGACAAGTCAAGCACTTATCCAGAAGATCTATCTATTTGGTTTTCTTATAAGCAAGGCAAGCATAACCTCTTATATGCTCATGTATGTTTTCCAAAGTGGTTTCCTCTCTCGTACATTGCATTCGGTTCCGAAGTATTTTGTGTCAGTAGGTAGAGTCCTCCTATATATGATGCATTGCTTCAACGACCTGATCCACTACTCCTAGCTGCCATAGGGTTGTTTGTGAGCGCCGCCAAAGCCTTATATCTGCTATGCTTAGCTATACATGTTTGATACCTCTGCTCCATCCGGTTGATGAAACAGAGCTGCGATAACCTAGTTTGATATGTTGATGTGGTAAGATGAGCATGGTGTGGTTAACTTGACTAAGTCTTGGACGGGAGGCCACTTGGGAAGTGGTTGTTCGTTCCGTACTTGCCAACCCTAGGAGTAAGGTCGGGCGCAGAAGCCAAGACTGAGCGTACAACCACGCGCGATGGCCATGAGCCTCGCCGACCAACTAACTTGTTCGGCTTTATCCACGAGTCACGTAGTTTGAGATTCCATTCGGCAACGCAAATAAACCTTTTAAACGTTTTGAAAAAATGCTCCGCCTAGGGCGTGACCGGGGTCAAGTGATGGACATACACGGATCTTACCCCGCCTCACAGAGACAGGTGCCGTCAGGAGGATGGCCAACTCCCTGTTGACGGGGTGGCCCTGTCTTGGGTTGACTCATGGATAGGGTTGTGCAAGGTAAAGGTCGTGGCCGAACCACCCTCTCTCGGCACTTCCCGGACTAGTGCTAAAACGTAGGCACTAAGAGTCGGTTGGTACGTGTGGGTAAAGTGTACCCCCTGCAGGGATAAATCTTTTCGAGAAGCCGTGTCCGCGGTTATGCCGAGAGGGGTGATCCTTGTAGCAAGTGAGATGCTGGGAAATGAAGTTGGTGGTTTCAAAAGATGATGATCTACAAGAGTTGAGTCCTTTCTGATCTATTTTGAAAACCCTCTACAATACGTGCTATCCTTCCTCGATTTGGAAAATAAACATTGCTTTACGCAAATCAGCCTTCATAAAACTCTTTATGAAACTAGCAGATATATAATAGGTTAACTAAGTCTTGTTGAGTACCTCCAGTACTCAGGTTTGCTTAAATTTGGTTCAGGTGAAGGTCTCACATCGGTGATGTTTCAGCGTGGACATCGACGAGTAGTTTTGGGGTTCCCAGGTAGCAGCCTGGAATCTATGGGCTGGGAAGTCTCTTTATATTGCGGCCTCTTAGGCCTTTTTGGTTCTTGTTGATTAGCAACATAATTTGCCTTCCGTTGTCTGCTGTAATGTTGGGTCATGGAGACCTCTGGCTATAAAGCTATACTCTAGTAATACATGCTCAATACAGTTTCTATGTCTAGAGTGTTGCTTTGATCGGTTGTTGGTTTCGAGCCCGTTGTTATACGGTTTTGACTATGCCTGCATAGTTGTCGTAGTCGATGGGTTGTGGAGCCGATGATCCATGTCCGAGCCCGCCTGCCGAAGATATTCGTCCTGGGGCGAGGTAACCCCAGTAACCCTCGATTGTTGTTGCACTTTCTGGACACATAGCAACTCTGTATAACTTTGGTCCCGTTCCTTCAGTTTCATCCGACTCGTGGACGCTTGGGTATACATATCGGGTTATGACTAGCATGGACACAAGGAGTAGTAGACCGGGGATCCGGACTACGTGCCGATGAATCCGGTCTGCCTGCTGTTGTTTGTTGTGGCCGGGGCTGGTAACCCTGAAGCCCTTGTGGGTCCATTGCTAGGAGCACATGACAGTTTGTATATCTCTGGGTCCGGGGTCTGACAGGTTAGTTGGAAGATTCGACCCGAGTAGACTTCAACTTGGTCGAGTATTGCCTACTCGGACCAAATCTCGGGGACTAGATACAAGTGTTGATCTAGGATTCACAATTCGCAAAAAAGCGAAAAAGGGAAATCTTTACTTACCTGGGAGGTGAGCTCGGCATCTTCAGCAGCAGTGCGCAAACAGTACATCTTGTGTGCCAATGTGCTGCTGGAAGCTGAAACCGGCATGGATATTGGACCGACATCGGCCCGGTTCCATGCTTTCCGGTAGTGGCCCAAGGGGCCCAGTTTCTTCCTGTTGTGGACGGGATCGAGGTGGCCATTCCGGTCCATGGTGGCATCCAAATCCTCCCGCAGATCCACGGCAAGCCCCTGGTGCGGCACGAGCTGGGTGTCCATGTTAATTGCCAAAGTGTCGGGTTTCGTCTTTGGCCCAGACTTCTTGGGCTGCACCTCATGCTTCTTCACCCACTATACCAGAACTTATACAAGTCCCGTCGTGGCCTTGGTACGGTCCTCTCCAGCCACTGCTCCCTGCGACGGTGCAAACTTGGCCTGCTGCCGAGTGCGAGGGGGATTTCCTGTTGGGCCTGCTGGTCTTCTCGGTGGCGTTGGGCTTGATGATGTTGCTGCTGGAGGAGTTGGTTCTGTTGCTGTGGGGGTTGGGTCTGTTGATGCTGTTGCTGGCGGAGTTGGGTCTGTGGCCGTTGGTGCGGTGCCTATTGCTGGGTCAACTGTTGCTATCGTTGTTATGGCTCCTTCTGCTGCTGCTGCTGCTTCCAGTGGTGTTGTTCTTCTCGGTGGGGTTGGTGGCATTGCTACTGTGGATGTTGGAGGAACTTGCTGCTACAGTGCTTGCTGCTGCGCCGTTGCTTCTGGTTGCTGCTCTTGGTTTGCTCGGTGGCCGACTCCGACTGTTCCAGAGTCTCTTGAGTGTCCATCTCGGCGCCCATGTCGCCTGCACCGAGATCCTGGTCTTCTTTGTCCGGGAGGGGCATCTCGGACCGGTCAGCGGTGTTGGTGTCCATGTCCTCGGCATCGAGGTCGATAATGTCGCGGGCATCACGAAGGGGGATCACAGGAGGGAGTGCGCTACTCGATCCCACGGGCGCCTCGGAGAGTTCAGCATCAATTGGATCACTGGAGGAAAGGAAAAGTAGAGGGGTAAAGAAAATTTAAGTACAAAGCATCTCGGTCAAAAGAGGCAAAAGAACAAAGAATATGCAAACATAAAGCATCTCGGAAGTAACTTACCCGTCAATCGTAGGTCGCAGGTTCTTTCGGCGTTTAGCCGTGACCTTGCCACCCTTGGGTCCCTTGTTCCCGGATTTCTTGTGCCTCTTGGATGGAGGCTCAACGGTGCCGCTTCTGGTCCTCTTCTTCAGTTCCACGGGGGCATCAATGGACATGGGCGTCGCCTCAACCACCTGTTCTTCCATGTCAGCTAGGAACAAGGAAAAAGAATATGCAAATGAGACCGAGATGGGGTTAGATACCTCCAAAATGAAACAATCGTTATCGCTATCACCTTCATCATCCTCGGACCAGTCCCGGATTGAGGTTGGGACTCGGGACTTACCGGCTTGAACGGGAGGATGAGCGAGCGGAATAGGAAGTGTGTCCTGCTTGTCGAACTACTCGACATCGTCCTTAGTCAGGTTAGGTTTCCAGTTATCTGCGAGGGCTGCCTTGTCCTCCCCTCTCTGGCGATCAAAGGTCTACACATGTGAAACAGAAATCATAAATAGCAAAAAAGAAGGATCTCGGAAGATACCGAGATGAGCTCTACTCGGTGGCACATGCAAAACACAAAGCATAAGAAATTGAATGAACTCGGATTATACCGAGATGAGAGCAACTCGGTTGGATGGCATGTACTTACTCGGGACGCCAGGCTTTCTCGGCTGTATGGCTCAAATCCCCAACCCCAAGTCTCCGTGACCTTGGCGATGGAATTGGCCCAGATGGCCACCTCCTTCTTGCTGCGCTCGAAGGTGGATGTGCGCGTGCAGTCTCGGGCACCACCCATGAAGCACATCTTGTGGGCCCTGAGCTGCAGAGGCAGGACCCGGCGGCACACCCAGGTGGCGAGCAGGTCGTCAGCTCGGGGCCCATCCTTGAGTTGCTTCAGCTGGCTGTCTGCAAGATTCACCTCGGGTAAAGTTTTTCTCGGATTGTACTTCCAATTTAGCATCACAGTGGGGGGATTGATGCGGAAAGGGAGGAAGTTTGATGAGATCCTCCTTCTAGGAGTCCTCCTTCTCGGAATCTTTCTGGTCGGGATTCTTCACTTAGAAGAATCCCCTCTGCCACTTGCGGCAGGAATCAAGACCCTGGACCCGGGGGTACTCGGTACCGTTCCGGTAGACAATCATGGCCGTGCCACATTGGGTCATGGTTTTGGGGGCACTTGGATTAGCAGTGTTTGGGAGAACTTGTTGGCGAAAGTGGAAATACTTAGCCCAGATATCTATCATGGGGTAGATGCCCAGATAAGCCTCCACGAAGGACACAAAGGAAGAAAGAATAGTGATAGCATTGGCGGGAAGATGGTGGGGTTGCAAACCAAAGTGGTCAAGGAATTTCTTCATAAAATCGGAGATGGGGAGGCCAAACCCGCGCTTGAAGTGGCTTAGGAAGACGACGCGTTTGTCGTCTCCGGGTTGAGGCTCCATCTGGTCGCCGGGAGGCCTGCAGATCACGCCTGGTGGCACGCGGCGTGTGTTGACCAGCCAGTGGATGTCCGTGGCGTCCACATCGGACACTTCCCAGGCTCCGCAGGTGGACGCTGGCCCTTTGAGGTTGAGGTCGTCCACGGGCTCGATCTCCATCGGGTCACGTCTGAATCTCGGCTCCTCCAAGTTGCACGTGGGCATAAGGGGAGGTCGGGTCGCAGAGGACGAAGAAGAACCGCGGCAGTGCGGAAGACAAACACCATGGCATGCTTTCCGCGGAGAGGAGCTCGAAGAAGAGCAGCGAGGGAGGAAGTAGTGCTGCGGTGGTGCTGAGCGGTGAAGATCTGCGAGAAGCAGAGAGATTCTTGTGCGCCGCTGCGCCCTGGTGGATTGTATCGCGTGACGGTGCGGTTCTCTCCTTTGCGCGCGGTGGCGATCGACGGCGTACGGAAGAGCGATGAGCTCTGTGTGCGTGCGTGCGAGGAAGAAGGTGAAGAGGCAAATGGAGAGGAAAACGAGACGACGGACGCGACGTGGGTATTTATACCCCCTAAACGTAATAACAGCTCCGGATCAAATGCGGGAATAATCGTGGGTTTGTGGGATTTAGTGTGTCGAGAGAAACGAACATAGCAAAATTATCGTGCGTAACTGGCGCAGTAAATCCCACATCCTACGACGTGGGCACTTGAGTGCTTTCTATGAACGGACGTGACGGCGCGTGGGTCCAATGTGCAGTGAGGGGCGTGGGCGTGGTGTGTGCGCTGCGACCGCACATGAACCGAGGCAACATGGGCAGCAGTTCTGCGCCACGTGGTAAGCCTACCACGTGAAGATAACTAGGCAATCTCGCCTTGCGCGACAAAACCTGTGGAAAGTTGGCTAAGTGTTGGGATCTCGGTAAAATCCAAAGCATTGTGGCCAACTCGGTTGTTAGTAAAAAACTCATTATGAATGGTACGAGAAGAATACGAGTTCGAGGTGAAACTCGACCGAGTTGGGTGCATCTCGGATAGGCATCTTGGAGGATATTGGTTTAAACTGGCACGGCCCAGCGTCCGAGTTCATCGGACCATACCAGCTTCGGGGACTAATGTTGGGGGGCTACCCCCAAGTAGGGGCAAGGTTGGTAAGAAATGGTGTTTGAGGTACTGCTTGCTAAGTTGGGCCATACCGAGTAGGAAGTACCGAGTTGGATGGCTACCGAGATGGAGCTATCTCGGTAGGAAGGACAATGAGCCAAATGAAGAAAGGAGTATTCTTCGGACTGACGGAGTAGCGCTTGGTGAGTCGAGATAGACAAGGATCCGACTCTTCTTAGAGGGATGTCAATGGAGCCATTGTAATCCCGCATATCCATGGAGAGTACGAGCGTGCAGTTCAACTTACTAGGTGTCATCATGCGTATGCATACGCTAGTACAGTGCGCTGTATGGGCGAGGACACGTCCTGTCTCTGACAAGGGGGACATGACATGGTAGAGACCACGACAACGGAGACTTTTGGCGTCTGTCAGCGGAGAAGCGGAAGCATGCGCTACGGCATAGTGTGTAGTCGCCTAATCCTGTAGTATTATTTGGTGGCCACCAGTATATAAGGTTGCCACACCCCTCCTGTGTGAGGGTACCTGATAATCTGTGCGGAGAAGTGATACTAGTTTGTTTAGAGAGGGATAACAGTAGAGTTTCTTCTTCCTCTAGCTCCTTGATCTTGAGGAACACTTGTACCCGATCACCACATATACAGAGAGAGAGAGGAAGGAGTAGGGGTGTTACCTCTCCACGAGGGCCCCGAACCTGGGTAGATTTTATTGTTTGCAGTGTAGTGAGTGCGCCATCTAGGGGTGCGACCCCTCCCTAGATACCCACAGTGTCCATCGGCCCCAAACTCAATCCATCCTATGGCGTATGTCTTTACCTCACCACGACAGTCCCCGCCATGATTGTCTTCCTCGCCGGCCATGAGTCTGTCGTTGTCAAGGCCTCCGTATTTTTCCGTGACTCTCCTTCACCGTCGTCCACACCAACCGCCACCTCTGCGCCACCGACACCCTCGAGGTGAGCCTCACTTCTGGAACACACTCCCTTTTCTCCCTCTTTCTTTGTGTCCTCGCCATCATGCGGGTGTGCTCTAGTGGCGCTGGCTACCATGAGCACGGGAGCGACCTGCTCGAGCTCGTTACAGTTGTGAAGACTGCTCTTGCACTCCCACGTCTAGACACACACTGATCCTACATGTTGCATGCACACCACCATCATGGCAGCGCCGCCCCGCATTGGTCGTCACCGGACGATTTCCGCATGTCGTTTCCGATCTGAATCGTGGCGGTGTTGACTTTCAATTCATTAGATAAAACACGTGGATGTTTTTCCTCTTGTTACATCAGATCCCGATGCTTACACAAACTCGACAACAACCCAGTGGTTCTGTTACTTGTCCTCCCTGGCGTTTGACCCGAGTTCGAATCCTCTCCAACGAAAATCCTCCAAATTTTTGGTGATTTATTCACCTTGGTGGCCCACTGGTCAGTGACCGTAACACCCACCTCAGCCTTCCCCGCACCTCGTCAGCGCGGCTGGCGCTTGGGCATGCTTGTTAGTCGCTCTGATTAGGTCTCCCGTCGGGAAGAAGCGTCCCAGATCCATATCGGATCTGGCTCTTTTCCGTTCAGGCTCCTGGCCATTCTGTTTTTGCACCGGAGCCCTCCCACCCTCTGTTTCCACCACGAATAGGTCCCTGTGCTTTTCATAAAACTCCCAAAATATTCAAATGCTTATAACATTTGTTTTACTAATCCAAATAATGCAAACTTTATGTCTATTTTCATCTGAAAAATGCATAGAATCTTAGTTGCCATCAATGCTCATGTTTGCATCTTTCCTCTTGCATTTTAGTATTGTTATGCATGTGCACCTAAATAATAAACATGAAATGTGTTGGGGTACTTAATTCAATTTGTGCCCTATTACATTTAATATTGTGTAGATCATCTATGAATTTGCCTCCATGATAACCAACATTTAATTTGATGGTTAGCTAAACAAGTTAAACCTATAATTAATTGTTGGGATTCCGATTCCACTTAAATTGGTTAAGTTGCATTCTCGCATGTCATGCGTCCATATCTTGACCATGCTGGATTTTTTGTCGTAGTAGTTATTGTTGCATGTTTGACTTATTTTATTGCTTTGCTTCTTTGCGGATAGGACGTTGAGATGATATGAGCACCGACAAGTTCTGCTACCTCTACAAGTTGGATTCCAGGCAAGCATTACTCACTTGCTATCGATGTTTGAAGATTCCTCTTTGCTACCTACGCTTGTCGTTGTCTACTATGCTAGCCTTGTATGACGATTCTTGGTTGAGATCCCATCCACATATTTATCTTGCAACCACGATATAAACTTCCCTCCACATCCTATTAACTTGTTTACCTTGTTGGCCTTGCGAGTCGTAGTGCATGCTTAGCTTCTTTGGTGAGTTTGGTTCCTTGTCACGTGACTAGTATGATAGATTGGTTCAACTTAACTAAAATGATCTTAATGCTTCGGGTAATAATAATCTTGAATAATAATTTTTTGAGAGATAAGACACCGGAGGGAGGCCCTTCGAGGTATTTGGTCCCTCTGGTGTCGCCTTAGGAAAAGGTTCTTGTCCGCTGATCCAAGAATGACCGCGTTAACCACATGTGGGACTTATGGGAATCCCCTCGACCTATTACTCGATCTGCAGACTTGTCCAAGGCGCCACAACTTAGTTCGGACTTTCCATTTAACGTACACACATCACCTTTTCTGCAGGTACGATGAAGATGGTGATTATAATCATATGCGATGATACCAATGTGTGTACAATTATACAGGTTTCCACGATTCGATGTTGAGAGTTATACCCATAGCCTCTGACCACTCAGTCGTAGACGCAAACGGCTAGGTCCATGATGCGTGTGAACACACGTTCATTGGGACACCCCAAGAGGAAGGTGTGAAGAGTTCAGCAGCAAGTTTTCCCTCAGAAAAGAAACCAAGGTTGAATCGACCAGTAGAAGGACAAGTAATCTCTGAAGGTTGATGCAGCTGAGATGGCAGGGCGCACTACCGGTTCAGCAGCAACGTGGAACCTACACAACAAAATCAAATCACTTTGTCCCAACGTAGTAGTGAGGTTGTCAATCTCACCGGTTTTACTGAACACAAAGAGGTTAAATGTATGGTGTGGAAAACAGTAGGAGAACAGTATGAAAGCAGTAGTACCAGTATGAAAGCAGTGTGAAAGCAGTGGAAGCAGTGTGTATTATCAGTATGAGAAAATGGACCGGGGTCCACAGTTCACTAGTCGTGTCTCTCCGTGAAAGATAAATAACATGTGTGGTGAACAAATTAGAGTTGGGAAATTGACAGAATTGAAGGCTGCACCGTAGTGCATATTCAATACATAAAGATTACTATGTGATTAATGCGGGCATTACAACAAAATACATAGACCGTCATACAACTTCATCTATGACTAATAATCGACCCTCTGAATATCATCCGAACAAACGTTGGGTATTAAGTTGCAAGCAACAGATTATCGCAGTAAGCAAAGTGTGTAATGTAAAGAATGTAAACTAAGTAAACACTGTTGTTTTCTCCCTAATGGCAACAACACATCCTCCATCCGTCACATTTTTGTCACTCGAGCATAGATGCAAAGGAGGCATGAACCCACTATCGAGCATAAATACTCTCTCTTGGAGTTACTAGCATCTACTTGGCCAGAGCATCTACTAATAACAGAGAGAATGCAAGATCATGAATAACATATGCATGAAGATAACATGATATATTGATAATCAGAATACATATCATTCAACATTCATCAGATCCCAGCAAACAAAACATGTAGCATTACGTAAAGATGATCTCGATCATGTAGGGACCCGTACTCCAGGGATTAACTATTCACGCATCACTTCGGAGAAGGGCATGGTGGTGTAGACCCCTCCGGTGATGAACTCCCCTCCCGTCAGGATGCCGGGGGGAGCTCTAGAACCCTCCCGATCTCGGGATGACGATGACGGCGGCCTCGGGTGTTTCTAGGGATGAAGTGGTATATTTTTTAGGGTTGACATATAGGGGGTATAAATAGGCGAAAGGGCGAAGGCGGTGGAGGCCCGAGGGAGGCCACACCACACCCAGGCGCGTCCAGGGGGCGCGCTGCCCTATGGTGTGCCCCCCGTCCCCCCCCCCCTCCGGGCCTCTTCGGGACTCCGTGGAACCTTCAGGAATTCTAGGACTTCCGGGCTTCAAATTTTCCAATTCCGAGAATATTTCGAGAACAACTTTTCTGAAACTAAAAACAACAGGGAACTGGCTCTGTGGCATCTTGTCAATAGGTTAGTCCGGGAAATCGATAAAAATGACATAAAGTGTATAGAAAACATGTAGGAAAAAACATGAAAACAACATGGAACATCAGAAATTAAGGATATGTTTATGACGTATCAGTCTGCCTCAGAGCATCGGTCGTACTTTCAATGCGGATCCAAACTAGCTAGGTGGTTCCTTGGACTCGTCTGTGGTGAAAGGGATGTGTAGTGTATGATACCATGCTAGCACACCCTGGATGTGTGCCATTGATCGGTAATAAGGCTTGAAGTATTTGTGGCTACAATAGTGCACCCCTGCAGGGTTAAATCTTTTCGAAAAGGCGTATCCTCCGCGCTTATGTGACGATCTTGGAGAAAGTGCTGGCTAACAAGAGTCAGATAACTTACACCTAATGATATTTGTTAGCTTGTGCGATAACGAGATCACTATTTCAACTGTTTCGACATGTGTGAGTTTTCCTAGGGTTACCTCCTGGCATTGGTTGAGGGGGGTAAATCCTGGATGGGTTTGCTTTGATGAGTAGTTGTAGTTGGTTTTGTCGCGCTCTCTCATCCCTTTCTAATAGACGGAAGTTAGCATGTCTCTATAAGTTGTTAGTGTTGCTTGCCACTTCAACCACTAATCCCTTCTCCCGGAATTCAAAGCATTGATAGCTTGTGAAGTGTTTGGCATACTTACTAGTACTACATATCTTGCCAGTGCTTTAGCATACTAATCCCTTCGGGGCTGCATATTCCAAAATGTTGTCGACAGGTTTGAAGTTTGACGACGTTACCTTGGGAATTCCTCCGGCTTGGCCTGGGCAGGGATTAGACGTCATCGGTTATCTTTAGGACTCTTAGTCAGATTTGTATCTTATCTGTAGTCGGATACTATTTTGTTTTCCACTGTTATTTGGATCTTTTTATTGTATCAATTGTATTCTTGACTTGTTGGAGTTGTGTTGTATATGTATCTTCTGTTGTTATTGCAGAGTATTCGTGAGTTGTTGTGATGATTACCGAAAGTTGACAACCCGGGATCGATATTATGTGGAGTCTGGCGGAAACGCTGAAATCCCCATAGTACCCGATCCAGGGGCGTCACAATAGGCCTCAAAATAATAGTCATCCCATGATAATTCAACTCATAAGTGTTTGCTCTCCCATCATGCTTCAAACTCCTGTCAAATTGCCATGGCCTTCCCAATAAAAAGTGGAAAACAGTAATATGAACCACATCAAACTCAATGGTATCCTTGTATGGAGCAATCTGAAATTCCACATGTACCATATAACTCACTTTCATCTCCCCAGTTTTGCTCAACCAATGAATATAATAAGGATTGGGATGTGGTAAATATTTCAGATTCAGCTTTGCACATATATCTTTGCTAGCTAAATTTCTGCAACTCCCTCTGATGACCCACAACTATAGGGGTTGTATCGTAATACTTTTGATAAATAAGAGTGTCGAACCCAACGAGGAGCAAAAGATGTTGACAAGCAGGTTGGATAGAGGATTCACTGTAAACACTAGCAAACGGGTTTTTGGTGGTTTGTGATACAGCAGAGAGATAAAGTGCGAGTAAATAAAAGACAGTAAATATGATTGCAGCAAGTGGCCCAATCCTTTTGAGAGCAAAGGACAAGCCGATTGTTCTACTTATGATTAACAAACATTCTAGAGGACACATGGGAATTTCGTCAAGTGGTTTCGTTTCATACGGTTGATTAATATTTATTGTTTTGATAGGTGTTGTGTGGGTGAACCTATGCTAATGCACCACCCAACTAGGACTAATACATACTTGTGATATACCCCTCGTAAGCATCCACAAATACAAGAAAGTAATCAAGATAAATCTAACCACAACTTTAAACTCTAGGATCCTACACTGCCTCATGCATTGGTTTCCTAACGAGGATTTAGGTTTCTGTCACTCCGGCAACCCCACAATTAGTAGCCAAATACACAATCCATCCTCCTAGGCCCATAAATATGAAGTATCATGTATTCAATGTTCACATGACACCACTAGAAGAATAACACCACAATTTAAATATCAAACCACTAGATATTACTTCAACATAATTCCACTACTAACATCATGACTTCTCCCATGTCCTCAAGAACTAAACGAACTACTCACAAGATATCATATGGATCATAATCAAAGGTGATATAATGATGAATAAAAAGCTGATCATAAAGTGCAAACACCGATAAATCTCACAAGCATCAACTACTAACAAGTAATCCACACCGGGAGAGAGATCTAGTGAAGAACAACTATATAGAACCCTAATAGTTATAGCAGGGTAAAGGTGGACGGTCAGGGTGATGGTGCTGCTGGTGATGATGATGACAATGACGATCTTGATGATGCCGGGAGCGATGACGATGATGATGGCGATGATTCCCCCTCTCCGGGGAGGAATTTCCCCGGCAGATTTCTCCCTGCCAGAGAGCTTTTCTCTCTCTGTTGTTTTCCGCCCATAGGCAACGACAGAATATTTTTTCGATGATGTTCTGGGGCTTAGGGTTCCCTCGGGGTCAAGTACGTGAAAGGGGGCGACGAGAGGTGGGCCAGGATGGCCACACCACCTGGTGGCGCGGCCGAGGGGGGAGCCACCCCATGGTGTGGGCCCCTGTGCCCCCCCCTCCGGCTATCCTCGTGGCTAGCTCCCTCTTCTAGACTTCTAAGACATCCCTGATGCCCCCCTTCTTCTTCTTCTGATCTTCTAAAATAGGGTATCCTAACGGTGCTTTTTCCCATCAGATTTCTGGTCCCGGTGTTTATTCTCCAAAAATTATGAAACATGCAAAAATAAGATGAAATAACATAAGTAATGCATCATAACATGAAATATATCGATGAATAACAGAAAATAACTATATAAAATAGTAATGCAAAATGGACGTATCACCCTCCATCAATAATAACCTTGCAACCCATATTAGGACCAATAATACCTTTAGTTTGAAATAAGTTGCAGCGTTGATTTTCTGGACTTGGAATCACACTCAAAGATTTCTGTGTGCAAACAATGGATGGCATCGAAGTAGCATAAGCATCCAACGGAGTATCACTAATATAGCCATCATCATCATTATCATCATTAGGATCAGCATCATCTTGTGTCTCATACTCATTATTGTCATTCACTATCATGACATTTGCATTAGGGCAATACCTCTTAAAATGACCTTTTCCTCCACATGTATGAGATGACATATCCTTGTTTCTTGCTGTAGATGCACTAGAACTCGTGGGACTTACTACTGGTTGCGATTTACTTCTTGCATTAGAAACACTAGGCTCGTCCTTGGAAGATGTAGACCCACGAATTGTGTATTGTGGAGGTGGACTCCTCGAAACAATGGGTGTTCTCAATGGAAAACGACTCCTAGCACGTGCTGTAATTTTGGCCTCATCAGCCAAGTGAGCTTCGGCATCTCTAGCATGGTGCAATAGCTCATTGTAACATCCCAGGATTTTGAAAATTTTGAAAAAATTAAAACCTTCATGCATTCATGAGCATCATAGCATTCCTGCATTTTGAGTGCATAAAAACTTGCTTTCAATTGGCTAAACACAAAATTTTAGGTGATATTACCTATTAAACCACTTTTTGGATTTAAATATTTTTTTAAAATAAAGTATTTTATTTTTGGGAAAGAATAGTACCAAAGGTTTCCTTATTTCCTAAGCTTTTCAAAACATATTTTTATGTATTTTTCTAAATTGATATGGTTTTGTTTTGCAACTAAGTTGCTTTTGCTTAAGCTTTTCAAAAAGTAAGTCCAAATTTCGAAATTTGGTTAAGAGATAAAATAGTTTCAGTTGTTTTTTTCCATTGATTGTTTGTCTTGTTCTATTGTGCATGGGTAGGAATTTTTTATCCTCATAACTCTATCTATCTTTTACTTATCTATGCTGAAAACCCCTAGATGCCTCCTCGTCGTGACCCCAACAACAATGAGGACAACAACAACAACGATGCTATGCAGCAGATGCTCACTCCCCAACCCCAACTTCTACAAAAGATGACTAGTTTGTAGCAGCAATGGGCAACAACAACAACAATCCACCACCACCACCCCTAGTGGATAGGCATACTAGTTTTCTAAGACTTAGGCCTAACAAGTTCTCATATTCTACTGATCCTATTGAGGCAGATGACTGGCTTCGCTCAATCTCAAGGATATTCTTTTAAGGGGGATAGCCCACCTCATAACTTTTCTAACCTAAATGCTAGCCTTCTTGAATGTCGTGACGAGATTCCTTTTTAAGGGGGATAGTTTGTAACATCCCAGGATTTTGCAAATTTTGAAAAAATTAAAACCTTCATGCATTCATGAGCATCATAGCATTCCTGCATTTTGAGTTTATAAAAAATTGCTTTCAATTGGCTAAACACAAAATTTTAGGTGATATTACCTATTAAACCACTTTTTTGATTTAAATATTTTTTGTAAAATAAAGTATTTTATTTTTGGGAAAGAAAAGTACAAAAGGTTTCCTTATTTCCTAAGCTTTTCAAAACAAATTTTTATGTATTTTTCTAAATTGGTTTGGTTGAGTTCTGAATTGAATTTGAATCATTTTATTTAAAAACAGAAAAGAAAAAAAGGAAAAAAAGAGAGAAAGAAAACCCAGCGCAAGCCCAACTCTCTCTCCTTATCTCTCGCCCAGCCCACTCTCCTCACCCCCTCTCTTATCTCTCGCTGCGCGTGCGCCCACCGAACGGGCCGAGCCCATCTAGAGGGCCCAGCAGAAAGACGCATCGAAAAACCGCCCCGCCCTCCCTCTCTCACTCGCTGACAGGGGTGGCCCGCCTGACGCGACGGTGACGCAACGAGGACGTCACTGCTTCTTCCCCTCGCACACGACACCGAGTCCGGGAAGAACACGATTGTTCCCCCGACCGATTTCCTCCTTTTTCTTGCGGATTAAGGCATGTTCTTCGCATCCATATATACCTTGCACCCTCCTCTCTCGTTAGCCCCCAAAAGCCCCATCCAAAACGCCCCAGGCCGCCGCGATTCGAGCTCGAAGTCCCGCCGTGGTCGATAGCTAGGGTTCGAGTTTCCGGTGATCGTCGTCGACCCCTGCCTCTCTCCCTACCTCCGTTCTCTCTCTCTCTCATCGCCGCACATCGTTTTGACAAGGTGCTGCCCCATTTTTGCCCTCAGGTCGACGTCGTCGTCCGCGACAGGAGCAACCCGCCGCCCCGAGCTACTCCGACGAGCCATCCCGGGAGCAACGGAGCACCACGACCACGCCGCCTTCGCCACCGAGCCCGCGCCATCCCCATAATCCTCCTGGTATGCTCCCCTTTGCCCCTAGTACAATAGAATAGCCGCGTCGTGCTCGCGCTCTTGTCTGCGGCCGCGCGTCCACGTTTCCGGCGAGATCTCCGGCGACCCGAAGCAGAGGAGGAACGGTGACCGTCCGATCGAGATCGAAGGGCCACGACAGAAGCAATCAGCGAAGCGTTTTTTTCTAAATCATGGCCGCTCGATCTTCTTTAGATCCAACGTTTCACAGCACGCGATCCGTGCGAACCGTTACCAGCCAATCAGAGCGCCCCATTGAGATAGCCACGGATCGATCACTTTTCTAATTAAAACAGAAAATAACATAATTGAATTAAAACTTCAAAAATTTATATCTCGAGTTCTGTAATTCCAATTTAGGTGATTTTGGTCTTTTTGAAATCAGCACAATGTGTAGATTAATCTAGGCTATTGAAATTTAAAATTTGAATCGTGCACTCATATGTTATTTGTAGATCTCTATTAATCACAACTTTGGTCATAACTTTTAATCTACAAATCCTTTCTAGGTGAAATAAATTTATATGATTTTGTTTTGATGTCCTCTATCCAGTAGATGTGTTGGAAAAATTATTTGTACTACTTTGTAACAGAAACTCTATTAATCTTCATATTAGCCTATATTAAAACCCTAGTAAAATTAGTAATTAAAATTTGATAATAAATTTGTTTTGCATGCATTATGCCATGTTATTAACATCAGAGAACATCATTGTTAGTAATTATTACTAGTTGTGAATTTCGTGCATTAATTTGATCATTGCATAACATGCATACACATTTTTGTATTGTTATTTTGTTTTCTATGTTATGTTTGTGTTGTATGTTTATGTGTGGCATGTTTTGCTTGTATTAGATTGTGAAGAGCAGCAAGTCTACTCTTGTTGCTGTTATTCTTGCTGTGATTGTTCATCCTATTTCCAAGGCAAGTGACACACCATCAAATCTTCCATATTTTTCACTATGCAATACTAGTGTTTTTGAGTAGTATGCATGATAGGGAATTTTACTAAGTTATTATTATGCTATGCAAAATCCCAAGTAGTGTGTAGTCATCTTTTAGACTTGTTATTTTGAAGCCTTAGAACTTAGTAGATGCTACGCAATGTCATATATTGTTTTACTTGATGTATGGAAAATTCTAAGTATAACATTCAGTGAAACACCTGGGTGGAATTTGGATGTGATTGGATTATGTTGAGTGGATCCCTAGGACCATATCGGTGGTGTTTATCACCGAAGGAGTACACTTGTGGAGGGCCACCCAGGAACAATAAGATTCCTAAGTCCCTCTAAGTATAGTAGCTTCCCGTGCAGCCCTTTGACATATGGGCTCTGTCTTGATCAACTAAGTTGTGAGAGTTCAGCCCATGCTTGACATGAAGATGTAGCATAATTATAGGTGGAACAGGTCTTGCTGGTTGGGTTGAATTCTTACTTCTGAAAGATCTCGTCTCAGTTCTCTCCTATCCATGATGCACTCCAGGTGTATAGGATGTTTGGGATAATTGAAGACAAAGGGTCAAAGTGCACTACCTCTGTAGAGTTAGAAACTATGATCATAGCCGTGTCCCCGGTGATGGACGACTTTGAGCAGCTTGACAAGGATGGATAGAAGAATCTCAACACCGTTTTGAAGAAGTAAAATTTGGCTAAGGAAATATTAGTTGTGGTGCTCATGGGTGTGTCCCATGGTGCCAATCTTTGAAAGAAAATTCTTTTTCAAAAGTGTTAGGGAAAAACTTTCTTTTTGCAAATAGCCTAAACTGCACCAAGCCAGATATGCATGTAGTTTACTCTTTCCAATTTATATCCACCATAGTGTCATTTGCCAGTACATTGTTTGTACTGAATCTCCTTCGGGGGCTGCATATTCCAACGTGCAGGAAGTTCTGAGGATGAAGTTTGATCAAGTGCTTGGACTCGAGTCTACACCCAACATGTAATGCCTGTGGCGCATGATTGAAGATGGAGGCTCATTGCTATCTTATTTCTGTTGTTTAGAACTCTGAGTTTTGCTTGTCTTTCAAGACTATGTAGTTTGTAATAAAGCTATACTTGGCTATTCTGGATCTTTTGTAATATTTTTTATACTTCTGCAATGATACTTTACATTTTGTTCTGTGGTGCTAGCATTGATCTAGGGACTAGCACTTAACACAGTAGTTCTCACATTATTAAATGCGAGGGCGCTACAAAATGGTATCAGAGCAAAGTGTTGCCTGTAGGTTTGAGCCCTTAGGATTGGAAAACCCTTTTTGATCAAATTTATTAACTCCTTTGAGTATTTTTGGATACTAGCGGCATATTGAGATGAAGCGTCCCGGACCAACATTACATGTCCACGTACATGAGACCGGTTCCCTGATTGGCTAGCGGGTGCCAGTATCTCTCACTATAGTGAATATCCAAAATTCAATAAGTTGTTAATGAGGTGAATATCACCATGGGAATGACTTAATATTTTCAAAGTACTCTTACTCATCTCGTATCTAGTACCTCTTTACCTTATGCTTCTATGACTTATGTTTTTCTCCTACACTTCAAACTCAAAGATGATGGACATTCAACTTCGCAATCGCCAAGGACTTCAAGGACCCTAGGATTTACTACATTTTCTACTCTAACATAGCTAGGACAACTCTTCTTCTAGTACATTCTCCCTGTGGTTCAATCTTCTAATATCTTATACCCTTGATAGATGACCAACCTTTTGGAATCACTCAAGAAGGTCCCATTGATGACCATGACTCTGGATTGTGAGACTGAATTTCCAAAGGCATTGAAGAACCTAATGATAAGATTAGGGTTTGAAGGAGCAACACTCTACAAAGGTTTTCCCTTTATTAAAGATGGCCAAGAGTATTGGTGGGTGCAACTTCACTTATACAGAAGCAAGGAGTATGACCACAAGAAAGAAGGTGACTTCATCTTCACTAACCCACAACAATACACATCATTCTTCGAGTCAGCTAGATGCGCTGCATGGGGCAATGACAGAACTTGGAGAAAAACTTACGTGGAGACTTTATCACACTCGGAAGGATCTCCAGGAAGCTGAAGAAGAGATCAACGCCCTTGAAAAGGATTTGAAGATGTACAAGAATATAGAGATCATCGTGAAGAGTTATGATCCATCCCAGTAGTTGACCACCATGGAAGAATGCGTTAGCTAGAGTTTTTGTTTGAGTATTGACCTATCAACTTGTGATATGGCAATACTATAGTGTTTTGGCTTGCAACTAAGTTGTTTTTGCTTAAGCTTTTCAAAAAGTAAGTCCAAATTTCGAAATTTGGTTAAGAGATAAAATAGTTACAGTTCTTTTTTTCCATTGATTGTTTGTCTTGTTGTATTGTGCATGGGTAGGAAATTTTTCTCCTCATAGCTCTATCTATCTTTTACTTATCTATGCTGAAAACCCCTAGATGCCTCCTCGTCGTGACCCCAACAACAATGAGGACAACAACAACAACGATGCTATGCAGCAGATGCTCACTTCCCAACCCCAACTTCTACAAATGATGACTAGTTTGTAGCAGCAATGGGAAACAACAACAACAACAATCCACCACCACCACCCCCAGTGGATAGGCAGACTAGTTTTCTAAGACTTAGGCCTAACAAGTTCTCATATGCTACTGATCCTATTGAGGCATATGACTGGCTTCGCTCAATCTCAAGGATATTCTTTTAAGGGGGATAGCCCACCTCATAACTTTTCTAACCTAAATGCTAGCCTTCTCGAATCTCGGGACGAGATTCCTTTTTAAGGGGGATAGTTTGTAACATCCCAGGATTTTGAAAATTTTGAAAAAATTAAAACCTTCATGCATTCATGAGCATCATAGCATTCCTGCATTTTGAGAGCATAAAAATTTGCTTTCAATTGGCTAAACACAAAATTTTAGGTGATATTACCTATTAAACCACTTTTTGGATTTAAATATTTTTTGTAAAATAGAGTATTTTATTTTTGGGAAAGAATAGTACCAAAGGTTTCCTTATTTCCGAAGCTTTTCAAAACATATTTTTATGTATTTTTCTAAATTGGTTTGGTTGAGTTTTGAATTGAATTTGAATCATTTTATTTAAAAACAGAAAAGAAAAAAAGGGAAAAAAGAGAGAAAGAAAACACAGCGCAAGCCCAACTCTCTCTCCTTATCTCTCGCCCAGCCCACTCTCTTCTCCCCCTCTCTTATCTCTTCCTGCGCGCGCGCCCACCGAATGTGCCGAGCCCGTCTAGAGGGCCCAACAGGAAGCCGCGTCGAAAACCACCCTCCCTCTCTCGCTCGCTGACAGGGATAGCCCGCCTGACGCGACGGTGACGCCACGAGGGCATCACTCCTTCTTCCCCTCGCGCACGACACCGAGTCCGGGAAGAACACGATTGTTCCCCCGACTGATTTCCTCCTTTTTCTTGTGGATTAAGGCATGTTCTTCGCGTCCATATATACCCCGCACCCTCCTCTCTCGTTAGCCCCCAAAAGCCCCATCCAAAACGCCCCAGGCCGCCGCGATTCGAGCTCGAAGTCCCGCCATGGTCGACAGCTAGGATTCGAGTTTCCGGTGATCGTCATCGACCCCTTCCTCTCTCCCTACCTCCGTTCGCTCTCTCTCATCGCTGCACATCGTTTTGACAAGGTGCTGCCCTGTTTTTTCCCGCAGGTCGACGCCGTCGTCCGCGACAGGAGCAACCCGCCGCCGCGAGCTACTCCGACGAGCCATCGCGGGAGCAACGGAGCACCACGACCACGCCGCCTTCGCCACCGAGCTCGTGCCATACCCACGATCCTCCTGGTATGCTCCCCTTTGCCCCTAGTGCAGTAGAATAGCTGCGTCGTGCTCACGCTCTCGTCTGCTACCACGCGTCCACGTTTCCAGCGAGATCTCCGGCGACCCGAAGCAGAGGAGGAACGGTGACCGTCCGATCGAGATCGAAGGGCCACGACAGAAGCTATCCGCGAAGCGTTTTTTTCTAAAGCCTGGCCGCATGATCTTCTTTAGATCCAACATTTCACAGCACGCGATCCGTGGGAACCGTTACCAGCCAATCAGAGCGCCCCATTGAGATAGCCACGGATCGATCACTTTTCTAATTAGAACAGAAAATAACAGAATTGAATTAAAACTTCAAAAATTCATATCTTGAGTTTTGTAATTCCAATTTAGGTGATTTTGGAGTTTTTGAAATCAGCACAATGTGTAGATTAATCTAGGCTATTAAAATTTCAAATTTCGTGCACTCATATGTTATTTGTAGATCCCTATTAATCACAATTTTGGGCATAAGTTTTAATCTACAAATCCTTTTTGGGTGAAATAAATTGCTATGGTTTTGTTTTGATGTCCTCTATCCAGTAGATGTGTTGGAAAAATTATTTGTACAACTTTGTAACAGAAACTCTATTAATCTTCATATTAGCCTATATTAAAATCCTAGTAAAATAAATAATTAAAATTTGATATTAAATTTGTTTTGCATGCATCATAACCATGTTATTAACATCAGAGAACATCATTGTTAGTAATTATTACTAGTTGTGAATTTTGTGCATTAATTTGATCATTGCATAACATGCAAACATATTTTTGTATTGTTATTTTGTTTTCTATGTTATGTTTGTGTTGTATGTTTATGTGTGGCATGTTTTTCTTGTATTAGATTGTGAAGAGGAGCAAGTCTACTCTTGTTGCTGTTATTCTTGCTGTGATTGTTCATCCTATTGCCAAGGCAAGTGACACACCATCAAATCTCCCATATTTTCACTATGCATTACTAGTGTTTCTGAGTAGTATGCATGATAGGGAATTTTACCAAGTTATTATTATGCTATGCAAAATCCCAAGTAGTGTGTAGTCATCCTTTAGACTTGTTATTTTGAAGCCTTAGAACTTAGTAGATTCTACGCAATGTCATATATTGTTTTACTTGATGTATGGAAAATTCTAAGTATAACATTCAATGAAACACCTGGGGGAATTTAGATGTGATTGGATTATGTTGAGTGGCTCCCTAGGGCCATATCAATGGTGTTTATCACCGAGGGAGTACACCTGTGGACGGCCACCCAGGAACAAAGAGATTCCTAAGTCCCTCTAAGTTTATTAGCTTCACGTGCAGCCCTTTGACATATGGGCTCTGTCTTGGTCAACTAAGTTTTTAGAGTTCAGCCCATGCTTGACATGAAGATGTAGCATAATTATAGGTGGAACGGGTCTTGCTGGTTGGGTTGAATTCTGGCTTCTAAAAGATCTTGTCTCAATTCTCTCCTTTCCGTGATGCACTGCGGGTGTATAGGATGTTTGGGCTAATTGAAGACAAAGGGTGAAAGTGCACAACCTCTGTAGAGTTAGAAACCATGATCATAGCCGTGTCCCCGGTGATGGACGACTTCGAGCAGCTTGACAAGGATGGATAGAAGAATCTCAACACTGTTTTTAAGAAGTAATATTTGGCTAAGGAAATATTAGTTGTGGTGCTCATGGGTGTGTCCCATGGTTCCAATCTTTGAAAGAAAATTCTTTTTCAAAAGTGTTAGGGAAAAACTTGCTTTTTGCAAATAGCCTAAACTCCACCAAGCCATATATGCATGTAGTTTAGACTTGTCAATTTATATCCACCATAGTGTCATTTGCCAGTACATTGTTTGTACTGAATCTCCTTCGGGGGCTGCATATTCCAACGTGCAGGAAGTTCTGAGGATGAAGTTTGATCAAGTGCTTGGTGATGAGGACATCCCTAGCTCTTCACCTATTGTTACACATAATGATGTTCCTATACAAGCTAATGAAGTGAGGATTCGTCCCATGACAAGATCAAGGACCAAGTTATTACAACAACATGTGAATTCACTCCTACTTGAGTATAATGTTTATAATTGTGAGAACTTTATACTACCTAAAATCCATGCACTTATGAATCTCAGGTTTGATGATAACACAAGCATGAAAGGAGGAGATCATGAAGAGTAGATGCACATGGATGATGATGGACTTAAGGAGGAGATGGAAAACAAATGCTAGAAGGGTGAAAACAAGGAATAACAGAAAATAACAATTTTTATTCATTGAAAACAATTGTTATTTCATAGCATACAAGGGGATGGCGCCTCCACAAGGTCAAATGTGCCTAGTAGAAGTCCTAATATTATTAGGCATGGTTTGTATACCATCATAGGCCGCACCCCTTAATGGTGGGTCGGTTTGTATCATGTTTGAGTCAGTTTGGGTTTTTGTCCAACCCAAACCATGAGTCCTAGTCCAAGAAGGGTTGTGCTTGCGCAAGGGGTACCTTTGTGGCCGCACCCACCATTCTTAAATAGGTAGAATCCGAGCCAAGTGATGTAAACGTTTGCCCGATCTTTCACCGCAAGAACCACCGAGATAACTATTCTCCCAATCACGTGAGCGATACACGTAACCTGAAGAACATGGATAGATTTAGGCGAGAAACGCACGAACCCTCTTGGCAGATCCAAGAACACTCGCACCTTTATTTCACACCAAGCTCGACAACTCAAGGCAGATCCAAGAGCCCCCGACCCACGCACGAATCCTCTTGGCAGATCCAAGAACACTCGCACCTTTATTTGCAAAGATAACTGACGAACGCCCGAGACGCCGCCTACACGCCGATCCCCTAGGGACGGTGGTAACCTAGAACTTTTAGTTCTACATAATTTTCAACCTCTCTAAACCCTAGGCCTTGGCTCTCTTTATATAAGAGGCCAACCCCTAGTCGGTTGGACAAACCCAAACCAAAACTGACTCGAACCTAAACCTAGTTGGACTCAAACTAGATACAAACCGGCCCATTTAGAAGGCTCGGCCAACACATGCGGCTCGCAGGCCTTAGACATTATACATCGTAGTTTATTGTCCTAGCGTGCTAACCAGTAGATGCCCGTATCATCCTCCCTTTCTTCAAAAGGCGTTGTCCTCAACGCCAGGAGGTCTTCTCCGGCGCGTGTGGCGTCAAATTATCATATCGCCACGCTTCTACATCCTCAAGTCTTGCTTGCCTGCCACACCACATCCTCCCTCTTGGCTAGCTTGACTTGTTCTTGGCGCCATCCATGTTTGGCACCACCAACATGATTTAGACACATAATCTGTCAAATTGCATCTGTAAACGCACCAGGAAAACCACCCCTGACACATCAGGACAGACTCCTGTACCCCAAGGATCCAAGTAAACTGAATACGCTCACGGATGCAATCTGAAATAGTGGAGGTCAACTGAGTGCATCACCCAAGACAAACAGGACAAATTCCTGCACCCCTTGAATCCAAATGAACTGAGTTAACCACCTGTGAAAATATATACTAGTGTCTCTTTTTATTTGCCTTCTTGTCCGCCGCAAACTGTACCAAAAATTTGGGCCAAACAAACCATTGCACTTGGGACCAGACTCCCATGCCAATCAGCTGGACACCACCGAGCAAACAATTCTGCACGTACAAACCATCCATAGGAGTATCGTTGGACAAAAGCTTCAATCCGACGTGTAAATATCTCCGCATGCAATCCATTCTTTTTTTTCTCTTGGATTCCACGTACCAAAGGAAACGTACTTGCATATGCAATATATATGTTTTGTTAATGCAAAAAGCTGCCCACCAGCGACAACTCCTGCAATTAAAGGAACTGAGCCGTTTGTCTGTACTAGGGATGTACTCCACGTGATGTCCAAGGAAACGCTTTGCCTTTTCCTTTTTTTTATTCCTTTAGCTGATCCACGAGAACTAACCTGACGTACGATCGGCTCCCCATATTTTTTGTTGTTGCTTTTCTGCTTCTGGTCGGCAAGCTTGATCTGATTGGAAACTTTTCCTTTCCTTTTTTTTTTTTTTTTTTTTGTTTTTAAACTTTTTCTTCTCAGTGAACTCAAGATGATAAGGGGTGGCCCAATCTTCTCAGTGAACTCACAGATAACTTCTGTATTGATAACTAGTGCGCCACTAAGAACTCTCCGGCTGATCCCTGAAGCCAATGCAACAGATAGCAACCCAATGGATATTCTCAACTCCACACTCTTGCACAAGTAATCCACCGACTACAAGTGGTACTGTACCGTCTTATTCCCAGTGGAACAGCAGGTATCACGTAAAGTTTGCAGATGAACCACTAGTATGAAAGGCTAACAAGCAGTTTCAACTAGGGGCTATGGGGTTTGTTTGATTCAATCGTAGTCTACCCTCCTATGCGCCCCAAGGGGAGAATATATGAGGGGGGGGTGCGGCCACAAGGCTCTCCTTGCGCAAGCACCTAACCTAATTGGACTAGGACTCCTACTAGGACACCAACTGGATACAAACCGACCCAAACACAAAGGGTGCGGCCATATTGGTATGGAAACCAATCCTACTACTACTAGAACTCAATGTGGCGCATTGATGCTTCCTTGTGGGCGCCCTCCTCCTTCCTTGTCCATCCATGAATGTGAAACAACAATGTGGCATTGTTTTCCACACTTTAGTGCATTTGATCTTGTGGAGGCACCATCCCCATATCTTGATGAATAACAATTGTTCTATTGAACAACAATTGTTATGAACTGTTTTCACCATCTTGCTTTATTGTTTTCACCATGTTCATGTGGTCTTCTATCAACTCTCTTGTGATCACATAATCCTTAGGCATGTCCTCATCATCCTCCCTTTCTTCAAGACAAGACGTCCTCGTCTTGTGATAATCTGAAAGTGGAAGAAACAAAAAGAACAAAGTGTATGCACCATATATGTATATATAATGGTACTCATTAGTTGTTAGCAAAACACAATATAGTGTATATATCATATGACCACGAAATTTGTATGAAAACCACACATAAAAATCATATTCTTTCATCTCATGGCAATCAAAATTGCAAATATAAGTGTAGTTTGATTTACTAGTACATGTATCCAACCAATAGTGTGGTGAAATAAACATAGGTATAATATCATCTCTATAATCATCTATCCAAGAGAACACATGATGTAATTCGGCCATTTTAGCATAAGTAACACACATGTGATGTATCATAAAAATTTTATCCACATTATAATCACCAATCAAATAAATTTTGAAACTATTATCATATGTGCTAGAATCATCATAACCAAATTTATCCATAGCATATTTCATTTTAATTGGTTCTTTTAACATGTCATAGTATATAATATCACTAGAAGGTATCATAGCAAGTACTTCTTTATGTGAAACAAAAACCATATGGTGAAATTTCGAATTTATAAGTTTATATGGTTGAAAATTATCACATAATTCACTACTTGTAGTTATCAAACCGAAATCCATACCCTTATCAATACTAACCTCCTCATGTGTAGTAGGTATAATTTCCTCAATATCTTGTGTATTTGAAGGTTGTATCTCCCTTTCTTCAAAACTAACCTTCATATCACAAGCAAACATACTTGTATCCGTGGCATATTCCTTCAAATTGTGTGATGTTTCTTTGTGCTCCCTTTCTTCAATAGCAACCTGTGCACAAGAAACAACACTAGGAAAAATTATGGCATTAGTTAAAAGGCTCTTTCCACTCGAATTGGTGTTGTTCTCCTTCTCCATGGCTTGAATTTTGGGTGTTCCCTCATCCTTCTCTCTTTCTTTTTCTACTCTCATATCAATTTTGGATTGGGACTCTTGTATTATTTGTTGTGGAGTCATGGGCCTCAAAACAATAGTCTTCCCATGATGATATAGCTCATAAGTATTTGCTCTTCCTTCATGCTTCACACTTCTATCAAATTGCCAAGGTCTTCCCAATAAAAGATGGCAAACTGTCATGGGCACCACATCAAACTCAATGACATCCTTGTAAGGTCCAATTTGGAACTCCACTCTCACCATAAAAGAAACCTTCATTTGTCCCGTGCTACTCAACCATTGGATATGATAAGGAGAAGGGTGTGGCATATATTTCAAATTGAGTTTTGCACATAGCTCTTTGCTAGCCAAATTTCTGCAACTTCCTCCATCAATAATGACTTTGCAAGCCATGTTGGGACCAATAACAGCCTTTGTTTGAAATAGAGTGCACCTTTGATTTTCAGGACTAGGCACCACACTCAATGAATTTTGTGTGCATATAATAGATGGCAAAGTAGTAGCATAAGCATCCAAAGGAGTATCACTCAAAGAACCATCATCATCATCAAGATCATTGGGATCAACATCATCACCTGTTTCATACTCATTATTCTCATTGATCACCATCACTTTTGTATTTGGACAATCCCTCTTGAAGTGCCCTTTTCCTCCACATGTGTGGCATGTCATATCTCTATTCCTTGTAGTAGGAGCACTAGAACCTGAAGCACTTGCTGCTGGATGTGATGATTTCCTTGTATTAGACACACTAGGCTCGGGTTTGGATGATGGATCACCTCGAAAACTGGAAGATGGAATTGGTGGAGGTGGTGTACTAGGAGTAGTAGATGATCTCAATGGAAATCTATTCCATGTTCTATTAGTAATTTTTGCCTCCTCAAGAATATGTGCTTCGGCCTCCCTTGCATGATGTAATAGCTCATGGATATTTTGATATTGGTGATGCCTCACAATTCCTTTGATTTTGTAGTTCAAACCCGAAAGGAATCTTTGCATTGTTTGCTCCAATTGTTCTCTCACACGTGCTCTTTGCATAATTAGTTCCATCTCTTGATAATAAGCATCAACACTCATAGTTCCTTGCCTCAATTGTTGCAATTGATCAAATTGTTGCCTTATGTAATTTGGTGGAACAAATCTATCTCTCATGATCCTCTTCATGTTATTCCAAGTGACAATGGGCAATTCTCCATCTTCTTGTCTCTTCCTCAAAAGCTCATCCCACCATCTAAGAGCATAACCATCAAACTCACTTGAAGCCAATTTGATCTTTCTATCCTCATTGTACTCATGCATTCTCCATAGTTTTTCCATCTTCAACTCCCATAGCAAGTATTCTTCCACATCCATATTATCAAAGCTAAATGATGGAATAGAAAATTTAGGCTTACTCAAACCATCTTCTCTAGGATTAGCTTGCACCACATTGTTTGGCATTCTTCTTTCTCCAAAATTTTGGTTTCGGCCATTATATCCTCCTAGGCCTCTTTCTTCTCTATTTCGGCCATGAACTTGATGTCTTGCACCAATAGCTTCCACTCCATTATTAGCATCACTATGGACACTAGCATTGTCATCATCAATAAGAGGCATCCTTGTTTGAATCATGGTTTGAAGTCCAGCAAGGGTAGTAGTCATTTGAGCAATAGAATCATGAATTGATCTCACTTCCCCTCCATTAGTCTCGGCCAATTTGTGTGTGGCCTCCATCTTGGTCTCCATAGCTTGGAGAGCCTCATATAAGGGATCACATGCATCTTGAACAAATTGTTTGAGTCCATTATGATTATCCAATATCTCCTTTGCCAAAACATCTCTAAGAGCCTCATACTCTCTCCAATTAACTCCCTCCTTATGGTCCTTCTTTTGCTGCACAAGATCACCACTAGAAAGATCCATTAGTAGGTTAGTGTAATAGAAACAAGTATAGGTTGTGGTGCCTCTCACAACTCACTCAAAAATCTAGCAAGACAATAGGATATCTTACCACTCCAAAGTGAATAGAGATACTTACCACAAGTAGAGGCAATTAAAGTACTTTGGTGTGAAGAAGAGAATACCCAGGTTTTTAACTCTCACAAAAGCAAACAAGGTTATTTAGTGGGGCTTGGTATGGATACCTAACAATCACCAAAGTAACAATCCTATTTGCTGTCTTAGTGAAGATATAAAATACCCAAGGAAACTCACACAATATGGAGACAAATGTGGCAATGCAATATGTGGATGAGTTTTGCAATGCACTAGAAAGTCACTAGCTAGGCTCTTAATTGACAGGCACAAGATTGCTCAATGAAAAACCAAGTGTCACAATGGCAAGCTCAACTAGTAAACAATAGCAATGATATGGCCTTTTAGCACTTTCTCTTTTCTCTTTTTTTTTTTTTTTTTATACTTTTTGCTTTTTCTATATTTTTTTTTGAATTTTTCAATGGCCTTACACTAAGCTAGGAGCAATAATTAACCAAACACAAGTGAACACAATGGTGGTGATGAAATATGAGCAGCCTGTCAGAGCACAAAATAGCTATACTTGTGGGAAAGTTCCTATTTGAATGCTGTAGAAAGGCTGTGGCTATGGTTCACAAGGTATGGAGGTGATGGTCCTAGTGATGAAAAACAGGAAATAAAAGAGATCACAAAAGAAATCTAGGTGAAAAGGTGACTAGAACAGCTCACGGCAGCAACTAGGGGCTCACGGCAGAGAAAACAGCACAATTTGGTACCACGGCAGAGAAAACAGCGGTTTTGGTACCGCGGCAGAGCAAAACGGTAGAAAAACGCACTGAAATCGTACCGCGGCAGAACTTCACAGCGCGCAGGAATTCACGGCAGCGATTTGTTCGGTTTTTGTACCGCGGCAGAGCAGACGGCAGCGAATCGAGCAGTTTTCGTACCGCGGCAGCGCGCGCACCCGCGTTACACGGTTTGGTAAGAGCGCTGCGGTGATTTTCGGGCGCGGCTAGCGATACGTGTGCGCGGCAGCGTTTTGGATGCTTTTGGTACCGCGGCAGCGCACGAGCGTGGGATTGGTGTGGGGTGCTGCGGTGGTTCGGGGGGGTTTTGTAATGGTGATATGGGCGAATCCGAGCGTGGCTAGTACGCGGCAGCGGTGGGATGAATCCGATAGCAACAAGGAACTAGTGGAAGCGGTGGGATGGTATGGTATAGATGAAAACCGAAATCAACTAGGGGTGGCAGCGGTGATATGCTTTGCGGTGGGTGGGAGGGAAACCGAGTCCAACTAGAACTAGGGTTTTGTGGTGCGGATTGGAGCGGATCTTTTTGGTATTTTTTGATAAGTTTCGACTAGATGAACAAAGAACACTAGATCTAGCCGAAACTAAAAAAAGAGAAAAAGCAACACAAGATCTAACACAAAACAGCACTAGTGATTAAAACTAAGGTGATATCTAGGCTATGGCAATGAACTACTCTATTTTTGTGGGGCTTTTTCTGGATAGGAATAAAAACACTCAAACTGAAAGTAAAATTTAGATAGCTCACCGAGGCAACCTGTAAATCTGATACCAAGATGATAAAGGGGTGGCCCAATCTTCTCAGTGAACTCACAGATAACTTCTGTATTGATAACTAGTGCGCCACTAAGAACTCTCCGGCTGATCCCTGAAGCCAATGCAACAGATAGCAACCCAATGGATATTCTCAACTCCACACTCTTGCACAAGTAATCCACCGACTACAAGTGGTACTGTACCGTCTTATTCCCAGTGGAACAGCAGGTATCACGTAAAGTTTGCAGATGAACCACTAGTATGAAAGGCTAACAAGCAGTTTCAACTAGGGGCTATGGGGTTTGTTTGATTCAATCGTAGTCTACCCTCCTATGCGCCCCAAGGGGAGAATATATGAGGGGGGGGTGCGGCCACAAGGCTCTCCTTGCGCAAGCACCTAACCTAATTGGACTAGGACTCCTACTAGGACACCAACTGGATACAAACCGACCCAAACACAAAGGGTGCGGCCATATTGGTATGGAAACCAATCCTACTACTACTAGAACTCAATGTGGCGCATTGATGCTTCCTTGTGGGCGCCCTCTTCCTTCCTTGTCCATCCATGAATGTGAAACAACAATGTGGCATTGTTTTCCACACTTTAGTGCATTTGATCTTGTGGAGGCACCATCCCCATATCTTGATGAATAACAATTGTTCTATTGAACAACAATTGTTATGAACTGTTTTCACCATCTTGCTTTATTGTTTTCACCATGTTCATGTGGTCTTCTATCAACTCTCTTGTGATCACATAATCCTTAGGCATGTCCTCATCACCAAGGCTCCTTAGACTACGTTAAATCATAAACCCTAGACCTCTAGATTGAAACAGCTTGTAAGCCTTCATCTGGAAGTTCATCTGCAAACTTTTCGTGTTACCTGCTGCTCCACTGGGAATAAGACGGTACATGACCACTTGTAGTCGGTGGATTACTTGTGCAAGGTGTGGAGTTGAGAATATCCTTGGGGTTGCTAGTTGTTGCATTGGCATCAGGGATCATCCAGGAGAGTTCTTAGTGGCGCACTGGTTATCATACTGAAATTATCTGTGAGTTCATTGATAAGATTGGGCCACCCCTTATCATCTTGGTATCGGAGTTACAGGTTGCCTCGTGAGCTATCATATTTCCCTTTAGATTTGAGTGTTTTTATACCTATCCAGAAAATTGCCCCACAAAAATAGTCTAGATCATTGCCATAGCCGTAGAATTATCTTAGTTTCAATCCCTAGTTGTTGTTTTTGTATTTGATTTAGTGTTTCTTTTTATCTTTTTAGTTGTCTAAATCTCGTCTAGGGTTAGGGTTCTTAGTCCCATGGTCGAATTCATATCCGAAAACCACAAAAAAATACCAATCGGGTGCTGTTTCTTTCTTCCAATTCGAGTCCAACTCGGAATCCTGCCGTGGCAACAAAATCACCAATTCTGCTGCCGCCGTACTGTTACCGCTGCCGTGCCCTAGTCAAACTCGGACTCACCGCACCCGCAGCGCGCTTACAAAACACCCACCCGCACCCGCTTCACCCTTACCAATTCCACCACCGCGCGCTGCCGCGACAACAATTCTAGCCAAAACGCTGCCGCTCGCGCTCACTGCTGCTGCCGCCCACGTAACTTCCACGCGCGCCCGTTTTCGCCGTAATGCGCTTACCAGCTGCTGTAACGCGCGCGCGCACTGGCGCGGTACGTTTTTACGCAGTTTCTCTGCCATGAGTACAAACTTCCTGCCGTGAGCTAGAAACATTGTTTTCACCTAGAATATTTTTGTTATTTCTTGTTATTTCCTGTTTTTATCACTAGGAACATTATATCCAATCTTTGTGAACCTAGCCACAACCTTTCTACAACATTTTGAATAGGAACTTGCCCACAAGTATAGCTATTTTGTGCTCTGACAGGCTGCTCATTTTCATCACCACCATTGTGTTCACTTGTTACTTGGTTTATATTGCTCCTAGTTGTGTTTAAGGCCATTGGAAAAATAAAAAAATATATAGAAAAAGTGTAAAAGTATATATAAAAAAAGAGAAAAGAGAAAAACTGAAAATTGCAAAGAGGCCGAAGTGATATTATTGTTTACTAGTGGAGCTTGCCATTGTGACACTTGGTTTTTCATTGAGCAATCTTGTGCCTGTCTATTGTGAGCCTAGCTAGTGACTTTGTAGTGCATTGAAAAATCTCATCCATATATTTGCTTTGCCACATTTGTCTCCATTATTGTGTGAGTTTCCTTGGGTCTTTTTATATCATCACAAAACAGCAAATAGGACTTGTTACTTTGGTGATTGTTAGGTATCCATACCAGGCCCCACTAAATAACATTGTTTGCCTTTGTGAGAGTTAAAACCCTGGGTATTCTCTTCTTCACATCAAAGTACATTAATTGCCTCTACTTGTTGGTAAGTATTCTATTTACTTTGGAACGGTAAGATAATCAATTGTCTTGCTAGATTTTTTGAGTGAGTTGTGAGAGAACACCACAACCTATATACTTTTTTCTGTTTTCACTAACCTACTAATGGATCTATCTAGTGATGCCCTTGTGCAGCAAAAGAAGGACCATACAGAAGGTGTGAATTGGAGGGAGTACGAGGCTCTAAGGGATGTGTTGACAAATCAAATAAGAGATAATCATAAAGATATCAAGCAATTTGTGACTGATGCATGCGATCCCCTTTATGAAGCTATGCAAGCCATGGAGAATAAAATGGGGGAGACACAAAAATTGGCCGAGACCAATACTGAGCAAGTGAAAACAATCCATGATTCTATTGCTACCTTGACTACTACCCTTGCTGGTCTTCAAACATTGATTCAACAAAGATTGCCTAATGTTGATGATGATAATGATAGTGTCCATAGTGATGCTAATAATGGTTTTGAAGACAATGGTGAGGTGGATCACAATCATGGCCGTGGAGCTAGAGGAGAAAGAGGCCGAGGAGGACATCTAGGCCAAGTCAATCACATGGCTGCAAGGCGTTTTCCCATTAATGTTTCTCCTAAAAATCATAGAGAGGATGATGGTTTGGGTAAGCCAAAATTTTCTATACCACCTTTCAGCTTTGAGAACATGGATGTGGAAGAATATTTGCTATGGGAGCTGAAAATTGGGAATCTATGGAGATTGCATGACTATACTGAGGATAGAAAAATTAAATTGGCTTCTTCTGAGTTTGATGGCTATGCTCTTCGTTGGTGGGATACTATTGTGAGAAAGAGACATGAAGATGGTGAATTACCCATTATCACTTGGAATACCATGAAGAGAGTCATGAGGGACAGATTTGTACCACCAAATTACATTAGACAACAATTTGATCAATTGAACAATTGAGGAAAGGTTCTTTGACAGATGATGCATATTATCATGAGATGGAATTAATCATGCAAAGGACACGTGTGAGAGAGAAATTGGAGCAAACAATGCAAAGGTTTCTTTCAGGTTTGAATTATAAAATCAAGGGCATTGTTAGACATCATCAATATCATGATATGCATGAGTTATTACATCATGCTAGAGAGGCCGAATCACATATTAATGAGGAGGCCAGAATTACAGCAAGAACAAGGAGCAGATTTCCCTTGAGATCAACTTCTATGCCTAGTACACCACCTCCACCTTCTGTTAGCCGTGGTGTTTCATCATCCAAGGTCGATCCTAGTACTTCTATTGCAAAGAAATCATCACAACCAGCAGCTAGTACCACGGGTTCAACTGCATCCACACCAAGAAACAGGGATATTACATGTCATACATGTGGAGGAAAAGGTCATTTTAAGAGGGATTGCCCTAATACAAAAATCATGATTATTAATGAGCACAATGAGTATGAGACAGGTGATGATGTTGATCCTAATTATAATGATGATGATGATGATGGCTATATGAGTGATTCTCCATTGGATGCTTATGCTACTACTATGCCATCTATTATTTGCACACAAAAATCTTTGAGTGTTCTTCCTAGTCCTGAAAATCAAAGGTGCAATTTGTTTCAAACCAAGGCTGTTAATGGTCCTAATATGGCTTGCAAAGTCATTATTGATGGAGGGAGTTGCAGAAATTTGGCTAGCAAAGATCTATGTGCAAAGTTAAATCTGAAATATTTACCACACCCTTCTCCTTATCATATACAATGGTTGAGTAGCACTGGTGAGATGAAAGTGAGCCATATGGTGCGTGTGGAATTTCAGATTGGTCCTTATAAGGATTCCATTGAGTTTGATGTGGTTCCTATGACTCTTTGCCACTTATTGTTGGGAAGATCATGGCAATTCGACAGGAGTGTGAGGCATGAAGGAAGAGCCAATACTTATGAGTTGAATCACCATGGGAGAACTATTATTTTGAGGCCTATGACACCACAGCAAATTGTAAATGAGTCTCTTTCCAAAATAGAAGTGAAAGTTGAAAAAGAGAGTGAGAGGGATGAGGGAAAACAAAATCCACAAGCTGTGGGTAGTAGTAGTCAAAACAATTCAAGTGGTAAAAATAAAACTAAGAGAGAGAGCCTATTATGCATGTTAGCCACTAAAGAGGATTTGAGGGAATTTAGGGAGGATCCTACATTAGTCCCTATTGTGCTTATTCACAAGGGAGAGATTTCGGTTTCTAATGACATGACCCCTATTCCTCTTGGTGTTTCTCATGTGTTGCAGGAATTTGATGATGTTTTTCCAGGAGATATTCCCTCGGGATTGCCACCATTGAGATGGATTGAGCATCAAATTGATTTAATTCCTGGATCATCTTTGCCAAACCGAGCCCCTTATAGAACAAATCCACAAGAAACAAAGGAGATACAAAGACAAGTACAAGAGCTACTAGATAAAGGTTATATTCGAGTTAGTCTTTCTCCTTGTGATGTTCCTGTTATTTTAGTCCCTAAGAAAGATGGTACTTGGCGCATGTGTGTAGATTGTAGAGCAATAAACAACATCACTATTCGTTATCGTCATCCTATACCACGTTTGGAAGACATGTTAGATGAATTAAGTGGTGCTGCTGTTTTCTCTAAAATTGATTTGCGTAGTGGTTACCATCAAATTAGAATGAAATAGGGAGATGAGTGGAAAACAGCATTCAAAACAAAATTTGGTTTATATGAATGTTTAGTGATGCCTTTTGGTTTAACTAATGCACCTAGTACTTTCATGAGACTAATGAACCGTATTTTGAGAGAATTTATTGGTAGATTTGTGGTAGTTTTTTTGATGATATTCTCGTATATAGCCACAATGAACATGAACATATTGATCATATTAGACAAGTTTTGCAAGTGCTAAGAGAAAATAAATTGTATTGTAATCTTGAGAAGTGCACTTTTTGCAAAGATAAGGTCATATTTGGGATATGTAGTTTCTAAACATGCAACTGAAGTAGATACATAAAAATTTGAAGCAATTCGAAATTGGCCTATTCCAACTAATGTGAGTCAAGTTAGAAGTTTTAATGGTCTTTCTGGTTTCTATAGAAGATTTGTGCCTAATTTTAGTACCATTGTTGCACCATTAAATGATCTAACTAAAAAGGGAGTAGATTTCGAGTGGGGGGTTGCTCAAGACATTGCTTTTGATACATTAAAGGAGAAATTGATTTCGGCCCCACTGTTAATGCTACCAAATTTTGATAAACAATTTGAGATTGAGTGTGATGCTAGTGGCATAGGTATTGGAGGTGTGTTAATGCAAGAAAAGAAACCTATTGCCTATTTTTCTGAAAAATTACATGGTGCACAATTTAATTATTCTGTTTATGATAAAGAATTATATAAACTTGTGAGAGTTTTAAAGGTATGGAAACATTATTTGTGGCCTAAAGAATTTATTATACATTCTGACCACGAGGCATTAAAATTCTTAAAAAGACAATCTAATTTGAATAAAATACATGCTAAATGGGTTGAATTTATTGAATATTTTCCATACATCATTAAACATAAGAAAGGATTGGATAATGTAGTTGCTGATGCTTTGCCAAGGAACAACATGCTACTCTCCAAATTAGAGATCAAGGTTCCGGGTTTGGAGGGAATAAAAGACTTATATGCTGAGGATAATGAGTTTTCGATGCCATTTAATAATTGCACTAATGTTAAGGCATGGGAAAAGTTTCATATACATGATGGATTTTTTGTTTAGAGCTAACAAATTGTGTATACCCGAGTGTTCTTTGCGTTTATTCTTATTACAGGAATCCCATAGTGGAGGATTAATGGGACACTTTGGACGTGAGAAAACATTGCTTATGTTAGCTGAATTTTTTTATTGGGCACATGTTAGGAGAGATGTCTATAGATTTGTGCAAAGTTGCATTACATGAAATAAGGCCAAGTCCAAGCTCAAACCCCACGGGTTGTATATTCCATTACCATCACCAAATACCCCATTGGAAGATATAAGTATGGATTTTGTGTTGGGCTTGCCAAGGACAAAAAGAGGGCATGATTCTATCTTTGTGGTAGTGGACATATTTTCTAAGATGTCCCACTTCATTGCTTGCCACAAGAGTGATGATGCTTCACATATTTCTAATATCTTCTTTAGAGAGATAGTAAGATTACATGGAGTGCCAAGGACAATTGTGTCAGATAGAGATGTGAAATTTATGAGTTATTTTTGGAAGACACTATGGGGTTAGCTTGGCACAAAATTGTTATTTTCAACAACTTGTCACCCCCAAACTGATGGGTAAACCGAAGTGGTGAATAGGACATTGTCAACATTATTGAGAAGCATGATCAAGAAAAATTTGAAGGGGTGGGAGCAGTGCTTGCCACATGTGGAATTTACATATAATAGAGATGTGCATTCAACTACTCAATTATGTCCTTTTGAGGTGGTATATGGGTTTAAGCCTATTACTCCACTAGATTTGTTACCACTTCCTACTCAAGAGAGAACAAATATGGAGGCATCAAAGAGAGCTGATTTTGTGAAGAAGATTCATGAGAAAACAAAAGAAGCAATTGAGAAGAGAGGAAAACATGTGGCTGAAAGAGTAAACAAGAAAAGAAAAGAGGTGATATTTCGGCCAGGAGATATGGTGTGGGTTCACTTTCGAAAAGACAGATTTTCCACCTTGATAAAATCAAAATTGATGCCTAGAGGTGCTGGTCCTTACAGAGTTATTTCAAGGATCAATGACAATGCATATAAAATTGACCTCCCAATTGATGATTTTGGTGTTAGTAATTATTTTAATGTGGCTGATTTGACACCCTACCACGGAGATGATCTTGCATCGAGGTCGATGCCTTTTCAAGAGGGGGAGGATGATGAGGACATGCCTAGCTCTTCACCTATTGATACACATGATGATGTTCCTATAAAAGCTAATGAAGTGAGGATTGGTCCCTTGACAAGATCAATGACCAAGTTATTACAACTACAGGTGAATTCACTCCTACTTGAGTATAATGTTTATAATTGTGAGAACTTTATACTACCTAAATCCATGCACTTATGTATTCTCAGGTTTGTTGATAACACAAGCATGAAAGGAGGATATCATGAAGAGGAGATGCACATGGATGATGATGGACTTAAGGAGGAGCTGGAAAAAAATGCTAGAAGGGTGAAAACAAGGAATAACAGAAAATAACAATTGTTATTCATTGAAAACAATTGTTATTTCATAGCATACAAGGGGATGGCGCCTCCACAAGGTCAAATGCGCCTAGTAGAAGTCCTAATATTATTATGCATGGTTTGTATACCATCATAGGCCGCACCCCTTAATGGTGGGTCGGTTTGTATCATGTTTGAGTCGGTTTGGGTTTGTGTCCAACCCAAACCATGAGTCCTAGTCCAGGAAGGGTTGTGCTTGCGCAAGGGGTACCTTTGTGGCCGCACCCACCCTTCTTAAATAGGTATAATCCGAGCCAAGGCTCCTTAGACTACGTTAAATCATAAACCCTAGACCTCTAGATTGAAACAGCTTGTAAGCCTTCATCTGGAAGTTCATCTTCAAACTTTTCGTGTTACCTTCTGTTCCACTGGGAATAAGACGGTACATGACCACTTGTAGTCGGTGGATTACTTGTGCAAGAGTGTGAAGTTGAGAATATCCTTGGGGTTGCTAGCTGTTGCCTTGGCATCAGGGATCAGCCGGGAGAGTTCTTAGTGGCGCACTGGTTATCATACTGAAATTATCTGTGAGTTTACTGAGAAGATTGGGCCACCCCTTATCACTTGGACTCGAGTCTACACCCAACATGTAATGCATGTGGCGGATGATTGAAGATGGAGGCTCATTGCTATCTTATTTCTGCTGTTTAGAACCCTGAGTTTTGCTAGTCTTTCAAGACTATGCACTTTGTAATAAAGCTATACTTGGCTATTCTGGATCTTTTGTAATATTTTTGATACTTTACATTTTTTTCTGTGGTGCTAGGATTGATCCAGGGACTAGCACTTAACACAGTAGTTCTCACATTATTAAATGTGAGGGCGCTACACTCATGCATGTCCTGATATTGATGGTGCATCACAATGCCTTTAATCTTTTAGTTCAAACCTAAAAGAAAACGTTGCATTGTTTGCTCTAGTTGCTCCCTCACACATGCCCTTTGCATAATCATCTCCATCTCTTGATAATAAGCATCAACTGTCATTGTACCTTGCCTCAATTGTTGAAATTGGTCATATTGGGAACGAATATAATTAGGTGGTACAAATGTGTCCCTCATAACTTGCTTCATGGTCCTCCAAGTGATAATAGATCTCTCACCATTCTCCTCTCTAAGATGCACAATATTGTGCCACCAACGAATAGCATAGCCATCAAACTCAGAAGAAGCAAGTTTTAATTTTCTGTCCTCAGTGTAGTCATGCAAATGCCATAACTTCTCAATCTTTAACTCCCATAGAAGATATTCCTCAACATCCATGGTATCAAAACTGAAAGGTGGGATTGAAAATTTTGTTTTGCCCAGAGCATCATCATCTCTACTGTTTCCAGGCAAATTATTATGGGGTACACGCCTTGCACCAAAGTGAGCATTTCCTCGGCCACCACCTCGGCCCCTCTCTCCTCTAGCACCACGGCCAGCAATATTATCAACTCCCTCATTATCTTGTACTCCATTATTAGCATCACTATGGACACTGTAATGGAGATTTTTGCCCGATCTTTCACCGCAAGAACCACCGATGATAACTATTATCCCAAGCACACGCAATACACGTAACCTGGAGAACTTGATAGATTTAGTCGAGCAACAAGGCGATGAACACCACGCCTCACGCCAAGGTTGACAACTCTTGGTAGATCCAAGATCCCCTTAGCCACGCACGAACCCTTGGTAGATCCAAGAACACTCATGCCTTTATTTGCAAAGATAACCGACGAACGTCCGAGACGCCGTCTACACGCCGATCCCCTAGGAATGGTGATAACCTGAACACAATGTTCTACATAATTTTCAACCTGTCTAAAACCTTGGGGCTTGGCTCTCTTTATATAAGAGGCAAACCCCTAGTCGGTTGGACAGACCCAAACCAAAACTGACTCGAACCTAAACCTAGTTGGACTCGACACGATACAAAATAGCCTATTAGAAGGCTCGGCCAACATATGCGGCTCGCAGGCCTTAGGCATTATATATCGTAATTTATTGTCCTAGCGTGCTAACCAGTAGATGCCTACATCATCCTCCCCTTCTTTGAAATGCGTTGTCCTCAATGCCAGAAGGTCTTGTCCGGCGCTTGTGGCGTCAAATTATCATATCACCACGCTTCTACATCCTCAAGTCTTGCTGGCATGCCATACCACATCCTCCCTCTCGGCTAGTTAGACTTGTTCTTGGCGCCATCCATGTTTGACACCACCAATCTGATTTAGACACATAATCTGTCAAATTGCATTTGTAAACGCACCATGCAAACTACACTAAACGCAGCAGGCTAGACTCCTGTACACCACAGATCCAAGTAAGCTGAATACGCGTGCTGATACAGTCTAAAGTATTGGAGGTTAACTAAGTGCATCACCCAAGACGAACATGAAAAATTCATGCATGCCATGAATCCAAATGAACTAAGTTCACCATCGCTTCGAAATAACTCCCGTGTCTCTTTTTATTTTTATCCTTCCTCCTGGCCACAGTAAAATTTTTTCCTGCAGGAAGACGCCACCGAATAATAATGTTGTACTGTACCAAGTAGTCATGTAGAATAACCAAATAGAGTCCACGTGATGACCGTCTACTTTTTTTTTTTTTTTGCTTTCCTTTCTTGAATCCATGCATACCTTGTAAGGAGAGAAAAAAAACACACACGTAAACCACAGATTCATGCTTCCTCCTTCTTTTTCTCTCCAAGACGTATTGGCCAATCCAATCACGTGATTTCGTTCCTTATTCCTTCCAGCTTCCAACGTTTTTCTTCTTTGAAATTACTTCGCACCTATCGGTAGAAGCAGGGCCGGTCAATACATTTACGGGGCCCAGGGGCAGGACGACAATTAGGGGCCCTTACAAGTAGATAAAAAAATGGTGTCTTTATACAAAAAAAATACAGCATGAAACCACTACATGATATAGATTATCTATCCACTCTAAAATTGGAAACACAAACTTTTTATTTGTATCAATCCATTAAATGAATAGAGGAACGCTTAGAAAGATTTTTGAGCCATGGTAGCCAAAGAGGGTAAGTATTTATAGCCAGGAATGTGAAGGATGAACACAACATCTCTCGAATGCCTAGTTTTGGCGGGGAGTGAGCCAAAAATCGATGATGGAAGGAGAGCTTATTAGGGGCGATCCGGGTGCGTTGTTGATCTCTATTAGTTGCTTCCATTGCATTGGAACTGGACACGATGTGAGCGAAGCCGCTATTACCGGAGGAGGCGATTTGGAAATTTTATGTGAAATAGTTCGCACTCATATGTACATGTACTCGCTCCATCTTAAATTAACTGTCACAAAGATGAACAAAAGTGAATGTGTCTAGGCATGATTTAGTGTTTAGATACCTTCAATTTTATCCATATTTGTGACAGTTAATTTGAGACGAAGTGAGTATAAATATATGGAGGAACTTTTGTTTTCTATACATGTACATTATGGCTCGTGAGAGTGCAGCACGGTAACCTAGTGGTTTGGTCTTGCATTGTTTGACTTAGTCCTCCTAATTTTGTACTGTTTTTAAATTTTACACTAAAAACTTAGGCCTAACGCATGAATTACACTAATTCTATTATAGAAGCAGTACCTAGGATGGGGCCCCTGCCTTTCGGGGGCCAGGGCGGGCGCCCCGTTTGCCCACCCATATGGGCCGGCCCTGGGTAGAAGGAAAGTCCAGGAGCCTTACGACACGTACCTGCTAGCGATAAAGAATCGCGTGGAAGGAGCGATCCGCAATATTCAACTGCCGTTTTTTTATTTTTTTTCTTAGCCTAGACTCACGTACTAGGATTGCAATGTGTACGCACAAATATATGTGCGAACAAAACAAATCAGCGCATATCCTACTTACTAGGAATGACTACTCGCAATGGGGTATCATAGGTGGTATCATAGATGCCATGTTGGCAAAAAAGCTGAGGTGGCGGTGCAATTAATGATGAGAGAGGTGATGGTGGTATCATAGGTAGATACCGTAACATAACGCAACCCAATACAAAATTAGTCTATAACGTAATAAATGCAGTACTATATGATACTACAAATATGTTACTACCCATTGTGGGACTAGTAACATAGACTAGTATCATATGCATGATACTAGTGTATGATACTCTCCATTGTGAGTAGTCTTATACTCCCTCCGTTCAACAATAGATGACTTCCACTTATTTAGATATGGATGTATCTAGACATGTTTTAGTGTCTAGATACATTCATATATAGACAAATGCAAGTCATCTATTGTTGAACGGAGGAATACCTCCCATATGTACTTTCCATTGCACTTCCTTCCAAAATACAGCAGCCAATTGGCAATCAGAACCAAACTTGTCTTCGTCTATGTGTACGCAACTAGCAAGATCTAATCCCATCGCTTTACTTTTTTTTCCCTCTTGTATCTTCTCCTATTTGCGTACCAGGCCAAAACCGCTAATCAATGTCGCCGAATTTCCAGGAAGAAAAACGATCGCCTCCCAACTGGCCGCCTAATCGTAGAAACTTCTAACTCGATGCACAAACGTGCCAAATCGCTATCTGTCCATGAACACTTTCTAGCAAAAATAGATCTACCAATCTTTTGCAAATTTATAGATCGATCTTCAACTGGACGAACTCCCTCACGATGATCGACCTGGTGCTCTGATACCACATGATGTAGGTGTTTGCCCGATTTTTCACCGCAAGAACCACCGATGATAACTATTCTTCCAACCACACGCAATACACGTAACCTGAAGAATTTGATAGATTTAGGCGAGTAACAAGGTGATCAACACCACGTCTCACGCCAAGCTCGACAACTCTTGGCAGATCCAAGAGTCCCTTAGCAACGCACAATAACCCTTGGCAGATCCAAGAACACTCATGTTTTTATTTGCAAAGATAACCGACGAACGTCCGAGATGCCGTCTACACGTCGATCCCCTAGGGACGGTGGTAATCTGAACACAATGTTCTACATAATTTTCAACCTATCTAAAACCAGATGGCTTTACTCTCTTTATATAAGAGGTCAATCCCTAGTCGGTTGGACAGACGCAAACCGAAACTGACTCGAACCTAAACCTACTTGGACTCGACATGATACAAGCCGGCCTATTAGAAGGCTCGGCCATCACACGTGGCTCGTAGGCCTTAGACATTATATATCATAATTTATTGTCTTAACATGCTAAACAGTAGATGTCCGCATCACACTGGCATTGTCATCAACATTAGCAGGAAGTCATTGCTCAATAAAGGTTTTGAAATAAGCAAGTTGAGTTGTCAATGCTTCAATAGAATTCTGAATAGTGGTCACATGAGCTTGATTGGCATTAGCCAATTTAGTAATGTCTCCCACTTTAGCATTCATGGCTTGCATCTCCACTTAAAGAGGATCACAAGCATAAGCTACATAGGTCCTCAATGACTTGGTAGAGGACTCAATTTGGTTTGTCAACGCATCACACAAAGCTTCAGATTCCCTCCAATTCACCCCCTCCTCATGGTTCTTCTTTTGCTGCACAAGATCATCACTAGAAGGATCCATGACTAATAGGTTAGTGAAATAAAACAAGTATATGTGTTGTTCTCTCACAACCCACTCGAAACCAACAAAAAAGGTGTATCTTACCATTCCAAAGTTAATAGAAATACTTACCAACCAGTAGAAGCAACTAGTGTACTTGATGTGAAGAAGAGAAATACCCGGGGTTTTAATTATCACAAGACAAAACAGAGTATATGGTGGAGTTTGGTTGGGAATCCTAACAACACCAAAATATCACCTCCTATATGTTGTCAAATGTGACGTAAAAAGCACAGGAAACACACAGCAATGGAGACAAATGTGTCTTAACAACTATATGGCAGAATTGTTGCAAGCACTAGAAAGTCACTAGGAGTAGCTCAAAGTAAACATGCACAAGATTGCTCAAAAGTAGAACCCAAGTGTCACAAATATATGTAGCAAGCTCCACTAGTTAAGCAATGTATCAACTCGGCCTATTTTGTATTTTTCTATTTTCTCTTTTTTTTATACTTTTACTCTTTTTCTATATTTTTTGTATTTTTCCAATGGCATCAATAACTAATAGGAGAAATAGGAAACAAAAACAACAAGTGAACACAATGGATGATGGTAATTGAGCAGCATGTTAGAGCACAAAAATATCTAGACTTGTGGGCAAGGTACCTATTAAAATGTTGTAGAAAGGCTATAGCCAAGGTTCACAAGATGCAAAAATGAAGTACTAAAGAAAATTGCAAAGGAAAACGAAAAATAACAACCTAATACTCACTGGAAGCTCACGACAGAAAACTAGACGAAAATGTGCCTTGGCAGCAGCAAAAACGAGCGAAAACGGTGCCCGACAGAAGTGTGGTGCGGTGCGCTTATAAAACGGCAGCAAAACACTGCGTTTTGTGGCCGGCAGCGGTTAGAAACCGAGTGGAAGTGGAACACGGCACGCGCGGCAGCAATTTGCGCGGAAGTGGCGCCAGGCAGCAATCTGAGTGCGACTAGGGGCAGACGCTCGCTGCAACGAAACCGCGTGGTTTTTGTGCCCGGCAGAAAACGGAAATTGATTCCGAGTAGAACTAGGTGACGGCGAGCAGTAGCAAAAAACAAAATCCATGGAGAGTAGCTATCGGATTGAACTCTGATTAGGTCTAGACTCAGCCAAAAAATAAGAAGCAACTCGCAGCACTATTTTTTTATTGCAGATGTCGGTATGGACTCGAAACAACAAACACAACTCGGAATTGAAACTAGAAACAAAGAACCCTAAACCTAGATAGACGCAAGACACAAAAATAAAAATTGGAGCACAAAATCAACAAGAAACAACAACAAGAGATGCAATTGGAACTAAACTAAATATTTTTGTGAGGCTTATTCTGGATAGGAAATAAAAACACTCGAACTAGGGATAAACAAATTCGCTCACCAAGTAAACCTGTAAATCTTATACCAAGATGATAACGGGTGGCCCAATCCTCTCGATGAACTCACTGATAACTTGTTTGATAACTCGTGTCTCAATGAAAACTCTCCGGCTGATCCCTGATGCCAGTGCAACAATTTGCAACCCAATGGATATTCTCAACTCTGCACGCTTGCACAACGTAGCCACCGACTACGAGGTAGTCCTGTATCGTCTTATTCCCAATGGAATAGAAAATAACACGCAATTTTGTAGGCGAAACAATACTTCAAGATGAATGCTTACAAGGAGCAGTTCTATCTAAAAGTTCTAGGGTTTATGTTTAACGTAGTCTACCTCTCTAATCGGCACTCTAGGGAATATATGAGGGTGTATGGGTGCAGCCACAAGGGGACTTGCGCAAGCACCACATAGCCAGCCCGAATAGCAACTTGGACTCTGTTTTCGGACTCAATTGAGTCGACTAGACCCTATGGATACAAACCGACCCAAATATGGGCTCGACCACTTTGGGACATGAAGGCCCACCACTCTATGGCGCATCAACATAATGTTGGGCGCCATCTCCCTCTCTTTCATTTGCTGCCTCCCTCTCCTCCCTCAAGCACATGTTGTTTTCCAGCTCATAAGTCTTGTTTTCCACCTTGTACATGTTGTTTTCTCAAAGTGTAATTTTTTCCAACACTTCCCTCTTGTTTTCAACTTGTACATGTTGTTTTCACCAAGTATAATTTTGTTTTCCAACCTCTCTTCCTTGTTTTCCAGCTCCTCTTGATGTTTTCCTCCATCCATGTTTGTGTTATTAATAAACCTGATCATGCATAGACTTAGGTAATATAAAATTCTTATAATCACAAACATCATATTCTATTAAGAGTGAGTTCACCTGTTGTTCTAATAACTTGGTCCTTGATCTTGTCATTGGTCCAAGTCTCACTCCATCATTGTTATCTTTAGCAGGAGCATCATCATGTGTATTAATAGGTGAAGAACTAAGGATGTACTCATCAAAATGATCTAGCCTATCTAGGATGTGAAGTTATAACCTTTAGTAAATTATGTTTTGGCATAGAGTACCATTTTGTTTACTAAGAGGCCTATGTTTTTTTAGCATTACAAACATGATTAGTTTGAAATGTGTACAAGCACACATATGCTTGCTTTTTTTCTATTGTAAGCTAGAACACACATTTAATTTGTGAGTTGGATATGACTATCATGATATTTATACGTGCTCTTTGACAGGTTTTACTAACGAAGCATGATGTGCGGAGAGCAATCAGTGAAGAAAAGTTGAAGCTTGCAGCCCTGTCAATTTCTTCAGAAGAGACTTAATGACTACTTATGAGTGCATCATGATTGATATTTGCTTCTACTCATGGGATTACCCACAACTGCAGTTACTTGGGCGTCGCGTGCATTAATCTGGATGAGATAATGTAACTTGCTTCTTGTGTGCCCACTAATTGCCTTCTGACCTTGGTTCTTGGTTCCTTAATCTTTCAGTTATGTTGCATTACTACCTTTGACTAGAGCCTCCCTAGCGGTGTCATTGCCCAACATTAACAAGGCTATTAGAAATTTGATTTAGTTTAAAGGAGATATGTAGGGAAGAACCACAGGAGGTATGTTGGAAAAGCCAGAATGGGTGGCCATCTATTTTGCTTTTGTCCTCCCCATTCCCCAGTTTTGTTGAACATTTCAATTTTTCCTAGCGTGTTTCTTGAATGTGGTATGTCCTCACGTGATCCATTACGCTCATTGTGGTAGCATAACATAATTTACTGCATACAAGGAATCCATTACAGTGCCACCTGGGTTTCTTATTGAACTATCCACTGATCTGATTTTAAAATTACTTAATTAGTGGCTTAGAAAGAAATTAAAGTGTACGCTCACACAATCGAGTTTAGTTTAGATATTTTTTTGATGAAAAGATCGGACCATAAGTGCTTACAGCACTACCATTCATCATGCACTAATTGTCCGAATAGAAAATCACGGGTCATCTCTCTCTCCTCACCGGATGACTGAATAATAGATCTATTATCCGTCTATTGACAACAATACAAAGCTAGGATTAAACGAGAAATAACGGCGTAAGATATATGACAGAACTTGGACGCTCACCCTTCCTAACACGAGATGTCTAACGAGATGTAGCAGGCGCGGCGAAGCGCACATCTCCAGCTAGTGGTACTTGATTCTTCAGTTGTCACTTTGTAGCCCCGTCGTCTCGCTTTCTCCAGTCGACTGGATCAAAAAGAGGCGAGAAGAATAAATAAAACTCTGAAACAAATCATCGATGACCCGATAAGGACACGTAACTTGGAGGAGACGTATCTGGTGTTGGGAATATACCCTATAGGCAATCATGTATGATGTAATTTCCAATGTATTCATAAAGTTATTAAGTCATCCTTGTTTTGAACATGTGATATATGTCATTGAATATGTGATTCGATTGTGGAACTATGTATTCATGTTGTTCACGCTAAATTGTCCTTGGTAATTAAGGTTGTGTTGGACACATACCCTAGACTAATATGAGTGTTGGCTGATGACTCAGTTCCACTTGTCATGAGCATGACGATTCCATTCCAACGTTCACAGATTTTGCTAAAGAGTTTAGCAAGTCGGACTGACCCATATTGAGATGCAACGAGTAAGTCGTCATTTGCATGTCTCAATCAATGTAATTCTTAGACCTGAGATTGTCGCACAATCCGTGTTGTGGATCACCAACTTAGGTTCTGCCAAACGTTGTTACATGACAAGGCAGTTATAAAGGCAGACTTCGGGTCGAATAAGAAGCAAGTTGCGTGATGTGGATAATCAAGATGGGATTTTGCCCCTCTGACAAGGAGGGATATTCTCTGGGTCCTCTCGGTGATGTGATTCCAGAAGCATGGCCATGTGCGACTCGGTTAAGTGTTAAATGGGTCTATTGACTAAGAGTTAGTCAAATGAATAATATATCACGGACCAAGAAGAGAGTTGATCTATTTAAGGGATGACGATAATTCGCCTATATTTCGACAAGCTATATCGTGATGCAAAAGGGACTCAGATGAAAGTCACATTGGAAGGTATGTCTTCATGACTCTATGGCACTTGGGAGTCGACACGTTCTGCTAGGAGCCGCTACCGATTGATCGATTGGGAGTCGGACTCCAATCGTCTCCAAGTCGCCATGAACCTGCAGGGTCGCACACTTATGAGCGGGAGCCAGTATATTGGTCGGGTTGTACCCAAACCGGAAATGGACTAAATTAGTGAGTCGGACTCACGGAGGGAATGGGCCACAAGCGTTGTGAAGCCCACTCCCATGTAACATCCCAAGTATGAAAAATAGCCTTTAGAATGTTTGCTCTCTGTTATTTTATGTTTTGCATCATGGCATCATGTTCATTGCAATTGTTTTGCTTGTTTTCCTTTTGTTTTCCTCTGTTTTCATTTGTTTTCCAACTGTTTTCCTTTGTTTTCCTTTGTTTTCTATTTGAATTTCAAATCAAATTTCAAACCTTTTGTTTCATCCTTGTGATGTTACAATTTCCAAATGAATATTTCAAATCAAAACAATCAATTGTTTCCATTAAAGTGTGATTTCAAAACTGTTGTTTTGTTTCTATAAAAATGCATCCAATAACCAAACCATTTTCAAATTCAAATAAAATTCCAAACAGCAACCCTTTGGAATTATTGAAATTTACCAAAACAATTTTAAGCAATTTGTTTCAAATAAATTGAGGGTTCAAACTCTTGGAACTGTTTCTTTTAAATGAATCACCCAATATTCAAAATTCATACAAATTCACTCAATTACAAAACAGCAAAATAAATTGAAATTTTTGGAAAACCAAAATTGGCATTTTGTTGCTATTGTAATAACTAGCTGACACAAATTTTTCACCAATTTTTCCTAACTTAAAAACCCTACCTTTTCTGTCCTTTCTATTTCTGCAAAAAAAAAAAACAGAACAAAAAAAAAAATTTAACAAACAGCACACAGATAGAGCAGCCAGGCCCAGCCCAAACTCCCCCTCAGGCCTGCTTACCCGTTCGCACTGTCTTCTTCCTCGTACGGCAGGAGATCCACGCAGCCACGTCGACAGGGAGGTGCAGTGAACAGCCATCGCCACCTCCTCCCCCCTCCTTAAGACCTCGCTCGAACCCTAGCCCTAGGCTCCCCTATTCTTCTCCCTCCTCTCTTCTTCCCCGCCTCCAATCTTCTTCCTCTCCTCCCACCCTCTTCCTCTCTTTGAACTTCTCTGTTCCCTGAACCACACCCGAAATTCCTCCTCTGTTGATCGCCGGCGATCCGGCCACTTTCCGGCCAGGGCAACGGCGGGAATGGAAACGCCGGGGAACCCTCTTCCTTCTCGGCCCCTCGGCGCGGGCCGTGAGGCACCGCTGCGCCGCCGCCATCCCCAACTCGCCACCGTCGCTCCCTGCTCCGCCCTGCAGCTGTCTCCATCGAGAGCCCTCAAGGTGAGCGCTCCGCCCCTCGATCTCCTCCTCTCCCTTCCGTCCGCACGCACTCACCCACGGCGCACACCCCACGGCAGCCGAGCCGCAGCACCCCGGCCACCGCGAGCACATCGCAGCAGCGATCGCTGTCCGCCGGCCTTCCGTCGACGTTCAGTTCACGTACGTGCAAGCTTCAGTTAAAAACAAAGTTCAGTTAAAATCGCGCACAGCCTGAACCATAACCCCCCGAACTTCCCCCTTCTGTCAACCAAACACACAGCACCCTACTGGTTGCTGTTCCTTGCGCGCAGCGAGGGGGGGTGAGTTCGAGTCCCCCTCCCGCACAATTAAGCAACCTTTTATTTTATTTTATTTGTTTTGGTACAGAAACTTCACAGTTTTGCACATAGGTCCCTGCAGTTCTTTTCTAGTCCCTGTAAAAATTTTCTAAGTCCCTAGCAGGTAATAAAAATGGCAGATTAGCACCAAAAACCTAAAAATGCATAACTAAATCATGTTAACTCCAAATTCAACATTTTTAATATGTTTTCTGTACCAAATTGAATTGTCTATCCAAATATAAAATTTGTTTACTGTTTTGAATATTTAAATTGGTGAAATATTTAAAAACTTGTTTAATTCACTTAATTTTGCAAAAATCATAACTTGGGCATAAAAATTCCAAATTCCACAAACTAAATATATTTTCCAATCAAATTTTCATGTACTTTCCAAATATCAACTTTGTTTGCTGTTTTGAATAATTTAAATTACTGAAAACAACTGTTTCTTGTTTAATGCATTTAAAATTGCCAAATAAATAACTTGCTCATTTTAAATCCAATTTCAACAAATAAAATATGTTTTCCATGCAAAATTAAACCACCTTTTCAAATATAAAATTTGTTCCATGTTTTGAATAATTAAAATTGGTTAAATGATTTAAATCTTGTTTAAATCATTTAATATTGTTAAATTCATAACTTGATCAAATTGAATTCTTTTTGAACTTATAAAATATGTTTTCAAACCATAAAAGTATAAACTTTTCAAATATGAACTTTGTTATCTATTTTGAACAATTTAAAGTGGTGAAAAAACCAAATGCTTGTGTAACACCTTTAAGTAACCAAAATTTCCTAACTTAATAAATAAATTTCCAAACTTGGTAAACCTTATTTCCAATTGATTCTATTGTTGTTATTTTGCTGTTTTCCTCATCCATGCATCATGCTAATCCACTTTAACCTATTGATTAGTTGTAAAACAATTATTTCAACCATAATTCATGGGCTTTCCATATGCCATCCAATTGCATATGGGTCCATTTAATCATGTTGCTATCTTGTCAACTAGTTTATTTCTATGCATCAATTAATTGGTCATGCATCATCCCATGATTGTGCACTATGCCATGTTATTGATTGTTTGTTCTCTGCGTTGTTTGTTTGCTTCTTCTCGGATATACGACGACGTTGAGACCGACGATACTTACGACACCCCTTCTAAGGAGTTAGCTCAGTACCAGGCTACTGGGTTTGCAGGCAAGTATTCACTCACATAAACCATCGTGTTCCTTTCAACATTGGTTACCGATACTTTCCGTTGTCTATTCTGCTAGCCCTATGAATAGTTGCATCTGTTACGAACCTATCACATGTATCCTCTAACCTTGATATTGCCTCACCTCCATACCCATAACCTTTTGCTTGTTGCCCGTGTCTTACTAGCATGCTTAGGGTTGTTTTGCTCGAGTCTGTTACCCGTTACTTTCTGTTACTATTTCTTTTATGTTCTGGGGCTCGAGGTTAATAAATTAATCCTGCTAATGTTATTGTTAAATAATAATTTGATGATAAGGCACCGGCAGGAGGCCCTGCGTGGTTTTGAGGCCTGCTAGTGTCGACCCTAATTAGGAAAAGGGTCTTGTCTACTGATCCATGATGAGCGCACTAACCGCATGTGGGAAGCGAGTATGGGCGCCCCCCCTCAATTTGATTCGATTCGCATCTCGTCCAAATCGCCTCATTTAGTTCGGGTTTTCCATTTGCCGCATGCATGTTTTTGCGAGCCTAGGCCAGGGTAGAACTTTTGTAGTCGGCATATAGGGGGACACGTTCTTAGAGTGCTATGAGGGTCCCTTTTCTTCGGGGCTCGATTAGCCGTGCGCCCAAGGTGCTTTGGGCTTGATGCGAAGAAGAGTTGGGTTGTGTTGAGTACCTCGCTTGGTGGGTTGATCCCCCGTCTGGCGGGTTATTCTTACGTGTACGGCTAAATTGGTGCATCCCTGCAGGGTTAAATCTTCTCGAGAAGCCGTGTTTTCCGCGGTTATGGTTGACTTGGTGAAAGTACTGGCTAACAAGTACTCAGAACAACTTACACCTAATGATTAACAACCTTACACCCAATGATTAACAACTTGACTAGTAATAGGCTTATTGACACAACAATCTGAACCCTCACTAATCCAACTGTGTGAGTTATGCTCGGATTGCTTCTTTGGATAAGGGGCGAGATCCAGGATGGGTTTGTTTGGAGTTAGCTATAGTTGGTTACGATACCCGATCTTATCTCCTTTCTGTTAGCGGGAAGTTGTAGTATGTTCTGTAGTTGGTTAGAGCAGCCAGTTGCAGCATCTTTATAAACCCTTCCTTCCGTTGAACCCAAAGCATCTGTGCTTGGTGTTGACGAGTTACACTTTGGTGAACTGTGAGTCTTGCTTGCCAGTACGTTTATGTACTGACCCCTTTGGGGCTGTGGTTTCCGCAGACTAAGTTTCCGAGGATCCCCATGGTGGCTACTACGTGGAGTATGACGAGGCTGCTGACGAGTAGATAGCGGACCCGGGCAGGATCCGAGACTTCGTGGATGGGCTCCGTCTTTTCGTTTCCGGCCTCTTAGGCCTATTTGGATCTTGTCTGTACTCAGACATGTTGAATGCTTCCGCTGTGATGTAATGATGATATGTAGGGACATGTGTCCTCTGGATGATTGTATTTGCTATCTCTGCTCTAGTGAGAGCTAATTGCAACTTATTTCCAGCTTTTGTGTCCTAGAGATATGTTGTGCTATCATTTTGTTCAACGCCGTTGACGTACCATGTGTGTATGGTTTGAAGTACGTCAATGGAAGTATCCTGATTTCTATGGGATGGTTTACGTAGACGATGAACAGTAGAGTTTGGTTGTCACGCATACGTGTGTTGGCCTACTCGTAAGAGATGCGGGTGCAGGTAAGCCCCGTAATCCAATCATCTGCTGTTCAACGGAACTGCGAGTATCCCCTAGAAGTCCGGGTGCGACATCCCACTCGCTATATAAAGAGGGGCGCAGGTTGCCCAACGTGCATAAGTTTTTCACTCCCATGCGTTGGGAACCCTATCCCCACTCAGTCGAGCCGCCGCACCGTACCTAACAGTCCGCCGTCGGAGCTCCTCCTCGTACGTGTGGATACCGACAAAGGTTCTGTACGTTCAGCACTTCCACGATCGCGGGATTGGATCGGCTGGATCGGATCATGGGACTACACTACATCGACGTGCTTCATCGATAATCTGCACCTGCGCGTCTAGTGGTAATCCTCGTGGCCTTCTACCTCGGCTAGATCTTGGAAGTACCGTGTAGAAAAGTTTTGTTTATCTCTACGCGTTCCAACATCTAGGCAGGTTAGTTTTTTTTTACGTCTGACTGCATCCTTATCCTTCCACGTCTTTCTCTTAACTCCCCATGTACCCAAAAAAATCTCTTTCCATCACCTTTCTCTCCCCCATGTATCTCTTCTTTTCTCATTGATGGCCTGAAAGCGGTGAATCACGCCGTTGATGCTGCCAGAGAAAGAAAAGAGGGACCGAGTGGGGTGGGGCTTGATTTTCTCCATGCTAGAGGGTGCCATGCTAGAAACATGTTATAGTGTTCCCATATTTAAATAATATAAGAACCCCTGTGTTATTGTGCTAGTTCCTTGATCAAATGCTAGCACCACAGTACAAAATGAAATATCATGCAAATGCGTCAGATTCTATTACATCGCATCCAGTCTTTACAAAGACAACTGATAAGAGGATGCCCGATCTTCTCATTGAACTTGATGATAACCAATGTGATACCTCGATCTCTCCTTTGGCTAAGCCCTGTTACCAATTGCAACATCACTCAACCCCTTTGGATATTCGAGACTCCACACTCTTGCACAAGTAGCCACCGACTATAAGTGGTCCTGTTTATCCTTATTCCCAATGGAACAGCAGAATACACTTAGATTTGCAAAGGTAGTATGATTCAAGATGAATGCTTTGAGCAATACAATCTAGAAGCCACCGACTACAAGTTTGTGGACATGATATAAATTTTCATATGACAGGATGCAATGAAATTTGCATGTATTTATCACAAAATTGTCACAAGAAAACAAATAACATCTCATCCCATAGCAATCACAATTGCAAATATAAGTGAAGCTCAGAAAATTATGATCATAAGGAGAAACATCTATGTATAAATTCTTATTGTTTATTATCAAACCAAGTGTTCTCACAGAAGATCTACAATCAAAATTGGTTATAGAAGTGTATTCAATTGTCTTATCATGCATAGTATAACCATCATGTAAATTGCAACTCATTTTGCAAATATAAGCGAAGTATAAATCATTAGCAGATGTACTTATCAAATGTTGCTGAAAATCAAACATATATGTAGAATCATGCTTAGTTGTAGCAAATTGTAAACAATTCAACCAAGGTAACACCATGTTTAATTCAGCAATTGTATCACAAGTAATACATATGTGATACACCATAAAATTTTCATTCATGTTATAGTCACCAACCAAATTAAAAATGAAACAAGTAGCATAGGTGCTAGAATTTATATATGAAATTTCAGCAATCCTATTCATAGCACATTTCACATTAATTGGTTCATGTAACATGATGGAATACACAATATTCATAGGTGGTATTTTAGCAAGCACTTCTTTATGTGAAATCAAAACCACATGCTCAAAATTTGAAATATACAAACTATCACATGGTGGTGAACTATATGTGGTTATCAACTTAGAAGAATTAACTAACACATTAGTAGACTCATAAAAAGTTGTACTTGCAAGTGGCAGCTCCAAATCAGCACCCATGGCAATAACATCCTCCTCAGATATAGTAGGCACTGAATCATCTATCTCAAGTGGTGATGCAGGTTGTACTAGTGATGTCTCCCTTTCTTCATGAGTAACCTTCATATCACATGAAACAATACTAGGAACAATGGGTAGCTACTCAAATATTGGTCGTGGTGCAGGTTGTACTATAGGCTCCCTTTCTTCAAGAGCAACCTGCACATCACAATAAACCACACTAGGAGTAGACATGATTACATTAGTAGAAATAACCTCACATGTCTCCTTAACTTCAACTCCCATGTTTTCTACAACACCCACACTCTCATTCGTAGGTGCCCATAAGTTTTGCTTCATAACTCTTTGCAATGTTTTATGTGATGCATGTATTATCCAATTTTTCTTATTGTCCCAAAAGAATTGTATATCAGGATAATGGCTATCAAAATTAACCTTATATCTATGGCACCATTTTTGTCCTAACAAAAGATGACAACAAGTAAATGCTCTAGGAAGCACTTATGGCCATGAATGTTTAAGGTAACAAAAACCATGTGAGTAATAATAAGTTTATCATCATTGGTAGGTAAGATAAATGGACGATTTTTCTTTGGAACCAACTGCAATTGTTCAACAACCTCAGAACTAATAAAATCATACCGTGTACCCTTATCAAGGGTAATAGCAACATTCCTACCTATGACGTCTGCAGTGAAGTGGAACAAATCTGACGCATGGATCCCACTAGCATTCTCCTCCCAAAATGAATCACTGCAAACAGAACCCACACAATATGGTTTTTCCTTTACAGAAACAACCATTGTTAGTGCAAATAATATTTGGCAATATGCATATGGTGGCACTCTCACAACTCACTTAAAACCAGCAAAGAGGTGATCCTTACCGTTCCAAAGTGAATAGAATAACTTACCAACAAGTAGTAGCAACTAGTGTGACTTGGTGTGAAGAATAGAATACCCAGGGGTTTTTGCACTCACAAAGGTAAAACGGGTTATATGGTGGGGCTTGGTATGGATACCTAACAACACTAAAATAAAACTCCTATTTGTTGTCCAATGTGATACAAAAAGCACGGGAAACACACACGTGGAGAATAATGTGGCAAGCAACTATATGTATGGAATTGTTGCAATGCACTCGAAACACACTAGCTACAGCTCTTAGAAACAAGCACAAGATTGCTCAAGAAAGTAGTGCAAACAGGATGTAAAACAGCTCCAATCTTGTAGCAAATATCACCAATTTTCAAGCCTCTTTCTCTCCTTTATTTTTTCTGTTTTTCCTCTCTGATTTTCCACTCTTTTGGGCCAAATTATGCAATCTGTACGGACACTAATTTCCTTTTTCTATTTTTGGCCACAATATGTCGCACCGCGAAGCAAAATTTTCCAGAAAAACAGCATGATGAAACAATCAATTGAGCAGCCTATGAGCACAAAAACGAGCTAGTCTTATATGGGTATGCTCCTAATTTGATATGTAGATAGGCCGTGTCTATATCTCTCAAAGATATGGAGTGGAAAACAAATGAAATTGATAAGAAAACGGACAAAATAAGAGTAGAACTCACAGCAGGAAAACGAGACAATTTATAATAAATCAAAGGAACAAGAACATTATAATAAATTCTGTGAGTGGATGAAACATTTGTTTTTGCAAATTCCTTTGGCTGATGCTATTAAACTGCCTCCTTATTCAAAGTATACGAAAGATATTGTCTCTAAAAAAGGAAGTTTCCTAATGAGGAAATTTCCACTATGCTTCCTAATTACTCTTTTAATGGTAAGGTTCCAAAGAAGCTTGGAGATCCTGGTATACCAACTATTCCTTGTTCTATTAAAAATAATTATGTTACAACTGCTTTATGTGATTTGGGAGCAGGAGTTAGTGTTATGCCTTTTCTCTCTATAAGAGGCTCTCTCTGGAAAAATTGATACACACTGATATATCTTTGCAAATGGCTAATAAATCTAATTCTATTCCTGTTGGTATATCTGAGAATGTTCATGTTCAAGTGACTACTAACGGTTTGATATTAACTGACTTTGTTGTATTGGAAATGAGTGAAGATGATAATATGTCTATTATTCTTGGGAGACCTTTTCTTAACACTGCAGGGGCTATTAATGATTGCAGTCAAGGAAAAGTAACTTTTAATGTTAACGATAAAGATCACACAATTTATTTTCCCAAGAAGATTGATAGGAGATATGGCCTAAATTCCATTCAAAATATTGAGACCATCAAGATTGGAGAATTCTATTGTCCCATTTCAATGCCACCAAAAGAATATGAAATTATTATGATTGGGACTATGTCTAACAAGGTTGAGGTAACATAATTATTTAGTGAAAAGCAAAGTTTTGCTTTAGATAAAAAATGTTTTGGTAACAAGACTTGATCAACCTTGTTAACAAGGTGATTTGGAATGAAGAGGACAATGTTTTCACTATGTTTTCATTTTTTTACCTTTATGTTTTCACCATGTTCTCACCATGCTACTTCAGCATGATTATGTTTCCATCATCCATAGTCATGCTTTCATCATGTTTTCATCTTGATTACTATGGTTACTCATGTTTTCACCACCCATAGTTTTTTTTCACCACTTCCACCTTTATTTTCACAGGTCATTTTCCTATTGGAGTGTCTTAGAACCACGGTAGTTCTAGTTTTGGTTTTGTTTTCCACCTTTCTATATTTGTTTTCCCGGGTTTTAATTATTTATTAAATTCTGGAAATTGCTCGAAAATGAAGTTTCTCTAAAAATTCCAAAAAAGTTATATTCAATTTCTATGTCAAAAATGAGGCAGAGAGGCACCTGGGAGACCCCAGGGGGACCCACCATGCAGGCACACCATGCCTGGGTGCAGCCTGGCCCGTGGTGGCGCCAACACATGGTTTGGGGCCCCCTGGCCCTCCACTAGCTCTCCTCCCTGCCAAACACTCCTCTCTCTCTCTCTCTCTCTCTCTCTCCCGAACTCAAAAACATTCCTGGAACCCTAGCTTTTGTTGTTCTTCTTCGAAAAAAATTCGATCTCTTTGCTCAACCCATCATTGTTGCTGAAATTTGGTGCATTTGCTCTCTGAAATGGACAACTTCAACTTTGGAGAAATCTTTAGGAGTGATGCACCTAGGAGGACAAGGCTTTCACGCTCAGCTAACTTGTTGAGAACTTCGTATAATGAGAACCTCATTGCACCAAGTATCGACGATGCGAGGGATGGTGGGGATGCAAATCCATCTACCTTCCCTTGCTATACTTTCATTAACCAATTACATGAATGATGAGATCCCTCGGTATGCTTTATTGACAAAAACTTTTGTTGAGAGCTTCAAATTCAATAACTCACAGTATGACCCAACAGTTGCCTTCAAAATATATGATAGACCTGTTGCCATGCCTTTGGATATTTTTTGCAGCATTATAGGTATTACCATATCGGGGATAACAAGGAAGATTCAAGAAAGGTCCGCTGATTTGACGGAGCTCTACCGTTTAATTACCAATGATGATGAACGCATAGCTCAGCATGGCAAGATTAGAAATATTCAACTCCCCGCTATTAGATATTTCACTTACTACCTTGCTACTAGTGTTCTTGCTAGGGAAAAAACTAGTAACATTTCAAATTACCATCTTTCTTTTCTTGCTGCTGCATTGACTGGTAGCGATAAGTATAACCTTGGTTCATTCATTGCTCGCCGTTTAGCTGCTAAAGGACCCATTTATGGGGGCATTATTGCTACGCGTGTTTTAACTAGGCCTCTCTGTTGCTCCTCACGATGTTTTATTAGCTCCACAGAGACTTGACCTTAATGCCATGAAGGCTCACCACTTTGTTACCGCAAACTCTATTGTTGGACATCTATTATATAGATTTTTATTTACTGACGGTGACGAGAGGGAAGTTCTCTTGCCACAACTTGTTTTGTTTGATATTAGCAGGACGACGTGGTCCCGTTTGAAGGAGGAGTTGGATGAGCAGCTGCACTTGCTTGAATTCCATGAGCAGCATGACCCAGGGCATCAGATGGGGCGAATCATGCCCTCTGAGGACTACACCCCGAATTACACCGGGGCGTCCTCAAGCTCATATCAGGAGGATGGCTCATCCTCGGCACACTATGGGGCGCCACTTCGTGGCCCTATTGGGATTGATCTCCACTAAGGCCAAACTCCTAACCTTGGGGGGGAGGTATGCCGACATCACGCTCATCTACATATCATGTTTTTGTCGGTTCTTTGTATATCCATGTTTTCGTTTCTTTCACTTATTATTGTTTTTGTTGTTTTGTTCTTTCTTTCCAAAACACAAAAAGATCAAAAATATTTCTTTTGTGTCTCTTTAGTTTCTTTTGTTGGTTTGGTTTACTTTCTAGTTTCGGTTTAATATTCGAAAACTCAAAAATATTTGTTGTTCTTCTTTGGTTTTGTAAAGTTTGATGTAGATTTCAGTAGTCCTCTGTGACTCCATTGGAGCATGGTTATCATTTTATATTATTCAATCCATACGAGTGAAGAGCAATAATGACGATTTACGACAATCCAAGTTGTGGTGAGAGGCTGGTATGAACTCTATTTGTTTTCATTTTTGTACATATACTCATCCATGTGGACATGCTTAGTTTGTTCGTGTAAGGTGTATGTTATTTAATCGATGCTTAGTACTTCGTGCTATTTCATGAGTAGTTCCAGCTTATTAATATCAGATAGCATGTCGTATAAATGTTTGCTTGCATTGTTTTATTCATAAAAGGATATGAATTGTGGTATCTCCCTCTGAATGTTTCGCTTCAATGGACTTGGCACATGCTCACGCGTGCATAAGACTTAAAACAAAAGTCAATTAAGCCTCGATGATTTATTTTGCCTCATAGTATTTGTATCATTTTTGTGCCCCGATAATTTTGTTTTGTCGCAATCATGATTATGACAGTTGTTGCTCTCTTGATTGTCGCTCCCATTCTATTGCTAGCCTTCACTTGTAATGAGTATGAGCTCTACTCGTGCATACAACTCCCAAAAACCAAAGTTTCCAAATGTGTCAACCATACCTACCTATATATGTGGTATTTAACTGCCACTCCAAGTAAATTTCTCGTGTGCTACCTTTAAAACTCGCTAAAAATTATTCATATTTTGTGCCCCTGTTTTAGCTCATGAGGACGTAAATAGAGAATCTTTATCTCACTTGTTGATTGGATTTCACACCCTGGACTAGTGGCTTCATCCTCTTATCCAATGATAAAAGAGCCGGCAGCGGGATGCCCAGCCCCAAATTAGTAACACAAATTCTCTTCACTCTGTTTGCCCCTGATTTATCAGTCAAAGCATAATTGTGTAAACAAAGAGAAACAGGGATGACCTTCTACCCATATGCGTCCTTCTATGGGAGCCGCTCTTGTGAAGTCTAGTTGGCTTGTGACGTACTATACTGTTTGTTTATCATTCGTTGACATAAGCATACACCTCTCTCAAAAATGTTTTCAATACCTTTGTTTAATAAAATAAAAAGCTCTAGCACATGAGTTAATCCCTACTTCCCTCTGCGAAGGTCCTTTCTTTTACTTTTATGTTGAGTCTTCACCTTCTCACTTTATGCACTTTCTTGAGAGTATGGTTGTTATTCTTAGTGTAATGTGCTTGTCCCAAAACACGGTTGATAGTGGTATAACTTTGATGCTTCTATCTTTGATATCTATATTTCTAATCTTCATTTGAACTTCAGAGGTGCCCTGGCATTTATGTTTTTCTCCACTATTAAGGGCAAGCGAGTACACTTTATCAGACCCTATTATGAGCATTCCAATCTTGTAGATTGAAGTACTTCATGTTGTCTATTATTAGTTTCTTGGCATCTCTTCATGGTTTGCATAACTGCCGGGTGACTTTTATTTTCAATATATCTTATTATGAATTGCCTCAGCACTTGTTTATGTAGTGATATATTTACATCATATGAAAAAAATGTGTTCGTAAAAGTCTTTTATTGCACAACAAGTAAATTTCTCATGTGCTACCTTTAAAACCTTCAAAATTATTCTTGTTTTGTGCTCCTCTTTTACGTCATGAGGACGTAAATAGAGAATCTTTATCTCACTTGTTGATTGGACATTGCACACTCGGACTAGTGGCTTCATCCGCTTATTCAAATGACAGAAGAGCTGGCAACGGGGTGCCCAGCCCCAAAATTGGTTACTATAAATTCTATTCACTATTTTTGCCCTTGATTTATCGGTCAAAGCATAATTGTGTAAACAAAAGAGAAGAGGGATGACCTTCTATACCAGTTCCTTCCTTCAATGGGAGTCTCTCTTCTAAAGTCTAGTTAGCTTGTGACGTATTGCATTGTCTGTTTACCATTCGTTGACATAAGCATACACCTCTCTTAAAAATTGTTTTCAATACCTCTATTTATAAAATAAAAAGCTCTAGCACATGAGTTAATCCCTTCTTCCCTCTGCGAAGGTCCTTTATTTTACTTTTACACTGAGTCTTCACCTTATCACTTTATGCAACTTCTCGAGAGCATGGTTGTCATTCTTAATTTAATGTGCTTGTCCCAGAACACGGTTGAATTTGGTATAACTTTGATTCTTGTATCTTTGATATATTTACTTCTAGTCTTCACTTGAACCTCAGAGGTGCCCTGGCATTTATATTTTGTTCCGTTATTAAGGGCAAGCGAGATACCACTTTATCATATCTTATTATGAACATTGCAATCCTGCAGATTGATATATTTCATGTTGTTTATTATTGGTGTGTTGGTATCTCTTCATGGTTTGCATAACTATTAGGTGACTTTATTTGCATACTTCTTAATATGAATTGCCTAAGAACTTGGTCATATTGTGAGAATATTTACATCATATGAAACAAATGTGTTCATAAAATTTCTTTTATCGCACTCAGTTGTCAATTGAATTACTTGAGGACAAGCAATAAGCTAAGCTTGGGGGAGTTGATACGTCCAAAATGTATCTTCTTTTCCGAACAATTTTGCTATTGTTTGCCTCTGAACTTGTGAGTTTTGGATATAACTAACACGGACTAGCGATGTTTTTAGCAGAATTAACTTGGTGTCTCGTTTTGTGCGGAAAAATCAACTTTCAGGAAATTGCCCGGCAAAGATCCCGAAGTCCTTATTTTACCCGAAGACCCCCGGAGCTAGAAGAAGAGCTGGAGAGGGGCAGGGAGGGGCCCACACCATGCCTAGGCGCCCCCTAGGCCGCGCCGGCAGGTGGTGTGGTGGTCCCAGGCACCCCCTCGGGCTCCCCTTTCGACTACTTATGCCCTGTAACCCTAAAACATCAGGGGGTTTGCATATTCCAGAGAAACATATTAGAGGGGCCCGCCACCTCAAAACTCAATTCGGGGATCAGAAGTGGTTGTTCTGTTACCCTGTCGAGACGGGGATTCGAAGGAGATCATCGCCATCTTCACCACAACCACTTCTCCATCAAGCATCCATGATTCCCACGTCCATGTGTGAGTAATCCCTGTTGTAGGCTGAGAGGGATGGAAGGGATTGGATGATATCGTTCATGTAATAATGCCAGATTGTTAGGGCATAGTGCCTAGGTATCCGTTGTTAGTGCTTTATATCGTTTTTGCAACTTGTTATGCTTAATGCTTGTCACTAGGGCCCGAGTGCCATGATATTAGATCTGAACATGATATTGTTTCATGAGTATAATTATGTTTCTGGGACATATCTGCAAGTTGTTTACACACATTGTTGTCCTGAACCCAAGGCCCCAAAGTGACAGAAATTGGGACAACTTGAGGGGATGGTCGTCATGTGAGGATCACATATGTTCACAAAGTGTTAATGCTTTGCTCCGGTGCTTTATTAAAAGGAGCCACCTTAATTACGAGTAGATTCCGTTGAGGTCCCACTACAAACGGGCCGGTAGGACAAAAGGTGTTGTGCAAGTTTCTCATTGCGAGCACGTATGACTAAATTGGAACACATGCCCCCTGTTTCGATTATTATATGAACTATCTTATCCATGTAACGCCCGTTCATCCATTCCTGTGCCTACTGTATTTTAATCATGTTGTTTTCCGCGATTGCTACTGATGTTACTATTTTACTTGTGCTGTTATTTTACTACTGCTGCTGTTATAAAACTGTTACCACTGATAAATTGTTGCGAGCAAGTCTACTTTTAGGTCCAGCTGAATTGACAACTCATCTGTTAAGGCTTATAAATATTCTTTGGCTACCCTTTGTGTCGAATCAATAAATTTGGGTTTTACTTCCCTCGAAGACTGTTGCAATCCCCTATACTTGTGAATCATCAAGCGCTGCTTTCATTGTTCCGCTGGCTGAGTAGGATTGGTCCGCTTCCTGTGTACTGGAATAGCATGGATAGGTGATACGTCATAAACGTATCCTTAATTTCTGATGTTCCATGTTGTTTTCATGTTATTTGCTACATGTTTCCTTTACACTTTATGTCATATTTAACGATTTCCTGGGACTAACCTATTGACAAGATGCCACAGAGCCAAGTCCTGTTTTCTGTTGTTTTTAGTTTCAAAAAAGTTGTTCTCAGAATTGGAAAATTTGAAGCCCAGAAGTCTTAGAATTCCCGGAGGTCAACGGAGTCCAGAGGAGACCCGGAGGGGGTCCATAGGGGCCCCACACCATAGGGAGGCGCACCCCCTAGCTACACCATGGGGTGGTGTTGGCCCCTTGGCCACCCACCGATGTTGCCCTTTCGCCTATTTATTCCCCTCAGAGTGTTAACCCTAAAAGAATCGACATTTTCCACAAAAAACACCCAAGGCCGCCGTCATCGTCAATCCGAGTTCGGGAGGGTTCTGGAGTTCTCCCCGGCACCCTGCCGGGAGGGGAAATTATCACCGGAGGGCTCTACACCACCATGCTCGCCTCCGGAATGATGCGTGCGTAGTTCATCCTTGAACTACGGGTCCATAGCAATAGCTAGATGGTTGTTCTCTCCTCTTTATGCCTCATGTTTAGATCTTGTGAGCTTCCCTACATGATCAAGATCATCTTATTGTAATGCTACATGTTGTGTTTGCCGGGATCCGATGAATATTGAATTCTATGTCTCTTGATTATCAATCTATCATGTTATCTTCATGTGTATGTTATTTATGGTCTTGCGTGCTCTCCGTGATTAGTAGCTGCTCTGGCCAAGTAGATGCTAGTGACTCCAAGAGGGAGTATTTATGCTCGATAGTGGGTTCATGCCTCCTATGCATCTGTGCTCAAGTGATAGAAACATGACGGATGGAGGATGTGTTGTTGCCATTAGGGAGAAAACAATGATGTTTACATTGTTTACATTACACACTTTTCTTAATGCGATTATCTGTTGCTTGCAAATTAATACCCAAGGATTACTCGGATGACATTATAAGGGTGGATTATTAGTCATAGATGCAGTTAGATAACGATCTACGAGTCTTGTTTTAATGCTTGCATGAATCACATAGTAATCATCATGTCATGAATATGCACTACGGTGCAGCCTTTATATCTGTCAATTTCCCAGCTGTAATTTGTTTACCACACATGCTATCTATCTTTCTTGGGAGAGACACCTCTAGTGAACTGTGGACCCCTGTCCTTTTTCCTCATACTGATAATACAACCACTGCAATCTCTGTTTTCGTACTACTTCTACTGTTTTACTACTGCCATCACTGTTCTCTTTCATCTACTGCAAACAAATATTATTTTCCACATGGTATGTTTAACCTCTTTGTGTTCAGCAAAACCGGTGAGATTGACAACCTCACTGCTTCTTTGGGGCAAAGTGATTGATTGTGTTGTGTAGGGTCCACGTTGCTTCTAAACCTCAGCTGCATCAACCTTCAGAAGTTGCTTCTTTCTCCTACTGGTCGATACAACCTTGGTTTCATACTAAGGGAAAACTTGCTGCTGTGCTCATCACACCTTCCTCTTGGGGTCTCCCAACGAGTGCAAGACCTGCACCATCAAGACTTTTTCTGGCGCCGTTGCCGAGGAGGAAGAGAATTTCTGCAAGGGGAGTCACTCACTTCCAATCTCTTTACTTTGTTTCAGTCTTGATTAGTTTATTTTTTTTGGTCTTGTTTGCTTCTCTTTATCAAAAGCACAAAAAAACTTAGTTCTTATTCTAGGTTTTATTTTTGTTATCCTATTTTAATCTTGCTTTATCATGCTTTCTATCAATGTTTGATGTCTTTGAAACTAGATCTTATTGGCAAGATGGGTTCACAGGAGAACAACAAAAATATTATAAGGAATACCGCTTGTCACAAAAAGGGACACACTTATGGGAGCGAATTAATAAATTGCATAACTATGCTAAAAACTTGTGCTCTACTTATAATGTTACTTATTGCTTTGATAAATCTTCTTGCTTTAGGAGGTATAAACACCTCCCTTTTTAATGTGAGTGTAATGATAATGTTAGCATATCTTCTTATGTTAAGGGAAATTATAAAATTTATGATGTGGAACAAATTGAAGAATTTATTGCCTGGAAGGGTGCATTCGAAATTGCTTATTTGTTTAAAAATAATGATGATGCACCTTATAAATATGAGACTTATGATATACTTGAACTTTGCTTTGATAATTACAAGGAAGTAAATGGCTATATTCTTAAATATCTTGATAAATGCTCTCAACCAAAGGAGACTAATGCCTTGCAAGAACCTATGGAAGAAGAAACTGCTAAATCTGAAAGCTCATTGGATGAAAAAGAGGAGGCGAGTGATGATCAAGAGGAGGAAGAATGGAGATATCCATGTCTACCTCCCAATGATAGTAACTCTTTAACTCATACCTTGTTCTATTGCAATCCATGCTGCCTTGATAAATCCTATGATAATCCTTTATTTATTATATTTATATGCATGATAATGAGGAAGTTTGTTTAGAAAATTTATATGATAATGCTCTAGATGATGGTCCTATGTTACTTGATATTATAAATTATAATGCTACTGAAGATAGGATTGCTATAATGTGTCCCATACCTTTTAAGAGTGACCAATCATCTTGTTTTGCTATTGCTAAAAGTGGGAAACAAGAGGAGCCGGTTTTAAATTTTGATCCCTCAATTTTGGAGCTTGATATGAATTGTGTGCTTTTAGACCATGAAAACATGCTTTATGTGGTAATTATGTTCTTAAGTTTGTTCATGATGCGGCTGAAAATTATTATGAGAGAGGAAAATATGGTTTTAGGGATTTTCATGTTACTAAAACACATCTCTTTTTGTTGAAAGTTTTGAAATTGCTCTTGTTCTACCTTCCCATGATTTCTAGTTTGAGCTTCTTTAATTTATTTATTTACAAGATTCCTATGCATAGGAAGTGCGCTAGACTTAAATTTGTTTTATACTTCCTTCTTGATGCTCTCTTTTTCTTAATTTATATTTCTTATGTGAGCATCTTCTTTCTTTCTGCGCCTAGCTAAAAGGCGTTAAAGAAAAGCACTTCTTGGGAGATAACCCATGGTTTTATTTTTTCTTTGTTTATCTCTGTTTTCTTTGAGTCAAGGGGTTGTATACTTCTATAGAAACTCCTTTGTATCTTTATTTTCATGTATTAGCTGTGTCAAGTAAAGTTTCTAGCGAAAGTTGGAGTTGGTTTTGGATTTCTGCGCAGAAAACAGAAAGATCAAAATGAACTGAAACTTTTTCTGCTTATTCTTCAGCTAATTAAAAACCTTTTTAGTTCTTTATGTTTTTCGATATGAGCAACTTAAGTGCCCCGAAAAAAATTCTTCTTTACAGACTGTTCTGGTTTTGGAAGATTCTGCCATTTTTCTTGCATTTGCTCTTTTATTATGTCGAGTCGATTTCTTTGCTTCACGAAACATTAGTGGTTGTAGCTAATGTTTAAAAGTATCAATAGGACTTGTGCCCTTTCAGAACCCATGAATTTTTTATTGTGCACTAACCCTCTAATGAGAATTACTTTGAGTGTGGTGTGAAGGAAGTTTTCAAGGGTCAAGAGAAGAGGGTGATATTGTAACATCCCTGATTTTTGGAGAAATTCAAAAATCAAAAAAATTTAAAACTTTTGTTTTCTTGATAGTGCAAACCACCAAAAACAAATAAAACTTCAACACAAAGGAAATATTATATGTCATTCCACCCTTATTGGGATTGAAAATCCAATATGCCTCTAATACCATAAACCCTAAGGCTTATTCAAACTAATTATTTTATCTTAACAAAACTTATTTCATAAAAGTTTTTTATTTCATTTCTTACTTGAAAATGTTTTATGTTTAAACACTATGCTTCCAAAATGTTTCACATGAATAAAAATAATTTATATTGTTTTCAAATATTAAACCAAGTATTAACCATAAAATGTTTTTATAAATATTTTTTTTTATGAAAACAAGTAAAAGACTTAGAAAAACAAATTTTGCTTTTGGGGCATCTCTTTAAATTTTATTGAAACCCAATTCAATTTATTTATTAATTTCTATTCAGAAAGTGGCATTAAGTGCTATTAAGGTTTTATTTAAATTTTCAAAATTAAATATTTAAAACATGTGGAAAACAACACCTAATAGTTTCCCTTAAAAAGTTTTTGTTTTTACAAAACTAAGGAATTTTGTTTGAGGTCATTTGGAATAATAAATCAAAAGTTATGATTATTTGATTCAAACAGAAAAGAATAAAAAAAAAGAACCAGTCAGCCCATTTGGGCCAAAACCCTAACCCTGCCCTATCTACCCGTCGCTCGTCCACGCACAGGACGGACGGCCAGGCAAGCCAGCCCAACCCTCCTCCTATCCGTCGCCCGCGCAGCATAACAGAGTCCAGCACGCACAACTCTCTCTCCTCTTTCTTTCTCTGGCGATTGGGTCCCGCGATGACGTCATCGTGACATCATCACCTCTAACCTCCTGAACAAGGAAATCCTACTGTAACCTACTCGATCTCCTCTCTCGTTTTCGTGCGAATTAAGTCACGAATCCTAGGCCTTACCCTACCACTATAAAGCCCCGACCTTCCTCTCTTTTTCCCCTCTTGTTCCCTCTTTGATTGTGCATCCAGGCCGCGGATATTGCTCACCGGAGATCAAACCCTACAGCCGCCGCCTTCTTCCATTTCCGGCGACAGAACCAACTCCCGCAACTCCTTATTGGCCTCCTTTTGTTCCCCTTCTCCTAGAGCGTATTTTAATTGTCGTTTTCGGTTTGTTGGTGCAGTACACCATCGTCCTCGAGCTCGCCGGAGTCCACGACCCGCCGCGACCACAGGTTCTGCGGGGCGCCACCATCTGGTGCAACGCCGGAGCCCACCGTCATCACCATCCTCCTCGCCATCCGAAGCCGCGCCCCTTCGTCACTTCCTCGTGCCCGGGAGCCCCCTCCAGCGTCGCCGCCAACTTCGGCTGCACCGCCGGCCACCGCATGGCCATGATCCGAGGAGATCCCGCCGGTGGTAAGCCACCCCTCCCCTACGTCGTAAGATCTGTGATGGACGCATAGGATTAGAACCCTGTAGTCGAATCGGTACGGCCAATGGTTATGCGCCACATCGCCTGCTTCGTCAGCGCGGCCACGTCAGCTCGCCAGCCTAGTCAGCACTGCCGCGTCAGCCTTCCGGACCGCACCAATCGTAGCATGCCACGTCGCCTGCTTGCGTCAGCCCCAGTCAAACCCTGGCCAAAATTTGTTTTAAACCGAATATAAATTCCAAAAAACGTTACAAAACTTCAACAACCCATAACTTCACTTATGTAAGTCCAAATTAGATGATTTTGTACTTTTTGAAATCAGCACAATATGTAGAACACATTAAAATAAAAGAAATTCAAAGTTGATACGTGCACACACTTTTTATTTGTAGATCTTTATAAATATAGTTTTGTGAATAACTTTAGATCTATAATTCCGAATTTGACAAATTTAGACTTTTTTAAAAGACATGAACATGTAGACTCTGTTAGTACTGGCCAAAATTAAAATAAACTATTTAAAATTGGTTCAAATTTAAATATGTTTGTTTAATGAATTTTGACATAATTTAAATTTTAATATTCTAAAAATTGTAAAAAAAATATTTTTTGGAAACCTTAGGTCGTGTACTAACATTACCCTATGCCTAAAAACATATTTGGCTAAGTTAAAATGGTTTTGGTTGTTATATACTCATGTGACTATTTCTGTTTATTTTCTGTAATTATTTTCAATTTGCTTTCTCTACCAAATTTGTGCTAAGGACTAACCTTAGACCAGAGAGACCAAAACCAAAGCCCTTAGATTATTTCTAAGTTACTTTTCCTAGTTGACCCTCCTAGTTGAAAACCACCAAGTCTGGATTTGTGAAGCCATGGAGAGGATGATACAATTGTCAACTTGAAGATTTTCAACTTGAAGCAAGACTCATGAAGGACTTAGCAACTCCAGAAGAATCCCAAGAAGAAGACGCACTTAGAAGAAAAAAAGTGGAACTTCAAGAAGACCAACCCCATCTTTTTCTCTAAGTATTTTCTGCCCTTTCTTTTTTGTTTCCTTAGACTTTGTGGTGTGAATAAGTAAGATTTGACCAGCCACTAGTTTGTATCAAAACCATCAAGTGTTAGAAGATTTTCAATGAAGCCACCACACCAAGGAGGAATATACAAAGGAGAATGAAGATTTTCCAAGACCAATGATGTGAAGACTTAGAATTTGTTTTCAAGATGATTAGTATTTTTTCCAAGACTTAGAATTAGTTTCTCAAGTGAGATGGCAGCTTTTGACCAAGACATCAACAAGAAGCAACTTCAAATCAAGAAGAATACTCTCCTAGAGATGAAGAATTTAACAAGTCCTTTTTAAAGGAACTCTAACAACCTTTACTACTTCTCTTATTCTATATGACTAAGTCCTAGACTCAATAAGAAGAGCTACAAGGGAGACCATTGAAGGCATAAATACTTGGCCATCAAAAACAACTCAATGAAGGAAGGAAGCAAAAGAAGACTGAAGGAGACTAAGACAGAAGAAAGCAAAAGAAGACTGAAGAAGACTAAGACAGAAATAGTTTGGGCCAATCATTTTGATCAAAGAACAATCCTTAATCACAAATTGAAAACTTTAACTACAATAGCTTAGTTTATTTTGTGCATTGAAACTAAATGTTTTCACATGTTGTCCTTTGCTTTGTTTGTTGTTTTGTATGTTTTCTTCATTTGTTTGTATGTTTGTTAGCATGCTTGTTTATTCTGTTGTGTGTTTTCAATGTTTAAATTATTCGGAGATCAACGTTCTATTTTGTGAAGAAAGGGAAGTTGTTCCTCACCAGCTTCAAAGGCAAGTAACACACCATCAAATCCCCCATATTTTTACTATGCATTACTAGTGTTTTTGAGTAGTATGCATGATAGGTAATTTTTACTAAGTTATTGTTATGCTATGAAAAATCCCAAGTAGTGTGTAGCAATCCTTTAGACTTGTTATTTTGGAGACTTAGTACTTAGTAGATGCTTAGCCTTGCTACAAATTTGTTTTACTCAATATTGTGGAAAAATTCTAAGTATAACATTCAATGAAACCACCTGGGTGGAATTTGGATGTGATTGGATTATGTTGAGTGGCTCCCTAGGGCCATGTCTATGGTGTTTTTCACCTAAGGAGTGTACTTGTGGTTTGCCACCCAGGAACAAAGAGATTACTAGGTCCCTCCAAGTTAAGAATCTTCACGTGCAGCCTTAAGACAATGGGCTCTGTCTGGAATGAAGTCATGAGAGTTCAACTCATCAGCTTGACAAGAAGATGTAGCAAAATTATAGGTGGAGCGGGTCTTGCAGTAGAGTTGGATTCTCCTTCTGAATTTCTCGTCTCAGTTCTATCCTTTCCTTAATGCACTCAGTGTGTATAGGATGTTTGGGCTAATTGAGGATTAAGGTGAAAGTGCACAACCTCTACAGAGTTAGAAACTATGATCATAGCCGTGTCTCCGGTAATGGACGACTTCGAGCAGCTGGACAATGATGGACAGAAGAGTCTCAACATCAAGTTTTCATGAAGTAAAAATTGGCCAAGGAAATATTAGTTCTGGTGCGCATAGGTGTGTCCCATGGTGCCAATCTTTGAAAAGAAAACTCTTTTTCAAAAGTGTTAGGGAAAAACTTGCTTTATGCAAATAGCCTAAACTCCACCAAGCCAGATTACATGTAGTCTAGACTTGCCATTTTATATCCACCATAGTGTTACTTGCCAATACATTAAATTGTATTGGCTCCCTTGTGGCTGCATATTCCATATTGCAGATGAATCTGAAGACGAGTGAGGTTTCGTTAAGGATCTCGAGTCTATCGCCAACATGTTTTGCCTATGGCACATGAAGAAGATGAGGCTCAATGTTCTACTAAGTTTTCCGCTGTATTTCTATTTCATGCTAGTCTTCTAAGACTATGCAAGTTGTAATCATATTTTGTAAAGGCTGGATCATGCGATGTAATAGATTTTGACACATTTGCATGATATTTCATTTTGAACTGTGGTGCTAGCAATTGATCCAGGGACTAGCACAATAACACGGGGTTCTTGCATTATTTAAATGTAGGAACGCCACAAAATGGTATCAGAGCATTGTGTTGCCTGTAGAATTCGAGACCCTAAGTTTGGAAAAGACCATAGGATTGAAAGTCTATTTAGTTCAAACTTTCTAGAAACAAAACATCTCGTCTTAATCTTTCTCATATCCTCTCATCTATTATTCACCTTCAAAATCTTCTTCTCTTATTATAGATGACATACCTATTGTTTTCCACCAAGACATGAGTGGTGATGAAGTACAAGGAATACCTCTCACATGACCATTTGGTTTCAACACGAAGATCTACACTTAAGACAGTTGAAGAAAACTTGGAGATAAACTCAGACTCTTCAACAATCATAAACACATCAAGACAGTGAAGAGACTCCAGAAGATATAGATGTGACCACCAATCTAGTTACTTTGTTAGAACAACGTTATTGTGTTAGTGTATTGATCATACCAATAAGTGGGGTATGACAATATTAGTTGTTTTCAAAAACCCTGTTGTTTGGTGTGAAAATGCTTGATTAGATGTTGTTTGTAAGATGTATTTGTCTTGTTGTGTCGGGTAGGAATCTTCTTTAGACCTTTCTAAATATCTACTCATGTATGCTAAACCCAAGAAGATACCTAGCCAGAATACCAACAACCATGAGAAGATCAGCAACAAGATCGAAGATTTCCAAGGACATCAAAAGACCAAGTTGAGAGTGACCCAAAGACTTTTGATTGGCCCAAAGAGTGACACCTTGGTATCAAATGAAGTTCAAGAGGCACCTGTTAGTCTTCAGCCCTACTGCGAAGTAAAGTTCTACTCAAGCCATCTGGAGACAAGCCACACAATCAAGTCATGATATTAGTGAACCCACTAAGAAATTCTTTTAAGGGTGGTAGCAGACCAGTTGCAATGGAACCCAAGTAACCCAAACCTATCTTTCTTTTTAGCCTTCCCAAATCTCGGGACGAGATTTCTTTTAAGGGTGGTAGTCTGTAACATCCCTGATTATTGGAGAAATTCAAAAATCACAAAAAAACTTTTGTTTTCTTGATAGTGCAAACCACCAAAAACAAATAAAACTTCAACACAAAGTAAATATTATATGTCATTCCACCCTTATTGGGATTGAAAATCCAATATGCCTCTAATACCATAAACCCTAAGGCTTATTCGAAATAATTGTTTTATCTTAACAAAACTTATTTCATAAAAGTTTTTTATTTCATTTATTACTTGAAAATATTTTATGTTTAAACATTATGCTTCCAAAATGTTTCACATGAATAAAAATAATTTATATATTTTTTCAAATATTACACCAAGTATTAACCATAAAGTGTTTTTATAAATTATTTTGTTTATGAAAACAAGTAGAAGACTTAGAAACAAATTTTGCTTTTGGGGCATCTCTTTAAATTTTATTAAAACCCAATTCAATTTTATTTATTAATTTCTATTCAGAAAGTGGCATTAAGTGCTATTAAGGTTTTATTTAAAATTTTCAAAATTAAATATTTAAAACATGTGGAAAACATCACTTAATAGATTCCCTTACAAAGTTTTTGTTTTTACAAAACTAAGGAATTTTGTTTGAGGTCATTTGAAATAATAAATCAAAAGTTATGATTATTTGATTTAAACATAAAAGAATAAAAAAAAGAACCAGCCAGCCCATTTGGGCCAAAACCATACCCCTGCCCTATCTACCCGTCGCTCGCCCGCGCATAGGACAGACGGCCCAGCGAGCCAGCCCAACCCTCCTCCTATCCGTCTCCCGCGCAGCATAACAGACTCCAACACGCACAACTCTCTCTCCTCTTTCTTTCTCTGACGACTGGGTCCCGTGGTGACGTCATCGTGACATCATCACCTCTAACCTCCCCAACAAGGAAATCCTACCGTAACCAACTCGATCTCCTCTCTCGTTTTTGTGTGAATTAAGTCATGAATCCTAGGCCTTACCCTACCCCTATAAACCCCCCACCTTCCTCTCTTTTCCCCCTCTCGTTCCCTCTTTGATTCTGCCTCCAGGCCACGGAGATTGCTCACCGGAGATCGAACCCTACCGCCGCCGCCTTATTCCGTTTCCGGCGACGGAACCAACTCCCGCAACTCATTACTGGCCTCCTTTTGTTCCCCTTCTCCTAGAGCGTATTTTAATTGTCTTTTTCGGTTTGTTGGTGCAGTACACCGTCATCCTCGAGCTCGCCGGTGTCCACGACCCGCCGCCACCATGGGTTCTGCAGGGCGCCACCATCTGCTGCAATGCCGGAGCCCACCGTCATCAACATCCTCCTCGCCATCCGAAGCCGCGCCCCTTCTTCACTTCCCCGTGCCCGGGAACCCCCGCAGCGCTGCCGCCAACTTCGGCTGCACCGCCGGCCACCGCATTGCCATGATCCGAGGAGATCCCGCCGGTAGTAAGCCACCCCTCCCCTATGCCGTCAGATATGTGATGGACGCATATGATTAGAACCGTGTAATCGAATCGGTACGACCAATGGTTATGCGCCACATCGCCTGCTTCGTCAGCACGGCCACGTCAGCTCGCCAGCCTAGTCAGCACTGCCGCGTCAGCCTTCCGGAATGCAACAATCGCTTGCGTCGGCCCCAGTCAAACCCTGGCCAAAACTTGTTTTAAACCGAATATAAATTCTAGAAAACGTTACAAAACTTTAAAAATCCATAACTTCACTTTTATAATTCCAAATTAGATGATTTTGAATTTTTTGAAATAAGCACAATATGTAGAACACATTAAAATCAAAGAAATCAAAAGTTGATACGTGCACACACTTTTTATTTGTAGATCTTTGTAAATATAGTTTTGTGAATAACTTTAGATCTATAATTCCGAATTTGACAAATTTAGACTTTTTGAAAAGCCCTGAACATGTAGACTCTGTTAGTATTGGCCAAAATTAAAATAAACAATTTAACATTGGTTCAAATTTAAATATGTGTGTTTAGTGATTTTTGACTTAATTTAAATTTTATTATTCTAGACATTGTAAAAAATATATTTTTTGGAAACCTTAGGTCGTGTACTAACATTCCTTTATGCCTAAAATCATATTTGGCTAAGTTAAAATGGTTTTGGTTGTTATATGCTGATGTGACTATTTCTGTTTATTTTCTGTAATTATTTTCAATATGTTTTCTCTAGCAAATTTGTGCTAAGGACTAACCTTAGACCAGAGACACCAAAACCAAAGCCCTTAGAATATTTCTAAGTTACTTTTCCTAGTTGACCCTCCTACTTGAAAACCACCAAGTCTGGATTTGTGAAGCCATGGAGAGGATGCTACAATTGTCAACTCGAAGATTTTCAACTTGAAGCAAGACTCATGAAGGACTTAGCAACTCCATAAGAATCCCAAGAAGAAGACGCACTTAGAAGAAAAAAAAGCGGAACTTCAAGAAGACCAACCCCATATTTTTTCTAAGTCTTTGCTGCCCTTTCTTTTCTATTTCCTTAGACTTTGTGGTGTGAATAAGTAAGATTTGACCAGCCACAGTTTGTATCAAAACCATCAAGTGTTAGATGATTTTCAATGAAGCCACCACACCAAGGAGGAATATACAAAGGAGCATGAAAATTTTCCAAGACCAATGATGTGAAGACTTTGAATTTATTTTCCAATACTTAGATTTTGTTTTCAAGATGACTAGTATTTTGTCCAAGACTTAGAATTAGTTTCTCAAGTGAGATGGCAGCTTTTGACCAAGACATCAACAAGAATCAACTTCAAATCAAGAAGAATACTCTCCTAGAGATGAAGAAAACAAGATGAAGAATTTAATAAGTCCTTTTTAAAGGAACTCAAACAACCTTCACTACTTCTGTTATTCTATATGACTAAGTCCTAGACTCAATAAGAAGAGCTACAAGGAAGACCATTGAAGGCATAAATACTTGGCCATCAAAAACAACTCAATGAAGGAAGGAAGCAAAAGAAGACTGAAGGAGACTAAGACAGAAGAAAGCAAAAGAAGACTAAGACAAAAATAGTTTGGGCCAATCCTTTTGATCAAAGACCAATCCTTAGTCACAAATTGAAAACTCTAAATACAATAACTTAGTTTGTTTTTGCATTGAAACTAAATGTTTTCACATGTTTTCCTTTGCTTTGTTTGTTGTTTTGTATGTTTTCTTCATTTGTTTGTATGTTTGTTAGCATGCTTGTTTATTCTGTTGTGTGTTTTCAATGTTTAGATTTTTGGGAGAGCAACATTCTATTTTGTGAAAAAATGGTGGTTGTTCCTCACCAGCTTCAAAGGCAAGTAACACACCATCAACCCCCCCCCCCCATATTTTTACTATGCATTACTAGTGTTTTTGAGTAGTATGCATGATAGGGAATTTTTACTAAGTTATTATTATGCTATGCAAAATCCCAAGTAGTGTGTAGCAATCCTTTAGACTTGTTATTTTGGAGCCTTAGTACTTAGCAGATGCTTAGCCTTGCTACAAATTTGAATTACTCAATATTGTGAAAAAATTCTTTGTATAACATTCAATGGAACACCTGGGTGGAATTTGGATGTGATTGGATTATGTTGAGTGGCTCCCTAGGGCCATGTCTATGGTGTTTTTCACCTATGGAGTGCACTTGTGGTTTTCCACCCAGGAACAAAGAGATTCCTAAGTCCCTCCAAGTTTAGAAGCTTCACGTGCAACCTTAAGACAATGGGCTCTATCTGGAATGAAGTCGTGAGAGTTAAAATTGTCAGCTTGACAAGAAGATGTAGCAAAATTATAGGTGGAGCGGGTCTTGCAGTAGAGTTGGATTCTCCTTCTTAATTTCTTTTCTCAATTCTCTCGTTTCCTTAATGCACTGAGCGTGTATAGGATGTTTGGGCTAATTGAGGATTAAGGTGAAAGTGCACAACCTCTGCAGAGTTAGAAACTATGATCATAGCCATGTCCCCAGGTAATGGACGACTTCGAGCAGCTGGACAAGGATGGACAGAAGAGTCTCAACATCAAGTTTTCATGAAGTAAAATTTGGCCAAGTAAATATTAGTTCTGGTGCTCATGGGTGTGTCCCATGGTGCCAATCTTTGAAAAGAAAACTCTTTTTCAAAAGTGTTAGGGAAAAACGTGCTTTCTGTAAATAGCCTAAACTCCACCAAGCCAGATTGCATGTTGTCTAGACTTGCCATTTTATATCCACCATAGTGTTACTTGCCAATACATTAAATTGTATTGACTCCCTTGTGGCTGCATATTCCATATTGCAGATGAATCTGAAGACGAGTGAGGTTTCGTTAAGGATCTCGAGTCTATCGCCAACATGTTTTGCCTGTGGCACATGAAGAAGATGAGGCTCAATGTTCTACTAAGTTTTCTGCTGTATTTCTGTTTCATGCTAGTCTTCTGAGACTATGCAAGTTGTAATCATATTTTGTAAAGGATGGATCATGCGATGTAATAGATTTTGACACGTTTGCATGATGTTTCATTTTGAACTGTGGTGCTAGCAATTGATCCAGGGACTAGCACAATAACACAGGGTTCTTGCATTATTTAAATGTGGGAATGCTACAAATATAATGTGATCAAGAAGAGTGCAAAGACAAAGCTTGGGGATGCCCCCGTGGTTCATCCCAGAAAATTCTAAGAAGACTCAAGCGTATAATCTTGGGGATGCGCAAGGCATCACCTTCTTCATCAACAATTTATCAGGTCACTTATAGTGAAACTATATTTTTATTCGGTTACATCATATGAATTTTTTACTTGGAGCGTCTTTTATTTTTTGTTTTGTTTTCCTTGCTGCAATAAATATCTTTGGAACCTAGCATTCTTGTTTGGGAGAGAGACACGCTCCGCTTTTTCATTTGAATACTCGTTATGCTCGTACTCTTAGTTCTTCTTCTAGTTGCTGCAAATTTCCTTTTAAGCTCCTGTTTTTCATGCATCTCTTATTTAGAGCTGCTATTTTTAGAAGAGTTATGTTAGTACTCTCTTGTTTCATTATGGTATCTCTTGGAGAGTTTTTGTTTAGTATAAAATTCTTGGTGTTGGAAAGTAGTAGTACAGTTTTTGTGCTTACAAGGTGCAAATAGAAGCTTGTATAGACTATGGCTAGACTTTTTCATGTCATACTAGAAGTTATTTTAATTATAAAGCCTAGTGGTTATTTTTATAGCGTGACTTGTCTCAAATAGCTGAGAGTGTTTAATGTGCCATTGAAATAATCATCACTTGTTGTTGTCATATTGAAGCATAAATTTGTGGTGTTCTCCTTTGAATGTTTTATTTGGTTGACTTGGCGCATGCTCACACCATGTTTATGACTACAAACTGGTCACTTTTTTTTTGAATTTTTACAAACTAGTCACTTATAGCCTCTATGATCATTTAGTTTTTTAACTTGTAGTACCACTTATGCTTTGATTAATGATGTTTTTGTCGCTATGCATGATGATGGCCATTATTGCTCTCTTGATTTGTCGCTCCCAGTCTTTTGCTAGCCTTCATCTGTACTGAGTATGAGCTCTACTCCTGCATCCAACTCCCAAAAACCAAAGTTTGCCAAATGTGTCCACCATACTGATGACCCACAAGTATAGGGGATCGCAACAGTCTTTGAGGGAAGTAAAACCCAAATTTATTGATTCGACACAAGGGGAGCCAAAGAATATTTATATGTCTTAACAACTGAGTTGTCAACTCAGCTGCACCTGAAAGTAGACTTTCTCACAACAATTTATCAGTGGTAACAGTTTTATAGCAGCAGTAGAAATAAAATAATAGCGGTCATAAAATAGTAACAGCAGTAGCAATCGGGGAAAACAGCACGATGGGAGGTACCATAGGCATAGAGGGAATGGATGGACGGGTGTTGCATGGATAACATAGGTCATGTAATAATCTAACATGGGAGTTGCATATAATAATATAAAGCATCAAACATGTAGGCAAACCATAGGCATGTGTTCCAATATAGTCATACGTGCCTGCAATGAGAAACTTGCACAACATGTTTTGTCCTACCAGCCCGTGGCAGCGGGTCCTCTAGGGAAACTAATGGTAATGAAGGTGATCCTTTTAACAAAGCACCGGAGCAAAGCATTAACACTCAGTGAACACACGTGATCCTCACATCATAGCCACCCCCTCCGGTTGTCCCAATTTCTGTCACTTATGGGCCTCGGGTTCCGGACAACAATGTGTGTAAAACAACTTGCAGGTATGATCAAGAAACAATATTATACTCATGAAACAATAACATGTTCAGATCTGAAATCATGGAACTCGGGCCCTAGTGATAAGCATTAAGCATAAGAAGTTGCAACAACGGTAGAAAACACTAACAATGGATACTAGGCACTATGCCCTAATAATCTAGCATTATTACATGATCAATCTAATCCAATCCCTTCCATCCCTCTCAGCATACAGTGGTGTTTGCTCACACATGAATGGAGAAACATGGATGGTTGATGGAGAAGGAGTGTCGGTGTCTATGGCGATTATCTCCTTTGAATCCCCGTCCCGGTAGGGCGCCAGAACAGGAACTTCTAATCGCCGAATCGAGGTTCGGGTGGCGGCAGCGCTCTGTTGTGTTTCTGTGGAATATGACAAACCCCCTTGCGTTTTAGGGTTGAAGGCAATATGTAGTCGAAAGGGGAGTCTGAGGGGGTGTGGGAGTGGCCCACACCACCAGGTGGCGCGGCATGGGGGCGCGCCACGGGGTGGTGTGGCCCCCCTCTGGCCCCTCTCCTGGCCCCCTTCTGGCTCCCCGGGTCTTCCGGTGTTTTAAGACCAATGGGGTCTTTTCTGGGCATTTTCCCGAATGTTGATTTTTCTGCAAAAAAACGAGACGCCATAGTAATTCTGCTGAAAAGAGCGTTAGTCCGTGTTAGTGGTATCCGAAACTCACAAGTTTGGAGGAAAACAATAAGAAAAGTGTTCGAAAAAGGAGATACGTTTTCGACGTATCAACTCCCCCCAAGCTTAGCTTATTGCTTGTCCTCAAGCAATACAGTGACAACTGAGGGCGATAAAAGACTTTTACGAACACATTTGTTTCATATGATGTAAATATACTCACTACATAAACAAGTGCTGACGCAATTCATAATAAGATATATGGAAAATAAAAGTCACCCAGTAGTTATGCAAACCATGAAGAGATGCCAACAAACTAATAATAGACAACATGAAGTACTTCAATCTACAAGGTTGGAATGCTCATAATAGGGTATGATAAACTGTACTCTCTTGCCCTTAATAGTGGAGCAAAACATAAATGCCAGGGCACCTCTGAAGTTCAAATGAAGATTGGAAATATAGATATCAAAGATACAAGCATCAAAGTTATACCACTATCAACCGTGTTTTGGGACAAGGACATTACACTAAGAATGACAACCATGCTCTCAAAAAGGTGCATAGAGTGAGAAGGTGAAGACTCAACATAAAAGTAAAAGAAAGGACCTTCGCAGAGGGAAGCAGGGATTAACTCCTGTGCTAGAGATTTTTATTTTATTAAACAGAGGTATTGAAAACATTTTTGAGAGAGGTGTATTCTTATGTCAACGAATGATAAACAGACAATACAGTACGTCACAAGCCAACTAGACTTCACAAGAGCGGCTCCCATAGAAGGACGCATCTGGGTAGAGGGTCATCCCTCTTTCTCTAGTGTTTACACAATTATGCTTTGAATGATAAATCAGGGGCAAGCAGAGTGAAGAGAATTTGTGTTACTAATTTGGGCTGGGCACCCCGCTGCCGGCTCTTCTATGATTGGATAAGAGGATGAAGCCACTAGTCTAGGTGTGAAATCCAATCAACAAGTGAGATAAAGATTATCTACTTACGTCCTTATGAGCTAAAACAGGGGAACAAAACAGGAATAATTTTTAGCGAGTTCTAAAGGTAGCACACGAGAAATTTACTTGGAGTGGCAGTTAAATACCACATATATAGGTAGGTATGGTTGTCAAATTTGGATAACTTTGGTTTTTGGGAGTTCGATGCACGAGTAGAGCTCATACTCAGTACAGGTGAAGGCTAGAAATAGACGGGGAGCGACAATCAAGAGAGCAACAACTGTCATAATCATGTTTGCGACAAAACAAAATGAACAAGGGCATAAAAATGATACAAATACTCTGAGGAAAAATAAAGTATCGAGGCTTAAGTGACTTTTTGTTTTCATTCATAGCATGCGTGAGCATGTGCCAAGTCATTTCAATCGAAACAATCAGACGGAGGTACCACAATGTCATACCCTTCTACGAATAAAACAATGCAAGCAAACATTCATACGACATGCTATCTTATATTAATAATTTGGAACAAACACGTGAGAGTACGAACTACCAAGCATCAATTAAATAACATCCACCTTACATGAACGGACTAAGCATGTTCACACGACGAGTATATGTACAAAAATAAAACAAATGGAGTTCATTCCAGCCTCTCACCACAACTCGGATTGTCGCAAATCATCATTACTGCTCTTCACTCATGGATTGAATAATATAGAATGATAATCAAGATCCAATGGAGACACGGAAGTCCGGTGAACTCTGCAACAAACTTTACAAAACCAAAGAAGAACAACAAATATTTTTGGGTTTTCGATTTAAAACAAGAACAGAAAGAAGCAAGCAAATATAGCAAATTATTTTTGGATTTTTGAATACTAAACCGAAACGAGAAAAAAAGCAAACCAAAAAAAGTAACTAAAGAAGCAAACAAAGAGAAACAACAGAAATATTTTTGGGTCTTTTTTTTGTTTTGGAAAACAAGAACAAAACAATAAAACAAAGAGAAATGAAAGAAGCGAAAGAAAACGAAAACAAACGAAAGAAACGAAAATATGGATATACAACGAACCGACCGAACATGATATATAAATGAGTGTGATGTCGGTATACCTCCCCCAATCTTAGGCTTTTGGCCTAAGTGGAGATCAATCACCAAGGGGGCCATGAGGTGGCTCCCCCTAGTATGCTGAGGAGGAACCCTCCTCGTGATATGTGCTCGAGGATGCGTCGGTGTACTACGTGTTGTGGTCCTCTGGGGGCGCGTCTCGCCTCTCCTGCTGCCTGTGAAACTCCGTGGTGCTCAGATGCTCGTCTACCTAATCCTTAGAGAGCGACCATGGTGACCTATCAATCTTAAACAAAACAGGCTGCGGCAAAGTAACTTTTCGCTCCTCTCCATCTATATATAAAACTCTATATACTAAACGTTCAACAGTAGAGTTAGCAGTAACAAAGTAATGGGACTTCATGGCAGCGAGATTAAGCCTACAAGGAGAAATTATTTCATCATTAGGGGAAATGGAAACATTTTAAGCAGTTGCTACACGTGTAGCAACAATGCCCCCAAAAATAGGCCCAACAGCAGCAAGGCGGCGTGCAACAAGTGCACCAAGTCTATACTTCGTGCTATGGTTCAGTGCGGCATCAATAAAAGCAAGGTGATAACTAGAAATATTACTAGTGTTTACCCTACCAAGGATACTAGTAGAAAGATAATAAGTAAAATATCTAAGAGCAGGAAGTTGAATGTTCCTTATCTTCCCACGCTGAGATGACCGATCGTCATCATTGTGATTTCTCAGTAGATCCCCTGGAGGTCTGCTAGTTTATCCTGGATCCTGCTCGCTGTCCCGGAATCGTTGATACCTATAATAGCACAAAAATCTACCAAAGACAAAGAAACATGACTACTATATAACTTGAAGGCAACAGTTGGACCAAATGTGTATTCTGAAATTTAAAGCTCTCAACAAAAGTATTTGTGAGAGTGGCATACTAAGGGCTTTCATCCTCCATAAATTTGGTCAGACCAACTCTTTCAATAAGCATACGAAAGTCATCTAATAAACCTGCACTTCTTAGAAATGTAATGCAAGGAAAGCTAGATGGGTTAACGATACCATCACCTCATGCATCGTCAATAGTCGGTGCAATAACGTATTCATTGTACAATGGCCTCACTGAAGTGCATGAGAATGAGGGCCATGTCCTTCTAGGAGCATCACTCCTAAATATCTCTCCAAAATCATAATTATCCATCTCTGAAATTTTCCGACAATCATCACAAAACTTAATTTCAAGCAACTATAAGGTGGAAACTACCATAGGGACATATATGAGATCTAAACATACATCAAAACTATATTATTTATACTCAAACCAAGCATGCAAACTCACATAATCTGTCACCTACTGTACAAAAATACTCAAGAAATACTTCACTAAACGAAATTCTACTTCGATCATCGGAGGAGTCACATACCGGAGAGCAAATGCACCAGATTTCAGCACAAAAGATGGGCTGGGCGAAGAGATCGAAATTTTTTGAGGAAGAACAACAAGAACTCGGGTTCTAGGAAGTGTGTTAAGGTTGGTGGGTGAGAGAGAAGACTTTGGCAGGGGAGAGAGTAAGTGGGGGCCCAGGGGGCCCCACACCATGTGTTGGCGCCACCACGGGGCAGGTCGCGCCACCCCATAATGTGCCTGACTGGTCGATCCCCCTGGGGCCTCCCAGGTGGCTCTCTGCCTCATTTTTTACGTAAAAATTTATTATAATTTTTCTGGAATTTTTCGAGAAACTTTATTTTTTAGGTATTTTCTAGAATTTTAATAATTAATAAAAACCAGGAAAACGAAAGTGAAAAGGTGGAAAACAAAACCAAAACCAGCACTACAGAGGTTCTATGTCACTCTAATGGAAAAATATCCAAAGAAAACAAAGGTGGTAGTGGTTAAAACAAAAGTATGGGTGGTGAAAACATACATAACCTCAGTATTCAGAGTGAAAACATCTGGAAAACATGCAGAAGGATGGTGGAAAACATGATTGTACAAAAGTAGCAGTGTGATAACAGAAGTAAACATGGTGAAAACATAATGGGGAAGGTGAAAACATAGTGAAAACATTGTCCTCTTGATTCAAAATCATTTTGTTAACAGGGGTGATCAAGTCTTGTTACCAGAACAATTCTCATATGAAGCAAAAATTTGCTAATCGCTAAACAATTATGTTACATCAACCTTGATAGACATAGTCCCAACATAATAATTTCATATTCTTTTGGTGGTACTAGAATGGGACAATAAAATTCTCCAATCTTGAATTTTGAATTGAATTTAAACCATATCTTCTATCAATCTTGTTGGGAAAATAAATAGTATGCTCTTTATCATTAACATTAAAAGTTACTTTTCCTTGATTGCAATCGATAACAGACCCTGCAGTATTAAGAAAAGGTCTCCCAAGAATAATAGACATGTTATCATCTTCAGGCATTTCCAACACAACAAAGTCAGTTAATATCAAACAACTAGTAGCAACTTGTACAAGAACATTCTCACATATACCAACAGGAATAGCAGTGGACTTATCAGCCATTTGCAAAGATATATCAGTGTGTATCAATTTTTCAAGAGAGAGTCTCTTATAAAGAGAGAAAGGCATAACACTAACTCCAGCTCCCAAGTCACATAAAGCAGTTCTAACATAATTATTTTTAATAGAACAAGGGATAGTAGGAATACCAGGATATCCAAGCTTCTTTGGAACCTTACCATTTAAAGAATAATTAGCAAGCATAGTGGAAATTTCCTCATTGGGAATTTTCTTTTGTGAGAGAAAATATCTTTCATGTATTTAGAATAAGGAGGCAGTTTAATAGCATCATTCAAAGGGATTTTCAAAAACAGAGGTTTCATCCACTCACAAGACTTGTTATAATGTTCTTCTTCCTTTGATTTGTGTTTCTTATTAGGAAAAGGCATTGCTTTTTGTACCCAAGTCTCTCTTTCTTTACCATGTTTATTATCAATGAAATCCTCCTTAGTATACTTCAGAGTTTTAGTTTGCTTTACAGGTTCGGCTACACGTTCTTATTTATCAGAAGCATCACTTTTATCATTACCACTTTCAGTTTCAGCATCGGAAATAGATATACTATTAGGATCTTTAGCAGGTTCAGGAGATTTTACAACATTTTTCTGTCTCTTCTTCTTTTTTTAGAAGGAGAATTATTGTATTTAGGTTGCCACGAATCTTGTTCAATTCTTTTAGGATGTCCTTCAGGATACAAGGGGTCCTGAGTAGAAACACCACTTCTAGTAATTATTTCACAAACATGTTTATCTGTAGAAGCATTAGCTAGCATGTCTTTTTGCACTTTAGTAAGTTGATCAATTTGAGTTTGAACCATTTGAAAATGTTTAACAAGAACTTTAACATCATTAGAAGTTCTCTCAATAGTACCATGCAAATTATCAATGGCTCTAGAGTTTTCCATAAGGTGATTTTGCATCCTCCTATTAAAGTTGTCTTGCTGAAGAACATAATTATCCAATTTACCGAAGCATTGATCAGGTGGTTCAGAATAAGGAATATCTCTATTATCAAAGTATTGGAGAGAGTGTACCTCGACAGTTGATGGATGAGGAATAGGCTTACATATTTCTTCTATAGGAGGTAAATTCTTCACATCTTCAGATTTAATACCCCTCTCTTTAAGAGATTTACTGGCTTCCTTCATCACTTCATCATTTAATTCAAACATCCTTTCTTCTTGGCTGTTGGCATTGGTGTTGGCTCTGGTGTAGGTGTAGGATCAGGTATATTCCAATCATCATTATTTTTGGCTATTTTAGCCATTAATTCCTTAGCTTCTTCTCGGAAAAATTCGATTCTTTTAGGGTTAACACTCCAAGGGGAATAAATAGGCAAAAGGGTCCACACCACCCCATGGAGCGACCGGGGGGTTTCCCTATGGTTTGGGGCCCCTGTGGCCCCCCTCCGGGTTTCATCTAGACTCCGTGGACCCTCCAAGAATTCTAAGACTTCTCGGCTTTGAATTTTCCAATTCCGAGAATATTTCCAGAACAACTTTTCTGAAACTAAAAATAGCGGAAAACAGGAACTGGCTCTGTGACATCTTGTCAATAGGTTATCCGAGAAAATCGGTAAAAATGACATAAAATATAAAGGAAACATTTAGCAAATAGCATGAAAACAACATGGAACATCATAAATTAAGGATACATTTATGACGTATCAACATCCCAAGCTTAGTTCCTACTCGTCCTCGAGTAGGTAAATGAAAAAACAAATAATTTCTGAGGTGACATTCTACCAACATGAACTTGATCTCATAAACTGTAAAAGCATAAGTAAGTTTATATCATAACAAGCATGATAAATATAATTTTAACAATGAAACATAGCAATCACCTTGCATCATGAAAAGTAACACAAATAGAAGATCATGAATAATAATGCATTCGAAAGTTATACGTTTGTTTCAAGCATAGAGAAAACATAGCAAAGTGATATTTCGTTTGTCCTTAAGAGTGGGGAAAAACATAAATGCGAGCACACCTTCAAAGTTTCAAGAGGATGACTAGAACAAATAATTTGAGAGAAAATAAACATGAATCAATTAATAATGTTTCTGGGACAAATTCACATTAAACTCATAATGGCAACTATGCTCTCAGAACTGTGCATAAAGTTAGAAGATGGAGGCTCAACATAAAAGTAAAAGAAAGCCCCTTCGCAGAGGGAAGCAAGGATCACTCATGTGCTAGAGCTTTTTATTTTATTAAACAAAATAATTGAAAACATTTTTTTTGAGAGGTGTATGCTTATGTCAACAAATGGTAAACAGAAAATACAGTACGTCAGAAGCCAACCAGACTTCACAAGAGTGGCTCCCATAGAAGGACGCATCTGGGTAGAAGGTCATCCGTCTTTCTCTTTTGTTTACACAATTATGCTTTGACTGATAAATCAAGGGCAAAAATAGTGAAGAGAATTTGTTTTATTAATTTGGGGCTGAGCACCTCGCTGACGGCTCTTCTATCAATTGGATAAGCCGATGAAGCCACTAGTCTAGGGTGTGAAATTCCAATCAACAAGTGAGATAAAGATTCTCTATTTATGTCCTCATGAGCTAAAACAGGAGCACAAAACAAGAGTAATTTTGAAAGTTTTAATGGTAACACATGAGCAATTTACTTTGGAGTGGCGGTTAAATACCACATGTAGGTATGTATGTGATATGTCGAAAACGTATCTCCTTTTGCGAACACTCTTCTTATTGTTTTCCTCTAAACTTGTGAGTTTTTGATACCACTAACATGGACTAACGCTGTTTTTAGCAGAATTACTTTGATGTCTCGTTTTTGTGCAGAAAAATCAACTTTCGGGAAAATGCCTAGAAAAGACCCCATTGGTCTTAAAACACCGGAAGATCCCGGGAGCCAGAAGGGGGCTAGGAGAGGGGCCAGAGGGGGGCCACACCACCCCCTGGCGCACCCCAAGCCGCGCCCCTGGTGGTGTGGGCCACTCCCACACCCCCTCAGACTCCCCTTTGGACTACATATTGCCTTCAACCCTAAAACGCAAGGGGTTTCGTCATATTCCACAGAAACACAACAGAGCGCCGCCACCACCCCAAACCTCGATTTGGGGATCAGAAGTTCCTATTCTAGCGCCCTATCGGGACGGGGATTCAAAGGAGATCATTGCCATCGACACCGCCACTCCTTATCCATCAACCATCCATGTTTCCCCCATTCATGTGTGAGTAAACACCGCTGTAGGCTGAGAGGGATGGAAGGGATTGGATGAGATTGGTCGTGTAATAATGCCAGATTGTTAGGGCATACTGCCTAGTATCCATTGTTAGTGTTTTCTACCGTTGTTGCAACTTGTTATGCTTAATGCTTGTCACTAGGCCCGAGTGCCATGATTTCAGATCTGAACATGTTATTGTTTCATGAGTATGATATTGTTTCTTGATCATACCTGCAAGTTGTTTTACACACATTGTATGATCAAAGAAACAATATTATACTCATGAAACAATAACATGATCAGATCTAAAATCATGGCACTCGGGTGACAAGCATTAAGCATAACAAGTTGCAACAACGGTAGAATACACTAACAATGGATACTAGGCAGTATGCCCTAACAATCTAGCATTATTACACGATCAATCTCATCCAATCCCTTCCATCCCTCTCAGCCTACAGCGGGGTTTACTCACACATGAATGGGGGAAACATGGATGGTTGGTGGAGAAGGAGTGGCGGTGTCGATGGCGATGATCCCCTTCGAATCCCCGTCCCGGCAGGGCGCCAGAACAGGAACTTCTGATCCCCGAATCGTGGTTTGGGGTGGTGGTGGCGCTGTGTTGTGTTTCTGTGGAATATGACGAACCCCCTCGCGTTTTAGGGTTGAAGGCAATATGTAGTCGAAAGGAGAGTCCGAGGGGGTGTGGGAGTGGCCCACACCACCAGGTGGCGCGGCTTGGGGGCGCGCCAGGGGATGGTGTGGCCCCCTCTGGCCCCTCTTCTGGCCCCCTTCTGGCTCCCGGGTCTTCCGGTGTTTTAAGACCAATGGGGTCTTTTCTGGGCATTTTACCGAAAGTTGATTTTTCTGCACAAAACCGAGACACCAAAGTAATTCTGCTGAAAACAGCGTTAGTCCGTGTTAGTGGTATCCAAAACTCAGAAGTTTAGAGGAAAACAATAAGAAGAGTGTTTGGAAAAGGAGATACGTTTTCGACGTATCACATACCTAACTACATGTGGTATTTAACCGCCATTCCAAAGTAAATTTCTCATGTGTTACCATTAAAACTTTCAAAATTACTCTTGTTTTGTGCTCCTGTTTTAGCTCACAAGGACGTAAATAGAGAATCTTTATCTCACTTGTTGATTGGAATTTCACACCCTAGACTAGTGGCTTCATCCGCTTATCCAATTGATAGAAGAGCTAACAGCGGGGTGCCCAGCCCCAAATTAATACAACAAATTCTCTTCACTATTTTTGCCCCTCATTTATCAGTTAAAGCATAATTCTGTAAACAAAATAGAAAGAGGGATGACCTTCTACCCAGATGCGTCCTTCTATGGGAGCCGCTCTTGTGAAGTCTGGTTGGCTTGTGATGTAATGTATTTTATGTTTACCATTTGTTGACATAAGCATACACCTCTCTAAAAAATGTTTTCAATTATTTTGTTTAATAAAATAAAAAGCTCTAGCACATGAGTGATCCCTGCTTCCCTCTGCGAAGGGGCTTTCTTTTACTTTTATGTTGAGCCTCCATCTTCTAACTTTATGCACAGTTGAGAGAGCATAGTTGCCATTCTGAGTTTAATGTGCATTTGTCCCAGAAACATTATTAATTGATTCATGCTGTGTTATTATTTTCTCTCAAATTATTTGTTCTAGTTATCCTCTTGAAACTTTGAAGGTGTGCTGGCATTTATGTTTTGCCCCACTCTTAAGGACAAACGAAATATCACTTTGCTATGTTTTCTCCATGCTTGAAACAAACGTATAACTTTCGAATGCATTATTATTCATGATCTTCTATTCGTGTTACTTTTCATGATGCAAGGTGATTGCTATGTTTCATTGTTAAAGTTATATTTATCATGCTTGTGTTTAAAGTACTATGATCTCAACTTACTTATGCTTTTACAATTTAGATGATCAAGTTTGTGTTGGTAGCATGTCACCTTAGAAATTATTTGTTTTGTCGTTTACCTACTCGAGGACGAGTAGGAACTAAGCTTGGGGATGTTGATACGTCATAAATGTATCCTTAATTTCTGATGTTCCATGTTGTTTTCATGTTATTTTCTTAATGTTTACTTTATATTTTATGTCATTTTTATCGATTTTCTCGGACTAACCTATTGACAAGATGTCACAGAGCCAGTTCTTGTTTTCTGCTGTTTTTAGTTTTAGAAAAGTTGTTCTGGAAATATTCTCGGAATTGGAAAATTCAAAGCCGAGAAGTATTATAATTCCTGGAGGGTCCACGGAGTTCAGAGGAGATCCGGAGGGGGGGGCACAGGGGCCCCACACCATAGGGCAACCCCCTGGTCGCTCCATGGGGTGGTGTGGTCCCTTTCGCCTATTTATTCCCCTCGGAGTGTTAACCCTAAAAGAATCGACCTTTTCCACGAAAAATACCAGAGGGCGCCGTCATCGTCAACCCGAGTTCGGGAGGGTTCTGGAGTTCTCCCCGACACCCTGCCGGGAGGGGAAATCATCACCGGAGGGCTCTACACCACCATGCTCGCCTCCGGAATGATGTGTGCGTAGTTCATCCTTGGACTACGGGTCCATAGCAATAGCTAGATGTTTGTTCTCTCCTCTTTATGCCTCATGTTTAGATCTTGTGAGCTTCCCTACATGATCAAGATCATCTTATTGTAATGCTACATGTTGTGTTTGCTGGGATCCGATGAATATTGAATGCTATGTCTCTTGATTATCAATCTATCATGTTATCTTCATGTGTATGTTATTTATGATCTTGCATGATCTCCGTTGTTAGTAGCTACTTTGGCCAAGTAGATGCTAGTGACTCCAAGAGGGAGTATTTATGCTCGATAGTGGGTTCATGCCTCCTTTGCATCTGTGCCCGAGTGACAGAAACGTGACGGATGGAGGATATGTTGTTGCCATTTGGGAGAAAACAACGATGTTTTCATACTGCTGCTACTGTTTTACTACGACCATCACTGTTCTCTTTCATCTACTCCAAACAAATATTCTTTTCCACACGGTACGTTTAACCTCTTTGTGTTCAGCAAAACCAGTGAGATTGAGAACCTCACTTCTTCGTTTGGGAAAAGTGATTGATTGTGTTGTGTAGGTTCCATGTTGCTTCTGAACCAGTAGTGCGCCCTGCCACCTCTGCTGCATCAACCTTCAGAAGTTGCTTCTTTCTCCTACTGGTCGATTCAACCTTGGTTTCTTACTGAGGAAAAAATTGCTGTTGTGCTCATCACACCTTCCTCTTGGGGTCTCCTAACGAGTGCTAGGCCTGCACCATCAAGACTTTTTCTGGCGCCGTTGCCGGGGAGAAAGAGAATTTCTCCAAGGGGAGTCTCTCACTTCCAATCTTTTTACTTTTTTTTAGTTTTTCTTAGTTTATTTTATTTTGTCTTATTTGCTTCTCTTTATCAAAAATACAAAAAAAAAATAGTTCTTATTCTAGTTGTTATTTTTGTTATCCTGGTTTAATTGCTTTATCATGCTTGCTAACAATATTTGATGTCTTTGAAACTAGATCTTATTGGCAAGATGGGTTCACAGAAGAACAACAAAAATATTATAAGGCATATCGCTTATCAATTAAACTGAATATCAAATTTTCTTTACATGTTAAGTGCCTAAAGGGATCAATGTTAAATTGTTCATATAATCTTGCACCTATTATGTGTGTTCAAATAATGATTTCTTCTCATGCATTAGATTAAGGAAGCTAATTTTTGTGAAAGTTTTATCAGGACGACAATCATGATTTCACCTTACTGCCATGAAGGGGTTGGATGGACCATTGACGACTTCTGGCATGGGGATGGCCACAGGTTGTGGGATAGCGGGATAATTTGAATATGTTATTCAGAGCATAGGTGATGTTGTTGCCAACAGTTAGTACTCTGGTCATTTACTTGTGTGCATGTATTGATGATTTCCCTTTCTGGTTGTTGCGGTGTTTAAGAAGGTATGAAGCAGTACCATGTAGTTGTCCACTACCAATATGTACCTCGCAATTTCTGTATTAGTTCCTTATTCTCTGTTTGCTGCTAAAAAAAATTAAAAGTTGGCATCACTATCTGGCAACAATTATGTGACACATCTATGAACATAGCCATATAATATGGTGGTTGTCTTTATATGGGAAAAGCAGCAGCAATATTGCAAAAATAAAAAATTCACAAGTACTCCGTAAATTTGAAATAAACTGATGTACTTAACAGAAAGCAAAAAAAAGTATGAAGGATGTGTTGTAGCTGCTTTATTTACAAATGAAGGCAGCAATACTAGATAGTAAACAATACTTCACTTTTTTATGTTGCCAGTCCCATAACAGCACTGAACGAATCAAACTTTGTTCCCCAACCATTATAGCTCACTTTTAGACCATCCATGCCCCACGGTAGCATGTAAATCATCACACCTAGATCCGTCCCTCCATGGATTCTTAGCACACCATTTATCAACACCCTTTTATAGTAGTCTCCATACACTGTTTCATTTGTCCATCCGAATAGGTTGGGGTAAACCTGCATACCATTTACATATGAAACATTTAGAAAAGAAAGATAAATGATAGTCTGCTTTCATTAAGGGCATGTTTATTTTAGAAAGTATACTGACAGCACATGAGGTGATTCATGAAATCCATAGAAATAAATCTAAGGGGTTGGTTCTTAAGATAGATTATGAAAAAGCTTATGATAGAGTCAGCCTTGATTTCCTTTTCGAGATTTTAGAAAAAAGGGGCTTTGGTCCTTTTTGGATTAGACTTATTAAGCAAGTTACACATGATGGCTCTGTGGGTGTGAAAATTAATGAAGCTGAAGGCAACTTTTTTCTCACATGCAAAGGTTTGAGATAGGGAGATCCTCTCTCCCCTACTCTTTTAATCTAGTGATAGATTATGTTGCTAGGATGCTTATTAAAGGTGCCTCAACCAGTCTTATTAGAGGACTCTGCCCTAGATTCATTAGTGGGGGTGTTTGTTGTCTGTAGTATGCAGATGAAACCTTGATTTTCTTGGAAGCTGACAAGGAGATATCTATTAATCTAAAATGGATTCTCACTTGTTTTGAGCAGATTTTGGGCATGAGGATCAACTATCATAAAAGTGAACTGATCCCCATTAACATGAGCCTGGGGGAATCTGAACAATTTATTAACATTTTCCAGTGTGTTTTAGGTTCCTTCCCTATTAAATATCTAGGCATCCCCTTACATTTTGATAGACTTAAGAGAGAGGACCTCCAACCTTTAGTAGACAGTCTCCTGAGAAGACTCTCGGGCTGGTGGGGGAGGCTTCTCTCCTCTGCAGCTAAGAGAGAATTATTCAAATCTGTTTTAGCAAGTATTCTAGTGTACCTCTTATCTTTCTTTAAATTTTCCAAGTGGGTGATTAAGTTGATAGATGTTCGATTAGCAAATTTCTTATGGGATGATGAGGAGGACAAACACAAAATCCACTTAGCTAATTGGCCTTCTGTCTGTATGAGGAAGGAGTTTCGGGGTCTTGGCATCCCAAATCTGCAGGACAGAAACATAGCTATGCTTAATTCTGGGATTAGGAGGTTCTCTCAGGGCGGTAGCTCATTGTGGAAGATAGTGATAGAAGCTAAACATAACACTAAAAACCCAAACATCTTATGTTGCCTAGATTTGCATCCCTCCACCTTCTGCAAAGGAGTTATGTGGGCGGCAAAGGCAGTTAAATTTGGGTATAGGTGGAAAATAGGAAATGGTCGGTTCATTCGTTTTTGGGAGGATGTTTGGTTTGGGAATTCACCTCTAGCCACTCAGTTCTGTAGACTATATAAAATTTCCAATCTTCATAACAAAACCATAGCAGATCTTTGGGATGGTTCTACACTTCATGGTTCATTTAGGAGGACTTTTGATGAGGAGCTAATGCTCCAATGGCAAGATTTAGTTGGAATAGCAGAAACTATTAGTTTTTCCTTAGAGGACGACCAATTAATTTGGATGTATGAGTCGAATGTCATTTATTCCTCTAGATCTCTTTATATCATAATTAACTTTAGAGGGGTCCAACCTGTTTTTAGGCCTGCCATTTCGGAGTAGAAGATCCCACTCAAAATTCAGGTTTTTCTGTCGCTTTTTGCAGAGAATAAAATTTTAACTAGGGATAATCTTAGGAAAAGGGGCATTCCCAAAGATCTGGAGTGTACTCTCTGTAAGGAGATTGAATCAGTTTACCATATTGCTTTGAATGCATTGTTGCTAGGCAGGTTTAGGATGAGATTCTTGCTACTTATAACATTAGGGTGGTAGATTTCCTTTCTCTTGCTACTATGCGGCTGTGCAACAGGAAATTCTAACATGTTAATGTAGTTTCATCTATAGTGCTTTGGTGCCTGTGGAACAATAGGAATAGTCTGTTTTTGAATAGGAAAATTTGGCTTAACATGAAACAGGTATGGGGCCTCCTGCTGTCTTATCTGAGAAATTGGAAGGTTCCATTCAAAGAGCTCGAAGGGGGAGACCTGGAGCTGTTCATGGCAAGACTTGCCGCAAAACTGAAGGCCAACTTAGAACTGGAAGTCTGACCATGGAAAGATGCCAGAACTTCGAGTGGATCTCAACATGGTTAGCGACAGCGGGCGATGCGCACGGAGCGAACCCGCTAGCCTACCTGCAGCAACACCATGGTGACGATGCAGGCACACACGTCGTCTAGGGTTGATGCATGTCTGGTGGCCGCTACAGCTACCACTTCGCTTTGCGAGGGCTGCCTTTTTTGATGTAATAGACTTCGTTTGTAGGAGTTCAGCCTTTTCTCATTCTGGAACTGATGTTCTTGGTCCTAATAGGCATGTACTCCACCCCCCCCCCCTCTACCTTTGTTTTTGCTTTTGGTTATGGTCTCGTTGTAAAACGTTGTGGTTCCGTTTCTATGAAATGGAACTAGGGAGCCCTCCCTTTTCTTCAAAAAAAAAGAGATAAATGTTCCAATCTTGAGCATGTTGTAGGTAGTGAATAATTCCACGCTCTCGGTACTGAGGGTTGCAGCTCAATGTTTTGGATCTGACCTAAAAAAGTTAATAAGCTATAAGCTCCTATACCAAGAGGGCACGCGTGAGGCAGGGACCGCTCATTCTATGGTGGTCTTCAGCAGGAGGGTCATGGTCTTCTCGGGTTTCACAAGAGCCTTTCTTTCTTGGTGGCTCCCCCAAGTGGGGATCTCTGGCTGCATCTGCTTCTCGAGGCGGCGGTGATGTGCCCGCACGATAGAAGGTCGGCGAGAACGGAGGATACTTTCAGCTCACCCTCATTGAACTTCACCTCTGCCATGACCCCGTGTCAGCTACAGCCGCCATGGAGCTTGACCAACGAGGCGAATAAAAACTGAGGACCAAGAGCAGCGGCTAGAGGACAAAGGGATTGGAGAGCTTGGCAATGCTGCGACGAACCTTAGGCGATCGGGCGCGGGATGCGGATCGTGCGCCTACTAGAGAATTGAACAAGGCAGAGAGAAATCAAGATATGCATTGCGCCAATTAATTTGGACGCCTCACCGACACATATTTTCTCTCCCGTTGCAACGCACGGTCATGTTTCATAGTATAATCCTTAAAACAATGTACTATTGTAAATGCGCAAATATGACGATGGAAATCAATGAAATGATGTTATGGCGGCTAGCGATGACTTACTCGGGAAAGTATGGCAACAAAATGACCTTCTTGGACATATGCGATATAAGGAAGCCTTGGATGTACCACATCACTTTAGCCTTCCCCGAAGGGTTGTTCCTGAAGCAGACTAATATATAGAAGGGGTCCATTGTCGTGACGCTCGGGGTATTCTCTGTGCATATTTGTTGCGTCAAACTAAGAGCAACCAGGCGGACAATGGATGGGTGGAGCGCTTGCATGTGGAACATACGGAAGATGTCATCAAATCTCAATGGTATCAAGTCTGCGGTGGGTGTAGTCACAAAACCCAAATGTGGCGTAGTTGGTACCTTTGCAAGCAAAAGAGGTTATGTTGGATCTGTCTCTTTGAGAAGCCTCTCCTCCGTATAGAGAACACCATCATGGAGGCTATGCATATCCCCAGTCAACAAGGTAACCAACCTTGGTGGAAGCATCGGTTTAGACAATTGATGGATCCAATGCCAGTCGGGGATGGGTATCCTGTCCATTACCAGGTGCTCGGCTTCGACTTAGTGCCTGGCACCGGCTGGCTCATGGAGGCAACACGGTCGCTCTTCTTATTTCTTTTTTGCTTCTTAGGCTCTTTTTGAAATGCATTTTGTACCGCCTCTTCGACCATGTTTTGGCTGAGTATATCAGTGGCAACAATTGTTGGTTCTTGAGAACAGAAAAGATGCTTCGTGCATCGATATTTATCCACTAGATCCTCAGCTGGTGATAGAAGTGCATCCAAAGAATCCTCGCCGCCATCGTAAGTATTGATGAGGTAGTCATCGGGGTCCTCAACATCATCATCCTGTTGCATGGACTTTGTAGGTGAGACTTTGCTAGGACGCCCTAACCCGTCGACCGGTGTTAGATGTGGAGTGGTGACAGTAGTAGTGTCCAAAAGGATTAGTGCTTTTGGCCATGTCAATGGCCAAATCAAGCACTGCTCTAGGCTTAACTCGTTGTCGGCATTGGGGGGTTGATTCGGAGGATCCAAAGCACCGCAACCCGGGAGCACCCGACTCAATGTCACCCTGAACATTCGTCGGGCATAGCCATGCCATGGGACAAGAAGTTGAGTGGAACGATAATCTTTCCTTTAGCCACGTCCTTGAACTCTCCATTCACACAGAGTAGCAATGTGCATGCCCTCTCGTCGGCCTATGAATACATGCAAGTTTGTTAGAGATTAAGGCCGCCATGAATGAAGTAATATATGACTAACTTGTCAAGTCTGAATTACCGCGAGGGAATTGAGCTCAGCTAGTGGCGATGGACCGCTGACTGTCGCCGGCGAGGCAGAGGCATTGCGAGCTGGCGATGAATCTTCGCTACCGCCATGCGTCTTAGGGTTGCGGCCGGCTTAGGGTCGGCAACCGGCTTCTGCACAGAAGGCTCCACACTGGGGCCTAACCTGATCACAGGGGGAGGCCCTTGTCGGCCACCCTCAATCCAAGACCCGAAGGAGTGACAGACGGACTCACAGATGCTAGGAAGGAGGGTGTTGACCCTCTGTGTCACTAGTTCATCGAGCGATTTTTCTGACATCTTCTTCCGCTCCTTTCTATTCTCCTTGGTGTCGGGGTAGTAATGTGCATGTCGATAACCCTTTCTGGCACCATGCACATGGTCACGATGCAGATTTTTGTCTTTGTCCACCCCCTTCGCCGTGTTAAGCTCCCTAAAAAAAGGGGTGTCATACGGATCCTTCATCGTCGCTGACGACCCCACGTGAGAATGAGCAGACCGTTCTGTTTCCTCTTCTTAAAGATATTTATTCTCGAGCTCTTTCACCTTCTTGTTCAAGAGAAGATCACTGATACATCATAAACGTATCCTTAATTTCTGATTTCCCATGTTGTTTCCCACATGTTTTCCTTACACTTTATCTCATTTTTATCGATTTCCCGGGACTAACCTATTGACAAGATGCCATAGAGCCAGTTCATGTTTTCTGTTGTTTTTAGTTTCAGAAAAGTTGTTCTGGACATATTCTTGGAATTGGACGATTCGAAATCCAGAAGTCTTAGAAGTCCCGGAAGCATCCAGAAGTCCCGAAGAGCCCCGTAGGGGGCCAGAGGGTGCCACACCATAGGGTGGCGCCACCACCCCCTGGCCACGCCACCTGGTGGTGTGGGCCCCCTGGCCACCCCCCAGCATTGCCCTTTCGCCTATATATACTCACTGGTGCATAAACCCTAAAAGAATAGACCTTTTCCATAAAATCCATCTATAGCTCCGCCGCCGCAGCCGATAAGTTTTGGGGGACAGATCTCTGTTCTGGCACCCTGCCGGGACGGGGAAGTGCCCCCCGAAAGCCATCTCCATCGACTCCACCGCCATATCCATCGCTGTTGTTGTCTCCTATGATGAGGAGGGAGTAGTTCTCCCTCGAGGCTGAGGGCTCTACCGGTAGCTATGTGGTTTATCTGTCTCTCCCATGGTGTGATCTATATGTGATCGTGAGCTTTGTAATCTAGTTGAATAAGTAGATGTTAATCTTCATCTTGTGCTACTCAAGTGTTTTATGAATATGAACTTTGGAGTCACCTTGTACTACGGTGTGAAGGTGACAGTGTGCACATCCAGTGTGTCTCCTCTATGAATTGTGGTGTTTATCTAGTACCTTCTAGGGCGCTCATAGTGACAGCGTGGGGTTAACTAGACATGGGAATTCTTACTTTAAGGAATGATTTTTGCAGCCCTATGCAATGATTAGTGTTCGTTATCCAATCGGAGAGGGTTAAGAGTAGCATAGTGAAGAGAAGATATTTAGTTATTTAATTAAGTGATCATTGTTGAGAGTGTCCACTAGTGAAAGTAGGATCCCTAGGCCTTGTTTCCAAGCATTGAAACACCGTTTTCCGCCTGTTCTGCTACGTGTTTGCTTGCTGCCATATTTATTTCAGATTGCTATTATTACTTATAACCATCCATATTACTCGCATTTCACTATCTCTTCGTTGAACTAGTGCACCTATATACCTGACAAGTATATTGAGTGTGTTGGGGACACAAGAGACTTCTTGTATCTTAATTGCAGGGTTGCTTGAGAGGGATATCTTTGACCTCTACCTCCCTGAGTTTGATAAACCTTGGGTGATCCACTTAAGGGAAACTTGCTATTGTTCTACAAACCTCTGCACTTGGAGGCCCAACACTGCCTACAAGAATAGAAGCGTGCGTAGACATCAATCACCGGGCGTTTTGGGATCTTCTCTGTAGTGGGCCCTGACAAAATTTCTAACATGCGAGTCTTTGATCTTGTCATAGGGGTTCGGCCCTACCCTATTTGCGTCCTTCTTAGACCAAATCTTTTCTTTCCCGGGGTGACCCCGGATTCCGAGATTGTGGGGACCTCTGTTTTCTTTCGAGAATCTTTCCCCCACTTCCTCAGCGCCTGCCTTTCGGGCTTGAGTTCGTCCGCCTTGAACTAGATGAAGTCGTCTTCCAAAATGGAGGGCCACATTTTGTGGATCTCGGCAAAACCGACACCCTCCTCAAACATTTCCCTCAAATTCCCTCTCCAAGTTCCCAACGCCATAGTGAACTTGCCGAAAGCTAATGAGTTCACGAGATTGGTCTTCAGATCCTGGTCGTCAAAGGGAGACGGGAACTGGTACCGTGTGTGTAGCTTCTCAATCAGGAGGGCGGCCATACCTTCATTTTCTTTATCTGGAGTCTTTCCATATTAACGTTTCCAAAGACTCGGGCAATACATCCTATTTGGTTGTTGTAACCTTTAGGATATTCCTCCGGCTCGGTAGGAAGACCGCTTTTGGGGTCCACTGTTGCGAATGCTTTTCAGATGGTGCCGAGTCGGTTTGGTCGGCTTGCTTTAAGTTGACGAGTCGCCTCGCTACCGGATTTTCCCTCCATGGTGCCACTAGCAGTCTAATCAGCTTCTCTACCCGATTCATCGATGGGCGCCTTCTCACGACGGAGTTCCTCCATCACATCGTCTGCATCGTACATCTGATCCGATGGTCCTCCTCTTAACGATAGAGTACCTCCGGTGGCAAGCATCGACATCCATGGATTATCGTCCCCGCCCCCATTCCCAAAACCACCCGCCTCGTCGTTGTGAGCCATATCTAACGAGAAAAGTGGAAGTTAGTTCAACAAATTCCTAGAAATTTAACTAAGGTACCCCATGAGACCAAATTTTTCGGGCACTCTAATATATGATATTTTTAGCAAAAGTAATACCAAAATCCACGGAAAATTCGGCATGACCTTTGCTAAGAATATCACATATGGAGTACCTAAATTTTTCGGAACAGAAATTAATTGACATTCCGGCAATAAAGTGCCTCACGTGGGGTACCTGCACATAAAATTCCCACCACATCCCAATACATCCCATGCAATCATCGACATCCACATGAAGGTGGGGACAAACATTCTCGCACATACATCACATCCGTCGACATCGACACCACCACCGCCACACCACCACCACACCACCACCTCCACACCACCACAACACCACTGCCACACCACACCACCACATCACAACCGCCACACCACCACCACACCACCACCGACATCGACACCACCACCTCCACACCACCACACCACAACCGCCACACCACACCACCACACCACAACCGCCACACCACCACCGACATCGACACCACAGATAAAAAACAGAAAAAAAAAATACCTGTTTGGGAACTTCTGTCGAACACGTCGTGTGCGTGGAGAAGCTCGGAGTAGCAGAGGGGCAGCAGTGGAGGCCGCTGCCGCAGGAGGGCGAGCAGGAGCCGAAGGAAGGAGGAGGGAGGCTTAGGAGGGCTGGTGGTCGCCGGGGTGCGTGCGCGAGCAGAGAGAGGAGATGGGAGGGAGGAGCGGTGCAGGGGAAGGCGCAGGAGGAAGTGAATGTGCAGAGGAGGGAGGCGCGTCGCCGGGGGACGTAGGCTGCACCGGAGATCACCGGCCGGAGATGGGGGCATCAGGGGCCCGCGCGCGTTGATCCAATTCGAAATGGCTTATTGCGGCGCATTTGTGTGCTCTAGGGTGAGGGAAGGCGGGTCCATGTGTAAAGGGCACAGGGGGGAGTACCGCTAGCGAATAAACCAGCTGGTTCTCCAGTGCTACATTACCGATGGCGAACAAGCCCTGTCGCCCAGCGGTAAGTTAGCCCTGGCGACCCAACTGGTTTGTTCGCCAGTGCTAGTATTTCTCCTTTTTTTCATTATTTCTTTAAATTTATTTTGTTTTCCATTATTCCTTTTATGTTTTCTCTTGTTTTATTTTGTTTTCCATTATTTCCTTTATGTTTTCTCTTGTTTTCTATTTGTTTTCTATTGTTTTCCATTATTTCCTTTATGTTTTCTCTTGTTTTGTTTTTGTTTTATTTTTATTTCCATTATTTAATTTTTGTTTTCTATTGTTTTATTTTGTTTTCCATTATTTCCTTTATTTTTTCTCTTGTTTTTTTTGTTTTCCATTATTTCCTTTATGTTTTCTCTTGTTTGCCTTTTGTTTTCTATTGTTTACCATTATTTCCTTTATGTTTTCTCTTGTTTTCCACTATTTCCTTTATGTTTTATTTTATTTCCTTTTTGTTTTCTATGCTTTTATTTTGTTTTCCATTATTTTCTTTATGTTTTCTTTGTACTTTATTTTGTGTTCCACTATTTTATTTATGTGTTCACTTGTTTTCTTTTTGTTTTATTTTGTTTTCTACTATTTTCTTTATGTGTTCACTTGTTTTCTTTTTGTTTTCTGTTGTTTTATTTTGTTTTCCACTATTTTATTCATGTTTTCACTTGTTTTCTTTTTTGTTTTCTATTGTTTTATTTTGTTTTCATTATCTCCACACATTTTAAATACAGAACATAGAGGTACATTTATAATAAGTGCACATCATCATCACTTATCTATATATATACATAGTTTTGTCGCATACAATGCACACATGTATCATAGCGTGTGTTTCTCAGCGTTTGATCTTCTTGCCTTTTTTTGGTCGCAGTTGCATAATTTAGCCCCACATTGTGACTTCTTCTTTTGAATTGAAGATTTTGCCTAGGTAGCGTGGTCCTTCTTCTTCTTGTGGTGTATGTTGCGTGACTATCATCATCAATATTTGGGTCGCCAAACTTGTCGAACTCGTCCTTGTCAACGACTCCATCTATTTCGATGATGTTTTTTTTTTCCTCTCCTGACGACAACACGGCTAGGCCTTGACGGGTCGTTTATGAAGAAGCATTGGGACACGTGCTTAGCCAATAGCCATGGATCATTTGCGTTGTGATAGGCTTCGGGAATAACCATGGTGGTGAAGTATTGGTCTTCTTTTTTAATGGTAGACATCCTAGCCCATCTGACGCGGAACATCGACACCTTCTCTCCAGAGTAGTTAAGCTCCCAGATCTCCTTGATCCTTCTGTAGTATCTTAACGCTTTGTCACCGGTGAAGGATTCCATCGTTCGCCCTGAGTTTTGATAATCGTAAGTTTTGTCTTTATCCTCCGTGTAGAAAGTGAACCCATTGATATCATATGCTTGAAACACCGGGAGGTTAGGCATAGGGCCATGTGCCAAGGCGTATAAGAGTTTATTTTGCGCACAATCCCTTTGTTATGGGTTAGCGACAATATCATCTTTAAACCAACGCAAGAAAGTAGAGTTGTGCTCTCTGATTATTTATCCTTCGGTCCTCCGCGTGCCTTGGTGAGTGTACTTCTTCTTAATCATGCTCTTGTGCTTTTCCACCCAAGTATCGACCATGTCACAATGTGTTGGAGAGCTACTAAGTTTGCCCTGTTAAAGTCGGTGCGTCGACAAGATTGATCCACATGCACTTCTCTACATCCATTTTTGTGACCTGCTCCATCGAGCTTGCCAATGTACTTGTTTCTGGGCAGACCAACAGGGTCCTCCACGTCAATAAGATTCATGCAGAAAGAGATGCACTCTTCGGTGAGGAATCCCTGAACGATGCTTCCATCCAAACGGGCCCTATAGCGAACAAATCCTTTGATAACCACATTCATCCTTTCAAACGGCATCATGTTGTGTAGGAACAACGACCTGAGATGGATGATATCATCCATGATATGTACCAACCGATGAACACAGATATCAAAGAATGATGATGGAAAGTACATCTCAAGCTTGCATAGTATCATGACAATCTCTTCCTGCAGCCTTGAGATATGCTTCGCCGTCATCGACTTTCGAGAGATCACGTCAAAGAAGTTACAGAGGCCAAACAGGGTACCCTGCACGTGCTTGTCCATTATCCCGCGGATCGCAACCGGAAGTATCTGCGTCATCATTACCTAACAGTCATGAGACTTCATCCCGCTGAACTTTTGTTTCTACGCATCTAGGAATCTGCTTATTAGCCCCGAATAACCGAAAGGGACTTTAACTTCGAGAAGGCACTTCATCAATTTTGTGATCTCGTCTGGATTAAGAGTGAAGCAGGAGGGGGTAGTAATAATCATTCCTCTTAACCCTTTTGGCCTTGCGACCGCCCGTCGCTGCATCAGACGACTGGTCATCATCATCCGGGAGCCCCCTGAAGACCTTCCCTAATACCAAAATATTTCAGGTCATTTCTTGCTTTCACCCCGTCTTTGGTCCTCTCCGGCATGTTTAGTAGCGTGTCGTACAAACTCTTAAACACATTCTTCGTGATATGCATCAGATCAAGACAATGAGCGTAGCGAGAATGGGGCAGTATGTCAAGTCCCAAAACATCGATCTCGTCTTCCATACATCCAGGAGCGATTTTGGTGCCTTTTGCTTCTTTCCTGGCGCTTGGCATTCTTTCCAATCATTCAACAACTTGTAGATTTCTTTGCTGCACCTCTTACGTGGAGGTCCCCGGAACTCATCTTCATCGTTAAAAAGGTCTCCCCGCCTTCTCCACCGGTCTTTGTTGGGTAGCCACCTTAGATGGCACACGAAGACTGTTTTTGAAGACCTGGGATCTTTCGGAAGTTGCGTAAACATGGGGTCCTCCATGCAGCTCACACAACCGTTATGTCCGTGGCACACCTGGCCCGCGACATATTCGTAGCCAAGCAGGTCATGAATCGTACAGAGAAAGACAACTCTCATGGGGAAATATTGTTCACCGAAAGCGTCCCATGTGTTGACCCCTTCCTCGGCCCATAGCATGTCCAGCTTATCTTTAAGTAGCTTCATGTATAGATTGATGTTGTTGCCTGGTTGTTTTGACCCTTGAATTAGCATACTCATCTGAATGTACTTCTTCATTCATAATGAGGGGGATGTTGTATATCCATATCAATACGGTGATATGGGGTGGCCCGATCTTCTCGATGAATTCTCACGATACCTTGATAGATAACTCGTGTCTCACTGAAAACTCTCATAGATGAACCCTGATGCCAATGCAACAACTCTCAATCCCTTTTGATATCCTCAACTCCACACACTTGCACAATATAATCAAAGACTACGAGTGATCTTGTATCCTCTTATTCACAGTGAAACAACGGATAACACGCATCATTTGAAAGGGGTAACACCACCGAATTGGTGGGGATAAATTTCAGATGAACATGGTTCAAGTCTGGAAATCTAGGGTAAAGGTCGTCATTGAGGATGGCAAACGCGGCTTGTGCATTCTCGGCTGTAGTCGTATCGATGCGTTCTCCCTTAGCGTTTGTGATGTTAACATACCTTTGCCAAGATGGTTTTTCAAGCCGCTGTTTAGCTGGTAGTTCTTCCGGTTCTGCAATTCGGGGTAATCTCGTGGGTTTAATTCCCGATATGTTCCGGCGCTCGTATTCCTCGATTTCTTCATGCTGCAGTTTGACGACAGCTGATGGACTGTAGACACACGCTCTTTGGGAGAACTCAAGCGCAATGTGTGAAGAGTGCAGCAGGAAGTTTTCCCTCAGAAAATAAACTAAGGTTGAATCGACCAGTAGGAGGAAAAGAAACTTCTAAACGTTGATGCAGTTGATGTGGTAGGGTGCACTACCGGCTCAGCAGCAACGTGGAACCTACACAACACAATCAATTCACTTTGCCCCAACGTAGCAGTGAGGTTGTCAATCTCACCGATTTTGCTGATAACAAAGAGGCTAAATGTATGGTGTGGAAAATAGGATGAGAACAATATGAAAACTACAGTAGCAGTGTGAAAACAGTGGAAGCACTGGTTGTATTATCAGTATGAGAAAATGTACTGGGGTCCACATTTCACTAGTGGTGTCTCTCCATAAAAGATAGCTAACATGCATGGTGAACAAATTACAGCTGGCAATTGATAGATAATGAAACATGCATGACATGATGTTTACTATGAGATTCATGCGGGAATTACAACAAGATACATAGACCGTCATCCAACTGCATCTATGACTAATAATCCACCCTTCGAATATCATCCGAACAAACGTTGGGTTTTATGTTGCAAGCAACAAATAATCGCAGTAAGCAAAGTGTGTAATGTAAACAATGTAAACATCGTTGTTTTCTCCCTAATGGAAACAACACATCCTCCATACGTCACGTTTCTGTCACTCGAGCACAGATGCAAAGGAGGCATGAACCCACTATCGAGCACAAATACTCCCTCTTGGAGTCACTAGTATCTACTTGGCCAGAGCATCTACTAACAACGGAGAGCATGGAAGTTCATAAATAACATACACATGAAGACAACATGATAGATTGATAATCAAGAGACATAGCATTCAATAATCATCGGATCCCAGCAAACACAACATGTAGCATTACAATAAGATTATCTCGATCATGCAGGGCAGCTCAAGAGATCTAAACATGAGGCATAACGAGGACAGAACAACCATGTAGCTACTAGTATGGACCCGTAGTCCAAGGATGAACTACTCACGCATCACTCCAGAGGCGGGCATGGTGGTGTAGAGCCTTTCGGTGATGATTTTCCCTCCCGATAGGGTGCCGGGGAGAAGTCCAGAACCCTCCCGATCTCGGTTTGACGATGATGGCGGCCTCGGGTGTTTTTCGTGGAAAAGTGGTAGATTTGTAGGGTTCACGCATCGGGGGGAATAAATAGGCGAAAGAGCGATGGCGGTGGGCGCTCGAGGGGCCCACACCACCTCCCGGCGAGGCCAGGGGGCGCGCCGCCTCATGGTGTGGCCCTCCGGTGGCCCCCTTCTGGGCCTCTTCGGGACTCCGTGGAACCTTCGGGAATTCTAAGACTTCCGGGCTTCGAATTTTCCAATTCCAAGAATATTTCCAGAATAACTTTTCTGAAACTAAAAACAGCAGAAAACAGAAACTCGCTCTGTGGCATCTGGTCAATAGGTTAGTCCCTGGAAATTGATAAAAATGACATAAAGTGTAAGGAAAACATGTAGCACATGGCATGAAGACAACATGGAGCATCGGAAATTAAGGATACTTTTATGACATATCAACATCCCCAAGCTTAGTTCCTACTCGTCCTCGAGTAGGTAAACTATAAAAACACATAATTTCTTAGGTGACATGCTACAAACATAAACTTGATCATCTAAATTGTAAAAGCATAAGCATAGATGAGATCATAGCACTTTGAACACAAGAATGATAGATATAATTCTGACAATGAAACATAGCAATCACCTTGCATCATGAAAAGTAACACAAAAAAAAGATCATGAATAATAATGCACTCGAAAGTTATACGTTTGTTTCAAGCATAGAGAAAACATAGCAAAGTGATATTTCACTTGTCCTTAAGAGTGGGGCAAAACATAAATGTCGGGAAACCTTCAAAGTTTAAGAGGAAGACTAGAACAAATAATTTGAGAGCAAATAATAACACGTCATGAATCAATTAATAATGTTTTTGGGTCAAATGAACATTAAATTTAGAATGGCAACTATCTCTCTCAACTGTGCATACAATTAGAAGATGGAGGCTCAACATAAAAGTAAAAGAAAGGCCCTTCGCAGAGAGAAGCAGGGATCACTCATGTGCTAGAGATTTTTATTTTATTAAACAGATGAATTGAAAACATTTTTTTAGAGAGGTGTATGCTCATGTCAACAAATGGTAAACAGAAAATACAGTACGTCACGAGCCAACTAGACTCACAAGAGCGGCTCCCATATAAGGACGCATCTGGGTAGAAGGTCATCCCTCTTTCTCTTTTTTTTACACAATTATGCTTTGACTGATAAATCAGGGGCAAAAATAGTGAAGAGAATTTGTTGTATTAATTTGGGACTGGGCACCCCGCTGCCAGCTCTTCTATCAATTGGATAAGCGGATGAAGCCACTAGTCTAGGGTGTGAAATTCCAATCAACAAGTGAGATAAAAATTCTCTATTTACGTCCTCGTGAGCTAAAACAGGAGCACAAAACAAGAGTAATTTTGAAAGTTTTAATGGTAAGACATGAGCAATTTACTTTGGAGTGGTGGTTAAATACCACATGTAGGTAGGTATGGTGGACAAATTTGGCAAACTTTGGTTTTTGGGAGCTGAATGCACGAGTAGAGCCCATACTCAGTACATGTGAAGGCTAGCAAAAGACTGTGAGCGACAAATCAAGAGAGCAATAATGGCCATAATCATGCATAATGAGAAAAACATCACTAATCAAAGCATAAGTGGTACTACAAGTTAAAAAAAAACTAAATGATCATACAGGCTATAAGTGACTAGTTTGTAGTCATAAACATGGTGTGAGCATGCGCCAAGTCAACCAAATAAAACATTCAAAGGAGAACACCACAAATTTATGCTTCAATATGACAACAACAACTCATGATTCTTTCAAATGCACATTAAACACTCTCAGATATTTGAGACAGATAATGCTACAAAAATAACCAATACGCTTTAGCATTAAAATAACATCTTGCATGACATGAAAAAGTCTAGCCACAGTTTGTACAAGCTTCTATTTGCACCGTTATAAGCACGAAAAGTGTAATACTACTTTCCAAAACCAAGCATTTTATACTAAACAAAAACTCTCCAAGAGATACAACAATGAAACAAGAGATTACTAACACAAATCTACTAAAACTAACAGCTTTGAATAAGAGATGCAAAAAAAACATGAGCTAAAAAAGAATTTTGCAGCAACTAGAAGAAAAACTAAGAATACGAGCATAACGAGTATTCATACGAAAAAGCGGAGTGTGTCTCTCTCCGACAAAAAGAATGATAGGTTCCAAAAATATTATTGCATTAAGGAAAACAAAAGAAAACAAAGAAAAACAAAAGAAAAACAAACAGACGCTCCCAGTAAATTCGATATGATGTGACCGAATAAAAATATAGTTTCACTAGAAGTGACCTGATAAATTGTTGATGAAGAAGGGGATTCCTTAGGAATCCCCAAGATTAGACGCTTGATTCTTCTTGGAATTTTCTGGAATGAACCATGGGTGCATCCCCAAGTTGACCATGCACTCTTCTTGATCACATTATATTACCCTCTTCTCTTGACCCTTGAAAACTTCCTTCACACCACACTCAAAGTAATTCGCATTAGAGGGTTAGTGCAACAATCAAGAATCCATGGGCTATGCATGGGCACAAGTTCTATTGATACTTTTAAACATTAGATACAGCCACTGATGGTTCGTGAAGAAAACAAATCCACTTGACATAGTAAAAGAACAAATGCAAGAAAAATGGCAGAATCTGCCAAAACCAGAACAGTCTATAATAATATTTTCCAATGAAAGCATATTTACACTTAGTCCAGGAATCAATACTATTTCTAGGCAAAGATAGCAACCATCCTTTAGCTCTTCCTCTCAAGGAGAAAGGAAACAATTTCAGTTTAATAATATCTCCATCTACATCTTTATATTTTTGCATCTCACATAGTTCGACAAAATTATTAAGATGGGAAGCAACATCATCAGTACTAACACCAAAAAATTGCTCTCTCATCACAAGATTTAACAGGGCAGGCTTTATCTCATAAAAATCAGCAGTAGGAGCAGTTTGAGCAATAGGTGTGATAATGCAATCATTGTTGTTGGTGCTAGTAAAGTCACAACTTAGTGTTCTCAGGGGTAGTCATTTTAGCAAGATTAAAAACAGGATAAAAACAACAACTAGAATAAGAACTAAATTTTTTGTGCTTTTGATAAAGAGAAACAAACAAGACAAAATAAAATAAACTAAGCAAAACTAAAGAGATTGGAAGTGAGAGACTCCCGTTGCAGAAATTCTCTTCCTCCTCGGCAACGGTGTCAGAAAAGCTGGTTGAAGTGTAGACACACGCTCGTTGGGATACCCCAAGCAAAAGGTGTGAAGAGTGCAGCAGCAAGTTTTCCTCAGAAAATAAACCAAGGTTGAATCGACTAGTAGGAGGAAAATAAACTTCCGAAGGTTGATGCATTTGATGTGGTAGGGCACACTACTGGTTCAGCACCAATGTGGAACTTACACAACACAATCAATTCACTTTGCCCCAATGTAGCAGTGAGGTTGTCAATCTCACCGGTTTTGCTGATAACAAAGAGGTTAAATGTATGGTGTCGAAAACAGTATGAGAATAATATGAAAACAGAAATAGTAGTGTGAAAACAGTGGAAGGAGTGGTTATATTATCAGTATAAGAAAATGGACCGGGGTCCACAGTTCACTAGTGGTGTCTCTCCATAAAAGATAGCTAATATGCGTGGTGAACAAATTACAGCTGGGTAATTGATAGATAATGAAACATGCATGACATGATGATTACTATGTCATGCGGGCATTACAAAAAGATACATAGATCGTCATCCAACTACATCTATGACTAATAATCCACCCTCCGAATATCATCCGAAAAAACGTTGGGTATTAAGTTGCAAGCAAGAGATAATCGCAGTAAGCAAAGTGTGTAATGTAAACAATCTAAACATTGTTGTTTTCTCCCTAATGGAAACAACACATCCTCCATCCGTCACGTTTCTGTCACTCGAGCACAGATGTAAAGGAGGCATGAACCCGCTATCGAGCATAAATACTCCCTCTTGGAGTCACTAGTATCTACTTGGCCAGAGCATCTACTAACAATGGAGAGCATGCAAGATCATAAATAACGTACACACGAAGACAACATGATAGATTGATAATCAAGAAACATAGCATTCAATAATCATCGGATCCCAGCAAGCACAACATGTAGCATTACAATAAGATTATCTCGATCATGTAGGGCAGCTCGCGAGATCTAAACATGAGGCAGAAAGAGGAGAGAACAACCATCTAGCGACTGCTATGGACCCGTAGTCCAAGGATGAACTACTCACACATCACTCCGGAGGCGGGCATGGTGGTGGAGAGCCCTTCGGTGATGATTTTCCCTCCCGGCAGGGTGCCGAGGAGAACTCTAGAACCCTCCCGGTCTCGGGTTGGCATCCTCGGGTGTTTTTCATGGAAAAGTGGTATATTTTTAGGGTTCACGCATCGGGGGGAATAAATAGGAAAGGGCGATGGCGGTGGGCGTCCGAGGGGCCCACAGCACCTCCCGGCGAGGCCAGGGGCGCACTGCCTCATGGTGTGGCCCCCTTCTTGGCCTCTTCGGGACTCCGTGGAACCTTCGGCAATTCTAAGACTTCCGGGCTTCGAATTTTCCAATTCTGAGAATATTTCTAGAACAACTTGTCTGAAACTAAAACAATAGATAACACGAACTGGCTCTGTGGCATCTTGTCAATAGGTTAGTCCCCGGAAATCGATAAAAATGACATAAAGTATAAGGAAAACATGTAGCATATGGCATGAAAACAACATGGAACATCATAAATTAAGGATACGTTTATGACATATCAGCGGCCTTAGTTTTTTAGGAGGTTTTCTTGAGTCCGGATAAGATGTTGTTGTTGCCGCATTATGGATTGTCTCCTAGCTTCAAGCACTTCTGGTGGTTCTTCTCTTGCAACCGGGGTTTGAATTTGATTGATTTTGTTCTGTCTCGACATTTGGGGTCGGGCACTGATGTCTACGCACGCTTCTACTCTTGTAGACAGTGTTGGGCCTCCAAGTGTAGAGGTTTGTAGAACAGCAGCAAGTTTCCCTTAAGTTGATCACCCAAGGTTTATCGAACTCAGGGAGGTGGAGGTCAAAGATATCCCTCTCAAGCAACCCTGCAATTAAGATACAAGAAGTCTCTTGTGTCCCCAACACACCCAATATACTTGTCAGGTATATAAATATGGCAGCAAGCAAACATGTAGCAGAACAGGCGGAAAATGGTGTTGCAATGCTTGGAAACAAGGCCTAGGGATCCTACCTTCACTAGTGGACACTCTCAACAATGATCACATAATTGAATAACTAACTATCTTCTCTTCACTATGCTACTCTTAACCCTCTCCAGTCGGATAACGAACACTAATCATTGCGTAGGGCTGCAAAAAGCATTCCTTAAAGTAAGCATTCCCATGTCTAGTTAACCCCACGCTGTCACTATGAGTGCCCAAGATGGTACTAGACAAACACCACAATTCATAGAGGAGACACACACAATGTGCACACTGTCACCTTCACACCGCGGGACAATGTGACTCCAAAGTTCATATTAATAAAACACTTGAGTAGCACAAGATGAAGAGTAACATCTACTTATTCAACTAGATTACAAAGCTCACGATCACATATAGATCACACCATGGGAGAGAGAGATGAACCACATAGCTACCGGTAGAGCCCTCAGCCTCGGGGAAGAACTACTCCCTCCTCATCATAGGAGACAGCAACGGCGGTGGAGATGGCGGTGGAGTCGATGGAGATGGTTCCGAGGGCACTTCCCTGTCCCGGCAGGGTGCCAGAACAGAGATCAGTCCCCCGAAACTTGTCGGCGGCGGCAGCGGAGCTACGGATGTATTTTGTGAAAAAGGTCGATTCTTCTAGGGTTTTTGCATTGGGGGGGTTATATAGGCGAAAGGGCGATGCTAGGGTGTGGCCAAGGGGCCCATACCACCAGGTGGCGCCACTAGGGGGACCCGCGCCACCCTATGGTGTGGCCACCCTCCGGGGCTCTTCGGGACTTCTGGAATCCTCCGAAACTTCTAAGGGTGTGTTTGTTTGGGCTTTTAGGCGCTTTACACAAAAAATAAGCTGGGCAAATGAAACAAACACGTCGGATGTGCGTTGGGCTTTTCCCAAAGCAGGTCCATTTCCTTCATACTCAAAAAAGCACGTCTTGAGGTGCTTTCTGCTGCTTCCCGCAGCTTTGCCACTTAAAGTTGAAGCGGTATATGTCATTGCCCATTTTGTTTGTACTAATTGCAAAGAATTGCCATCCTCGTTCCGTGCACGCAGCGCGTCAAGAGCAGATGCAGCGCACCAACCACACATCACCCAATGGCCCACCTACCTCCACTACTTCCCTCTCCACTAATCAAAAGTTGCTAAGTGGCCTCCTTCTCTTTGCTAGCAAAAAAATCTAAAGAAATGCATGCACGGTGATAAACAAGAGATGTGGGTGACGTAGGTGCTTGCTTAGCTAAATGGTCGTATTTATATTTGTGTATATTTGGCCCATACACGTATATGTCATCCGAACGTGGTACATCTATGTGTGTCATTTGGCCGCTGTGCGCTGTCCCGCCACCACCTCGCCGGATCATGATGCTAAGGTCTTGCCGGAATCTTGATGGATGCCAGACAGCCACGCCAAACCATCCCGTCGGGTTTCATCAGACAATACACATAAGGATATTTTAGACAATTTCACAGACTACACCTAGGCAGCCAGCCAGCTGCCAAACACTAAAACTCGGAACAACATCTTTTCCTGCACATCAGGTTTCTCTACACAGCACCACAGCCAGCCGCAGCCAGCCCAAACAAACACACCCTAAGACTTATGGCTTTTGAATTTTCCAATTCCGAGAATATTTCCAGAACAACTTTTCTAAAACTAAAAATAGCAGAAAACGGGGAACTGGCTCTGTGGCATCTTGTCAATACATTAGTCCGGAAAACGTAAGAAAACATAGGAAAACGTGTAGCAATTGGCATAATATCAACATGGAACATCAGAAACTATAGATACGTTGGAGACGTATCAAGCATCCCCAAGTTTAGTTCCTACTCGTCCTCGAGTAGGTAAACGATAAAACAAAATAATTTCTGAGGTGACATGCTACCACACAATCTTGATCATAATTTGTAAAGTAGAGCATGTAAACTAGGATCAAATGAACTAAGGTGTGATCTATATTTGATATCAACAAGTAATGCATAAACAAATAAGAAGAAAGAAGCAAAACTTTTAATGAATCAATACTAAAAGACTATCAACCGTGCAAAGTTTATTAGAGATGATTTAAGCTTGCAAGAACAACAATATCATGCACGTCAAACGATCTTCACAACCCCTGTTAGGATCAAGTCAAGCTTTTCACACGATGCAATGCTTGAATCTTAAACTATTTGCGCACTAAAAACAAGGAAGTGTTCTGCGTTGGTCCCTGGCACCGGGATGTTATGGCAAAGAGAACATTATGGGGGGTTTGGAAGGTCAATGGAAGAAAGGCTCACAAAGCTGAAAGTGGTCATTAGACAAGAGAAAGTCTTATAACCGAAGCTATGCAAGGAGTACAGATTGCCACACAACGGATGCACATAGATCTATAAGTTTATGAAAAGCTCTCCAATGGAACTAGTGGGGGTGCATCCAACTTGCTTGCTCACGAAGACCTAGAGATCATTTGAGGAGGCTCATCATTGGATTATACAAGCCAAGTTCTATAATGTAAAGTTCCCCACATAATTATGAATGAATGATAGTATGAAAACTTTCTCCAAACTGAAGTATTGGTGCTAAACATGAAGCACAAGTGTGGTATAAAGGATAGTGATGCGCCCCCTCTCTCTTTATTCTCTCTTTGGCCCTTTTTTCTTTTTGGGCTTTTTCATTTGATTTTATTTTTATATATATCCTCACCGGTAGGGGCAACATCCTATATTACAATGAATCATCACACTTTTAGTACTCATAACTCATAATGGAATTTCTCTGATGTATCCAACTGCATGCTCCTGCCAGTGTAGCAGTATGCATAAATAACCATGAAGCTCGTCATCAAGTAACATAATGGAGGTGGATGTTGTGCAACAATATATCTCGGAATGGCTATGAAAATGCCATGATAGGTAGGTATGGTGGCTGTTTTGAGGAACAATATATGGGCTTATGCGTAGGAGAACAAAGTCCTCCCACGGGATTTGGATGCACTGGCGAAGTTTGCACCAACTCTCAATGTGAGAAAGGGCGATGCACAGTACCGAAGAGGCTAGCAAATATGGATGGTGGAAGTGCCAGGAACCTCAACATAGACTCACGAGTTAAAAGATTATAGCAAGCAAATCATCTTACAAAGCACAATGCAAATCACTCCAAGAGGGTCCGTGGCAGTGACAAGTCACTGTTAGCTACCTCGACCGTAGCGCGTAACAAAAGACCGATTAGAAATGTATCACTCGTAGCAATCATATACCATCATTTCTATCAGCTGGTAATTTAAGTGTGGCACGGTTTCAAGTTTCTTAGACCAACCATTAAAAGTTTCTACTTACTAGTCCTTCCCGTTTATCCATTAAGCAAATTAATATCTCAAAACAACAGCAATGATTCAAGTGAAGCAGTTTAGTGATCTACAAGACCATGCAATCTTTTCCACTATACCAACTATCACATAAGCATTTCTATTCTCAAGCAAAAACGCATATGAGAACCACCTAACTACAAAAGCTAACAGCTCTGAATAAGAGATGCATGAAAACAAAGGCTAAACGCAATACTAGCGAAAAGTGAACACTCACAGAACAATAATAATGAAAAGTAGAGTGTTCTAAGCAATGAAAACGGAGCGTGTCTCTCCCACACAAGTATGATAAGATCCAACCATAAAATACAGCAAATAAAACTAAACAAACTGAAAGCAAAAATAAAATATGCTCCAAGTAAAGCACATAAGATGTGACCGAATAAAAATATAGTTTCACTAGAAGTGACGTGATAATTTGTCGATGAAGAAGAGGATGCCTTGGGCATTCCCAAGCTTAGACGCTTGATTCTTCTTGGAATTTTCTGGGATGTACCTCCAGGGAATCCCCAAGCTTAGGATCCTCACTCTTCTTGATCACGTAATATCATCTTCTTCTCTTGACCCTCGAAAACTTCCTTCACACCAAACTTCTCACAATCTTCATTAGCAACGTTAGTGCAATCGAAATAATAAATTCACATAGTTCAGTTTCAACACAAGCCTAACACTCATAAACACATTATCTACTTTCACAACTTATTTTAAAACTCCTTTTCTCAAAAGAACACCAAAAGAAAGAGATTAAGATACGAATGCAATTATTGACAGAAATCTGTCAAAACAGGACAGCTGGTAAAGATGATTTTTTTTTGAAAATCCTCTGTTGCTCAAATCAAGAAGTGGTCAACTAAGAAACGTTACGTATATAGCCCAGGATTACGTACAAAAAAACTCAGGTCATTTTGAATTTTCTGTGATTTTATACGATTTTAACAGTGGACAGCAGAAATCTGGTTCCTGCGCAGAAATCCGAAATATAGTCTATACTTTCCACTAGAGACTTTACTTGGCTCAACAAAGACACAAAAGAAAAGATACAGAAGGGTTGCTAAGGAAATAGACAACACCCATGTTCAAATAAAACAAAAATAAACGACGGAAAACGGGTTGAAAACGGAGAAATAAAACGGGTTGTCTCCCGGAAGCGCTTTTCTTTTAATGCCTTTCAGCTAGGCACAATGATTTTTAAAAGATGCTCACATAAGAATAAGAGTTGAAGCACAATAAGATATAATAAAGAAGAAAATATAAAACACAGTTAAGTCTAACCCACTTCCTATGAAAAAGAATCTTGTAGAAAAGCAAGTCAACGAAGCACAAAGTGACTAGCATAGGAAGACAAAATAAGTGCAACTTCAAAAATTTCAACATAAAGAGGGGAAACTTAATATTGTTGAGATGCATAAAACCATGTTTCCCTCTCTCATAATAATTTTCAGTAGCATCATGAATAAAATTAACAATATAACTATCATAAGAAACATTTTTATCATGATCCACATGCATAAAAGAATTAATACTCTCCACATAAGCATAGTCATTCTCATTAATAGTAGTGGGAGAAAATTCAAAAAAATAGCTAACATTATTATTCTCATCACCGTAAACATTAAATTTAGGAGGCATATTTTAATCACAATTAATTTTCTCCTCAATAGTAGATGGACTGAAAATATCATATTCATCATTGTAATCATCATATATAGGAAGAATAATATCATCATAAGCAATAGAATAGTTATCCTCCAAAATGTGTTCATTTGTAAACATATCATCATTTTTACTAGGAGGATATGTATCAAGCATATAATCATCAGTAGCAAAAGTATTTTCAAACACATCATCCACAAGTTTAGAGCTTTCTATATCATCATTTTCAATATCAAAAGTAGTGTGATTCTCCCAATCATGATCACTACTATATGTAACAGGCATAGGCTCATCATCAAAGCAGATTTTCTCCTCCGTGCTTGGGGAACTAAAAAGATCATTTTTATATAAACTAGCTTCCCCAAGTTTAGACTTTTCCATAGCATTAGAAATAATGGTTTTCAAAGAATTCATACTAATAACATTGCTATTAGCATGCAAATAAAGCTCCATAGGTTTTTTAATTTTCTCTTCAAACACTTCATGTCCTAACTCAAGATAAATATATATTATAAAGCTCTCTCGTATTTTTGTTGTTTTCCATTAAGTCTAACTAGTCGTTAACCTGTGCAAATGCACGGGCTAGCCATTGAATACTGATGGAAAATTTAATATCACCAGTCTTTAAACCCAATATGAATCAAACTATTCTTACAACAAATTAAGAATGCATTTTTGATAGGTTTAGTTAAAAGCATCCAAGAAACTGTAATTACTTAATCAGAACAAAATATTATTTGTACACTTATTTACTAAGACATGTAGTTTCGAATATTATAATTAATTTATCTAATCAAGTACCTGACATATAGAAAATAATCAAGTATGTCACTTATTTTGCCAGATAGCATAGAATTATCTAAACCATAAAGTAGTAGGTAAATTTAAATTTGTGTAGGAACCACATACTTGGTTATGGGTGACTATATGACAGGTAAAAAAAAATCAGCACCAATATCATCTAAGATGGTACCACACATATGTATATATTCAATAGTAAAGTCATATACGATCTATCCATGGTAGATAGAATTTGTTTTAACATCGATTCCGTTCATTTGATTCAACGACAACATGCGCATCATTTTTGTTGTGTACCAATTGGGAAGTAGTGGAGCCATAATTACTTTAACAGTGACGGGCTGATAGGGAAAATTAAATAATGTTAGTCAATCAAGAAAAAATAACATTTTCTGATACATGTAAAAATAAAAATCTGGAAATATTCTTACCGACCATTTTATTTCATTAGATATATATCATAGAATTCAATGTTCATCTGCGAAATAACATACTTATTTCAGTCTCAGAAATTCAAATTTATATAGGAACGACATAATTCAGTAGCAAGGCATGTTATACCTAACCCCCGATATGTTGATATTGTGTTCATGTCAAATTCAGTCTTTTGTCTCAACGGCAACATGCACGTACCTACAGGAGGTAAAAGAGTGAATCCATATTTACAAACTGTGCCCTGTCGATAGAGAAAATTAGATATTATCAGTCAAGCAAAAAAAAAATCGTAATTTCTAAGCATGTAACTAAAAACAGCGAAATTGGGAACATTCTTATCCGCCACTTTATTTTACGACTATACGATAGTTGTCTCAGGTGGTGAGACACATCGGCATATATTCAATATATAGTAAGGCATGTAAAATCTAACCACGGTAGATAGAATTTGTGTTGATATCAATTCTAGCTGTTTGTTTCAACGCAACAGGAACATATTCCTTGTCGCAAACCAATATAAAGTAAAGAATAGAGCCATATTTACAAAATTATTGACCTTTCAGGCCTACATAAATGTCGGAGCAAAATTCATAATAACTAATTAAAACAGAGAGAAAAGGGCAACTGGACCGTGTATAAATTTGAAGTTCATTTACCAAGTGTAGGAGGCCATCGTCATCACGACCCCACATGTTTGTAGGTAAAAAAAGATAAAAATATAATTCAATATGATTGTTAATTAACTCCTACACTGGCATAATTTTTTAATACATAATAGTTGTAAATAAGAACTTGTGTTTGCGTGGTGTGCACCAAAGTGCAGCTACCCGCAAGAATTTTCCTGTCCATGTTTGCTACTGATGAATTTGCACATGCACAATCCTGAATCGTAGAGAATACCACGTAACAACGGTAGAGAGTTCCGGCGTACTAATTAAGCTGTACTAGATGATTCCCCGCGCGTTGCTGCGGAAATATCCACATTAAATTGTTATAGTTATCATTTTACACATACAAAATTAATCATTTATGTTAGCAATTTACTTCCTTAAAGGAAGTTTCCTTGAGTTGATTTCTAAATGTCTAATTAAACACTATGAACTCAACGAACATCGACATAGATTGATATGTTATTTACTTACCAACACGATATAAATGATACATTGAAAAAAAAAATTGTAACCAATTTTTTGCCCACATTTTACTTTCCATGTGAAGTTGCCAAACGTGACACTCTCTCATTAGTTTATCCTTCTAGAAACACCATGGACAATTAGTTCTTGATTTCACTCTTCAATGCAATGAAATCAAAGTAAATAAAATCCGAAAATAAATCAAAGTAACCGAACAATTGCATTGACAATTCTAACCAAGATTTGAGAAATATAAATAGTTGGCGATCGCACACTACCGGCAAGGAATCCACTGTTTCTATGACGGGGCATTGCTTCAAATATGCACTTAGAATTGCACTATGAAATAAAATTTGTTCTCATGATGTGATGAGGATAACTAATTGGTTTTGCCACCAAAAAGCACCACCGCTAAAAAATGAATGCTTCCACTTGTGAGTAAAACCAATATGTTGTACCTCGCGTGATGACCTTTTGAGCTGAATAAATCCCACAGGCTTAGTGCCACTGAAATCTGAATAAACATGTTCAATGTTGCTAGCGGCAGTCACCTAAAGTAAAACCAAGAATATAGAAAAAGAAATTGTACTTGTATCTCGTCCGATTGAACTGCCGAACTAAATAAAAAGTGCGCAGGTTCAAGAGACATGTAGAGAATCATTTATGGACATTCAAGGCCGGAGAGAGGAGTGCGGCGAGAATGGGCCAATGAGGCACCGTAAGAGAGCCGACTGAAATTGTAGCCATGTTCCTGTATTTATGGGCTACCATGTTCTGATATGTACGTGTTACCATATGAAAGCAACCAACGGGGAAAACAAAAGCATAGTGATTAGATTGGTAGCTTCACTGCTTCAGTGAAATAATATGGAGAAGCTGATGTAGATTCAGGTTGCATCCTGGAAGTTACACATCTGAAGATGAGTTCAAACCAATCAGACTACACAAAAGGTTATGTATCGAAGGAAATCTAAAATAAAATAAAACAGATCGAACAGGGCACTATATTGTGGATGTAACAAATATGCATGCAAACTTTGATAGAGGGTACAGAATTATCATGTTAGAATCAGATCAGATTCATGCGATCTGTGAACTCACCTGGTATTGGGGTGGAGTTCCTTCTTTGGGTAATTTAAGGAAGTCTAGGCGAGGAGAGGGGACTGAAGCCACAGAGTCGAACTCAAATCAACTCCAATAATAGCATGACTTTGGGATTTGCAGACTGGTCGTGCTGGAGAGCGACTTCCCCTTACGTGCGTCCGGCGGCATAGCTAGCTATGGGGACCCGTGGATTAAAGTGAAGATTCACCACGGCCATGGAGAAATATGGAGGCAGGGATGGGGAAGATGGCGGTGATGCAAGTGTCGGGTTTAAAAAGGGGGATAAATACACGCGAACTCACCATCTATGCCATAAGTTTCCGTTTCTTGTGGATATCATGCGGGAGAGGAAGAGTGTGCGGCGGCGTGGGGATTGATGGTGAAGAGGGAGTGCCAGGCGTTGATGGTCGTAGGCGGTGGATTCCTTCAATGTTTGTGTTACACCGTGTAGATGTCCATGAGGAAGACAAACAGTTCTGGGCTGCAGAACGTGAGCATCAAAGAATATAGAGGAATGGGCTGTATGTGGGCTGAAGCTATCGGATGGGCTCTGCTACGTAGTGCTTTCCCTAAATAATTTTTGTGGGTTTCGGCGAGGATGAATGACACCGCACTGAAACGGAAAATTAGGGCTAAACAGCCAGAGATGGCTAACGTGGCACATGTGACCGAATGACATGGACTCAAAACTGACCAAAGTGACGTGGCATGCTTGCATGTTGAGAGAAATCATGTAAGGAGATGTTCCTATTTAGATATAGAAGATTCCCTGTCCCGGCACCCGATATAGTGAAATGCGAGTAATATGGATGGTTATAAGTAATAATAGCAATCTGAAATAAATATGGCAGCAAGCAAACATGTAGCAAAATAGGCGGAAAATAGTGTTTCAATGCTTGGAAACAAGGCCTAGGGATTCTACCTTCACTAGTGGACACTCTCAACAATGATCACATAATTGAATAACTAAATATCTTCTCTTTACTATGCTACTCTTAACCCTCTCCGGTTGGATAACGAACACTAATTATTGCGTAGGGCTGCAAAAGGCATTCCTTAAAGTAAGCATTCACATGTCTAGTTAACCCCACGCTGTCACTATGAGCGCCCTAGAAGGTACTACGCAAACACCACAATTCATGGAGACACACACGATGTGCACACTGTCACCTTCACATCGCGGGACAAGGTGACTCCAAAGTTTATATTAATAAAACACTTGAGTAGCACAAGATGAAGAGTAACATCTACTTATTCAACTAGATTACAAAGCTCATGATCACATATAGATCACACCATGGGAGAGAGAGATGAACCACATAGCTACCGGTAGAGCCCTCAGCCTCGGGGGAGAACTACTCCCTCCTCATCATAGGAGACAGCAACGGCGATGGAGATGGCAGTGGAGTCGATGGAGATGGTTCCGAGGGAACTTCCCTGTCCCGGCAGGGTGCCAGATCAGAGATCTGTCCCCCGAAACTTGTCGGCGGCGGCGACGGAGCTACGTATGTATTTTGTGGAAAAGGTCGATTCTTCTAGGGTTTTTGCATCGGGGGGATTATATAGGCGAAAGGGCGATGTCATGGGGGTGGCCAGGGGGCCCACACAATCAGGTGGCGCCACCAGGGGGCTACGCCACCCTATGGTGGCACCACCAGGGGGCCCACGCCACCCTATGGTGTGGCCACCCTGTGGCCCCCCTCCGGGGCTCTTCGGGACTTTTGGAAGCCTCCGGAACTTCTAAGGCTTTTGGCTTTTGAATTTTCCAATTCCGAGAATATTTCCAGAACAACTTTTATGAAACTAAAAACAGCAGAAAATAGGGAATTGGCTCTGTGGCATCTTGTCAATAGGTTAGTCCGGAAAACGTAAGAAAACGTAGGAAAACATACGGAAAACATGTAGCAATTGGCATAATATCAACATGGAACATCAGAAATTATAGATACGTTGGAGACGGATCAGGCACTACTCCAATCTGTTTATTTTTCTTCTCTGCCATCTTTACGCCGCTGTCTCCTCCGACTTCTAGGTTCTGGTTGGCTATATCAGCCAATTTATCACTCTTTTTCTTCTGGGCCCTCGTGAATAGCTTGTTGGAGGATTTTTTTCTTCTTTTTGGAGGATGGAGTCTTTTTCTGAGGTTCGTCTTCCGTAAATTCTTTCACATCAGGATAAGACGGACTCTTTTCGCCATCTTCTTCTCTGTCCTCCTGATCAGCTAACGGAGGTGTTTTGGCATCTTCTTCCTCGGCATCTGACTTTGTCGTCGATTTAGCCATGAGTACTTCATGAAAGCTTCCCTGCATGGATATGATCTTTCTTTCGAAAGCATCTTCTATGTCATTAGAATTTGAGTTGCATCCTGTAGATCCGGTTTCCGAATCTAGTTTTGCTTCAAGAGCTGCTAAAATAGATTCGGCTTCCGAGCTTGTCGCCTGATTGACGAATTCCGGGTCATCCACCTTTTTAGTGGGATTCATGTTTTCTGCCTGTTCCATGGGATTTTCTCCATCCGTGTTTTTGGTGATCTCTTATTGCACAATGTCAATGAAGTGCAATCTGGGTGCAGGCATCTCCTAAGAGGTAGCAAATCCAGTCATGCTTTGGCGATATGCGTTTAATGAATCTTGATCTGCCCCAATGTATGAATAAGGCAGATCCGAGCCGAATTCGGAGTAAAATCCGTCTTCTATTGGGCATAGGGTGGGCGGGATAAATTTACTTTCACCACAGAAACCCATTGCTTCCGCCGTTAAATCTCTGAAAACTCTAGCAGATCCGATAGGAAAGACGCAAGCACTTACCAGGTGATACCGTGTCGGCATATAGGATTCATTGTCGATGAAGCGTGTGATGTTTCCGTCGAATTCCAGGCTTCCGACAGTAATCGTGCTGCCGATTCCGCCGAGTATTCCCGCTCGAAACGTGACTCCCGACGCCGTTGGCCCCATGGTGGGTGCCAACTGTGGAGTGTTTTTAGTTAGGTTCATGGCAGGGGGTTCCATAAGCCTGCTGACAGAGCCGTGGGTGGAAAGGTGAGAGAGTGAAAACGAGGACACGATTTACCCACGTTCGGTACGTCGCAACTAAGGTGGCGTTCCTACTCCTGCAATCTCACTAAATCAGGGTTGAAGCCTGAAGTATACAAAGTACAATGTGAGTAGGGTTTCTCTATCTCATCGAGGATGAGCTCTCGGTGATCTAGTTCTAGCTTATTCCATCTTGCTTGTGCTGCTCCTGTACGGCTTTATATATTTAGACGGACTAGGGCTTATAGGAAGGAAACCTAGAGTACTACGGAAAGTATTCCTATTCTTGGAAAGTAAGGCATCCGAATTCTTCTCCAAGCCAGATCACGTATTGGACCGTGATCCGGGTTCTTCTAGAATCCGGCTTGCTATGCGTCAGCTTACTAGGCCACCTAATGGACCTTGTTCCATTACCTGCGGGCCACCCTGGTAATCCGGCCTTTGGCCGATGCTGGATATACCCCCATTTGGCATATATCTGACATTTAACTTAATCTAACCTATCTAATTCGTGGATCCTAGTATATATGGAGGGGTGGGGGTGCAACTAAAGGTGCTATGCGCACCACCACTAATCCAACTCGGTTGGGTCTAACCTAAGGGATACAAACCGAACCACACTTGGGATCAGCCTATGGACTCGCAGGTCCTTTTATTAAAACATATGGACAACCTAAGACATGTCCTTTCCTATCCTCCTCCCTTGAGCTCTTGTGGAAAACAACCTCCATAACTTCCTCCATGTGTGTACATTTGTTTTCCACCACTACATGTTTGTTTTCCATCTTGTAATGCTTGTTTTCCAGCAGCTCCTTCTTGTTTTCTAGCCCCCCTTAATACTCTCCTCCATCCATGTTTGTGTTATCAATAAACCTAATCATACATACATTCATAGGCTTAGGTAGTATAACATTCTTATAAAGAGAAACATTATTTATTACTAGAAAAGAATTCAGCTTATAATGAACCTCAGTGAGGCTCAATATTTTCTTCCAGCTCAAGCATGCACAATCATCACGTACCCCTATTATACCCTCATCACCCTCCCTTTCTTCAAGACAAGACGTCCTTGGCTTGTGGTAAGCTGAAAGTGGAGGAAACAAAAAGAACAACGTGTATGCACAATATATCTATCTATAATGGGGTGCATCATTTTTGTGGACATGATAAATATTCTCACATGACATAAAGCAACGAAATTTGCATGTAATTAGCACAAAATTTTCATGAAAACAAATAGCATCTCATCAAATAGCAATCACAATTGCAGGTATAAGTGAAGCTCATATAGTCATGATCATAAGGAGAAACATCTATGTATAAATTCTTATTGTTTAGTATCAAATCAAGTGTTCTCACAGACGATCTATGATCAAATTTGGTGGTAATAGTACACCCAATTGTTTTAACATGTTTATTATTTTCATTACGTAAGTTGCAACTCAATTTGCTAATATAAGTGAAGTATAAATCAGTAGCATATACATTTATCAAGTTTTGTGGCCAACCAAACATATGTGTAGAATCATGTTCAGATTTAGCAAATTCGAAATAATCCAACTAAGGTAACACAATGTTCAAATCAGCAATATGTCGCACCCTGATTTCTAGGGGATACTCACCGTACGAACTGGATAGCAGATGCTTGGATTATGGGGCATAACTGCTCCCACGTCCCAGCTTCCTGGTAGGCCTGCGCTTATGCGCGACAACACAAGCCCTGCTATTCCATCGTCGATGTAAACTATCCACTAGAGATCAAAGGCACTTCCGTCGACGTACTTCAAACCATACACACATGGTACGTCAACGGCGTTTAACAAGTGATATCACAACAGATCTCTACGACACAAAAGATTGAAATAAGTTGCAAATGGCTCTCATTAGAGCAGAGATAGCAAATACAATCATTCAGAGGGCACATGCCCCAACAATACATCATTACAATACAGCGGAAGCATTCAACATGTCTGAGTACAGACAAGAACCAAATAGGCCTAAGAGGCCGGAAACAAACAGACGGAGCCCATCCACGAAGTCTCGGATCCTGCCCGGGTCCGCTACCTACTCGTCAGCAGTCTCGTCATACTCCACGTAGTAGCCACCATGTAGATCCTCGGAATCGTCGTCTGCGTAAACCACAGCCCCAAAGGGGTCAGTACATAAACGTACTGGCAAGCAAGACTCACAATTCACCAAAGTGTAACCCGTCAACACCAAGCACAGATGCCTTGGGTTCAACGGAAGAAAAGGGGTATGAAAGATGCTGCAACTGGCTGCGCTAACCAACTACAGAAACATACTACAACTGCCGGCTAACAGAAAGGAGACAAGATCGAGGATTGTAACCAACTGAAAGATAACTTCAAGCAAACCCATCCTGGATCTCGCCCCTTATCCAAAGAAGCAATCCGAGGATAACTCACACGGTTGTAATAATGATGGTTCAAATTATTGTGTCAATAAGCCTATTACTAGTCAAGTTATTAATCATGGGGTGTAACATGTTTGATCATTATGTTTAAGTTGTCCTGAGTACTTGTTAGCCAGTACTTTCACCAAGTAATCCATAACCGCGGAAAACACGGCTTCTCGAGAAGATTATCCCTGCAGGGTTGCACCAATTTGGCCGTACACTCATGAATAACCCGCCAGATGGAAAGGCCCTTCCACCAAGCGGGGTACTCAACACAACCAACCATTCCTCGCATCAAGCCCAAAGCACCTTGGGCGCACGGCTAATCGAGCCCAAAAGAAAATGGACCCTCATAGCACTCTAAGAACGTGTCCCCCTATATGCCGACTACGAAAGTTCCACCCTGGCCTGGGCTCGCAAAAACATGCATGCGGCAAATGGAAAACACGAACTAAATGAGGTGATTTGGACGAGATGCGGATCAGGTCAAGTTGAGGGGGGCGCCCATACTCGCTTCCCAAATGCGGGTAGTGCGCTCATCATGGATCAGTAGACAAGACCCTTTTCCTATTAGGGTCGACACTAGCAGGCTTCAAAACCTCTCATGGGCCTCCTGCCGGTGCCTTATCATCAAATTTATTATTAATAGTAACATTAGCAGGATTGATTGATTAAACATCGAGCCCCCAGAACATAATGAAGTAGTAACAGAAAGTAACGGGTAACAGACTCGAGCAAAAGCAACCTAAGCATGCTAGTAAGACACTGGCTCAAACAATGGGTTGTAGGAAGGGAGATGAGGCAATATCAGGTTAAGGGATTCATGTGATAGGTTCGTAACAGAATAACTACTATTAAGGCTAGCAGAAAAGAACAACGGAAAGTATCGGTAACCAATGTTGAAAGGAACACAGTGGTTCATGTGAGTGATAACTTGCCTGCAAAACCCAGTAGCCTGGTACTGAGCTAAATCCTTAGAAGGGATGTCGTAAGTATCGTCGGTCTCAACGTCGTCGTGTATCCGAGAAGAAGCAAACAAACAAGGCAGAAATATAAACAATCAATATCATGGCAGGGTGCACAATCAAAGATGATGCATGACAGTTTAATTGATGCATCCAAAAGGAAATAGTTGACAAGATAGAAACAGGATTAAATGGACCCATATGCAATTGGATTGCATATGGAAAGCCCATGATTTATGGTTGAATTAATTGTTTTACAACTAATCAAATTGTGTAAGTGAATTAGCATGATGCATGGATGAGTAAAACAGCAAAATAACAACAAATAACAATGATAGATGCAAGTGAAAAAGGATTGGAACAAGTTTTGGAAATCATTGGTTAAGTTTGGAAAGTTTGGTTACTTAAAACATGTCACACAAGTATTTGTTGTTTTCATCAAGTTAAATTGTTCAAAATAGATAACAAAGTTTATATTTGAAAAGAAAACAAGATTTTAGTTGGATTACATGTTTCAAATATTGAAATTGGAATTAGGATGAATTTATTATGAATTAAACAAGTTTAAGCAAGAATTAAATGAATTTAATTCAAACATGAACTTATTTGAATTTTTATTTGTTCAAAACATTAAGTGAGATTCACATTTGAAAAGTTTATACTTTTATGGTTTGAAAACATATTTTATATGTCCCAAAAGAATTTGTTTTGATCAAGTTATGAAATTAACAATTTTAAATGAATTAAACAAGGATTAAATTATTTAACCAATTTTAATTATTCAAAACATGAAACAAATTTTATATTTGGAAAGAGGGTTTAATTTTGCATGGAAAACATATTTCATTTGTGGAAATTGGATTTAAAATGAGCAAGTTATTATTTTGGCAATTTTAAATGCAATAAACAAGAAACAGTTGTTTTCAGCAATTTAAATTATTCAAAACAGCAAACAAAATTTATATTTGAAAAGTACATGAAAAATTGATTGGAAAACATATTTGGTTTGTGAAATTTGGAATTATTATGCTCAAGTTATGAATTTTGCAAATTTAAGTGAATTTGACAAGTTTTCAAATTTTGCACCAATTTAAAATATTCAAAACAGTAAACAAATTTTATATTTGGTTAGAACATTTAATTTGGTATTGAAAACATGTCAAAAATGTTGGATTTGGAGCTAAAATGATTTTATTATGCTATTTCCAAAATTTGGGGTAAATCTGCCATTTTTAACCCATTAGGGACTTAGGAAAAATTATTACAGGGACTAGAATAACTTCAAAGGGCCTAGTTGTGATTTCCTAGAAGTTCTGGGTCAAAACAATGGTGGAAATAAAAGGTTTGGTTTTATGGGTGCAGGGGGGAATCGAACCCTGCACCTCTGATGTGCGTTTTGGCTCTGCTAACCAGATGGTCTACTCGATGTGTGTTGACAGAGAAGGGCTCGGGGGGGTTAAGAGGTGCTGTTTCGGGTATCTCTTCTCTGAAACTGCACGAACAGGTACTGAACGTAGACATGGAGCGGACAGAGAGATGGCTGGGATCTCCGGCAGCGGCCGTGGGCTCGTGATGCGATGGGTGGGGAGGTGATGGAGAAGAGGGAGGGGCGAGAGGGAAGAAGGCGAGAGGGGGACGCTCACCTGGGTGTCTCGATCGGACAGGAGGGATCGGGGCGGGTCGCTGCAGGCAGGGAGCAGAGCAGCAGGCAGGGCGACGGCGGTGACGAAACGGCGATGGCGCCGGCACTCCGGTTGCTCCCAGCAACCGGCGAGTGAACGGAGAGGTAGCTGGAGGACGCCCGTATCCATTCCCGCCCTCCGGGCTCCTCGGAGAGGGCCACCTCGGTGGCGCCATGGAGGTAAAAATTCGGCCACGAAGGCTCGGGTGATGGTTCAGTGTGGGGTTCAGAAAGAACAGCAGTACTTGGGGAAGAGGAAGAGAGGGGCGACGGCGCTAGGGGAGAGGGATTAGGGTTAGGGTTGGTGTGGTTGGTTAGATATAGGGGAGAGTGAGCTCGTACGGCGAGCATCTAATGGAGGTGGAGGGGATCGTGTGGTTGTTTCTGTATTCGTACAGAGATGACGCCACCGTGGGGAAGAAGACAGCGAAAGGAAGGGGTATCGGGCCAAAGTGATAGAGTTTTGGGCTGGGCTTGGATTTAGCTGCTGCTGCTTTTTCTCCTTTGCTTTTTTATTTTTTCTGTTTTATATTTTTTGTAGTTTTGCTTTTGGAAGGAAAAGCTAGGCTTTAGTTTATAGAAAATTTAGAAAAAATTTGGGGAGTTTTATTAGACCAAAAGCAAACACTTGGTGGCTTTGGTTTTCAAAAAGTTGAAAGTTTGCTTGTTGTTTAGAAATTAAACCAAGTTAATTGAAATTTCCCAATATTAATTAATATAAGAAAAACAATGCCTTTTCAATAGGGTTTCCCCTAGGGTTTAGAAGTGATTTAAGGAATACAATTGTGTGGTGAAATTTATGGTTTCAAAAGAGGTACTGGTTTTGAGAATTGGTTTGAATTTGGGCTAATTTGATAATTAAATAATTATTGATGAAAACCATGTTTTTATTAGGGTGACCCCTATGATTCAATTTGATTAAATTAGTTGATTAAATTCATAAGTTCAAATTGGTTCTGCTTGATGCATTGATTTGAAATTGAAAGTGATTTGGGATTTGATTGATTGAATAAAACCAACAATTTCATAGATGAACATTATGGAAGAAAAGAAAACAATTTTGTTGTTTTTATTTGAAATAACATTTTGGAAATTGTAACATCACAAGGATGAAACAAAGGGTTTGAATTTTGGTTTGAAATTCAAATAGAAAACAAAGGAAAACAAATGAAAACAGAGGAAAACAAATGGAAAACAAACAAAACAAATGCAATCCACATGATGCCATGATGCAAAACATAAAATAACAGAGAGCAAAACATTCTAAAGGCTATTTTTCAGACTTGGGATGTTACAAAACGCCCCCCCTTGAAGGAATCGCGCCCCGAGATTCCTACTGAGAAAAGAAAAGGTCCGGAAACTTCTTGGGAAGATCCACTTGAGCTGTGACACGTGAAACACATCGTGCACATTGGATAGACGTCAGGGAATTTGCAAACCACCGGAACATTTTCAAGTAAAGGGAGAGGTTTTGTATTGAGGGTGTATAGCTGGATAGAATTTGACTCATTTGTAGAATAGATTATCCGGCTAGAATGGTGGAACAGAGTTATTGACATCAATGCAACACCAGGAATAATCATCAATGTCAGAATCATCAACATGAGAGTAACGAGGAATATGTGGCCTCTCATTAGAATTGGATTGTTCTTACTTATCTTGGAAGTCAACACTTGAGATTCCGGAGAGTGAACGGTGATTTGATTGCTTAGTGGAACCAGAACTGGGTTGTATGTTGTGGAAAAGATTGTTGACACAAAGGAATGTGATGCTCCGGTATCAAATAACACTTTAGCTGAAATAGAGTTTAGGAGATGAACGGGGAAACTTTGATTAGACGCCGGTAAAATAACTGAAATGGAAAACAACAACAAGATTTCAACGGACGAAAAGGATGTTGAGAAGAACAGGATATCAACATCGGGGAAAACGAGAACAAAATTCCTGAGGTACTATGGAAAACCCATCCGGGCTTCTAAAGGATCAATATCTACTGCTTAAGGAATAGAGGATTTGCTTCCGGGGCTTACACGCCTCCGTTCTCAATCATGAGTAGGCAACATGATAAATCATGTCACAACCACCTCCATTCCTATGGTCTAGTAGATATAACCATCCTAGAGAAACCAGGATTCGTGAAATCCTAATTTGAAAGTTTAGATGAGAAGGGAGAAATCAACGTTGCACTTCCTTACCAGAAAAGGGAGGGAGGGTGGGGAAAGAAGAAAAATGGCAGAATTCCTATTCTCACGTTTCATTTTTCCTATATAGTTACAAAATAGTTTCTAGACTCAACTGCGACCAGTAAAAAGGGATCCTACAGGCAGACAGGCTCTGATACCATTTGTCGCACCCTGATTTCTAGGGGATACTCACCGTACGAACTGGATAGCAGATGCTTGGATTATGGGGCATAACTGCTCCCACGTCCCAGCTTCCTGGTAGGCCTGCGCTTATGCGCGACAACACAAGCCCTGCTATTCCATCGTCGATGTAAACTATCCACTAGAGATCAAAGGCACTTCCGTCGACGTACTTCAAACCATACACACATGGTACGTCAACGGCGTTTAACAAGTGATATCACAACAGATCTCTACGACACAAAAGATTGAAATAAGTTGCAAATGGCTCTCATTAGAGCAGAGATAGCAAATACAATCATTCAGAGGGCACATGCCCCAACAATACATCATTACAATACAGCGGAAGCATTCAACATGTCTGAGTACAGACAAGAACCAAATAGGCCTAAGAGGCCGGAAACAAACAGACGGAGCCCATCCACGAAGTCTCGGATCCTGCCCGGGTCCGCTACCTACTCGTCAGCAGTCTCGTCATACTCCACGTAGTAGCCACCATGTAGATCCTCGGAATCGTCGTCTGCGTAAACCACAGCCCCAAAGGGGTCAGTACATAAACGTACTGGCAAGCAAGACTCACAATTCACCAAAGTGTAACCCGTCAACACCAAGCACAGATGCCTTGGGTTCAACGGAAGAAAAGGGGTATGAAAGATGCTGCAACTGGCTGCGCTAACCAACTACAGAAACATACTACAACTGCCGGCTAACAGAAAGGAGACAAGATCGAGGATTGTAACCAACTGAAAGATAACTTCAAGCAAACCCATCCTGGATCTCGCCCCTTATCCAAAGAAGCAATCCGAGGATAACTCACACGGTTGTAATAATGATGGTTCAAATTATTGTGTCAATAAGCCTATTACTAGTCAAGTTATTAATCATGGGGTGTAACATGTTTGATCATTATGTTTAAGTTGTCCTGAGTACTTGTTAGCCAGTACTTTCACCAAGTAATCCATAACCGCGGAAAACACGGCTTCTCGAGAAGATTATCCCTGCAGGGTTGCACCAATTTGGCCGTACACTCATGAATAACCCGCCAGATGGAAAGGCCCTTCCACCAAGCGGGGTACTCAACACAACCAACCATTCCTCGCATCAAGCCCAAAGCACCTTGGGCGCACGGCTAATCGAGCCCAGAAGAAAATGGACCCTCATAGCACTCTAAGAACGTGTCCCCCTATATGCCGACTACGAAAGTTCCACCCTGGCCTGGGCTCGCAAAAACATGCATGCGGCAAATGGAAAACACGAACTAAATGAGGTGATTTGGACGAGATGCGGATCAGGTCAAGTTGAGGGGGGCGCCCATACTCGCTTCCCAAATGCGGGTAGTGCGCTCATCATGGATCAGTAGACAAGACCCTTTTCCTATTAGGGTCGACACTAGCAGGCTTCAAAACCTCTCATGGGCCTCCTGCCGGTGCCTTATCATCAAATTTATTATTAATAGTAACATTAGCAGGATTGATTGATTAAACATCGAGCCCCCAGAACATAATGAAGTAGTAACAGAAAGTAACGGGTAACAGACTCGAGCAAAAGCAACCTAAGCATGCTAGTAAGACACTGGCTCAAACAATGGGTTGTAGGAAGGGAGATGAGGCAATATCAGGTTAAGGGATTCATGTGATAGGTTCGTAACAGAATAACTACTATTAAGGCTAGCAGAAAAGAACAACGGAAAGTATCGGTAACCAATGTTGAAAGGAACACAGTGGTTCATGTGAGTGATAACTTGCCTGCAAAACCCAGTAGCCTGGTACTGAGCTAAATCCTTAGAAGGGATGTCGTAAGTATCGTCGGTCTCAACGTCGTCGTGTATCCGAGAAGAAGCAAACAAACAAGGCAGAAATATAAACAATCAATATCATGGCAGGGTGCACAATCAAAGATGATGCATGACAGTTTAATTGATGCATCCAAAAGGAAATAGTTGACAAGATAGAAACAGGATTAAATGGACCCATATGCAATTGGATTGCATATGGAAAGCCCATGATTTATGGTTGAATTAATTGTTTTACAACTAATCAAATTGTGTAAGTGAATTAGCATGATGCATGGATGAGTAAAACAGCAAAATAACAACAAATAACAATGATAGATGCAAGTGAAAAAGGATTGGAACAAGTTTTGGAAATCATTGGTTAAGTTTGGAAAGTTTGGTTACTTAAAACATGTCACACAAGTATTTGTTGTTTTCATCAAGTTAAATTGTTCAAAATAGATAACAAAGTTTATATTTGAAAAGAAAACAAGATTTTAGTTGGATTACATGTTTCAAATATTGAAATTGGAATTAGGATGAATTTATTATGAATTAAACAAGTTTAAGCAAGAATTAAATGAATTTAATTCAAACATGAACTTATTTGAATTTTTATTTGTTCAAAACATTAAGTGAGATTCACATTTGAAAAGTTTATACTTTTATGGTTTGAAAACATATTTTATATGTCCCAAAAGAATTTGTTTTGATCAAGTTATGAAATTAACAATTTTAAATGAATTAAACAAGGATTAAATTATTTAACCAATTTTAATTATTCAAAACATGAAACAAATTTTATATTTGGAAAGAGGGTTTAATTTTGCATGGAAAACATATTTCATTTGTGGAAATTGGATTTAAAATGAGCAAGTTATTATTTTGGCAAATTTAAATGCAATAAACAAGAAACAGTTGTTTTCAGCAATTTAAATTATTCAAAACAGCAAACAAAATTTATATTTGAAAAGTACATGAAAAATTGATTGGAAAACATATTTGGTTTGTGAAATTTGGAATTATTATGCTCAAGTTATGAATTTTGCAAATTTAAGTGAATTTGACAAGTTTTCAAATTTTGCACCAATTTAAAATATTCAAAACAGTAAACAAATTTTATATTTGGGTAGAACATTTAATTTGGTATTGAAAACATGTCAAAAATGTTGGATTTGGAGCTAAAATGATTTTATTATGCTATTTCCAAAATTTGGGGTAAATCTGCCATTTTTAACCCATTAGGGACTTAGGAAAAATTATTACAGGGACTAGAATAACTTCAAAGGGCCTAGTTGTGATTTCCTAGAAGTTCTGGGTCAAAACAATGGTGGAAATAAAAGGTTTGGTTTTATGGGTGCAGGGGGGAATCGAACCCTGCACCTCTGATGTGCGTTTTGGCTCTGCTAACCAGATGGTCTACTCGATGTGTGTTGACAGAGAAGGGCTCGGGGGGGTTAAGAGGTGCTGTTTCGGGTATCTCTTCTCTGAAACTGCACGAACAGGTACTGAACGTAGACATGGAGCGGACAGAGAGATGGCTGGGATCTCCGGCAGCGGCCGTGGGCTCGTGATGCGATGGGTGGGGAGGTGATGGAGAAGAGGGAGGGGCGAGAGGGAAGAAGGCGAGAGGGGGACGCTCACCTGGGTGTCTCGATCGGACAGGAGGGATCGGGGCGGGTCGCTGCAGGCAGGGAGCAGAGCAGCAGGCAGGGCGACGGCGGTGACGAAACGGCGATGGCGCCGGCACTCCGGTTGCTCCCAGCAACCGGCGAGTGAACGGAGAGGTAGCTGGAGGACGCCCGTATCCATTCCCGCCCTCCGGGCTCCTCGGAGAGGGCCACCTCGGTGGCGCCATGGAGGTAAAAATTCGGCCACGAAGGCTCGGGTGATGGTTCAGTGTGGGGTTCAGAAAGAACAGCAGTACTTGGGGAAGAGGAAGAGAGGGGCGACGGCGCTAGGGGAGAGGGATTAGGGTTAGGGTTGGTGTGGTTGGTTAGATATAGGGGAGAGTGAGCTCGTACGGCGAGCATCTAATGGAGGTGGAGGGGATCGTGTGGTTGTTTCTGTATTCGTACAGAGATGACGCCACCGTGGGGAAGAAGACAGCGAAAGGAAGGGGTATCGGGCCAAAGTGATAGAGTTTTGGGCTGGGCTTGGATTTAGCTGCTGCTGCTTTTTCTCCTTTGCTTTTTTATTTTTTCTGTTTTATATTTTTTGTAGTTTTGCTTTTGGAAGGAAAAGCTAGGCTTTAGTTTATAGAAAATTTAGAAAAAATTTGGGGAGTTTTATTAGACCAAAAGCAAACACTTGGTGGCTTTGGTTTTCAAAAAGTTGAAAGTTTGCTTGTTGTTTAGAAATTAAACCAAGTTAATTGAAATTTCCCAATATTAATTAATATAAGAAAAACAATGCCTTTTCAATAGGGTTTCCCCTAGGGTTTAGAAGTGATTTAAGGAATACAATTGTGTGGTGAAATTTATGGTTTCAAGAGAGGTACTGGTTTTGAGAATTGGTTTGAATTTGGGCTAATTTGATAATTAAATAATTATTGATGAAAACCATGTTTTTATTAGGGTGACCCCTATGATTCAATTTGATTAAATTAGTTGATTAAATTCATAAGTTCAAATTGGTTCTGCTTGATGCATTGATTTGAAATTGAAAGTGATTTGGGATTTGATTGATTGAATAAAACCAACAATTTCATAGATGAACATTATGGAAGAAAAGAAAACAATTTTGTTGTTTTTATTTGAAATAACATTTTGGAAATTGTAACATCACAAGGATGAAACAAAGGGTTTGAATTTTGGTTTGAAATTCAAATAGAAAACAAAGGAAAACAAATGAAAACAGAGGAAAACAAATGGAAAACAAACAAAACAAATGCAATCCACATGATGCCATGATGCAAAACATAAAATAACAGAGAGCAAAACATTCTAAAGGCTATTTTTCAGACTTGGGATGTTACACAATATTATCCCAAGTAATACATATGTTATCCACCATGAAAATTTCATTCATGTTATAATCACCAACTAAATTAAAAGTGAAACAAGGAGCATAGGTGCTAGAATTGACATGTGAAATTTCAGAAATCCTATTCATAGCACATTGCACAGTAATTGGTTCATGTAAGATGATAGAATACACGATACTAATATGTGGTATTTTGGCAAGCACTTATTTATGCGTAATCAATACATCATGCTCAAAATTCAAAATTTTCTAATTATGAAATGGTGGTGAACTATATGTGCTTGTCAACTCACAAGAATCAACTAGCAAATTACTAGACTCACAAATTTTAGTACTTGTAAGCGACATCTTCAAATTAGCACCAATATCAATGGCATTCTCCTCAGATGTAGGAGGTACTGATTCATCTTTCTCAAGTGGTGTTGCAGGTTTTACTTGAGAAGGATCCCTTTCTTCAAAATCAACCTGTATAGCACAAGAAACAACACTAGGAACAATGGCATGCTCTTCCAAAGTATGTAGTGGTGGTGCAGGTTATAATATAGGCTCACTTTCTAATAAGGGGTAGCCCGATCTTCTGAAAGAGAAACACATATAATTTTGATAACTAGTGGTTCATCGAGATCTCTCCTGGATGATACCTGGTTGCCAATGCAACAGCTTTCAATCCCTGTAGATATACTCAACTACACACTCTTGCACAAGTAATCCACCGACTACAAGTGGTCATGTACCTTCTAATTCCAAATAGAATAGATGATAACACGTAGAATTTGCAAAGGATCTTTACTTCAAGATGAAAGATTAACAAAGCAATACAATCTAGAGGTTAAGGGATATTTGTCTAAACGTAGTCTCCTATTTGGGGTGCAAGGGCCAGCTATTTATGAGGGGTAGGGGTGCTGCCAAAGGGGTCGGGCGCACTTCCTCCTAGTTGTTTTTGAGTTAGACTCTATCCCAACTTTTATTACAATCCAAATAAAAAAAGAGCTATATGAAATAAGAACTCACAGGTCCACCTTTCCTAAACTGTTGGGATTCTCTCTCTCTAGGGCGCATCCACAAGGTGTGGTGCGCCACCTTCATGTTCTCCATGCATTTCTCCCTTGTTTTCCAGCAGCTCCACCTTGTTTTCAAGCTCGTGGCTTATGTTTTCCAGATGCTCCTTCTTGTTTTCCGTCATGTACTTGTTGTTTTCCAGCTCCTCTTAATGTTCTCCTCTATTTATGTTTGTGTTATCAATAACCCTGCTAATACATAAATGCATAGACTTAGCTAGTATAACATTCTCATAAACACAAACATCACATTCAATTAAGAAGGAATTCACCTTATAATAACTATCGATTAAGTTGAATATTTCCTTCCAGTTCAAGCATGAAGAAGCATCATGTACCCCTATTATGTCCTCATCATACTTCCTTTCTTCAAGACAAGACGTCCTCGACTTGTGGTAAGCTGAATGTGGAAGAAACAAAAAGAACAAGATGTGTGCACAATATATGTATCTATAATAGGGTGCATCATTTTTGTGGGCGTGACAAATATTTTCACATGACATAAAGAAAGAAAATTTGCATGTAACTAGCACATAATTGTCACGAGAAAAAAAAAATAGCATCTCATCAAGTAGGAATCACAATTGTAGGTATAAGTGAAGCTCATATAATCATAAGGAGAAACATCTATGTATAAATTCTTATTGTTTAGTATCAAATCAAGTGTTCTCACCGAAGATCTATGATCAAATTTGGTGGTGGTAGTACACTCAATTGTTTTAACATGCTTATTATTTTCATGATGCAAGTTGCAACTCAATTTGCAAATATAAATGAAGTCTAACTCAGTAGCATATGTATTCATCAAGTTTTGTGGAAAACCAAACATATGTGTATGAGGTAACACAATGTTCAGATCAACAATATTATCACAAGTAATACATATGTTATCCACCATAAAAATTCCATTCATGCTATAATCACCAACTAAATTAAACGTGAAACAAGAAGCATAGGTGCTAGAATTGTTATATGAAATTTCAAAAATCCAATTAATAGCACATTGCACAGTAATTGGTTCATGTAACATGATGGAATACACAATATGTATAGGTGGTATTTTAACAAGTGCTTCTTTATGTGTAATCAGTACCACAAGCTCAAAATTCGAAATTTTCAAATGATCACATGGTGGTGAACTATATGTGCTTGTCAACTCATAAGAATCAACTAGCTAATTAGTAGAACCACAAAAAGTTGTGCTCGCATCCTGTAGCTCCAAATCAGCACGAATGACAATGGCATCCTCCTGAGATATAGTAGGCACTGATTCATCTATCTCAAGTGGTGATGCAGGTTTTTCTTGAGGTGGCTCCCTTTCTTCAAAACCAACCTTCATATCACATGAAACAATACTAGGAACAATGGCATGCTCCTCCAAAGTATGTGGCGGTGGTGCAGGTTGTACTATAGGCCCCCTTTCTTCAAAAGCAACCTGCACATAGCAAGAAACAACACTAGGAGTAGACAAGATTACATTAGTAGAAACAACTTCACATGTCTTCTCATCTTCTAATCCCATGAGTATACAGTCAAATCTTTACATTTCAAGGATTTCTGTTCTTTGCATTTCAAGGAATTGAAGAGACAAAAATAATGGTTGACGTCTAACGTCCTAATTTTTTTTAATCCATGATGTATTATCCAATTTTTCTTACTGTTCCAAAATAATTGTAAATCGGGATAATGGCTATCAAAATTAACCTTATAGCTATTACACCACTTTGCACTCAACAAAAGATGACAACAAATAAACTCTCTTGGAAGCACGTTACAAAAAATTCACTCTGTATGACTATGAATGGTTAACGGAATATTGGTACCATGAGTAATGTGAAGTGTAGAATCATTAGTCGTTAACATAAATGGCCTGCTACTTTCATATGGTGTCAACTGCAATGCTTCAACAATATCAATACTAACTAAATTAACCCGAGTACCCTTATCAAGGGTAATTGCAACATGACTACCTTTGATGTCCGCGGTGAAGTGGAACAAACTTGCTGCAGGTATCCCACTAGAATCCTCCTCCCAGACTGTATGACTGCACAAAGAATACAATGGTAGTGGCTTTTCCATGAGAGGATCAACCATTGTTAGTACATATAAATAGATGGCAGTATGCATATATGGTGGATCTCTCTCAAATCACTCAATCCAGCAAGATAATGGTGTATCTCACTTCTCTAGAGTGAATAGAGAAGTACTTCACCAACCAAGTAGTGGCTACTATATGTACCAAGTGTGAGAAGAGAATATCAGGGATCTCAGTTATCACAAGACAAAATCATGATATTTGGTGGGGCTTGGTTGGAATACCTAACAACACCAAAATAGCAACTCCAAATAACTGTCAAATGTGATATAAAATGCACGGCAAACACACACGTGGAGAATAACGTGGCAAGCAACTATATGTATGGAATTGTTCCAATGCACTCGAAAGACACTAGCAAGTAGCTCAATGAAAACATGCACAAGATTGCTCAACTAGTAGTGTCACACGTGGTATGGATTGTAACAAGCTCCAAAACAGCAATATATGTATGCTTCGGCCTCTTTTTTTCTGTCTCTTTTTTTATACTTTCTCTTTTATATGTATATTCTCTCTTTTCACTTTTATCTTTTCTAGAAAGGCCAATACTGAAAAGAGGAGCAAACTATTAAGAAAACAACACTTAGGACACAAAGAACAAGACCTATGAGCAGCCTGAGAGCATAATGTTAGCTAGTCTTTTCTGGTCAGAATCATAAATATTAGTTGTAGAAAGGCTATGGCTAAGTCTCACAAAGATATGAATGGAAAACCTAAGAAAAATGCAAAGAAAGTAGACACAAAACTATTTCTTGCCGAATCTGAAAACTAAAAGTGGAAAAAACTAAAAGTTCCCAAACGAATTTGAGGATTTTGAGCATCCAAAGTAAGTTTGGGTTGGATGCACTTTTTACTGCCCGAGCGTTTTGAGTGGTCGTGTGTCGAAAACGGAGTTCGTATATAAAAGTTATGGCCGGTCAAAGGTTTTTGACCAAAACTGCCAAAAACTGCGGAAATTGCACTAGACACACTATGTTCCGCGACAGGAAAATGGTGCAAAAAATGTGTCGTCACGGCAGGAAAACATCACGTTTTGTGCCCTTGCGGCAAAGATTGATCACGATAGGGTTTTGCCGTGCGTGTAGTGTATAGGCCCTTGTGGGCGCGGCAGAAATATAGCCGAAACGCTGTCGGGTAGCTTCTATGAATAGTACTAGGAGGGCGCGGGAGAAAATAGATCAAACCGCTGCCGGGAAGGAGTCCGAGTAGGAGAAGGATGGATCTCACGGCAGAAAACTCAGAAAATTTGTGTCGAGCAGGACTGTGTTTGGAATCCGATTTGGAGTAGAATTGCGGCAGGAAAAAGAACCAAGTTTGTCTCGGTCAAGACTCCTAGTTGGATCTGAAGTAGATGAGGATTCCTTGGAGGCAACCTGATGTATTTTGCATGGCAACTTGGATGAATCTGAAACAAAATATAAAACAACTCCACAGTCGAAACTTGCAAATAATTGCTTCCTCGCGGCAGAAATAATGTGCAACTCGTAGCACCTCCTTTAGTGCTCGGATTTGGAGCTAGATCTTGCGTAGGAAACAATTCCAACAAGAAAATTTGTAAGGGCTATGGTTGTTTTTTCAAGAGCAATAGATCGAATCTCAGTATTCTAGCAACTGCAAGATATTTTTGGTGTGACTTTTTCTTGTATAGATCCGAATAGAAAAAAACACAACTCGAAATAGATGAACTAGAACCCTAAACCTAAAAACTCAAAGACACAAAAATAAAAATAGGGACACAAAATCAACAGAAAACAACAAAAGAAGAAGAAAATATGTGTTGATCTAGGCTATGGTAAACTCTCCAATCTCTCTTTTTATGTGGCTTTTTCTAGATAGGAAGAAAACAACTAAAAACTAGTGAAAACAAATCTGCTCAAAGAGGCAACCTGGCGCTATCATACGAAGATGATAAGGGGTGGCCCGATCTTCTCAAAGAGAAACACAAATAATTTTGATAACTAGTGGTTCTCCGATATCTTTCCTGGATGATACCTGATTGCCAATGCAACAACTTTCAATCCATGTGGATATTCTCAACTGCACACTCTTGCACAAGTAATCTACCGACTACAAGTGGTCATGTACCTCTTAATTCCCAATGGAATAGATGATAACATGCAGAATTTGCAAAGGATCTTTACTTCAAGATGAAAGCTTAACAAAGCAATACAATCTGGAGGTGTAAGGGGTATTTGTCTAAACGTAGTCTCCTATTTGGGCCGCAAGGGCCAGCTATTTATGAGGGGTAGGTGTGCGGCCAAAGGGGTGGGGCGCACCTCCTCCTAGTTGTTTTCGAGTTGGACTCTATCCCAACTTTTATTACAATCCGAATTTTAAACAAGAGTTCTATGAAATAACGGCTCGCAGGTCCACCTTTCCTAAATTGTTGGGACTCTCTCTCTAGGGTGCATCCACAAGGTGTGGTGCGCCACCTTCATGTTCTCCGTGTATTTCTCCCATGTTTTCTAGCAGCTCAGCCTTGTTTTCCAGCTTGTGGCTTCTGTTTTCCAACTGCTCCTTCTTGTTTTCCAACTGCTCCTTCTTGTTTTCTAGCATGTACTTGTTGTTTTGTAGCTCCTCTTGATGTTCTCCTCTCTCCATGTTTGTGTTATGTATAGCCCTGCTAATACATAAATGCATAGACTTAGGTAGTATAACATTCTCATAAACACAAACATCACATTCAATTAGGAAGGAATTCACCTTATAATAACCATCAATTAAGTTTAATATTTCCTTCCAGTTCAAGCATGAAGAAGCATCATGTACCCCTATTATTCCCTCATCACTTTCTTCAAAAGCAACCTGCACATCACAAGAAACAACACTACGAGTAGACATGATTACATTGGTAGAAACAACCTCACATGTCTCTGTAACATCTATAGTTCCCATGACTAAATACTCAATTCTTTGCATCTCCTCCTGAATTTTTTTCAGAATGGGAATTATAGGTGCACAGAGGTTTTGATTCATAACCCTTTTTAATGTTCTATGTTATGCATGTATTATCCAATTTTTCTTGTAGTTCCAAAATAATTGTATATCAGAAGTTCAAAAAAAAGAATTGTACAAGAATTGTATATCAGGATAATGGCTGTCAAAATTAACCTTAAATCTGTTGCACCACTTTTCACTCAAAAAAAGATGACAACAACTAAACATTCCAGGAAACACATGGCATAAAATTCACCTTGTATGTTCTGAATTATTAATGGAACAAAAACCATGTGAGTAATGAGAAGTGCGTCATCAGTAGTTGGTAAAATAAATGGTCTCTCATGTTCTTTTGGAACCAACTGTAATTTTTCAACAACCTCAATACTCAAAAAATCATACCGTGTACCCTTATAATGGGTAATAGCAACATTACTACCTTCGATGTCTGCGGTGAAATGGAACAAATCTGACGCAGGGATCCCACTAGAATCCTCCTCCCAAAATGTATCTCTGCAAACAGAACCCACATGTAATGGTTCTTCCGCAGAAACAACCATTGTTAGTGCAAATAGTTATATGGCAGTATGTATATGGTGGAACTCTCACAACTCACTCAGAACAACAAACAAAAGGTGTATCTTACTGCACTAAAGTGAATAGAAAACACTCACCAAACAAGTAGTAGTAACACGTGTACGGATGTGAAGAAGAGAATACCCTGGATTTAAACTATCACAAGACAAAACAAGGTATATGGTGGGGCTTGAATGGGTAGGCTCCTAAATTTATAAGTAGATAGGCCGTGTCTATGTTTCACAAGGATATGGAGTGGAAAGCAAACAAAATTGGCAAAGACAACAGATAAGATAATTCATAGAACTCACGGCAGAGAAAACAACAATTCTCTGGCGGCGCGGCAGAAAAACTAGTCGTTTTTGTGCCATACCAGTAGGCCTTGCACGCGTGGCAGCAATTTGAGCAAAGTTGTGCCGGGCAGGGAAACACAACACACGGCTTAGTACTGTGTGCTACGGTCACGGCAGCTAAATTTGTAGAAGTGGTGCTGCGACAGATTCCAAGTCCGAGTAGGATAGGTCATCACGCGGCAGCGTTTTTGCTAGAAACGGTGTCGCGGCAATACTTGGAGATCTCGGATTGAAACTACAAATTCGAATAGGAAAACAAGATCAACTCGCAAGCAAGTTGTAGGTGCTGTAATCCCAAGTCAAGGTAGATCCAAACACACGGAACACACTATTTTTGTGGAGATTTTTTGATAGAAACTCAACTCGAAAAGATGAACTAGAAACCCTAAACCTAATTAGACAAAGACACAAACGGAAAAACAGGGACACAAAATCAACAAGAAACATCAACTAGAAGAAGCAATTCAGTGTTGATCTAGGGCTATGGAAATGATCTAAACACTATTTTTATGGGCCTTTTTCTGTATAGGATGAAAAACACTCGAATCTCAGAGAAGAAAAACAGCTCACCGAGGCAACCTGTAAATCTGATACCAAGATGATAAGGGGTGGCTCTAATACCAAGATTATATGGGGTGGCCCGATCTTCTCGATGAACTTTCATGATAGCTTGATAGATAACTTGTGTCTCACTAAAACCTCTCCCGGATGAACCCTGATGCCAATGCAACAGGTCTCAATCCCTTTGGATATTCTCAACTCCACATGCTTGCACAACGTAATCAAATACTATGAATGGTCCTGTATCCTCTTATTCCCAGTGGAACTGCGGATAACACGCATAATTTGCAAGGAGTAACACCACCAAAGTGGTGGGGATAAATTTCAGATGAACATGGTTCAAGTTTGGAAATCTAGGGTTCTAATTTTAACTTAATCTAACCTATCTAATTCGTGGCTCCTAGTATATATGGAGGGGTGGGGCTGCGGCTAAAGGTCCTATGCACACCACCACTAATCCAACTCGGTTGGGCTTAACCTAAGGGATACAAACCAAACCACACTTGGGTTCAGCCTATGGACTCGCATGTCCTTCTATTAAAATGAATGGCACAACCTAAGACATGTCCTTGCCGCTCCCTCCTCCCTTGACCTCTTATGGAAAACAACCTCCATGACTTCCTCCATGTGTGTACACTTGTTTTCTACCAATCCATGTTTGTTTTCCAGCATCTCCTTCTTGTTTTCTAGCCCCCTTGATACTCTCCTCCATTCATGTTTGTGTTATCAATAGACCTAATCATACATAAATTCATAGGCTTAGGTAGTATAACATTCTCATAAAGACAAACATTATTTATTACTAGGAGAGAATTCACCTTATAATGAACATCAATGAGGCTCAATATTTCCTTCCAGCTCAAGAATGCACAATCATCATGTACCCCTATTATATCCTCATCACACGGGCCCGCTGGTTGCCAAATAGATTGAGTCTGTTGGTGCTCGCACCCAACCTGATGTTCCTTGGCCCTACCCCGAAAGTTGGATATTCACCGTCAATTGCTTTCTATTGGTTTGCATCCGAAGGATGTGTCAGATTTACCTTTTCATTACGCTTTGGATCTTTCAAGACTTTCTTCCTCCTTTCCGCGTGCCAGCGCATGAGCTCTGCTTCCTTGCGGTCCACGAAATACCATTACAGACGGGGAATGAGCGGAAAGTACCACACAACATTTTGAGGAGATTTCTTCTTCCCTTTGTTGTATCGATCGGTATTGCAAACTAGACAAGTGGTCTTGTCCGTATCCTCTTTCCAATAAATGTAGCAATCGATGATGCACACATGGTTTTTTTCGTGCTTTAAATCAAAGGAGCACACGACTTTCTTGGCCTCGTTGCAACTTTTAGGATACGTGTTGCCCTCTGGAAGGATACCGTGCCAGTATTGCAGGCTTGCGTCGATGCTTATATTGCTCGATTTGTATCTCGCCTTCATCTGCAAGACATGGAGCACTACTCTCATGCGGGACTCTCCCGGATCGCAGCCTAGATACAACGGGGTCTTCGAGTCTATCTCTAGTTGCATGAGCTTAGATTGCTCTCTAACAGCAAATCTGGAGTTAGTTGTCTTCCTCAAAAGCAGTTCTTTGAGATGAGGACCCCGCACGATTTCTGTTAGCGGTGTCCCCATGTCTTCTTCATATATCACGTCTTGTTCACCATCTTCTCCATGATAATGTGCGAGATCAGGCTCTTCGTCATGTTGTTGCACCTCGTTGTTATTTTCCTGCTGCACATCATTTCTTGACGCCACCCCATGGACGTCATCATCTTCATCATCACTTATCCACTGAGCGTTGTGCCCATCCATAAAACCATACCTGAGGAGGTGCGCGAGAAAATCTCCGGTAAAGGGGTTTAGCAATCCCCCTAATTTGCACTTTTGAAACGAACATCATATCTCTTTGCGTCTATTTTCTAACATGTCTTTTGTTGCGTCTCTCAACTAAATATTCACGACACGTTCACTCATAATAACCACCATTATTTGTCTCATGCACGGGTGATACGTCATAAACGTATCCTTAATTTCTGATGTTCCATGTTGCTTTCATGTTGTTTTCTACATGTTTGCTATACACTTTATGTCATTTTTAGCGATTTTCCGGACTAACCTATTGAAAAGATGCCACAGAGCCAGTTCCCTATTTTCTACTGTTTTTAGTTTCAGAAAAGTTGTTCTGGAAATATTCTCGGAATTCAAAAATTCGAAGCCCGGAAGTCTTAGAATTCCCGAAGGTTCCACGGAGTCCCAAAGAGACCCGGAGGGGGGCCACACCATAGGGCGACGCGCCCCCTGGACGCGGCTGGCGGTGGTTTGGGCCCCTCGTGCATCCACCGCCATCGCCCTTTCGCCTATTTATACCCCCCGGTACATCAACCCTAAAAATATACCACTTCGTCCCGAGAAACACCCGAGGCCGCCGTCATCGTCATCCCGAGATTGGGAGGGTTCTACACCGGAGGGGTCTACACCACCATGCCCTCCTCCGAAGTGATGCGTGAGTAGTTCATCCCTGGACTACGGGTCCATAGCAGTAGCTAGATGGTTGTCTTTTCCACTTTGTACCTCATGTTTAGATCTCGTGAGCTTCCCTACATGATCGAGATCATCTTTATGTAATGCTACATGTTGTGTTTGCTGGGATCTGATGAATGTTGAATGCTATGTCTTCAAATTATTAATCTATCATGTGATCTTGCATGCTCTCTGTTATTAGTAGATGCTCTAGCCAAGTAGATGCTAGTAACTCCAAGAGGGAGCATTTATGCTCGATAGTGGGTTCATGCCTCCTTTGCATCTGTGCTCGAGTGATAGAAACGTGATGGATGGAGGATGTAATATTGCCATTAGGGAGAAAACAACGGTGTTACTTAGTTTACATTGTTTACATTACACACTTTGCTTACTGCGATTATCTGTCAGTTGCAACTTAATACCCAACGTTTATTTAGATGATATTCGGAGGGTGGATTATTAGTCATAGATGCAGTTGGACGATGATGACCCATAAGTATAGGGGGTGTATCGTAGTACTTTTGATAAATAAGAGTGTCGAACCCAACGAGGAGCAGAAGGTGTTGACAAGCAGTTTCGATGAAGGAATAACCGTAAATACTGGAAAATAAATTTGTAGGGTTTTTTTATATTGCAGATAAATAAAGTGTGAGTAAATAAAATGCAGTAATAATAATTGCAGCAAGTGGCCCAATCCTTTCTTCAGCAAAGGACAAGCCGGTGAGTTTACTTATGATTAACAAACGTTCTCGAGGACACACGGGAGGTTTCTGTCAAGTGCTTTTGTTCCATGCAGCTGAATAATTTTAGGTGTTCTGATAAGTGTTGTGTGGGTGAACCTATGCTAATGTACCGTCCCATCCAAGACTAATATATACTTGTGATTATACCCCTTGCAAGCGTCCGCAACTACAAGAAAGTAATTAAGAAATAAATCTAACCACGGCTTTAAACTCCGAGATCCTACGCTCCCTCGTGTAATGGTTTCCTAAAGGGGTTTAGGTTTCTGTCACTCTAGAAACCGCACAATTAGTAGCCAAATATACAATGCATTCCCCTAGGCCCATAAATGGTACATTCATATGATACCACTAGAAGAATAACACCACAACTTAAATATCAAACATTAAATATTACTCAACATTACTTCACTACTAACAACTTGACTTCTCCCATGTCCTCAAGAACAACACGAACTACTCACAACAAATCATATAGATCATGATCAGAGGTGATATAATGCAGGCCTGGGCCCACAGTTGTGCCAAACTATGCGGCCCGCACAGGGTCCAAAAATTCTGGGGCCCAATTTTTTGCATACGCTGTATATACTTAGTACTCATAGGTTTCTCCCGCATGGGGCTTCTCCGCTGGGCGTCTCCTCGACTCCGCGTCATGGCGCGAGTCGAGCGTACCGATGGGCTCGTACAATCACGTAGTGGGCTCGTAGGCTTCTCACGTCGCTCACGATCAGCAAGAAAAAAGTAATCCACACACGACCAGGCCTCCACAGGATACCCAAATCCATCAGAGAGACTGATGTACGATCTTGAAACGAGTCCCTACACATCAGGCCTGCAACACATTATCGCATTGCATCCACATGAAAACAAGCATACGTTCTATACTTGAGCTACTATTAAACGTTTAAACTAAATTTTAGTGAGAAAGTTCTACAAATGTTAGCAATACTTTTTGGAGTGGGACGAAATTAACAGTTACTGGTCATTTTGAAAATATTTAAACTAAAATGTATCCCTATTTTTTTCAAGGGCAACATTATTTTTTGGAGAGGAACGAAGTTAACAGTTGCCGATTGGTTCTAAAAAGTTTAAATCTGGATATATATAGATTTTTTCTAAACGATCTTTATGATGCCCGGAGTGATGACGGTGACGATGGCGGTGATTTCCCCTCTCCGGAGAGGAATTTTCCCGGCAGATTTCTCCCTGCCAGAGAGTTTTTCTCTCTCGGGTGTTTTCCGCCCCGTGGCGGCGGCGGAATAATTCTTCAAGGATGGAATGAGGCTTAGGGTTCCCTCGGGGCTAGGCACGCCAAAGATGACCCCTAGGGTGGCCACACCCCTAGGTGGCACGGCCAGGGGGCCGCACCACCCCTAGGTGTGGGCCCCTGGTGGCCCCCTCTAGCTCTCCTTATGGCTGAGTTCCTCCTCTGAACTTTTAAGAACCCCCGGATGTCCCCCTTCTTCTTCTGATCTTCTGAAATATGGTATCTCGACGGTGCTTTTTCTATCTGATTTCTGGTCCTGGTGTTTATTCTCCAAAAATTATAAAACATGCAAAATAAGATAAAATAGCATAAGGGATGCATCATAACATGAAATATATCGATGAATAACAGAAAATTATGATATAAAATAGTGATGCAAAATGGACGTATCAACTCCCCCAAGCTTAGACCTCGCTTGTCCCCAAGCAAAACTGAACTCAAAAAACACGACCATAGGTTTACGGAGTGAAGAATCGATAATTAAAATACGGACAAGAAGCATCACCTTTACCTATGCACCAATCATTACAGACAACAACTTTCTCTCATATAACTTAACTTGAAACAAGTAAAAGGAGTCACAAACAAAGATGCAAAAGAGAGAATCAAAATTGGTAATGGCAAACTTCGTTCTTGGTCAGAGAACATTTAATGAAATTATACTTATTTTAGGTGAAGTCTCTATAACAAGGTTTATAGTGTAGGTCTTAACATGTTTAATTATAACAACTCTTTTAAAGTGATTCTGATATGGGGTGGCCCAATCTTCTCAATGAGCTTCTCTCTCTTTTTGTGGATTTTCTGGATTTTGTGATAACTAGTGCTACACTGAGACCTCTCACTCCACAGACTCCTGTTGCCACGTGCAAATCAAGCCCTTTGGATATTCTCAACTACACACTCTTGCACAAGTAATCAAAGATCACAAGTGGTCCTGTATCCCCCTATTCCCAATGGAATAACAAGATATCACGCAACTTTGCAATGGTAAACTTCAAGTAGTATGCTTGGCAGCAATACAAACTAGAGGCTAGGGTTTTTGTATTTGGTTTAAACTAGATCTAATCTCCCAACTCGCAGGAGGGGAGTATATAAGAGGGAGGGGTGCGGCCACAAGGGGTTCCTTGTGCAAGCATCAATCCCTCTTGGACTAGGACTCCTACTTGGACTCTAAGAGAGGATACAAACTGATCCACCATTAAGGGATTCGGCCAATTATGGTATACAAACCATACCTACTACGAGTAGGATTTCTATATGGCGCATTGATATTCAATGGGGCGCCATCCTCATGTTTTCCATCCTCCTAAGTGTGGAATAACAAGCTAGTAATTGTTTTCCACACTTTCATGATTGTTTTCACCATCTTGTACATTTGTTTTCACCATGGTAGTCTTGTTTTCACCATCGTGTAATCTTGTTTTCACCATGGTGCATTTGTTTTCACCACTTGTAATCTTGTTTTCCAGCATCTCCATGTTGTTTTCCAGCTACTCTTGGCTGTTTTCTTCATCCATGTTTGTGTTATCAATAAACCTGATCATACATAAATGCATAGACTTAGGCAGTATAAAATTCTCATTATCACAAACATCATAATCTATGAGGAGTGAATCCACCTGTTGTTCTAGTAGCTTGGTCCTTCACCTTGTCATAGGTCCAAGTCTGACTTCATCTTGTTTAAGTGGCAATGTACTAGGGATGTCCTCATCATCCTCCCCCTCTTGAAAAGCCTTGATGTCCACATCAAGGTCATCTCCATGATATGGTGTCAAATCAGCAACATTGAAGGAATTACTCACTCCAAACTCATCAATTGGAAGATCTATCTTGTAAGAATTATTATTTATCTTGGCAATCACTTTGTAAGGACCAGCACCTCAAGGCAATAATTTTGATTTTCTTAGCTTAGGAAACCTATCCTTCCGAAAGTGTACCCATACCAAATCTCCTTCTTGAAGAATAACCTCCTTTCTCTTCTTATTTATTCTTTGAGCCACATACTTCCCTTTCTTCTCTATAGTATCCATTATCTTCTCATGTGTTTTCTTCACAAAATCAGCTCTCTTTGATGCCTACATATTTGTTCTCTCTTGAATAGGAAGTGGTAATAAATCAAGTGGTGTAGTGGGTTTGAATCCATAAACCACCTTGAAAGGACATAATTGAGTAGTTGAATGCACAACCCTATTGTATGCAAATTCCACATGTGGCAAACAATCCTCACACTCCTTCAAATTCTTCTTGATCATAGTCCTCAATAATGTGGACAAAGTTCTATTCACCACCTCGGTTTGTCCATCTGTTTGAGGGTGACATGTTGTTGAAAATAGCAATTTTGTTCCTAGCTTCCCCCATAGTGTCTTCCAAAAGTAGCTCATAAACTTCACATCTCTATCAGAAACAATAGTCCTTGGTACTACCTGCAATCTTACTATCTCTCTAAAGAAGAGATTAGCAATGTGGGAAACATCATCACTCTTGTGGCAAGCAATGAAGTGTGACATCTTAGAGAATATGTCCACTACCACAAATATTGAATCATGTCCCCTTTTTGTTCTTGGCAAGCCTAGCACAAAATCCATACTTATATCTTCCCATGATGTAGTTGGTGTAGGCAATGGAGTATACAATCCGTGGGTCTTCAATTTGGACTTGGCTTTATTGCAAGTGATGCACCTTTGCACAAATCTATAAACATCTCTCCTCATATGTGCCCAATAAAAAAATTCAGCCAACATAAGCAATGTTTTCTCACGTCCAAAGTGTCCCATTAATCCACCACTATGAGATTCCTGCAATAACATCAAACGCAAAGAACACTCGGGAATACATAATTCGTTAGCCCTAAACAAAAATCCATCATGTATATGATATTTATCCCAAGCCTTAACATTATAACATTTAGCATAAGGTGTGGAAAATTCTTTATCTTGAGCATATAGTGGTTTTAGTTCTTCCAAACCCGAAACTTGAACATCCAATTTAGTGAGTAGCATATTTTTTCTAGACAAATCATCAGCAACCACATTATCTAATCCTTTCTTATGTTTAATAATGTATGGAAAAGATTCAATAAAGTCTACCCATTTAGCATGTCTCTTATTAACATTGGATTGATTATTTAAAAATTTCAATGCCTCATGATCAGAATGTGTAATAAATTCTCTTGGCCACAAATAATGTTTCCAAACCTCAAGAACTCTAACAAGTGCATACAATTCTTAATCATAGACAGAATAATTCAATTGTGCTCCATGTAATTTCTCAGAAAAATACGCAATTGGTTTCTTATCTTGCATTAGCACACCTCCAATACCTATGCCACTAGCATCACATTCAATCTCAAATTGTTTATTAAAATTTGGTAGCATCAATAATGGGGCCAAAATCAACTTACTTTTTTAACGTATCAAAAGCAATATCTTGAGAAACCCCCCACTCGAAATTCACACGTTTCTTAGTCAAATCATTCAAAGGGGCAGCAATAGTACTAAAATCTTTCACAAATCTTCTATAAAATCCAACTAGTCCATTCAAACTTCTTACTTGACTCACATTCATGGGAATTGGCCAATTTTTAATTGCTTCAATTTTAGATTCATCCACTTCTATCCCATGTTTAGAAACAACATATCCAAGAAATATGACCTTATCTTTTCAAAAAGTGCACTTCTCTAAATTTCTATACAATTTATTTTCTCTTAGCACATGCAAGACTTGTCTAATATGATCAATGTGTCCATGTTCATTATGGCTATATATGAGAATATCATCAAAATAAACAGCCACAAATTTGCAAATAAAATCTCTCAAAACATGGTTCATTAATCTGATGAAAGTACTAAGTGCATTAGTTAATCCAAAAGGCATTACTAACCACTCATATAAACCAAATTTTGTTTTAAAGGTTGTTTTCCACTCATCCCCCTCTTTCATCCTAATTTGATGATAACCACTACGCAAAACAATTTTAGAGAAAACAGCAACACCACTTAATTCATATAACATGTCTTCCAAACGTGGTATAGGATGACGATAACGAATAGTGATGTTTTTAGTTGCTCTACAATCTACACACATGCGCCATGTACCATCTTTCTTAGGAACTAAAATAACAGGAACAACACAAGGACATAGGCTTATTCGAATATAACCTTTGTCAAGAAGCTCTTGTACTTGTTTCTGAATTTCCTTTGTTTCTTGGGGATTTGTCCTATAGGGAGCTCGGTTTGGCAATGATGATCCAGGAAGTAAATCAATTTGGTGCTCCATCCCTCTCAATGGTGGCAAACCCGAGGGCACTTCTTCTGGAAAAACATAATCAAACTCCTATAAAACATTAGAAACACCAATAGAAAGAGGAGTCATGTCGTGGTGTTGTCACGGCAAGTGTCCTCATGCGAGAACTGAATTGCGAGGCCATTGCTACTAAGCGAAACTTCGAAATGGTTGAGATGGAAACGAGAGACGCGAGTTTATCTAGGTTCAGCCCCTCTATTGAGGGTAAAAACCTACTTCTGTTTTCTTACTATCAGGGAACCAAGTATCGATTACAAATGGTGATTCCGGCTCTCGATGTCTCGAGTTACTTTGCTATCGACTTAGAACTTGTCTTTCTACGTCCCAGGGTCTCGCCTTATAAAGTGGACGAGACCTCCGGGTTACAAGGGAGTCCGGGTCACGCCCGTCCTCGGAGTCCTAGTTTCCTCCGGTTCTTGATCATGTTGGTCCGGTTCTTCTTATGATCCGGCTACTCCTGGTCCAGCCTTGAACTGCTCTCCGGGCTCCCGAGCTTCGTCTTCTAACCTGGTCCTTGGGTCGGTTCCTTCATTCAGTCCGGGTTATACTCACCGCAACCCGGCTCTTCCTGACCTAACCCGGCCCTGCTTAACATGACCCGGGTCAATCACCTTAAACCGGACGAGACGATTCCCAGCTTATATTGGTGGCCGGTAAGGCGCCCCCTTACCTATTCCCCCAACATTAGCCCCCAGGTTAACATGAACGTTTAAGTGTTAAACTTAAGAAGTTCACGTTTAGCTTTATCCAGAAACCTTTGAACACTAATCATTTAGTCCAAGAAAAATAGCATCTCAGAATATATGTTCCGGATTTCACGGGCTAAGCTTTTTATCTCCAGGATCGTATCTTTCCGTTTCTTGTAAAGATAACTCTCATATTTTTTGTCTCCCAAATCTCCGGAAACAGATCTTAACATAGCCTGGATTCTTCTCCATGTAATGGTTCCATTTCTTCGGAAATAATCTCCTCCTGTGATCCGATCTCGCTGTACCTTTCCATAAATAATGTAATCTTTTGGGGTTTTTGTGCAAAAGTTACCACTTAACCCTAGGGTTTTGACCCCGCCTAGAAATAGCAGTAGTACGGCCCCCATGCCTCATTCGCACTCCGCTCTCCCTACTTCATCTTCCACCTCCGATCTAAGCTCCAGAGCTCTGCTTTTCTTCCAGCGCCGCCGCGGCCGGACCTTTGCCGGCGTCCACCTCAAGATGGAAAAGGAGAAAAACATGGCGTCCAAGGCCGGCGGAGCGGGGAAAAAGAGGAAAATCGGAGGGGCTTCCGGCTCTGGTACTGCCGGTTCAGGGAGGAACAAAATGCAAGTGAACTGGTGCAAGTCCGAGATGACCCAAGGCCGGCTCACGGAGATGGAGGACTCCGGGCTACTACCCAAGGGTTTATCTTGGCAAGCTCTGGGAAATGAGATCCGGCCCGAACCTGGGCCGGGTGAGGTAATAATTTTTGAAGCCCATATTCTCCGCGGGTTTCGCCCACCCGGTTCTCTCTTTTTTTCGCCAGCTCTTGGGTTATTATGGCCTCCATCCTCAAGACCTTCCACCAAATTCCATTTTAAACGTTAGCAACTTTGTAGTCCTCTGTGAGGACTACCTCCAAGTAGAACCAAACTTAGACCTTTTCCTCGAATACTTCTATTGCAACAAACACCCAGAGGTAGCTGGGGGTGAACTCATACACTGTGGGGGCGGTCTCGTTCCAGAGACGAAAGGATATTGCCTACCCAGGTATTCCTCTGGCCAGTCACGCTAAGCTGTGGCAAAATCCTACTTCTACATCAAAAGCACCACTCCTGAAGGTGAACCGGCTCTTCCGGGCTACCGTCCTGAACGCTTAGTTTACACTAGCACCATGAATTCCTATGCCAAGTCTGCTGATCGAATCAAGATCCGGCCTCTCCTGGAACGTGTAACCTCGCTGATAGTTCATGGGCTTATAGGTTTAGATTTAACCAAAACCTGGGTAGACTAGCGTATCCAACCCCTCAGTATCAGGAACCGGTTATTCCATGATTATACCATTTCAACAGATTCAAGCGATACTATGAGTCTATAGTTTCTAAGTCTGAGATTACGACCTCCTTGAAACTCGTGGTTGGGGTGAAGCACGATAAGTTCTTCGATGTTGGCCTGGAGCCCTTTAGCTCCTCTAACCCGGCTCCTCCCGTAAGTCTCCATATCTTTTATGTTTGTAAGTACCTTTCATTCTTTTGACTGTGCAAGTTCTAACCTCGCCGTTGTTCCGGTTCACAGGCTAACGACCCTTTTCGGGCTACTACAGAGGAACCGGCTTCTCCACCTGAAGATGAAGAATCAGAAGAGCAAAGCAACAACAAGGAAGAGGTTTCTGAATTTGATTCCCTCGGTCAGTTGCACAACAAATTTGCTGACAGAACAGGAAATTGCTGGGTTAGGCGGCGGACAAGATAGTGAGGAAGAAACGGGTCATGAAGTTCCAGATCAGGCCATGCCGGATTTCAACCCCTCTACTCCCATCACCGGTTCCAACTTGGTGGCTGAGAAGGAGTCCCCCGCAGGCCAGAAGAGGACCCGGCAGGCCGTCGCAAAGGTGCCTATCTCTAGACTGTCAAAACATCCTTTGAAACCGTCCTCACACACACAGAAAACGCAGGAGGATTAGGAGGGTAGCAAGAGAAGAAGGACCCGGAGCTCTAGCTCCAGCGAGTTAGAAACATGTTTGCTTGAGAAAACTCCTACTCGCCGGGTCTCCAAAGTCCGGGTTTCGCCCCCTGCTTCACACCCCTTAGCCGGACAAATGAGGCCAGAACTGAGTCGTCCTTTTCATTCAGATTCCTCAAACTCAGACTCGTCCCATTTCAGCGGGGCTAGTGAATTTTCCATCAACTCTGGGTAAGTTAACTTTCCTTCCCTGGTTTTTCCACTGCTAATATCTTAATCTTGCAATATAACTCAGAGCTTTTCCTTTTGCAACAAAACTCAGGCTGTATTAAAAGTAAACCATGTTTCCTCCATTGCTCCCTCTGTAAATGTTGAAGAGAAGAACCTTGAAGAAGTGAATGATGAACCGACTGCTCCATCGCCGGGTCATATTGACATTATGGCTGAAGAGCATGAAGAAGAGGTGAACACTGTTGATGATATCCCGAGTAATGATCCTCCGGTTGAAGAGGCAAATTTTCAGGACCCGGATGTGGTCATAACCGGTTCTCAGGCTGTTGAGGCTACTGGACCGTCCACAGTTCTCTCCAAAGTGACTGAGGACCTGAAAGTGAAGCCAGAAGACAAGAAACCTACTCCTAGCCTGAACATTGAAGGCCAGAGCTTTGACACGCTTACTCAAGAAATCTCTGAGAACCGGCGCCGCGCTGATGATATTATAGAGTTTCTCAAACAGAAATGAGGTAACCTTGATATTTAGAACATGTAGCCCTCAATCTTCTAGTTTATATTGGAAACTTGTTACTGAATAGTCGTAGACTGAATAGCCTGTAACCTGAATAACTGTAACCTGGATAGATGTAACCTGCATAGTTGTAGCCCCCAAGGGTCGGTTTATAATGGAATTATAAACCGAGACTTACTGTGATTTTGTTCTCAATTTAATTAAAATCGAGGTACTATAGACCCCAAGTGCCGGGTTGCGAGCCTGCAGCTAGCCGGGACTTAAACATAGGTTATAACCCAATGCTTGAAACTGAAATACTGTAGCCCCCAAGTGCCGGGTTGCGAACCTGGAACAACTCAGGACTTAACTTTTTCTGGATCAATTTTACCAGTATCCAGGTTATGATTTTATAAGCCGGATATTTATGAAGTTACGACTAAACCTTTGAATAACTTGAATCTTTTGCAGAGTCTTGAATCCTCATCGCAAAAGGAAGTTTCAAATTTGAATAACCTGCTCGCCCAAGAAGCCAAGAAAACTAAGGAAGCCAGGACCCGGCAGAAAGAGCTAGAAGAGCAAATAACTGAGGCAGCCAAGACTTGGTCTGTTCTGCAGCAGGATTTTGAAACCCGAGAGAGAAATCTTGTAGCTAGAGCAGAGACTGCTGAGAAGGAACTATAGGAGACCCAGACCAGATTTACCAAGGTCACAGATTTGCTGAGAGATATCACTTGCAGTGTTTTTGGTAAGTTCATCCAGTTTATCATCCCCTTCAATGTATTGCATTTCCAATGTTATATTTCCTTTGTCTTTTATCAAATAGCTTGGCTCAGATCAGAAATTATTTTTGTAATCTGTAGGCAGAATGCATGGAAACAACCTGAAGCTTCCAGACCTGAAACTCAAGGCCTTGTTCACCCTGATCCGGCAGCTATACATTGGAGGTGGAGAATGTATTAAAGTTGTCCGGAACTAGGATACTCCTCCTAAAAGGCTTAGCGAAATGCTTGTGGAGCTAACTCAGGTCCCTCAATGGATAGAAGAGCACAAGCTATCATCCTGTCGTCGCGGAGCCATCAATGTCATGTCACTGGCAAAAGCCTGTCATCCGGAATTGAATCCGGATCTTCTTGCGGGAGGTTTCCCAGAATATAAAGAAGATATGTCAAAGTATGAGAAGAAGGACTTCGCCAGGATAGAAAAGGAGTGCCGGTTTTATGCTTGCACTATTGCTGAAAAACACAAGCTGAAGGACATGTGCCCGGGTTACAATTCGTCGGGTGAACGAAAAATGCCTTTTACTCCTCTAGCTATGGCTGCTGTTCGACAAGCCCCGCCGAAGAGCCGGCTCTCTATAGCCTCCTCATCTAGTGCGCCTCAATAAGTCACTCCTTCTGTTTCTGCTCCACCTCGCCCCTTATATGAATCAGAGAACGTTACCGATGCTCTGGCTCAGCTAGAGTGGAAGTACGCCCATGCTGATGAGATTGAAGAAGTGATCCAAGCCCCAGCTGACCCGGAGACTCAAGACCTAGCTCTTCAAGACCCGGCAATTCAGGACCCATCTGAGCAGAAGGGAAAATCTGCTGCGGAGTAATCATGTGATCCCTGCAAGAATAATAATTCGACCATGTTGGGTCTGTAATAGGCTAGATGAAATGCTTTATTTCTAGTCCTATTTTTTGAAAGTGTGTATGTGCACTTATGCTACAATTTGGTGTGTAATAACCCGGTTTTCCTTTGAGGTTATACAAAGTATTTCCGGTTTAACATCCTTTTTGCGGTATCTTTTATCTGAACATGAAAATTTCCTTGACTTGGTTTTTCTTTACTTTCTAACTCAGCCGGTTTTTCGCATGACTTATTCTAGTGTGTACAACTCTGGTGAGTTCAGGGTCATAGTAACCTAGGTTGCCGGGTTATATTAAACCGGTGTTGCCGGGTTATATCATGATTGACTCAACCAGGCTTAAACATCTAGGTCATAAAAGCGCGTGTAACCACTGACTGACAGGCAAGTATAACCAATATATTTTGACTTATGCTAGATTCTTGAGATATAGACTGTGCTCTAGCATCAGCCCGCAAGTAATCATATAGAAATAATATTGTAACTTCCTGTCATAGTGATATGCCAACGAATTTCAATAACTCGGATGTTGCCAACATTGCTTCTCATTCTCAAAATATAACATAGTGATTACAATGATCCTATGTATAATATGGCCTCAACTGGGCTATCTTCCATGGTCTTCCAGTTTCTTCCTCAGATGTTCGTGATTTATCAGCATCACGCATATCAATAAGGTAATAGGACCCGTTGTGTAGTTTTTTACTTACCACAAATGGTCCTTCCCATGGAGGACTTAGCTTGTGCATCCCGTCCTTCTTCTGAATTAGTCTCAAAACCAAATATCCTTCCTGGAAACACCGAGTCTTAACTCTGCGGCTATGATAGCGACGCAGGTCCTACTGATATATAGATGACCGAGATGCTGCAAGGTCACGTGCTTCTTCGAAAACATCTAGTGACTCTTGACGAGCTATCTCATTCTGGGTTTCCACATAGGCAGTCACTCGTGGTGAATCGTTACAAATATCACTTGGCAAAACTGCCTCTGCTCCATAGACCAGAAAGGAAGGTGTATAACCTGTTGACCTATTTGGAGTAGTTCGTATACTCCATAAAATAGCAGGCAACTCTTTGACCCAGCAACCAGCAGTTTTCTCCAATGGAACCTGAAGTCTAGGTTTGATACCTTTAAGTAATTCCTAGTTAGCCCGCTCTGCCTGTCCGTTAGACTGTGGATGGGCCACAGAAGCAAGGTCTAGCCGTATATGGTTCTGTTCACAAAACTTCTGCATTGCTCCTTCTGACAAATTCGTCCCATTATGTGTAATAATGCTATAAGGGTAGGCAAATCTGAAAATCAGCTTTTTTAAGAACTTGACTGTTGTAACCGCGTCACATTTACTAATTGGTTCCGCTTCTACCCACTTTGTAAACTTATCGACAGCCACCAGTAGACGAGTCTTTTTATCAGTTGACCTTTTGAAAGGTCCTACCATGTTAAGTCCCCAAACTGCAAAAGGCCAGGTTATGGGAATCATGCGTAAGTCCTGAGCTGACACGTGATCCTGTCTTGCATACCTTTGACATCCTTCACATGTTTTCACTATATGTTCCGCATCAGCATTCGCGATTAACCAGAAAAATCCATGTCTGAAAGCTTTATTAACCAAAGATCTAGACCTTGCTTGATGGCCGCAGTCTCCTGAATGAATTTCTCTTAGAATTTGACATCCTTCTTCTGGAGAAACACATCTTTGAAAAATTCCAGTCGCACTTCTTTTATGTAACTCACCATTTATAATTGTATATGATTTGGATCTTCTTGTAACTTGGCGAGCGATAGCCTCGTCCTGCGGGAGCTCGCCTCTCATAAGGTATGCCAAATATGGCTCAATCCACTCTGGGATTATATGCAGGGCAGCTACTAACTCTGATTCTGGATCTGTATTTGCTAGGTCTTCCTCTATTGGGATTTTAACAGATGGGCTATGAATTTCATCCAGAAAAACATTTGGTGGAACTTGCTTTTTCTGAGAACCTAAACGAGCCAGTGCATCAGCTTCTTCGTTGAGACGTCGATCGATATGATCCACGTGATATCCTTGAAAATGTCCAGCCAGCTGGGTAACTGCCCGTCTTAAGCTGCCATGACTGGGTCTTTAGAATCCCAGGTTCCTGTAACTTGCTGAGATACCAGATTAGAATCACCCACACATCAAATCCGGGTTATGCTCATTTCTTTCGCAATTCGGATCCCATGGAGCAAAGCTTCATACTCTACTGCATTAATAGTGCATTTGAATGAAATTTGCAAGACATAGCTAAACTTATCTCCTCGTGGGGATGTTAACATCACACCAGCTCCTAAACCTTCCAGTTGTCGAGACCCGTTAAAGTGCATAGTCCAATATTTAGTTTGTGGTTTATCCGGTGGAACCTGTAACTATGTCCAGTCATTTATAAACTCGATCAAGACTTGGGATTTTATTGTGGTTCTTGGCTCATATTTGATATGATAAGGCCCCATCTCGATGGCCCACTTGGCAACTCTTCCTGTTACTTCTCTGTTTTGAATAATATAAGTCAGAGGTGCTGAACTAACCACGGTAATAGGATGATCCTGAAAATAATGTTTCAGTTTACGACTGGCCATGAATACCCCAAAGACCAGCTTCTGCCAATGTGGGTAACGCTGTTTAGATTCTGTCAAGACCTCGCTTACGTAGTAAACCGGCCGTTGAACAAGACCTTCTTTATCTTCCAGCTTACGCTCCACAACTACCACCGCACTCACTGCCCTATTATTTGCCACTATGTATAGCAACATGGGTTCTTTTTCCTCAGGCGTAGCTAATACAGGTGCGTTGGAAAGTTGTTTTTTCAGGGCCTCCAATGCCTCATCAGCCTCCGGATTCCACATAAAGGTGTCTGTTTTCTTCAACAATCGGTATAGAGGTACAGCCTTTTCGCCCAGCCTGCTCATAAACCGGCTCAAGGCAGCAACACAACCTGTCAGCTTCTGAACGTCCTTGAGGCAAAAACTGGTTTTTTCAGGTTATGTATGGCCTGAATTTTTTCCGGGTTTGCTTCAATGCCTCTCTCTGAGATAATGAAACCCAATAACTTCCCAGCTAGTACGCCAAAGACATACTTTGTTGGATTAAGTTTCATTTGGTACTTGTGCAGATTGGCGAATGTCTCTTCCAAGTCTGAGATCAAAGTGTCACCTTTCTGGGATTTTATTACTATGTTATCCACATAAGCGTGCACGTTTCATCCGATTTGACTTTCCAAACACTTCTAGATACACCTTTGATAAGTTGCCCCTGCATTTTTTAAACCGAAAGGCATTGACGTATAACAAAACGCTCCAAAGGGAGTAATGAACGACGTCTTCTCTTGATCCTCTTCCTTCATTTTGATTTGATGATAACCTGAGTAGGCGTCCAGAAAACATAGCAGTTCGCAACCAGCCGTAGAGTCTATAATCTGGTCAATACGGGGTAACGCGAACGGGTCTTTAGGACATGCTTTGTTCAGATCCGTGTAGTCTATGCACATTCTCCAGGTTCCGTTTTTCCTGAGAACGAGAACTAGATTAGCTAACCACTTTGAGTGAAACACTTCTACTATAAACCCCGCTGCAAGTAACCTAGCAATTTCTTCTCCTATTGCTTTCCTTCTCTCATCATTGAAACGACGGAGGAACTGGCGAATAGGTTTCAAATTAGGATCCACATTTAAACTGTGCTCAGCAAGTTCCCTTGGGACACCTGGCATGTCAGAAGGTTTCCATGCAAAGATATCCCAATCCTCACGGAGGAACTTGATGAGCGCGCTTTCCTATTTTTCTGTCATATGAGCCCCCACGCTGAACTGCTTAGATGAGTCACCGGGGGTAAAGTCCACCAGCTTGGTGTCTTGAGCAGACTTAAATTTTAACTTGGACTCAACTGATGGCTTTTTGAGCGAGGTCATGTCTTCTGGATCAACCTGCAGTTTATACAATTTCAACTCCTCTTCAGCGCAAGCTGTCTCTGCGTAGGTTGCATCGCCTTCCTCGCATTCCAGAGCTATGTCTCTGTCCCCATTGACAGTAATGTTTCTATTGGGACCTGGCATATTTATCTTGAGGTAAACATAGCAGGGTCTGGCCATGAACTTGGCATAAGCTGGCCGTCCGAACAGAGCATGGTACGGACTTTTGAATTTTACCACTTCAAATGCTAGCATCTCTGTCCTGTAATTTTCAAATACCCCAAAAGCAACTTCAAGAAATATTTTTCCGATAGGTTGTGCAGACTTAACAGGTACGATCCCATGAAACACGGTTGATGATTGCTGAAGTTGTTTCTCTTGTAGGTTCATCCTTTTGAACGTGTCATAGTAAAGTATGTTTATACTGCTTCCTCCATCCATCAGTACCTTATCTAACTTATACCCTCCAACTTGTGGAGCCACAACCAAAGCCACTCCACCTGGATTATCAACTCGTGGAGGATGATCAGCCCGACTCCAAGTTATGGGTTGTTCTGACCAGTTAAGCCATCTAGGAACAGCAGGAGTGACTATGTTAACATCATGCTTCTGCACCTTGTGTTCCCTTCTGCAGGAACTGGTGGTGAATACATGATATTGGCCTGAGCTTAGCTGCTTCAGATTCGTTTGAAAACCGGTATTTCCTCCTTGGTGACTGCATCCCGGGTTAGTTCCCTGGTGACTCTGACTGTGATGACCAGGATTATGATTTCCGGGTCCCGAGCTGCCAGCTCCCGGATGTCCACCTCCCATATTTCCTGAGTTTCCTCCTCCGCTGTTTCCTGGTCCATAGTTATTATTTCCGCTAGGTCTGAAACCCTGCATGATGAAACAATTTTCCCAAGAATGATTTGCTAACTTTCCATTTTTACTATGTCGGGGGCATGGACCCTTCAGGGCCTGTTGAGCCTGTGCAAAGTTGTTTGGCCTAAAATTTTGATTTCCTCTAAAGTTGTTGCCCTGATGTTGGTTTCTGTAACCTGTATTCGTGTTAGCCACTAAATCTGAAGTCACATCTCCATTTTTACGCTTGTTATTGTTCTGGTTCTGGGGGTTGCTGTTGCTCTGATTCGTGTTCTGGCTACCCTTGGCTCTAGTTTTCTTTCCTTTGGCGGACTTCTCGTCGTCTGAGTCTGCGTCTTTGGTTTTGTCAGACTCCGCATACTTGGTCATGGCATCCATCAACTCATTAATGTCTCTTACGTATCGCTTAATGCGTCCCAGCTTATGCTTCAAAGGGTCAAACCTGCAATTTCTTTCTAGTGCTATCACAGCTTGTTGGGCGGTGAGTCCGACAGACGAATGTATGATCTCTGCGACACGTCGAGACCAATGTTGGGCAGACTCCCCTTCCTTCTGGACACAATTTTCCAGGTCTGTAATAGTCGTCGGTCGCTTACATGTTCCCTGAAAGTTCTTGATGAACTGGTCCTTCAACTCCTGCCAGCTATTGATTGAATTGGCGGGCAAGTTTTTTAACCAAGACTTTGCTGGTGCTTCTACCATCAAGCTTAAGTATTGTAGCGCCCTACCTTTTGATAAAGGTAGAACACCTGTGTATCCTGCTATTCCCGGGATCTCTGATAGCATACACATGACAAAATGAAATATTCATTGCAATAGCATCATTCTACATCGTTGATCCAGTGGATAAGAAATAAAATAAACTTACAATTGGCATAGTCATCATGGACTAGCCCAATTAACAGGGCTCAAAGTAAACACGGCGGAAAAAATACATCAATGAGCCTTCTTCATCTTCATGCGCCACAGGCAGAACATGTTGGCGATAGACTCGAGATCCTAAACGAAATCCTCACTCGTCTTCAAATCCATCTGCACGTTGGAATATGCAGCCCCCACGAGGGAGGAAGTCAGTACAAACAATGTACTGGCAAGTGACACTTGTATGGTGGCAGTTTTGAGGAATAACTAGCTACATGATATTTGGCTGGTGGAGTCTGGGCTATTTGCATAAAGCCAGTTTTGTCCTATGTTTGATAAAACTTTGTAAATCTCATTAAAATCAACATGGGTAGACACACCATGTAGTTTAATAAAGGTATCATGGGTAGAGACACCATGAAATTTGATAAAGTCATCATGGGTAGACACACCATGAAGTTTGAAAATCATCATGGGTAGACACACCATGAAGTTTGAAAATCATCATGGGTAGACACACCATGAGTTTGAAAAGGTATCACAGAGGGGTAGACACACCATGTGCTCTAGGAAAAGGTTACTACCAAGTTTTAATTCATTCAGAAAAGATGAGGAGATCCTTCAGCACCAACTATGTCTAGTTTGCTCAACTCGCCCATAACCGGGGACACGGCTAAGATCTTAGTTTTTTAACTCTGCAGAGGTTGTGCACTTTCACCTTGAGACTCATTTTCCCCGAGAGAAAAATGAGACAAGATCTTTGGGAAGAGGGATTCAACCATACCAGTATTGACTCGTTGCTCCTAAAATTCTACCATCCAATGTCAATACAACAGGAGGAACCCCCACAACTTACTTAATCTTGGCAGAGCCCATATTACCTCAAGGCTGCACTGGAAGCTAACTATACATGGAAGACCTACAGATCTCTTTAGTCCTGGGTGGCAATCCACAAGTGTACCCTCAGGTGACAACCACCACATCCATGGCCCTGGGAGTGACCCAGGTGACAACCACCATAGACATGGCCCTGAGTAGCCACTTAACATAATCCAACCAATTACCAATCCACCCAGGTGTTTCATTGGGTTGTTAAATTTCAATTTTCAAAGTATCACAACCCAATAAATAGCAGCAACAGTTGTGATATTGTTCTAGTATAGCTAAACAATACCTAGCAGGGGTTTCAGGTTGGCTACACACTACTAGGTGTTCTGAGCATAGCATATACTTGGAAAATAATAATATCACCTATCATGCACACTACTGAAAACACTGATGCAATAAAAAGTGGGACATGAGCATCACTTGCCTTGTGGAAGTTGGTATAGAAACACTCTCTTCACAAATAGAACGTTGCTCTCCGTACAATCTAAACAATACAAATAAATAACAATAAACAAGCAATTCACAAACATACAAACAAATACAACAAAATACAGTACAGAAGCATAACAATTTATTCCACTTGATTGATGTTAACATGGACAAGGTTTTGACACATAATTCAATATACAAAAAGCATTATGATCATATGGTTATTGTTTGGTCTTTTATGGACAAGTTCAAGTTTACCACAATAATTCAATTTATGAAAAGGAATTATAGTGGTTTGAGTTAGGTTTAACACATTATTCAATGTGCAAAAGATCTAAGTGATTGGTTATTGGGGTTTACCATTGGTGGTTAAGGGTTGTCAAGGAATATCACTTCACTCAATATACAAAATAAGTGGATGTGATATGGTCTAGGGTTTTAGAAAACAAATCCAAGACCAACATGATTCATTTCATGGCTTTGGTTGAGTAGGCTTGTATTAATTTACAATATGACTTGTAAATTTATAAGAGGTATTGGGCTTTTGATTTCTGGTTCAAAAGTTATTTTCCACATGGTTAACATAAATTGGGTATTGGTTTTTATCAAAATGATCATACTACAATTTTCCTAAAGGAGGTTTCATCAAACAATAATTAAGGTATAATGATTAATTACTATGGGTGGTTTACATGGCAAATATTACATGGAATGGGTTCTCTGGTCACAAATAGTTTGGGTACTGGATTCTATGGTATAAGGTTACTAAATGGAACAATTTCCCAGAAGAAAACTAATTAAAAGTATTTATAGAATTAAAACTAGGTGCAAAATACTCAAATGGTCATTTAAATTATAAACTCCATTTTAACTGGTTCAATTATTATTTTGGGACAGAGGGTATGAAATTACACATCCTAATGATTCCAAAAATATTTTATTTGCAATTTTTGGATTTGTAGAATTCGAAATATACCAAAATTCATCAAAAAAGAATATTTAAATTCTAACCAATTTAAGTTTTTCAAATTTGAATTTGGACAGTGCCAAAAGTTTCTACATGTTCAGGGGATTTCAAAAAGTCCAAGTTTGCTAAATTTTTCCATATGGATAAAAAGTTATGATGATTTGAAGTTTCAGGGGCTATTCTGCAAAATGCCAATTGATTCTCTATTCGGAATAAAACAGAAAAAGAACTGGCCATGTGGCGGTCTCCTATTGGCTGGAATTGCTGACTGGGCGCTGACTATGCGCTGGCGTGGCTACTGACTGGGCTAGCCACGCGGCTATCTGCTATTGGCCCGTACCCTTCGATTAGTACTTCTAATCGTGGTCGTTCGTGTAGATCCGACGGCACAGAGAAGGAAGGGAGCTCACCGGAGGGGATCTCGCCGAGAAATGGCACGCGGTGGCCGGCGCTTGCGGAATCTCGACGACAGCGATGTTCTGGTGGCTCCCTCGGCTCGGGAAGCAGACGACGAGAAGCAGAGCGATGGGAGGATGCGGGTGGTGACCTCAGCGCGCTTCTCCGCTTCCGGGAACGGCGGGAGGAGGTCGACAGAGGCGACGCGACGTCGGCGGTACAGAGACGAGCACGGCGCGGGCGATTTCCTGCGCCAAAATTGTGTCAATGGGACTCACAGCGTGCTCAAGGGAGAGGGGAGACAGGTTGAGGTTGTCTTGGGCTGTGGCGGTGGCTCACCTGGTCGGGATAGGAGGAGCACGACGGCGGAGGTGTCTTACGACGACGACGAAATTCTCGGGCCTCGGGGCATAAATTCGAGGGGAGAGGGAGGGGAACCCGAGAGGAGGAAAAGGGGAACTTGTGGAGGGGCTCGAGAGTGCTAGAGGATGTGCGGGGGAGGAGATCGTTGCGTCACCGTTTCGGCCAATCGTGGGCGCGGGAAAATCGGACGGAGGTGGGGGATGACAGGTGGGGCCGGGTGGTCAGTGAGAGGGGGAGAGAGAGATGGGCCGGGCTTCTGTTGGGCTGGCAGCGCACTGCGCTGAGCAACAGGTAGGTGATAGGCTGGATCGGTTCCTGGGCTGGCTCGCCCTTTTTCTTCTTCTGTTTTTGTTTTCTCTTTTTCTTTTCTGTTTTTATTTAGCAATTCATAACTTTTATCTTATAATTCCAAATTGTATGAAATTAATTTCTAAATACTTGTAAGTAAAAACTCCTTCATGTTTGGGTTGTTTTCAACACTTTTAAATTTTTAAATTTTGAAAATACAAATAATCCACTAATAGTACTTAAAACCATTTTTAAATAGAAAATAAAAAAATTAGAGATGGGAGTTTATAAGAATTACAGAAACATTCTAATAGTCAAATACTATTTTTGAAACCCATTTCAACTCATTTTCTTATTTTTATATTTTTAGAAAATGAGGGATTTACAAATAGCAACTTATGGTCATTTTCCACATAGAGAATAATTAATTGAAAATTTGCTCAATTATTAATTAGAAACACATGACCTTTGAGAATATGTTTCTCTAAGTCCTTTTCACAAAACAAAATGGTGGAAAACATTTTTCTAGTTAATAATAGGCATAGTAGTTGAAAAGTGATATGGTTAATTTTGGGATTTGAAAATATTTTCAAAATAATAGTCAGGTAGAAAACTATGGCTAATATAAGGTTTGATATAAAGAAGCAACCATTTTGAAATAAGAAAACTTATTTGAAAAATTTTAGGCTTTACAGAAAATAGAGGCACTTGGATTTTATTTCCAATAATATTGAAATATGTATTGTTTTCTTTTGTTTCTTGCATCTCATTTGGTTTTTGGTGACTTGTTTAACAAGAAAACAAAAAGTTTCAAATTTTTGTGATTTTTGAGTTTCTCCAAAATCAGGAATGTTACAGACTACCACCCTTAAAAGAAATCTCGTCCCGAGATTTGGGAAGGCTAGAAAGAAAGATGGGTTTGGGTAATTGGGCTGAAAAGAACTGGGTGGCTACCACCCTTAAAAGAAACTTTTGTGGGTAGTCTAAATTATTTTGTCCTCAGGTTGCTGAGTCTATCCTCTTCACCATCCATAATATCCTTTATAGCAATGTATCAACTCCTTGAGGGAAGTTGGGATATTGAATTCATGTTTTCAGTAGGTAGGAATCTATGTGTCCATATTCACCTCCAATAGGATGAGTCTATTCACTTTGCTTGGAATGTGGTTGCAATCAAGATGGATTGAGTAGAACTTTTCCTTGCATTAGAGCTCTAGATCAACATAATTTGTTGAACTACTTTGGACACTGAGGGGTCACTCTTTGGGTCAAATCAAAATCCTTGGGCAATCTAAACTCCACTTTAGCTTCTTGGATGTTGTCAGGACCAAAGAATTTTGTTTCACTTAGACCACTCCACAGCAAAGTGTGGTGCATTTTCTTCTCATACAGAGCTTCAAAAGGTTCCATCTCAATACTAGCTTGATAACTGTTGTTGCAGGAAAAATTCTGCATATGGTAAGTTGTCATCCCAACTAGATCCATATTATAATGTACACACACTCTGCATATCCTCTAGAATCTGGTTCACTCTCTTAGTTTGACCATTTGTTTGAGAATGAAACACTATGCTGAACTCTAGTCTGGTTACTATAAACTCATGTATTTTCTTCCAGAAGTGTGAGGTAAACTGGGTACCCCTATCAGACACAATACTCTTTGGAACACCATGTAGATAGACAATCTTTTTCATGCATATATCAGCCAACTTAGCACTGTTGTAAGTGGTCTTTACTGGTATAAAGTGCGCTATCCTTGTCAGACGGTCAACCACTTCCCAATTAGAATCATACCCTGATTTCATCCGAGGTAATCCAGTGATAAAGTCCATATTATAATTGTTCTCGTTTCCTTGGCGATCTTTCATCATGTTGTTGTATCCCTTGAGTGCAAACACCATGCTATTTCTAACGAAACTCTCATGGTAGGCAATATCTTCCATTGCATGATTCCTCCAAGATTAGCTTTGTCCTCACCGAAGTTTAGTACGTTTCGGCAACACTTGCCTAACAAAGGGTTATAATAATATTCTACCATTCTATGGTTCAAGCTATTTAACGTCGTCTCTCTAATAGGTATGTCACTCAGATTTACCATTCCTCATAGCAAGAGTTAATAATGTGAGTAGTCATCATGGGGGCCAATCCATGTTGCACTCAATCATTACCTTTGTACTTAGATTGGTGAATCTCGTATGATAACACTAGGTCAGTTCACTTGTCTAACAGATAGTTTCCCACCTGTAAGACAAATCTGAGCTAAACTATCGTTTCTCCAACTATTGGGGTTGCGTAAACTCTTGCACTTTCAGCTGAGTAGTTGCCACTTCTTCGTATGATCTTCTGGTGTAGCAAGTTATCCAAGAATTTAGCTCATGTGAATCAGACTCCATATGTCCATTATCACTAGTTGATAAACTTGCCTCTCCTTAGGAGGGTGGTGGCTTGATCATATATGTGATTGTTCCTTCACACACAAGAACAGAATCCTGGGATCTTTGGTATTCCTCAATTGGATGGTTGTCTCAAAAGGTGCTCTTGGGTGTTAAGTCAGTTGTTGCACTCCAACTTAGAAACTCACTATGGTTGGTAAAGGGGTATGGTGTTGGGTTTGGTTTGGTTTGGTTTAGCATGGATGAGTAGAGATTAGAAAGAGACTAAAGAAGGTTCCTACCCAAACACACCAGAGGAAGGCAAATCATCTTACAAGCAACATCTAACAAGCATATAGCAAACATTCATCACCTCCAATCATCAAGGTTTAACAAACAACCTAGTATTGTCATAACACAAACAATTGTATGACCAATACACTAACACGTTAACGTTGTTCTAACAAGGTAACTAAATTGGTGGTCTCATCTATATATTCTTGAGTTTCTTCAAATCCTCCTCTCAATGCCTTGAGGTGTTTATGATTGTTATGAAGTCTAGGTATAACTCCAAGTTTCTTCAATGGTCTTGAGTGTAGATCTCATGTTCAAACCAAAAGGTCAGGTGAAAACTATTCCTTTCACTCCATGATTTTTCACCAACCTTGTCTTGGTGGAACACAAGAGGTAGGTCATCTATAACAAGAGAAGAATATTTTCAAGGTGAATAATAGATGAGAGGATATGAGAAAGATTAAGATGTGATGTTTTGTTTCTATAAGTTTGAAGAAAGTAGATTTTCAATCCTACGGTCGTTTCCAAACTTAGGGTCTCGATCCTACAGGCAACACTATGCTCTGATACCATTTTGTAGCGCCCTACCTTTTGATAAAGGTAGAACACCTGTGTATCCTGCTATTCCCGGGATCTCTGATAGCATACACATGACAAAATGAAATATTCATTGCAATAGCATCATTCTACATCGTTGATCCAGTGGATAAGAAATAAAATAAACTTACAATTGGCATAGTCATCATGGACTAGCCCAATTAACAGGGCTTCAAAGTAAACACGGCGGAAAAAATACATCAATGAGCCTTCTTCATCTTCATGCGCCACAGGCAGAACATGTTGGCGATAGACTCGAGATCCTAAACGAAATCCTCACTCGTCTTCAAATCCATCTGCACGTTGGAATATGCAGCCCCTGCGAGGGAGGAAGTCAGTACAAACAATGTACTGGCAAGTGACACTTGTATGGTGGCAGTTTTGAGGAATAACTAGCTACATGATATTTGGCTGGTGGAGTCTGGGCTATTTGCATAAAGCCAGTTTTGTCCTATGTTTGATAAAAATTTGTAAATCTCATGAAAATCAACATGGGTAGACACACCATGTAGTTTAATAAAGGCATCATGGGTAGACACACCATGAAATTTGATAAAGTCATCATGGGTAGACACACCATGAAGTTTGAAAATCATCATGGGTAGACACACCATGAAGTTTGAAAATCATCATGGGTAGACACACCATGAGTTTGAAAAGGTAACACAGAGGGGTAGACACACCATGTGCTCTAGGAAAAGGTTACTACCAAGTTTTAATTCATTCAGAAAAGATGAGGAGATCCTTCAGCACCAACTATGTTTAGTTTGCTCAACTCGCCCATAACCGGGGACACGGCTAAGATCTTAGTTTTTTAACTCTGCAGAGGTTGTGCACTTTCACCTTGAGACTCATTTTCCCCGAGAGAAAAATGATACAAGATCTTTGGGAAGAGGGATTCAACCATACCAGTATTGACTCGTTGCTCCTAAAATTCCACCATCCAATGTCAATACAACAGGAGGAACCCCCACAACTTACTTAATCTTGGCAGAGCCCATATTACCTCAAGGCTGCACTGGAAGCTAACTATACATGGAAGACCTACAGATCTCTTTAGTCCTGGGTGGCAATCCACAAGTGTACCCTCAGGTGACAACCACCACATCCATGGCCCTGGGAGTGACCCAGGTGACAACCACCATAGACATGGCCCTGAGTAGCCACTCAACATAATCCAAGCAATTACCAATCCACCCAGGTGTTTCATTGGGTTGTTAAATTTCAATTTTCAAAGTATCACAACCCAATAAATAGCAGCAACAGTTGTGATATTGTTCTAGTATAGCTAAACAGTACCTAGCAGGGGTTTCAGGTTGGCTACACACTACTAGGTGTTCTGAGCATAGCATATACTTGGAAAATAATAATATCACCTATCATGCACACTACTGAAAACACTGATGCAATAAAAAGTGGGACATGAACATCACTTGCCTTGTGGAAGTTGGTATAGAAACACTCTCTTCACAAATAGAATGTTGCTCTCCGTACAATCTAAACAATACAAATAAATAACAATAAACAAGCAATTCACAAACATACAAACAAATACAACAAAATACAGTACAGAAGCATAACAATTTATTCCACTTGATTGATGTTAACATGGACAAGGTTTTGACACATAATTCAATATACAAAAAGCATTATGATCATATGGTTATTGTTTGGTCTTTTATGGACAAGTTCAAGTTTACCACAATAATTCAATTTATGAAAAAGAATTATAGTGGTTTGAGTTAGGTTTAACACATTATTCAATGTGCAAAAGATCTAAGTGATTGGTCATTGGGGTTTACCATTGGTGGTTAAGGGTTGTCAAGGAATATCACTTCACTCAATATACAAAATAAGTGGATGTGTTATGGTCTAGGGTTTTAGAAAACAAATCCATGATCAACATGATTCATTTCATGGCTTTGGTTGAGTAGGCTTGTATTAATTTACAATATGACTTGTAAATTTATAAGAGGTACTGGGCTTTGGATTTCTGGTTCAAAAGTTATTTTCCACATGGTTAACATAAATTGGGTATTGGTTTTTATCAAAATGATCATACTACAATTTTCCTAAAGGAGGTTTCATGAAACAATAATTAAGGTATAATGATTAATTACTATGGGTGGTTTACATGGCAAAGATTACATGGAATGGGTTCTCTGGTCACAAATAGTTTGGGTACTGGTTTCTATAGTATAAGGTTAAATGGAACAATTTCCCAGAAGAAAACTAATTAAAAGTATTTATAAAATTAAAACTAGGTGCAAAATACTCAAATGGTCATTTAAATTATAAACTCCATTTTAACTGGTTCAATTATTATTTTGGGACAGAGGGTATGAAAGTACACATCCTAATGATTCCAAAAATATTTTATTTGCAATTTTTGGATTTGTAGAATTTGAAATATACCAAAATTCATCAAACCAGCATATTTAAATTCTAACCAATTTAAGTTTTTCAAATTTGAATTTGGACAGTGCCAAACGTTTCTACATGTTCAGGGGATTTTAAAAAGTCCAAGTTTGCTAAATTTGTCCATATGGTTAAAAAGTTATGGTGATTTGAAGTTTCAGGGGCTATTCTGCAAAATGCCAATTGATTCTCTATTCGGAATAAAACAGAAAAAGAACTAGCCATGTGGCGGTCTCCTATTGGCTGGAATTGCTGACTGGGCGCTGACTATGCGCTGGCGTGGCTACTGACTGGGCTAGCCACGCGGCTATCTGCTATTGGCCCATACCCCTTCGATTAGTACTTCTAATCGTGGTCGTTCGTGTAGATCCGACGGCACAGAGAAGGAAGGGAGCTCACCGGAGGGGACCTCGCCGAGAAATGGCACGCGGTGGCCGGCGCTCGCGGAATCTCGACAACAGCGATGTTCTGGTGGCTCCCTCGGCTCGGGAAGCAGACGACGAGAAGAAGAGCGATAGGAGGATGCGGGTGGTGACCTCAGCGCGCTTCTCCGCTTCCGGGAACGGCGGGAGGAGGTCGACGGAGGCGGCGCGACGTCGGCGGTACGGAGACGAGCACGGCGCAGGCGATTTCCTGCGCCAAAATTCCGTCAATGGGACTCACGGCGTGCTCAAGGGAGAGGGGAGACAGGTGGAGGTTGTCTTGGGCTGTGGCGGTGGCTCACCTGGCCGGGATCGGAGGAGCACGACGGCGGAGGTGTCTTACGATGACGACGAAATTCTTGGGCCTTGGGGCATAAATTCGAGGGGAGAGGGAGGGGAACCCGAGAGGAGGAAAAGGGGAACTTGTGGAGGGGCTCTAGAGTGCCAGAGGATGTGCGGGGGAGTAGATCGTGGGGTCACCGTTTCGGCCGATCGTGGGCGCGGGAAAATCGGACGGAGGTGGGGGATGACAGGTGGGGCCGGGTGGTCAGTGAGAGAGGGAGAGAGAGAGATGGGCCGGGCTTCTGTTGGGCTCGCAGTGCACTGCACTGAGCAACAGGTAGGTGATGGGCTGGCTCGGTTCCTGGGCTGGCTCGCCCTTTTTCTTCTTTTGTTTTTGTTTTCTCTTTTTCTTTTCTGTTTTTATTTAACAATTCATAACTTTTATCTTATAATTCCAAATTGTATGAAACCAATTTCTAAATACTTGTAAGTAAAAACTCCTTCATGTTTGGGTTGTTTTCAACACTTTTAAATTCTTAAATTTTGAAAATACAAATAATCCACTAATAGTACTTTAAACCATTTTTAAATAGAAAATAAAAAATTTAGAGATGGGAGTTTATAAGAATTACAGAAACATTCTAATAGTCAAATACTATTTTTGAAACCCATTTCAACTCATTTTCTTATTTTTATATTTTTAGAAAATGAGGGATTTACAAATAGCAACTTATGGTCATTTTCCACATAGAGAATAATTAATTGAAAATTTGCTCAATTATTAATTAGAAACACATGACCTTTGAGAATATGTTTCTCTAAGTCCTTTTCACAAAAAAAATGGTGGAAAACATTTTTCTACTTAATAATAGACGTAGTAGTTGAAAAGTGATATGGTTAATTTTGGGATTTGAAAATATTTTCAAAATAATAGTCAGATAGAAAACTATGGCTAATATAAGGTTTGATATAAAGAAGCAACCATTTTGAAATAAGAAAACTTATTTGAAAAAAGTTTGGGCTTTACAGAAAATAGAGGCACTTGGATTTTATTTCCAATAATATTGAAATATGTATTGTTTTCTTTTGTTTCTTGCATCTCATTTGGTTTTTGGTGACTTGTTTAACAAAAAAACAAAAAGTTTCAAATTTTTGTGATTTTTTAGTTTCTCCAAAATCAGGGATGTTACAAGTATCGTGCGCACACCGCGTCGCTTACTTCCAATATCTCCATGGCCATCTCATATCCCTCTATCCAGTCTGCAGGCTCCATGTTAGGCGTGTAATTCACAACTCTGCGAGGCCCTTTAAAACCAGTTGGTATTCTCTCGTTCCTGATTGCAGGACTGAGGCATTGGATTCCAATCCTACGGGACCCGGCTTGAGCTGGGTTTGAGACCGTGATTTGAGCCGGGTTTTGAACATGAACTGGATTCCTGTTTTCTCGTTCTGCAATTCTATGTCCTGTATTTAGGACTCTGGGCGCATAAGATACTGTTTGCCTGGGTGGGTTATGCTGCTGTCGGTTAGCGTTGCTGGATCCTTGGCAGAGCCGTCCTACTATGATAGGGGGTCGAGTGTATCTAGTCCTGATTACTGTAATTTAACTGCTGAACCACTGCTGTTTGTAGCATCTCAATAGCCCTCTGAGCTTCAACTGCCATAGGGTTATTGGGGTCAACTGGGATCTATGCCAGACTAGTGGTTGCCGCCCAAATGTTATCCATCGGATTATTGAAGTGACCCGGAGGCGTATGAAACCTTTCTTGAAGGGGCTGCGCTGGAGTTGGCACTGGATTCGGGCTGCCATGCGGCTGGATGGATGGCTGGAAACGTGCTGGATGGACCGGAGCGAGGATAACTGGCGAATTCGTGGGGTAACCTGGGCCAGCCGGGTTACGAGCTACAGGGTTCCCACCCGGGGGCGTAAACAAATTATGGAGATTAGTAGGCTCGAGTCCTACCGCGAACCCGTTGTTCAAACGAGTATGATGACGTCTATTCTGTATTGAGGCTAGCTCCCTTTGCCTGAAAGTTATGTGAATTCCTTCCCTATCCAGACGTGTGGCCTCCTCCAGAACCTCTAACCGAGATTTGTTTATGCAGGTGGCTTCCCTCTCGATTTCTCGATGGGCATGAGTTATTTCTTGTCGGAGTCTTTCTATCTCCGTGTTGCGTTGATCAAGGTTTTCTGGGGTGATCGGTGTTGCCAAAATCTCATTTAATGAATCCATTGCAGCCATCAGCTCAGGCCTCGGGTTATACGACGCGAGCCCGGTCAAGTCGATCACTGTTTCCCCTGGTCTAGAGCTGGTTATTCCATGTCCTGTCGAGGGCGTCATCGCTGGTCCTCCTGGGGCTACCGTTGGCCCGGTTGGTGCTGTGTCTGTAATGAGGTCAAAACCTCGTTTCTAATCAGGTTTCCCTCCGAGTCATACCTGGGCTTGGTTGGTCACGTGGGACCAGCCATGTAAACAGCGGCATGGTGAGTTGCCTCAGTGAAACCTTGCGTATCCAATTCCAGGTCTCCTCCTAGCCGATCTCCAAAGAGCTGGTGGATCGAGCCTGTTTCATCGTGATCGTCATTGTTACCAACTTAGGACTCCCCATCGGAATCCACTGCCATGGTCTTCTCAGATACCGAATCTGATAGTTGGTCCGGTTCTGAAGTTGTTGTCCCGACATACCCAATGAAGACATGGATTTTCCCAAAGGGGACGTGAAGTCCTCACTCCACGGAGGCGAACTCGGGGCCCCACGTGTCATGATTGTAATAGTTTCCACGCCGGCTCCTCCTGAGCCGGCCTATTGCGAGCTTGAAGATCCCAGGTAGTGCTCCTTCCGAAAAGACGAATCTTCCGCGAGCAGGCCCCACGGTGGGCGCCAACTGTCGTGGTGTTGTCACGGCAAGTGTCCTCATGCGAGAACTGAATTTCGAGGCCATTGCTACTAAGCGAAACTTCGAAAGGGTTGAGATGGAAACGAGAAACGCGAGTTTACCCAGGTTCGGCCCCTCTATTGAGGGTAAAACCTACTCCTGTTTTCTTACTATCAGGGAACCAAGTCTCGATTACAAAGGGCGATTCTGGCTCTCGATGTCTCGAGTTACTTTGCTATCGACTTAGAACTTGTCTTTCTACGTCCCAGGATCTCGCCTTATAAAGTGGACGAGACCTCCGGGTTACAAGGGAGTCCGGGTCACGCCCGTCCTCAGAGTCCTAGTTCCCTTTGGTTCTTGATCATGTTGGTCCGGTTCTTCGTATGATCTGGCTACTCCTGGGTCGGCCTTGAATTGCTCTCCGGGCTCCCGAGCTTCGCCTTCTAACCTGGGCCTTGGGCCGGTTCCTTAATTCAGTCCGGGTTATACTCACCGCAACCCGGCTCTTCCTGACTTAACCTGACCCTGCTTAACATGACCCGGGTCAATCACCTTAAACCGGACGAGACGATTCCCGGCTTATATCGGTGGCCGGTAAGGCTCCCCCTTACCTATTCCCCCAACAAGTCATGTCATTAGAAACTAAAATTTCCCCCTTGTGCATGAGCACTATAGGTACTAAACTAGGATCCTCTCCAAACTCTCTCAAGTCTTCTTTGGTGGCTAACATTGTCAAAAGGCTCACTCCCTTACTTTTACCACTCGTCCTAGATTTGTTTTCACCCACAGAATTTGTGTTTTCTCTCTTCTCATCTCTCTCACTTTCTTTCTCAAGATTCACTTCAACTTTTTGTCTAGACTCATTCACAATCTGTTGTGGTGTCATAGGCCTCAAGATAATATCCTTATTATTCCAATTCAATTGGTATGTGTTTGCTCTCCCATTGTGTGTAACCTTTCTGTCGAATTGCCAAGGCCTCCCAAGTAATAGGTGACAAACAGACATGGGAACCACATCACAATCAATTGTATCCTTCTGTGGTCCAATTTGAAACTCCACTCTCACAATTTGGCATACTCTGATTTCTTCCTTGTCATTGAGCCATTGAATATAATATGGATGTGGGTGTGGAATATATCTCAATCTTAACTTTGCACATAAATCCTTGCTTGCTAAATTTCTGCAACTCCCTCCATCAATGATCACCTTGCAAGCCATTTGAGGACCAACAATTGCCTTGGTTTGAAATAGATTGCATCTTTGGCTCTCATCACTAGGAACAATACTCAAATCTTGTGTGCAAACAATGGTTGGATAATTTGTAGCATAAGCATCAACGGGACCATCCTCATCATATGTATCCTCCTCATTAGGATCAGCATCATCTCCAGTCTCATACTCATCATCAGCATTAATAATCATGATTTTCTTGTTTGGGCAATCCCTCTTAAAGTGTCCTTTTCCTCCACATGTATGGCAAGTCATGTCTCTATTCCTTGTAGGAGGTGTAGCACCACTAGAACCCGAAGTAGAAGGTGTTGTTTTCTTTGCACTTGAGGTGCTTGTCTCGGGTTTGGTACTAGAATTCCCACGGGTTGCAGCAATTGGAGGTGTAGGTGGTGAGAAAACAGATTTTTGAGATGAGAAACTCCTCCTTACACTCACTTGTACCTCCTCATTGAGCCTCTTCTCGGCCTCACATGCTTGATGCAACAATTCACTCATATTGGCATATTGGACATGCCTCACAATGCTCTTAATTTTGAATTGCTCGTTTTTATACTTTTTCCTTTTTCTCTATTTTTTTGATTTTTTCAATGCCTTTGAATCAACTAGGAGCAAAAAAATCATGGAAAACAGAAAGGTGGACAGATTTGATCAAATTGAGCAGCCTGCAGAGCAATTAAACAGCTAGTCTTATGGGTTTTAGTACCTAATATTTGTTGTAGAAAGGCAGTGGCTAAGGCTAAAAAAGATCAGCACAAGAACCTAGAGATATAATTCGGAATAACGAAAGTAAAACTAAAGAAAACAGATGAAAAACGAGCTCACGGCAGAAGTATTGGTCACGGCAGAAAAACTGCACGTTTTGTGCCATACGGCAGCAAAACTGCACGTTTTGTGCCATACGGCAGCAAAACGGAGCGAAAAATGCTTCAGGGCAGCACGCGCTGGTGTTGCGGGTGGGCGCGAGCGTGGGATTTTTATGGCGCGGGTAAGGCGAAACCGAGTGGCGCTAGGGGTGGTGCGGGCGAGTGGCAGCGGCGGTGGCAGCGTTTCGACGCGGTTTTGGCACCACGGCAGGGAATCCGACTGTGGCTAGGAAGCGGGAGCGACAGGGAATTGGCGTGTTCTCTGCCGCAGGTACGAAACGGATTTGAATCCGAATTTGACAAGGATATCGAGATCAAACAGCACCACTATTTTCCGCACCTAAAAACAACTCGAAAAACTAGATCAACTTGGAACAAGCTGTAGGTCCAGACTTTCCCGAGAGGTGAACACATGGCAGGAATTTATTTTTGGGAGAATTTTCGGTATAGATCTAAACAAAAGATAACTAGATGAACCCTAACCCTAATAGATGAAAAACTAAAAACAGAAAAAACAGATACACAAATCAACAATAAACAGCAATTAGAGTAGCAATTTGGTGTTGATCTAGGCTCTGGCAAAAACTAACCCTAATATTTTTGGCTTTTTCTGGATACGAAATAAAAACAACTATCTAAGGATAAATTTTCTCACCGAGTAAACTTGAGAATCTGATACCAATATGATATGGGGTGACCCAATCTTCTCAATGAGCTTCTCTCTCTTTTTGTGGATTTTCTGGATTTTGTGATAACTAGTGCTACACTAAGACCTCTCACTCGACTGACCCATGTTGCCAGATGAACCAACAATCAAGCCCTTTGGATATTATCAACTACACACTCTTGCACAAGTAATCAAAGATCACAAGTGGTCCTGTATCCCCCTATTCCCAATGGAATAATAAGATATCACGCAACTTTGCAATGGTAAGCTTCAAGTAGTATGCTTGGCAGCAATACAAACTAGAGGCTAGGGTTTTTGTATTTGGTTTAAACTGGATCTAATCTCCCAACTCGCAGGAGGGGAGTATATAAGAGGGAGGGGTGCGGCCACAAGGGGTTCCTTGTGCAAGCATCAATATCTCTTGGACTAGACTCCTACTTGGACTCTAAGAGAGGATACAAACCGATCCACCATTAAGGGATTCGGCCAATTATGGTATACAAACCATACCTACTATGAGTAGGCTTTCTATATGGCGCATTGATATTCAATGGGGCGCCCTCCTCATGTTTTCCATCCTCCTAAGTGTGGAATAACAAGCTGGTAATTGTTTTACACACTTGCATGATTGTTTTCACCATCTTGTACATTTGTTTTCACCATGGTAGTCTTGTTTTCACCATCTTGTGATCTTGTTTTCACCATGGTACATTTGTTTTCACCACTTGTAATCTTGTTTTCCAGTATCTCCATGTTGTTTTCCAGCTCCTCTTGGTTGTTTTCTTCATCCATGTTTGTGTTATCAATAAACCCGATCATACATAAATGCATAGACTTAGGCAGTATAAAATTCTCATTATCACAAATATAATAATCTATGAGGAGTGAATTCACCGGTTGTTCTAGTAGCTTGGTCCTTGACCTTGTCATAGGTCCAAGTCTCACTTCATCTTGTTTAAGTGGCAATGTACTAGGGATGTCCTCATCAGATTCATAGCTTTCAAAGTAACATTCATTCAGATAATAAAGCATGTGCTAAACAAAGAAGGATGGAAAACATGATTGAATAAATTGACATATGGATGATGAGATCACAACAACTCAAATGCTTGCTGGAGACAGAAGGAAATCGGTTTACTGACTCAACATAAAAGTAAAAGATAGGCCCTTCGCAGAGGGAAGCATTGACTACTCATGTGCTTGAGCTTTTATTTTAATAAACAGAGGTATAAAATGCATGACGCTCCTCCCGTCCATCTTACACAAACCATGGCTAACCGAATCCTCGGGTGCCTGCCAACAATCACAAACCGTGGAGGAGTGTCTAAATTTTTAGAGGTGTATATTTATGTCAACGAATGGCAAACAGAAAATACAGTACGTCACAAGCCAACTAGACTCACAAGAGCGGTTCCCATAGAAGGACGCAACTAGTATAGAAGGTCATCCCTCTTTCTCTTTTGTTTACACAATTATGCTTTGACTGATAAATCAGGGGCAAAAAGAGTGAAGAGAATTTGTATTATTATTTGGGGCTGGGCACCCCGCTGCCAGCCCTTCTAGCATTTGGATAAGAGGATGAAGCCACTAGTCCAGGTGTATGAGTCCAATCAACAAGTGAGATAAAGATTCTCTATTTGCATCCTCATGAGTTAAAACAGGAACACAAAACATGAGTAATTTGAAAGTTTTAAAGGTAGCACATGAGCAATTTACTTGGAGTGGCGGTGAAATACCACATGTAGGTAGGTATGGTGGACACAATGGGCAAGGTTTTGGGGTTTAAGGTTTGGATGCACGAGAAGCATTCCCTCTCAGTACTGGGTTTTTGGCTAGCAAGGCTGGGTAGCAAGCATAAGAGTTGAAGGAAAACAAACAAATATACATATGATGAAACCAATAATGCAATCTTAATTGAAAGCACAAGCGATCTTAACTTGTGAATACTAAGTTTATGAGCTAATAGGCAAATTCCTCTTTCTTATACTAGCAACTCAAATTATTATTTCTGCTGACCCAAGCTAAGTTTGCCAAAACCAACTAGATTAACTTGATGATCTCTAGAGTGATACCAAATACTAATAGCAAGCTCAACCATATGACAGAAGTTGAAAACTGAAATAATGTGCATAGAAAGTAAATGATGAAACTTCTCATTAATATTTCAAACCGGCAACTCACACCAACGGATACACCGATAACCAACTAGGGAGAGACACTTCCATACTGCAAACCATACTATATGATAACTTCTCTACTCTTTATATGCCTCTACTAAAAAAGTAAAAAGATGAAAGATAGTGATGTGATACCGCGGCACTCCCCCCAAGCTTGGAACAAGCCGAGGGGATGCCAAAACCAATGACGAATCAATTCTTCGGTGGTGGTGGTGAATCCTTCTCGATGAGCTCATCAACTGGTTTCTTCAGATCTTCAATAGCGAACGTAAGCATACGCATCACCTCGGTATTGCGATCAACACAGTTTTCATGCTTGTCAGATTTTGAATCCCAGCCACAAAGATTTCCCCCCCCACTCTTCCTTAGGTTGTGAGCTTTGTTGGGGGGATGATAACCCGGAAGGCCCATGTCTGGGATGACACCCGACACAGGGGAAGAGAAGTTCTAGAAAACCCGAGAGGCGGTGTAAACCGTGGAGTCCAAGACTTGGGGGTAACAAGAGGACTCCGAGTAGGACTCTAGCCGCGTCTTGTAAGGAAAGCGAGGAAACCGGGTGTTTTATAAGCCGGTTCTCCTGGCATAGATAGAGAGACTAAGAGATTTCGAGTAGAAACCCTAGATTCAAGGTATACGAGAGCAAGTATTTGTAACCCTAGATTTGGGGTCTCGGCGACATTGCAGTCCGAGCCTCTAGATCGATAGTTAATAAGATCCCAGCTGGAAGTAAGCTATTATCTCCAATGGAGAGGTTGAACCAGGATAATCCTTGCTTCCAATTCGAGCTAAACCCTCTCCCAAACACCAGAGTCGATTTGCCCCCAAACTAAGTTACCCCTGGTAACGTCTGCCGTGACTATCCCACGACAGTTGGCGCCCACCGTGGGGCCTACGTCCAAAGGTGTTTATATCACGGGAGAAGCTCTGGAAAGCATGAAGAACCTTGTTGTCGGCGAGATCGTCACCAACCCCGAAGGAGAGAAGATTGTCGACGATTCTGGCTGGGGACCAGAGTCGGATTTGCTGGAAATCGGATCTGTCATCACGATCGGCCGCGTCAACGTCTTTGTGGGTATGGTACGTACGTCGGGTTTAGTTGCTGACACTAATGAGTATGATTCTGTGTCAGGGGCCGCCACTCGCGTTCAGTCGGATGGTGAAGAGTCGGTAGGCATGGTAGAACCGGAGGAAGCACCCACCATGAAGAGGGAACTGCCGGAGGAGCCGGCATGGACCCCGCGTGGCCGGGTCAATGAAGACGATGATACCGAATCTATCTTGCATTTGCTCGAAGATTGATATGAGGAGGATAGCTGCGAGGAAGAAGAGTATGAGTCTTCACTGGGCATTGCGCGTCGAGTCGCGGTTTAGACAGCCCCTGCGATAAATCTAAACCAGGGTGTTGTGACCTTAGCCGCGGCTGGTGCGGCGCAAGCGCTGGCCTAACAACAGATGCCGGTTAATGGAGACCCGGCCGGAGCCCGGGTCGATGGCGAGCAAACATCCGTCACCAGCGAAACAGGCGAAACCGCTCATCACAGGAACATGTTCGGGTTTAGGACGAACAGAACAGTCGGGGCGGGAACATCACATCCACCAAATCCGGCTCTATTCAGCAACAACTTGATCTTGGATCCCACAGTGTTGGCCATGGTGATAACCCTAGAGAACGCAGCGGCCCGGGCCAGAGACCTGGATGTAGCCCGTCGAGTGTTAGAACAGCAAAGGAGAGATGTAGAGGCCGAGAAATTGCAGATGGCTGCGTGTCAGCATCATTTAGATGAGTTAGAAGACCGTATACAGGCACAAACGACTAGGGTATGTAATCAGAGGCATCAAACGAGACTGCCAGCGGCAGGTGGAGCCCTACAGCCGGCCGCATTGTTTGTCACACCTCAGGATCAGCCGATCCCGATTGTGAACCCAGGAACCGGGTATGCAGGAGCGACGCTCGGAGGACAGCCGGCAAACGTACCAACCGGGTCACCTGTGCTACCCGTTGGGGTGCCTGGGGGCAATACTGTGCAGCCACAGCCTTTACGATTCCATACCCCACCGGGTCACTTCAACAACCCTATGGACAACGTGTACGCCGCAACTTTAGTGTCGTGGGATAATCACGGCAGACGTTACCAGGGGTAACTTATCTTGGGGCAATTCGACTCTGGTGTTTGGGAGAGGGTTTCGCTCAGGGGAAATCATGCTATCAATCGATCTGGTAGCTCTGGCAATCAAGTCGCCGAGTCTCCGATCTAGGGTTATAATATCAGCTCTCGTATTACAGGGATGCTCGAATACCTGGTGAAGCTCCCTCTCTCTAACCCTGGGAGCCGGCTTATATCTTATCTGGCTCCCTGGCTTCCTATACAAGGCACACCCGGAATCCTACTCGGAAACCGCACTCAAACCCTAAGTTTCCTAACAGTAACCCCAAAGGCCGGGTTACTGGGCCTGCGTTCCTTCTTGGCCCTTCTAGAAACTCCTCTTCCTTGAGCCGGGTCTTGCGCGATTCCCTTTGGGCCGGGTTACACCTTGACGTTAGCCTACCGGGTTATCATCCCTCCATCAGTAGTCCCCAGAATAGCTTGGGCTTCACGGAACCAACCATGAAGCGCACGCTATTCCCTGCAAAACAATAAACATACAAGTCCATAAAATACCGGGTTAGAGCGCTTTGATAATAGCTAGGCCTTACTCTGTAGGTGGTCCATATAGTAACCCGGTTTTTCCCGAGTCAAACATCATTTTCCCGGGTCAACGCTCCGAGAAAACACAATAAGACCCGGACTCGCACCATCTGCCAATCAGTCCGTATATCGCGTTCGCACTCCGTTTCAATATCTTTCCGGATATCCCGCAACGGGTACCTTCAATGCTTATCCCAGAATATCCGGCCAAATAATGTTTCTCCGAAATTTTGGCTCTTGCCGCCCAACCCTAGGGCACTTTCCCTCCCTGTACCTATAAATAGGCACCCAAGGGTCACTTTTCAGATCCGTTCACCATTTCCCCCCTATCCTTTCATCTCCACCTCTTCTCGGCGCCCGCGACCTCGAGCCCGCACTGCCGCGCCGCCCGCGAGCACGCTATCGGAATCGAGCCGCCGCCGTCCGCTCGCCCCTGCACGCGCCCGTGACGCCGTTGATCTCCGCCGCCGTGCCTCGAGCAGCTCACCGGAGATCCCTAGGAGCTGCCGCCGCCGGGCCATCCGCCGCCACCGCGTTCCCATCTTGACCCTACCGGTAAGCTCCTTCGCTCCCTTGGATTTAGTCCTTAATTTCACGCGAGTAGATGGGATCTAGTTTCGCTTCTAGATGCTCTTCTTATTTATCATTGGTTGAACACTCCATACCTCGCTCTTCCATGGACAATGCTTGGTTTAAATCCAATTGTGCACTTCACAACACATCTTCATCACTTGCAATCGCAATCTTTCCCGTATATTTTCTCGACTAGATCCAATCCGCTAGAATTTCTTGCAAGTATTTCTTACTAAGTCGGGTAACTGCCGATTCCGGGTCTCAAGTTGTTCATACTCTGCATTTGTCTTCTTTTTAGATCACACACATGGCACCTAAGGCCAGCGCTAAGCTGAAGGGGAAACACCCGGCCGACAAGCAAAAGCCGAGTCAATCGATCTCCGCCAACTGGGCGAGATCGACCGTGACCAAGGCTAAGCTGGACGAGCTCGCAGAGTCGGGTGTTCTGCCCGCCCGGGAGAACATCCACTGGAGGGTACCTGGAGAGGAGACCCGGCCTTCTCCGGGTATTGACGAGGTGGTGGTCTTCGTCGAACATGTGATCCGGGGTTTCCGCCCCCCGGGTCACCCCTTCTTCCGCGAACTCCTGGACCACTACAAGCTCCGGGTATTCGACATCGGCCCCAACTCTATGCTTAATATCACCCACTTTATCGTCTTGTGAGTCGTATCTATGCGTTCCTCCGAATCTAGCTCTTTTCCTTGAACTATTCCAATGCAAGCCGTGCCGAGAGACCGGTGACGGGGCCCTCCTAGTTTGTGGTGGAAATATTCCCTCATGCCGACTCTGGGTCTCAGTTCTCACGTCAAACATTGGCAGAAAACTTATTTCTACTGCCAGGATACTTCCTCAGCCGGCGAAAAGCCACTTCCGGGTTTCACCAACGACCTCCTCAATCTGTCCGATAGTTTCGGCTCCTTTGCTCCCGAGGCCGAGAGGCAATCTATCCAGCCCCTCCTACACAAACTAGCCGTACTGTCGGCCCACGGTCTCCTTGGGCTCAATCTAATCAAAACATGGGTAACTTATCGGATTCAACCCAACAGTGTCCGGCCCAAACTCATGTGCGGCTATTTCGGGCACGTCACCGATTCTCTTCGCTATTCGTTGAGGAATTACCCGGCCTCGGATGCGAACAAGATCATGAAAAATTTCTTGGCCGAGAGGCTGGAGGTGATCCGGAACATAGCCGGCATGGACCCCTACACACGGGATAACCCGGCTCCAGCAGTAAGAACCGGTTATCACCCCTTTATCCGACTAACACTTTTCTTGTACAATCATTAACTTTTGTCACTGTATTTTTTCTCAGGAAGATGATGCTTTTTGGAAGATAGTTACCCCTCCTCCCTCCGAAAACTCGGAAGAGGACGAGGAGCCGGCTGATTCCGATGAAGGTAACATCCGAGTCTCGCTCATTTCCTTTCTCATTATCTTATCTGGGCCAACTTTTTCCTCTTTACCAACAATGTACCTTACTTGCCAGAGCTAGAGGACAAAGAGGAAACACAATCGGACAAGAGCGAAGCTGAGCCAGAAGTGGAGGTCGGGGCAAAGAGGAGGACCCGGGGAGTTGTCTTCAAGGTGCCTTACTCCTCTATTGACTCCAAACCATACTCGTACGCTAACATGTGCGAACTTAACCAACATTTGATCAATTCATCACGCTTGAAGGAACCCGCCCTAGTCAAGCATAGGGTAACCCAGAACTGTCCGGGTGACGATCCTATTCACCCGGGCATCCCTTCATCCCCCGCTCGCAAAGCCGGTATTCCCCAAACTCATTCTTCCCACCTTCCTCAGAGATATCCCTCTCCAAATCATCCACTAGCCGGACAAATCCGGGTCTCACTTTCCAACTCCTTATAAGCTTCTTCCGGGTCTAGCAACAATCTCCCACCAGATTTCGTCGTGAACACCGGGTAAGCTACTTTTTCTTACTATTCGATACACTAGCTTTTTCCATACCTTTCATTTACCATATAATGACTGTTTCTTTTTCTCTTTCCCAGAGCCAAGGTCACGAGCAGTGACCCGGAGGACATGGACGTGGATAACCCGGCTATGGAGGATCCGGAAGACGTTGCGAAGACCGCGGCTGGTGGTGTAGAAGAAGAAGAAAAAGACTTGCTGAAAGATCCGACCAAGCAGGAGGCCGAGTTTCCCATGCCAACGCACAAACCCGGGGATGAGGATGTCGAGATCCTGGGGTCGCGGAGGGGTGATCCCACTCCCAACACTCAGGCCACCCGGATAACCTCTCCCAAGCAGGAAAGGACCCCGCCTCCGGGTGATCAGGACCCCAGCTCCTCCAGGCCAAGACTCGACGATCTGGATTTTGATGGAATGCTAGATGCGCTCTTCTCCCTGAAGACTAATGAGAAGGACATCCTGGAAGCCATGGCAGCTAAGCACCAGGTAATATAAACAATGTTGCCTGTATACTCACATAGTCCCCAAGTTCCGAGTGAACTATGCATAGTTTGCTTGGTACTTTATAACTGTATGATATACCATACCCGGATATATCTTTTGTCCGACTAACTGTTCCTTTCCTTTCCTCACAGGCCTACGTGACCCAGTCTGAGGAGGTGTTGGCAAAGACCAACAAGCTCCTCGCGGTCGAGACAAAGTTGCGTGAAGCGCTAGAAGCTGATGTGAAGAATCTTGAGAAGGACGTGAAAAAGTATAAGAAAAGGTCCCAAACGGCTGAGGGTGAGCTGAAGAAAATTTCGGCCGAGATTGACAACACTGTAACACCTGGGGTGTTACCCTAAGATAGAGAGTTGTTTGTTTTCTTTTTTTGTTTGCATCACATGCATCATATTGCATTGCACCATGTTTGCATCACAACTGAAAAATTCAAAACAATTTAAACCTTCACACATGTCTAAAAATTTCAATTGAAAGTTGCAACTCCAATTGTTTTCAATAAGTTGAAGTTGAATTTATTTCAAATTGCCTGCTAAATAAAATTTTCCCTTTTGTTAAAACCCTAATGGCAAATCCAAAAATTCAAAGCAACTCAATCCTACTTATCATTTTTCAATATGGGTTCAAAAGTTAAAAATCTTTGCAAACAAATTAAATTAAATAATGCTTGCAAAATTTCTTGAGCTTATTAAATAGAATTTATTTATTTCCAAAATTCCCAAATCAAACATTATTTGAAAATTCAACTAACCACTTAAACATCAAACTAATGTTTCCAATTTTGAAATCATTAACTAACCTTTGCTTTTGATTATTGTTTTGCAACTTAATAAAATTAATTATCAAATAAAAACCTCAAACCCTATTTGAAAATTTCAACTAAACAACTCTAAATCAATTAGAATTTCAATCTTGTGAAAAATAAAGTTAACATTGCTTTAAGTTTCTGTTTTGAAAATTAACACAAATAATTATAAAAGAAAAACCCTATTTCTTTTCTATCTCCCTCTCCTTCATCCCTTACAAAAAAAAGAGGAGATAAAGAGAGAGCAAAAAAAAATAGAGGGAGGCAGCCCATCTATTTTCTTTCTTTCCCTCAGCTCACCCCCCAGCCCACCTTCCACTTCTGGCCCGTTACCCCCCCTCCTTCTGTCGTCTTCCCCCTCGTTGCTGTCGTCACCTGTACGTCTACACCTCCACCGTTGATCATCTCCCTCCTCTCACCGATTCACTGCCGTACCTAGCTCCTTCCCCGATAAAAAGCATCCACCTCGCCCCCCTCTGTCTACCCTAAGCCCTAGACCCCCTCTCCTCTAACCCTAGCACCACCGTCTCACCTCTCCCCCCCCCCCCCCCCGAGCTCCTCTGTCTCTGAATCTCCACCCAACCGCCGTCAGACACCGCCACCATCCCATCCCCACGGTCACCTCGAGGAGTTGCTGACCCCGGGAATGGAACCAGCATCCCTCCATCTCCAAGATCGCCGAAGGAGCCATCGCCAGGTAACGCTCCAGTTCGCCGCTCTCTTCCTCTGATCATCGTCCGTTCCGGTGGTTCGTGTTCGTCAGAGTCCCATCGTGCAGCAGTACGTGTCTGTTGTGGCTCGAGGTGCCTCAGCGATCGTGCGGCATCTTAGTGGTAGGACTCGTCGTGGTCCTGCAGTGGAACCTGGGCTCGATCCCCTCACGCGCATCGATCCCTCCTCTCTTCTTATTCTTCTGTTCTGATCGCGAACTGACGGAGAAACCTGCACCTTGTTTCTGTCGCAAAAATTCAGTAAACACATCGCTGTATCGCCTTAATCAGTCGTGCTCCTTATCTGAACCAAACAGCAGCGTTAGCGCACTGGCTTCGTTCCTTGGCGTGGAGCGAGCGATCCAGGGATCGATCCCCGCGGGCGCAAGCTGCAGCGGCCCTTTTTGCCATTTATTCGCACAGGTGTTGGGCCCACCTGGCATAGACTCCCAAGGCCCAGCTGGTCTCCACCCGCGCCAGTCAGCGCCGCGTGGCCCTCGGGCCCGCGCGTCAGCCGCAGGGGCTGGCTGCAGCCCGGTGAGAAAAGGACCAGATCTAGATCTGGATCCGGATCTTTGCACCGAGGCCCCTGCCCTTCTACCTTTTTGCACCTAAGCCCTCCTTTTCTCTGTTTTCATCACAGTCAAGTCCCTGCCCTTTTGCAAAATAAACCCTAAAACCTAATGATCACAACTTTCAAACCACAAATCCAAATAACCCCAATTTTATATGTATTCCAATTAAAATTCCATGAACTTTTCAAATATAACATTTGTAATCTGTTTTGAATATTTCAAATACATCCAAATTTCAAATTCAAACAAATCCTCTTAATTTGGTTAATTCCATAATTAATTCATAATTGATTCAATTAACTCAAATAAAATATGTTTTTCAGTCCAAATTCAATGTACTTTCTGTTTATCAACTTTGTTTTGCAATTTGGGTAATTAAAATTAATGTTATTTAATAATCCTTAAATTGGTTAATTAAATGGCATAATTAATAACTTTCAAATGGTTGCTCCAAATTAAATACTCAAAACATGTTTTTCATCCAAAATCAAATGCCACACTTGAATATCCACTTTGTTTTCTGGTTTGCCACATTTAAATTGAATGATTGTTCCATCTCTTATTTAATGCAATTAAATTGGTAACATGCTTAATTAAATCATCTGAACTTGTTTTCCAACAAATAAAATATGTTTTCAAACTAGAAAAACATAACCTTTTCAAATATGAATTTGAATTTATGTTTTGAACAAATAAAATTCAATTAAATTCAAACTTGTTTTAAATTCATTTAAGACTTGTTTAATATTGTTTAAGGCATAATAAATTCATCCTAATTCCTTTTCAAATATTTGAAACATGTAATCCACCCAAAATTTTATGATCTTTTCAAATATGAATTTTGTTATTTATTTTGCACAATTTAAATTGGTGAAAACAACAACTATTTGTGTAATCCCTTTAAGGAACCAAAAAATTCCCTAACTTAATAAATAAATTTCTAAATGGGTAAACCTTATTTCCAATTGATTCTATTGTTGTTATTTTGTTGTTTTCCTCATCCATGCATCATGCTAATCCACTTTCACCTATTGGTTAGTTGTAAAACAATTGTTTCAACCATAATTCATGGGCTTTTTCATATGCAACTCAAATTGCATATGGGTCCATTTAATTATGTTATGTTATCATGTCAACTAGTTTATTCTGATGCATCTTTAACTTGTCATGCATCCATATCTAGATCATGCTGGATCTTTTGCCGTAGTAGTGATTGTTGCATCCGGTGTTTGTTCGAGGTTCGTTGCTTCTTCCCGGATAGGACGTTGAGATGATGTGAGCAACGACAAGTGCTGTGGATGTACCTCTACTTGCTGGATTCCAGGCAAGTATACTCACTTGCTGCCAAATGGCTGCCTTTCATCACTTGTTACCGATTCTTTCCGTTGTTCTTATTCTAGCCTGTTGATACGATGCTTGTGTCTCGATCCTACTATATGTTTAACTTGCAGCCATGATATAGCCTCTCCTTCCACTTCCTATTAACTGTTGATTGTTTACCTCGTTGGCCTTCGTGTCGTAACTGCATGCTTAGGGTTGCTTTTGCTCGAGTCTGTTGTCGGTTACTTCTTTTACTATTATTATCGTTCTGGGGGGCTCGATGTTAATCAATCAATCCTGTTAATGCTAATGGTAATAATAATTTGATGATAAGGCACCGGCAGGAGGCCCTAAGTGGTTTTGAGGCCTGCTAGTGTCGACCCTAATAGGAAAACGGTCTTGTCTACTGATCCATGATGAGCGCACTACCCGCATGTGGGAAGCGAGTATGGGCGCCCCCCTCAATTTGACTCGATTCGCATCTCGTCCAAATCGCCTCATTTAGTTCGGGTTTTCCATTTGCTGCATGCATGATCTTGCGAGCCCTTGGTACCCGGGTGGAACTTTTGTAGTCGGCATATAGGGGGACATGTTCTTAGAGTGCTATGAGGGTCCATTTTCTTCTGGGCTCGATTAGCCGTGCGCCCAAGGTGCTTTGGGCTTGATGCGAAGAAGAGTTGAGTTGTGTTGAGTACCTCGCTTGGTGGGTTGATCCCCCGTCTGGCGGGTTATTCTTACGTGTACGGCCAAATTGGTGCAACCCTGCAGGGATAATCTTCTCGAGAAGCCGTGTTTTCCGCGGTTATGGATTACTTGGTGAAAGTACTGGCTAACAAGTACTCAGGACAACTTAAACCTAATGATTAACAATCTTACACCCAACGATTAACAACTTGACTAGTAATAGGCTTATTGACACAATAATCTGAACCATCATTAATCCAACTGTGTGAGTTATCCTCGGATTGCTTCTTCGGATACGGGGCGAGATCCAGGATGGGTTTGTTTGAAGTTATGTTTCAGTTGGTTACAATACTCGATCTTATCTTCTTTCTGTTAGCCGGAAGTTGTAGTATCTTTCTGTATATGGTTAGTGCAGCCCGTTGCCGCTTATTTGCAATAATCCCTTCCTTTCCGTTGTACCCAAAGTATTTGTATCTTGTGATGACTGGTTACGTCGGTATCTTGTGAGTATGGGTTTTTATCCACTTGCCAGTACTTAACCGTACTGACCCACGAATCCTTTTTCGTGGCTGCATATTCAACATTGCAGTCAACAGGTTTGAAGTCTGACGACGTTAGCTTGGGAATCCCTCCGGCTTGGCCTGGGCAGGGATTGGACGCTCTCGGTTATCTTCAGGACTCTTAGTCCAATTTGTATCTTGTCCGTAGACGGATGATATGTTGTTTCTTCCGCTGTTGTTTGGATCTTTGTATTGTATCCGTTGTATCCTTGACTCGTTTGAGTCATCTTGTATCTATCTGTTTCTGTTGTAATTGTGGAGTATTCCTGAACTATTGTAATGTTATCATAAGTGGCAACCTGGAATCGGTCATTATGCGAATTTGGCGGAAATGCTGAAATCTGCATAGTGCCCGATCTCGGGGCGTCACAAATGGTATCAGAGCATGGTTTCCGATTCCCGATATTGTTTCGATACGAATGGTTATCGAAGCAACGGGTCCGCAAAGCCTGTAGGTTAACCTCGCTAACGGTCGTTGTTTCTAGAGTGTCAAAAAACTATTTTCTGCTAAACTATTTTGGAAAACATCTCAATAGGATTCTTGTTTTCTCCTTATCTCCATTCTATTTCCCCTCCCATCTTATTTGTTTTGGAGTCTTCCCCCCTTGTCTATCTTTCAAAGTGTTAGGATCCTACGTGGGTGGACGTTTTCTGAGCCTTTAACCTAATAGGTTCGAATCATCGGAAGATTCCTGGTGGAAGAACATCGTCATCACTCCGAGCAAGAATCCCTTGTTAGTGGTGTCGAGGAGATCAACTGGAAGTACGAAGAATCGATAGTCGACCTTCTTTCCCCTCCCGGGTTAGCAGGTGGATTGCGAGGGCGCAATCCCTTGTTAGTGGTGTCGTCTGTAACACCTGGGGTGTTACCCTAAGATAGAGAGTTGTTTGTTTTCTTTTTTTGTTTGCATCACATGCGTCATATTGCATTGCACCATGTTTGCATCACAACTGAAAAATTCAAAACAATTTAAAACTTCACACATGTCTAAAAATTTCAATTGAAAGTTGCAACTCCAATTGTTTTCAATAAGTTGAAGTTGAATTTATTTCAAATTGCCTGCTAAATAAAATTTTCCCTTTTGTTAAAACCCTAATGGCAAATCCAAAAATTCAAAGCAACTCAATCCTACTTATCATTTTTCAATATGGGTTCAAAAGTTAAAAATCTTTGCAAACAAATTAAATTAAATAATGCTTGCAAAATTTCTTGAGCTTATTAAATAGAATTTATTTATTTCCAAAATTCCCAAATCAAACATTATTTGAAAATTCAACTAACCACTTAAACATCAAACTAATGTTTCCAATTTTGAAATCATTAACTAACCTTTGCTTTTGATTATTGTTTTGCAACTTAATAAAATTAATTATCAAATAAAAACCTCAAACCCTATTTGAAAATTTCAACTAAACAACTCTAAATCAATTAGAATTTCAATCTTGTGAAAAATAATGTTAACATTGCTTTAAGTTTCTGTTTTGAAAATTAAAACAAATAATTATAAAAGAAAACCCTATTTCTTTTCTATCTCCCTCTCCTTCATCCCTTACAAAAAAAAGAGGAGATAAAGAGAGAGCAAAAAAATAGAGGGAGGCAGCCCATCTATTTTCTTTCTTTCCCTCAGCTCACCCCCCAGCCCACCTTCCACTTCTGGCCCGTTACCCCCCTCCTTCTGTCGTCTTCCCCCTCGTTGCTGTCGTCACCTGTACGTCTACACCTCCACCGTTGATCATCTCCCTCCTCTCACCGATTCACTGCCGTACCTAGCTCCTTCCCCGATAAAAAGCATCCACCTCGCCCCCTCTGTCTACCCTAAGCTCTAGACCCCCTCTCCTCTAACCCTAGCGCCGCCGTCTCACCTCTCTCCCCCCCCCCCCCCCCCGAGTTCCTCTGTCTCTGAATCTCCACCCAACCGCCGTCAGACACCGCCACCATCCCATCCCCACGGTCACCTCGAGGAGTTGCTGACCCCGGGAATGGAACCGGCATCCCTCCATCTCCAAGATCGCCGAAGGCGCCATCGCCAGGTAACGCTCCAGTTCGCCGATCTCTTCCTCTGATCATCGTCCGTTCCGGTGGTTCGTGTTCGTCAGAGTCCCATCGTGCAGCAGTACGTGTCTGTTGTGGCTCGAGGTGCCTCAGCGATCGTGCGGCATCTTAGTGGTAGGACTCGTCGTGGTCCTGCAGTGGAACCTGGGCTCGATCCCCTCACGCGCATCGATCCCTCCTCTCTTCTTATTCTTCTGTTCTGATCGCGAACTGACGGAGAAACCTGCACCTTGTTTCTGTCGCAAAAATTCAGTAAACACATCGCTGTATCGCCTTAATCAGTCGTGCTCCTTATCTGAACCAAACAGCAGCGTTAGCGCACTGGCTCCGTTCCTTAGCATGCAGCGAGCGATCCAGGGATCGATCCCCGCGGGCGCAAGCTGCAGCGGCCCTTTTTGCCATTTATTCGCACACGTGTTGGGCCACCTGGCATAGACTCCCAAGGCCCAGCTGGTCTCCACCCGCGCCAGTCAGCGCCGCGTGGCCCTCGGGCCCGCGGGTCAGCCGCAGGGGCTGGCTGCAGCCCGGTGAGAAAAGGACCAGATCCAGATCTGGATCCGGATCTTTGCACCGAGGCCCCTGCCCTTCTACCTTTTTGCACCTAAGCCCTCCTTTTCTCTGTTTTCATCACAGTCAAGTCCCTGCCCTTTTGCAAAATAAACCCTAAAACCTAATGATCACAACTTTCAAACCACAAATCCAAATAACCCCAATTTTATATGTATTCCAATCAAAATTCCATGAACTTTTCAAATATAACATTTGTAATCTGTTTTGAATATTTCAAATACATCCAAATTTCAAATTCAAACAAATCCTCTTAATTTGGTTAATTCCATAATTGATTCAATTAACTCAAATAAAATATGTTTTTCAGTCCAAATTCAATGTACTTTCTGTTTATCAACTTTGTTTTGCAATTTGGGTAATTAAAATTAATATTATTTAATAATCCTTAAATTGGTTAATTAAATGGCATAATTAATAACTTTCAAATGGTTGCTCCAAATTAAATACTCAAAACATGTTTTTCATCCAAAATCAAATGCCACACTTGAATATCCACTTTGTTTTCTGGTTTGCCACATTTAAATTGAATGATTGTTCCATCTCTTATTTAATGCAATTAAATTGGTAACATGCTTAATTAAATCATCTGAACTTGTTTTCCAACAAATAAAATATGTTTTCAAACTAGAAAAACATAACCTTTTCAAATATGAATTTGAATTTATGTTTTGAACAAATAAAATTCAATTAAATTCAAACTTGTTTTAAATTCATTTAAGACTTGTTTAATATTGTTTAAGGCATAATAAATTCATCCTAATTCCTTTTCAAATATTTGAAACATGTAATCCACCCAAAATTTTATGATCTTTTCAAATATGAATTTTGTTATTTATTTTGCACAATTTAAATTGGTGAAAACAACAACTATTTGTGTAATCCCTTTAAGGAACCAAAAAATTCCCTAATTTAATAAATAAATTTCTAAATGGGTAAACCTTATTTCCAATCGATTCTATTGTTGTTATTTTGTTGTTTTCCTCATCCATGCATCATGCTAATCCACTTTCACCTATTGGTTAGTTGTAAAACAATTGTTTCAACCATAATTCATGGGCTTTTTCATATGCAACTCAAATTGCATATGGGTCCATTTAATTATGTTATGTTATCATGTCAACTAGTTTATTCTGATGCATCTTTAACTTGTCATGCATCCATATCTAGATCATGCTGGATCTTTTGTCGTAGTAGTGATTGTTGCATCCGGTGTTTGTTCGAGGTTCGTTGCTTCTTCCCGGATAGGACGTTGAGATGATGTGAGCAACGACAAGTGCTGTGGATGTACCTCTACTTGCTGGATTCCAGGCAAGTATACTCACTTGCTGCCAAATGGCTGCCTTTCATCACTTGTTACCGATTCTTTCCGTTGTTCTTATTCTAGCCTGTTGATACGATGCTTGTGTCTCGATCCTACTATATGTTTAACTTGCAGCCATGATATAGCCTCTCCTTCCACTTCCTATTAACTGTTGATTGTTTACCTCGTTGGCCTTCGTGTCGTAACTGCATGCTTAGGGTTGCTTTTGCTCGAGTCTGTTGTCGGTTACTTCTTTTACTATTATTATCGTTCTGGGGGGCTCGATGTTAATCAATCAATCCTGTTAATGCTAATGGTAATAATAATTTGATGATAAGGCACCGGCAGGAGGCCCTAAGTGGTTTTGAGGCCTGCTAGTGTCGACCCTAATAGGAAAAGGGTCTTGTCTACTGATCCATGATGAGCGCACTACCCGCATGTGGGAAGCGAGTATGGGCGCCCCCCTCAATTTGACTCGATTCGCATCTCGTCCAAATCGCCTCATTTAGTTCGGGTTTTCCATTTGCTGCATGCATGATCTTGCGAGCCCTTGGTACCCGGGTGGAACTTTCGTAGTCGGCATATAGGGGGACACGTTCTTAGAGTGCTATGAGGGTCCATTTTCTTCTGTGCTCGATTAGCCGTGCGCCCAAGGTGCTTTGGGCTTGATGCGAAGAAGAGTTGAGTTGTGTTGAGTACCTCGCTTGGTGGGTTGATCCCCCGTCTGGCGGGTTATTCTTACGTGTACGGCCAAATTGGTGCAACCCTGCAGGGATAATCTTCTCGAGAAGCCGTGTTTTCCGCGGTTATGGATTACTTGGTGAAAGTACTGGCTAACAAGTACTCAGGACAACTTAAACCTAATAATTAACAATCTTACACCCAACGATTAACAACTTGACTAGTAATATGCTTATTGACACAATAATCTGAACCATCATTAATCCAGCTGTGTGAGTTATCCTCGGATTGCTTCTTCGGATAAGGGGCGAGATCCAGGATGGGTTTGTTTGAAGTTATCTTTCAGTTGGTTACAATACTCGATCTTATCTTCTTTCTGTTAGCCGGAAGTTGTAGTATCTTTCTGTAGATGGTTAGTGCAGCCCGCTGCCGCTTATTTGCAATAATCCCTTCCTTTCCGTTGTACCCAAAGTATTTGTATCTTGTGATGACTGGTTACGTCGGTATCTTGTGAGTATGGGTTTTTATCCACTTGCCAGTACTTAACCGTATTGACCCACGAATCCTTTTTCGTGGCTGCATATTCAACATTGCAGTCAACAGGTTTGAAGTCTGACGACGTTAGCTTGGGAATCCCTCCGGCTTGGCCTGGGCAGGGATTGGACGCTCTCGGTTATCTTCAGGACTCTTAGTCCAATTTGTATCTTGTCCGTAGACGGATGATATGTTGTTTCTTCCGCTGTTGTTTGGATCTTTGTATTGTATCCGTTGTATCCTTGACTCGTTTGAGTCATCTTGTATCTATCTGTTTCTGTTGTAATTGTGGAGTATTCGTGAACTATTGTAATGTTATCATAAGTGGCAACCTGGAATCGGTTATTATGCGAATTTGGCGGAAATGCTGAAATCTGCATAGTGCCTGATCTCGGGGCGTCACAAACACTTACCGCACTCTACTTGGTAAGGATTTCTGACTTACTACTTATAACCCGGATATGTCATTCTGTAAGGCTTATCATCCGGATTTCAGTGCTTTAACTTTTTCTGTTACTCTGCAGGTCCGGGTGAAAATGCCCCAGATGAAGATGATATTGAAAAACTGAAGACGCTGAAGGCCGTGATCCGGCAACTTACTGTCGGCACCAAGTGGATTTTGGAGGCTGTGAAGTGGCCGAGTAAGGGTTATTGTGGTTTGAACGATTTGCTTGATACATGTTCTACCATCCCCGCCTGGATCGAGCACTGGAAGTGTTCATCGTGCCGAGTTGGGGTAGCCCGTGGGCTTGCTCTGGCCAAGGCCTATTTTCCTAGGCTTGAGCCGGCAAAGCTCGTGGGCGGGTTTCCCGAGTTCAACAACGACGGCTCCAAGTTCACTGGTAAGGATTACAAGGGCATTCATGCGCAGGTGCGTCACTCGGCGAGCTTGATCGCCGACAATCTGGATTTAAGCAAGATCACTCCACCTTACGATGCCGATGACAAGCCAATTCAATCGGATTAGCCTAAGCCCTTTGACATGCTGGAACGATGGAAGGCGGAAGCTGCCAAGAAGAAAGCTGAAGCCGATATTGTGCCTTCCTCCTCTACGCCGGTTGTCCCTCCTCCAGCCCATGCCGATACTGGGGCTAACCCGGACATGAGAGCAGAGAAGACCACCGATGAGCGTTCCACGGACCCGGCCGCCAAGGACAACGTTGATGACTCAGCAAAGGGTGTCGAGTAAAGTTTCGATATCTCTCGCCTCAAACACTTATTCGGCCAATGGGCATTATGTAATATGCCTGATACAATTATCCTTTTAATAGTGCGCCTGTGCACTTTTCGATACAATTTCCTCGGTTTGTAATACGTTTAAACTTTAATAGCTTTTGGTGGCCGTTCTGGCCCCTCATCGTGATATGTTATTCCCTAGCCTTGGACTTTTGTTGCTGCTTTGTTGATTTTCGCTCTTTTTCCTTTTGTGAGACTCGATTTCCGGGTCGCGGTGATTTTGACAAGTGGACTTTATTTCCTAAGTCCCCAAGTCCCCAAGACTCGTATTTTTGGGGTTTTAAGCTTAACAGCTAAAAAATTTGTTGCTTTTCTCAAATTCCCAAGTCCCCAAGGCCCGAATTTCCGAGTCTAGGGGTTTGCAGTTTTCAGAAGAGCAAATTGTTTGTGCTAAGGCTCAAAACATAGAGTTACTCACGTGGGTTTGAGGTTAAGCTTGATATTTTGTGAGTTTCCGGTTGTTAACCTTGTACTCTGCATAACCTGTGGTTTGGATGACCCTTTTGATCCTCTTTGTTGTAAGCCGGCTTTCGCGTGGATATTCAATGCTGCTATAACTTTGTAAAAGACAGGGTCAGGCAAGTCCCATTGGGCATCATGACTGATTGTGATTACACGTTAGCAAAGCATGCCACATTTTTGCGAGTCACATCAAGCTTAAACAAGAGAAATAAAGAAAATTTGGCTCTATTGTCCGGTTATAAGATTGTAACCGTACTTATTACAAGTAATCGGTCCTTATAACTTAATGGCATCGTGGCCGGGTCTTTGAGTTTGCAACTGTGCTATTCAAGCAATCAGCCCCCAAGACCTATATATGCAATCCTTAGGAAAAATATAGAACTGGTGTACTATAAAACAAATAAGTAATACTTACCTGATAAAATAGGAAACAGAAAGTAAAAACAGAAATAAATAAGAAAGAAGCAATATCATAGTTTAACCATCTCTTTATTGATATGAGAAAAGTTAGGTCAGCAGGCCGCCTCATTAAAAACCCTCCAGTCCCCTTAGGTACCCTGGATAGGAAAAGAGTGCGTCTGAAACCTGCTGCCTGTTACATCGTGCAATTCAACTTTGTAAACGTAGCCTATGCTAAGTATAGTAGGGACGTAGCTGAGCCACGTTCCATGGTCTTTCCCTCTCTTGCATAGATGAAATGGTGTGGGCTGTGTCATTGACGGTATTCGACTCTTCCTTTGCATCTACCAAGTAATATGATCCGTTATGCAGATTCCGGCTTATAATGAACGGTCCTTCCCATGGTGGAGATAACTTGTGCTTTCCCTCTTTTGACTGTACCAGGCGCAATACCAGGTCCCCTTCCTGGAAGACCCGGGTTTTGACTCGCCGACTATGGTACCTCCTCAAATCCTGCTGATATATGGCTGATCTCTCCAAGGCTTGTTCTCTGTGTTCTTCTAGCATATCCACGGCATCCTGCCGGGTCTTCTCGTTCTCCACCTCAACGTAAGCCGCAACTCTGGGCGAGTCGTGAATAATATCACTCGGCAATACTGCCTCTGCGCCATAAACCATGAAAAACGGGGTCATCTGAGTAGATCTGTTAGGTGTAGTGTTAATTCCCCAAACTACTGATGGTAGCTCTTCAACCCATGCTCCAGCAGCTCTGATGCACGGGACTCGCAGTCGTGGTTTTAACCCACGAAGTAACTCCTGATTTGCCCTTTCCACCTGTCCATTAGCTTGTGGGTGGGCTACCGAGGCTATGTCAAGCCGGATACCATTGTTCCCGCAAAATTTCTCCATCTCTCCTAAGGACATGTTGATTCCATTGTCTGTTATTATGTTGTGAGGGTATCCAAACCTGTAGATGATCCTTTTCAGGAACTTGACTGCTGTGATTGCTTCGCAGTTGGTAACTAGCATAACTTCAACCCACTTAGTAAACTTATCAATAGCTACCAAAAGATGGGTCTTTTTGCACGGTGACATGTGGAAGGGGCGCACCATATCCATACCCCAAACAGCAAACGGCCAGGTCAGCAGGATTGTTTGCAACTCCATAGCCGGTACGTGGGTTTGGCGAGCGTACCTTTGACATCCATCACACCTTGCTACCAAGCGCTCCGCGTCAGCTAAGGCCGTGAGCCAAAAGAAATCGTGTCGATATGCTTTGGCCATAAGGGATCTTGTGGAGGCATGATGCCCACAATCACCTTCATGGATCTCCTTCAAAATCTGTCGGCCTTCTTCTGGTGCTACACAGTGCAAAAAGACTCCTCCTGCACTTCTTTTATACAACTCTCCATTGATAATAGAATAGCCCTTTGCTCGTCTCAGAATTTGCCTTGCTAAAACTTCCTGTGGTGGTAACACGCCTCGTGATAGGTAGGCCAAAAACGGCTCTGTCCACTCGGGAATAGCACATACTGTGGCCACGAGCTCCAAATCCAGGTCTTGGTTAGCCACCTCTACCTCAGACTCGGTTTTAACAGATGGCCGCCATAACTTGTCCAAGAAAACATTAGGTGGAACCGGCTCTCTGCGCGAGCCGAGTCTTGCGAGCACATCTGCTGCCTCGTTCTTTCGCCTGTCAATATACTCCACGTCATACCCGGAAAAACACCCAGCAACCCTGTCCACCTCTCTGCGATATGCTGCCATTGTTGCGTCTTTTCTATCCCAAGTTCCTGAGACCTGCTGTACCACAAGATCCGAGTCTCCGTAGCACCGTATTCGCCTAATGTTCATCTCCATTGCTATTCTCAATCCATGTAACAATGCCTCATACTCGGCCACATTGTTGGAGCAATCAAAGTGAATCTGCAATACGTAGCTCAATTTGTCGCATTTGGGTGATGTGAGCACCACCCCAGCTCTTGACCCCTCATACTGCTTAGAACCGTCAAAGTGCATTACCCAAGACTCGGAACTTGGCATCATTGTGGGCATGCTTGTGTGAGTCCAATCATTGATAAAATCAGCTAAAGCTTGAGATTTGATTGCAGACCTGGGCTCGTAGTTGATGTGATAATCTCTCATCTCGATGGCCCACTTGGCTATTCTACCTGTCGCGTCTGAATTTATGATAATATCTGCCATTGGTATAGAGCTAACCACTGTTATGGGGTGTTCCTGAAAATATGGTTTCAATTTCCGGCTGGCCATAAAGACCCCGAAAACTAGTTTTTGCCAATGTGGGTAACGCTGCTTTGCTTCCGATAGTACTTCACTCACATAATAAACTGGCCTTTGTACCGGGTGATCTTTTCCATCCTGTTTGCGCTCGACAACAACCACGGCACTAACCGCCCGGGGCCCGGCCGCAACGTATAATAACATGGGCTCTTTAGGACCCGGTGCCGCCAGAATCGGTGCCTCAGATAACTGCTTTTTCAGATCTTCGAACGCCTCGTCGGCCTCTTGGTCCCAAACAAATTTGTCGGTTTTCCTCAAGAGCCGGTATAAAGGTATTGCCTTCTCTCCAAGCCTGGATATAAACCGGCTTAATGCTGCTACGCACCCTGTAAGCTTTTGAACATGCTTCAGGCCTTTCGGCTTTTTCAGATTCTGAATAGCTTTGATCTTATCCGGGTTTGCCTCAATTCCTCTCTAGGAAACAATGAAACCGAGTAACTTTCCTGCTGGCACTCCGAACACACACTTTGTGGGGTTAAGCTTCATCTGATACCTTCTCAAATTTCTGAATGTTTCCTTTAGGTCCTCAATGAATGTGTCTGCCTTCCTGGTTTTAATCACCACATCATCAACATCAGCGTGAATGTTGCGTCCAATCTGATCCTCGAAACACTTTTGAATGCACCTTTGGTATGTTGCGCCAGCATTCTTTAGCCCAAAAGTCATGGTTTTGTAACAGAAAGCTCCAAAGGGGGTTATGAACGATGTTTTCTCCCAATCCTCCTTCTTGAGCTTGATCTGGTGATACCCGGAATAAGCATCTAGGAAAAACAATAGGTCACTTCCAGCCACTACGTCTATAATCTGATCTATCCTTGGAAGGGCAAACGGATCCTTTGGGCAATGTTTGTTGAGACTCGTGTAATCCATGCACATCCTCCACTCGTTGTTTTTCTTCATCACCAGAACCGGATTTGCCAACCAATCCGGGTGAAAAACCTCCATGATAAAGCCGGCTGCAAGGAGCCGAGCTATCTGCGCTCCTATAGCCTTTCTTCTTTCCTCGTTCATTTTTCTCAGGCCCTGCTTCGCGGGCGGGACTTGGGATCAACATGCAAACTGTGCTCAGCTAATTCGGTTGGGATACCCGGCATATCACTGGGCGTCCAAGCGAAAACATCCTGATTACCACAAATAAACTTGATAAGTGCTTCTTCCTGCTTACTATCCAGGTTAGATCCTATAGCAAATTGCTTGGAGGGATCGCCCTCGACGAAAGCCACCATCTTTGTGTCCTGTGCTGCTTTGCATTTTGCTCTCTCATCTTCCGTATTCGGTCTTTTTAACGTTGTTCTATCATCCGGGTCTACCTGAGACCGGTAATACTTGAGCTCTTCCTTTCTGCACGCCTGTTCTGCCATTGCCGCATCTCCTTCGTCACACTCGGCTGCTATAACCCGGTTGCCGTGTATAGTAATGGTTCGCTTGGGACCCGGGATTTTTAGATGTAGGTACACGTAACACGGCCTGGCCATGAACTTGGCGTAAGCCGGCCTTCCGAACAGCGCGTTAAGGACTGCGCAATTTTACTACCTCGAATGTGAGCCACTCCACTCGGAAATTGTCCTTCGATTCTCCAAAAGCAACCTCTAGAGTGATCTTTCCTTCTAGGCACGCTGAATGACCCGGCACGATCCCATGAAAAACTGTAGAACTTTTCTGCAAATGAGACTCCTTGAGCCCCATGCGTAGGAAAGTTTCCCAATATAAGATATTGATGCTACTCCCACCATCCATCAGAACCTTTTTCAACTCGTAACCATTAACCTGTGGTGTAACTACCAAAGCCAGCACACCCGGATGTTCTATTGTTTCCGGGTGATCCCTCCTGCTCCATGTGACCTCTTGGTCTGACCATCTCAAGTATCTCGGAACAGCCGAAGAAATCGAGTTTACCGCTCTTTCGAGTATCTTTCTATCTTTATTGGAAGTCCCCGTGGTATGAACATGATACTGCCCTAGCTGCTTGGGGTTGGCTTGGAAACCTCCAGCGCCTCCTTGGTTGTTACCCGGATTACCACCTCCTGGGTTGCCAGCCGGGGGTGGGCCATTGCCCGGGTTTCCACCCGGACCCGGTCCTGCTCCCCGGCCTGCACCTCGCATTGCCTTCTGTATTTCTTTGTTCTTCCATCTCTGTAAATCTATGCACTGCTCCAGTGAATGATTAGCCGGCCTACCGTTCCTACTATGACGCGGATAGGGCATCCTGAAGGCCTCTATATGATTAGCCGGCCTTGGTGGTCCTTGGTAGTTTCCTCCATTGAAGTTTCCTCCGTTGAAATTTCCCTCAGCTCTGGGCCTCGCAAACCCGGCTTCTGTACTGGCGACAAACTCGGAGTTTCCTTCGTATGGGCGCTTGTGCTGGTTGTTTCCGTTGTTTCCTCCATTATTACCCGGTGCAACTCCATTGCCGGGTCTTCCACTATTACCCGCATTGGCCTTTGCTTTCTTATCATCGACATCCTCCTCTGTGGTATCTGTGGCGACGTGCTTGTTGCATGCGTCCATCAACTCCCCCATTGTAACCTCTGAAGCGTGACGACTAGACTTCATGCGTGTCAGCTTTTGCACTAAGGGTATGTATTTGCATGTTTTTGCCATAGCTTGTAATGCATCCTTTGGCTGGATATCAGTGGACGAGTGGAGAATTTCCATAACCCGACGCACCCAACTGCGTGCCGACTCTCCCTTCTTCTGAACACATCGCTCTAAATCATCAGTCGTAAACAACTTCCTGCATGTTCCATGAAAGTGCTTGATAAAGGCAGTTTTCAGCTCGCCCCACGAATTGATGGATTTCTCGGGTAGATTATTGAACCACAACTTTGCTGCTCCTTCTGACATCATTAGGTACATGAATTTTGCTTGAAGATTCTCAGATGCGTTGCGGATTGACATGGCCATCTCATAACTACTCAACCAGGTTTCTGGATCCATGGTCGGCTCATAATTAACCACTTTACCCGGTTCTTTGAACTTATCCGGGTAAGGTTCAGCCTGGATGGTATCCGACAAACACTTAGGCCCGGCAAGGTTTGTCGGCACTGGCATCACTCGGGAAACGTGTGACGCCGCAGCGGGTACGGCGGGAGGTGCAACCGCTACCGGTCCCCGTACCACAGACCCGACCGCTGCTCGCCTGGCTCAGGAACTGTCCACAATGGCTTGCGCCGCTGATACCGCAGGCGTTGCCGGCCTACGGGGAGGAGGCAGCATTTGCTGCTGCTCTGCCCTCCGCCGCGCCGAACTCGACTGGATATTGCCGGTATTTCTGTTCTGCCGGCTCACATATGGTGTTTCGTGCATTCCACTCCTGTTATCCGGGTAATTAGCCTGCTGAACTATTGCCGTGCGCAACAAATCTATTGCCCGACGGGTCTCTGCAGCGTGGGGTGACTCTCCTACGGGGATGCGACCAAGTGCCAATGTTGCTGCATACACGTTATCCATGGGGTTATTGAAGTGACCTGGTGGGATATGAAATCGTGGCGGTGGTGGTGGTGGTGGTGTTGCATTGCCAGTTGCAATTCATGTTTGCAACGTTGGTAACCCGGCTTGCACGTTTGCCGGTTGTCCTCCCAAGGTTGCAGGCTGATGTCCGGTTTCCTGATTCACAGCCCGAATTGGTTGATCCTGAGGTGTAATGAACAGTGCGGCCGAGTGTATAGTTCCACCTGTTGCTGGTAATCTCGATTGGTATCTCTGATTGTGCATCCTGGTCGACTGAACCTCGAGCCGGTTCTCCAATTCTTCCAGCTCGCACTGGCGCGCAGCTATCCCTTGCTTTTCAGCTTCCACGTCTCTCCTTTGTTGATCCAACGCACGGCGGGCCACATCCAGGTCCGCGGCGCGTGCCGCCGTATTTTCCGGGGTTATCACCGTTGCTAGTACTGTAGGATCCAAGATCAAGTTATTGTTGAATAGAGCCGGGTTTCGTGGATTCGAGGGCCCCGCTCCTGGTGTTCTGTTCGCCATAAACCCAAACATGTTTCTCCGCAGATCGCTCTCGGCAGTACGGCTGGTAACAGAAGCCGATTCTCCGTCGACCCGAGCTACAACCGGGTCTCCATCAACCGGATTTTGCTACTGGGCCAGCGCTCGCGCCGCTCCGACCGCGGCTGTGGTCACGTCCCCCTGATTGATATTGGTTGCAGGGGCTGTGTAGACCGCGACCTGGCGCGCGATGCCTGGTGAAGATTCGTATTCTTCCTCATCACAGCTATCCTCCTCGTACCGATCTTCCAGCAAGTGCAGGATAGACTCGGTATCATCTTCTCTCATGACCCGGCCACGTGGGGTCCATACCGGCTCTTCCGGTTGTTCCCTCTTCGTGGTGGGCTCTTCTACCGGATCTGCCGTCCCGACCGATTCTTTTCCGTCCGATTGAACGCATGTCGCTTCTCCTGACCCAGAATCATACTCAATATTGTCAGGAATTGAACCGGACGTACGTACCATGCCGACGAAAACGTTGACCCGGCCGATCGTGACGACAGATCCGACTTCTAGCAGATCCGACTCTGGTCCCCAACCAAAGTCATCTACCATCTTCTCTCCTTCGGGGTTGGTGTAGATCTCGCTGATGACGAGGTTCTTCATGCTTTTCCGAGCTTCTCCCGTGATGTAAACACCTTTGGACGTAGGCCCCACGGTGGGCGCCAACTGTCGTGGGATAATCACGGCAGACGTTACCAGGGGTAACTTATCTTGGGGCAATTCGACTCTGGTGTTTGGGAGAGGGTTTCGCTCAGGGGAAATCATGCTATCAATCGATCTGGTAGCTCTAGCAATCAAGTCGCCGAGTCTCCGATCTAGGGTTATAATATCAGCTCTCGTATTACAGGGATGCTCGAATACCTGGTGAAGCTCCCTCTCTCTAACCCTAGGAGCCGGCTTATATCTTATCCGGCTCCCTGGCTTCCTATACAAGGCACACCCGGAATCCTACCCGGAAACCGCACTCAAACCCTAAGTTTCCTAACAGTAACCCCAAAGGCCGGGTTACTGGGCCTGCGTTCCTTCTTGGGCCTTCTAGAAACTCCTCTTCCTTGAGCCGGGTCTTGCGCGATTCCCTTTGGGCCGGGTTACACCTTGACGTTAGCCTACCGGGTTATCATCCCTCCATCATTTAGCGCTCGACCGTATTCCACTGGGAGAATCGCCCCAAGCGATAGAGACCCGGCGGGCTATAGAGATGTTACGCACCGCGGTGGCTCAGCAGGCCAATTATCCGGACAACAGGAGCGGGATGCATGGGACGCCATATATCAGTCGGCAGGAAGGCAATACGAGGAACATTCAGTCGGCATCAGCACGACGGAGGGCAGAGCAGCAGCAAATGCCGCCTCCTCCACTTAGGCCAGCAGATCCAGTGGTTTCAGCGGCACAGGCTATTGTGGATAGTTCCCGGGCAAGGCGTGCGGCCGGGTCTGCGGTGCGAGGTCTGGTAATTGGCGCGCCTCCCACTGCGGCGGCCGAGGTTTCCCACGTTTCGAGAGTAACGCCAGTACTGACAAACTTAGCCGGACCTAAATGTTTATCAGACGCTATCAGGGCCGAGCCTTATCCGGACAAGTTCAAGGAGCCGGGTAAAGTTGTCAACTACGAGCCAACCATGGATCCTGAGACCTGGTTAAGCAGTTACGAGATGGCTATGTCTATTCGCAACGCTTCAGAAAAGCTCCAAGCCAAGTTCATGTATCTCATGATGTCCGAAGGAGCAGCTAAATTATGGTTCAATAACTTACCCGAGAAATCTATCAGTTCATGGAGCGATCTCAAGTCGGCTTTCGTCAAGCACTTTCATGGAACTTGCAGGAAATTATACACTATTGATGATTTGGATCGGTGTGTGCAGAGAAAGGGAGAGTCGGCACAAAGCTGGGTGCGCCGAGTTATGGAAATACTCCACTCTTTCACTGATATCCAACCCAAGGATGCAATACAAGCTATGGAGAAGACATGCGGATATACGCCCTTAGTGCAAAAATTAGTATGCATGAAATCCAGTAGGCATGTTTCGGAAATTACTATGGGCGAGTTGATGGACGCGTGCAACAAGCATGCCTCCACTGACACCACAGAAGAAGATGTCGAGGAAAAAAAGGGGAAAGCTAGTGCGAACAATAATGGAAGAACCGGAAATGGGACTGCGCCGAATAATAATGGAGGTAGCAATGGTGGTAATGGAAACAATCAACATAAACGTCCATATGAGGGAAGCTCCGAGTTAGTCGCCAGCGCTGAATCCGGGTTTGCAAGACTCAGAGGGATGGAAACTTCAATGGAGGAAACTTCAACGGAGGAAACAATTATCAGGGACCACCACGGCCGGCTAATCACATAGAGGCCTTTAAGATGCCATGCCCACGCCATAGCAGGAATGGCAGGCTGGCTAATCATTCATTGGAGCAATGTGTGGATCTGCAGAGGTGGAAAAATGAAGAAATACAGAAGGCTTTGCAGGGTACAGGCCGGGGAGGAGGACCGGGTCTTGGTGGAAACCCGGGCAACGGACCACCCCCCGCAGGCAATGCAGGAGCTGGCAACCCGGGTCATAACCAGGGTGGGCAGGTGGTTTCCAGGCCAACCCAAAGCAGTTAGGACAGTATCATGTTCACACTACCGGGACTTCCAATAGAGAGAGGAAGATACTCAAAAGAGCTGTAAATTCGGTTTCTTCAGGTGTTCCTAGATACCTGAGATGGTCAGATCAGGAAGTAACATGGAGTAGGAGGGATCACCCGGAAGCAATAGAACATCCGGGTGTGTTAGCTTTGGTGGTGGCGCCGCAGGTCAATGGCTACGAGCTAAAGAAAGTTCTGATGGATGGCGGGAGTAGTATCAATATCTTATACTGGGAGACCTTTTTACGTATGGGGCTCAAGGAGTCTCAGCTGTAGAAAAGCTCCACAGTTTTTCATGGAATTGTGCTAGGACACTCGGCCTGCCCTGAGGGAAAGATAACGCTAGAGGTTGCTTTTGGAGAATCCAAGGATAATTACAGAGTGGAGTGGCTCACATTCGAGGTGGTGAAGTTGCGTAGTCCTTATCATGCACTTTTTGGAAGGCCGGCTTACGCCAAATTCATGGCAAGGCCGTGTTACGTGTACTTGCAGCTGAAGATTCCGGGTCCTAAACGAACCATCACTATACACGGGAACATAGTTGTGGCAGCAGAGTGTGATGAGGGAGATGCGGCACTTGCAGAACAAGCTTGTGCAAAGTTGGAACTCAGGTATTACAGGTCTCAGGTAGACCCGGAAGATCGAACCGCTCTGAAAAAACCAAATACTGACGATGAGAGAGCTAAGTTCAAGGCAGCCCAGGACACAAACATGGTGGCTTTCATTGAGGGCGACTCTTCCCAGCAATTTGCCATAGGTTCAAACCTGGATAACAAGGAGGAAGGCGCACTTATCGAGTTTATTCGCGAGAATCGGGATGTTTTTGCTTGGACACCTAGCGATATGCCGGGTATCCCGACTGAACTTGCTGAGCACAGCCTACACGTTGATCCCAAGTCCCAGCCAATCAAGCAGGGTTTGAGGAAAATGAATGAGGAAAGAAGAAAAGCTATAGGAGCAGAGGTAGCCCGGCTCTTGGCGGCCGGCTTTATCATGGAGGTTTTCCACCCCAAGTGGTTGGCAAACCCGGTTTTAGTACTGAAAAAGAATAACGAGTGGAGAATGTGGATAGATTACACGTGCCTTAACAAGCATTGTCCAAAAGATCCATTTGCCCTTCCAAGGATATACCAGATCATAGATGCAGTGGCAGGAAGTGACCTGCTATGTTTTCAGGATGCCTATTCCGGGTATCATCAGATAAAGCTCAAAGAGGAGGATTGGGAGAAGACGTCATTCATAACCCCCTTTGGAGCCTTTTGTTACAAAACCATGACCTTTAGATTGAAAAACGCTGGCGCACCATATCAGCGGTGCATTCAGAAGTGCTTTGAGGATCAGATTGGGCATAATGTCCACACTTACGTTAATGACGTGGTGATAAAAACGAGAAAAGCATAAACGTTCATTGATGACCTAAAAGAGACCTTCAAGAACCTGAGAAGATATCAAATGAAGCTCAACCCGACAAAATGTGTATTCGGAGTTCCTGCGGGGAAGTTACTCGGTTTCATCATTTCCGAGCGAGGGATCGAGGCTAACCCGGAAAAGATCAAAGCTATCCAGGGCCTGAAAAAGCCGGAGGAGCTGAAACATGTTCAGAAACTCACAGGGTGTGTAGAAGCGCTGAGCCGGTTCATATCTCGGCTCAGAGAAAAAGCAATACCCTATACCGGCTCTTGAAGAAAACAGACAAGTTCGTATGGGATCAAGAAGCGGATGAGGCGTTCGAAGCTCTAAAGAAACAGCTGTCTGAAGCACCGGTTCTGGCAGCACCGAGTCCCAAAGAGCCCATGTTGTTATATGTTGCGGCCGGGCCTCGGGCAGTTAGTGCAGTAGTCGTGGTTGAGCGCAAAGAGGATGGAAAGGATTACCCGGTGCAACGGCCGGTTTATTATGTAAGCGAGGTCTTATCAGAAGCAAAACAGCGGTATCCACATTGGCAGAAGCTGGTTTTTGGGGTATTCATGGCTAGTCGGAAATTGAAGCCGTATTTTCAAGAACACCCCATTACGGTGGTAAGTTCCATACCCATGGCAGATATCATAAGAAACTCGGATGCTACAAGAAGGGTAGCCAAGTGGGCTATCGAGATGGGTGATTATCATATCAATTACGAGCCCTGATCTGCAATCAAGTCTCAGGCGTTGGTTGATTTTGTTAATTATTGGACTCAGACAAGCGTACCCTTGTTGGTGTCAAGTTCAGAATCCTGGGTTATGCATTTCGACGGCTCCAAGAAATATGAAGGATCAGGAGCTGGCGTTGTGCTCACATCGCCAAAAGGAGATAAGTTACATTACGTCTTGCAAATTCACTTTGATTGTTCTAATAATGTACCTGAGTATGAGGCCCTGCTACATGGATTACGTGTAGCAAAGGAGATGAACATTAAGCGTATAATGTGCTACGGAGACTCGGATCTTGTTGTACAACAGTTCTCAGGAACATGGGATAGGAAGGATGCAACAATGGCAGCTTACCGCAGAGAGGTGGAAAAAGTTGCCGGGTCTTTCTCAGGATACCAGGTGGAGCACATTGACCGGCGAAAGAACGAAGCCGCATATGCCCTGTCGAGACTCGGCTCCCGTCGAGAGCTGGTCCCGCCTAATGTTTTCTTGGATGAGTTATGGCGGCCTTCCGTCAAAACCGAGTAAGAAGAAGAAATAGCTCACCAAGACCCGGATTTCGAATTTGTGGCCGTTGTACGCACTATTCCAGAGTGGAATGAGTCGTTCTTGGCGTTTCTATTATGGGGCGAGTTATCACAGCAGGAAGTTGTAGCCCGACAAATCTAGAGACGGGCAAAAGGTTATTCTATCATCGGTGGTGAGCTTTACAAGAGAAGTGCTACGGGTGTCTTTTTACGCTGCGTAGCTCCAGAGGAAGGCCGACAAATATTGAAGGAAATTCATGAAGGTGATTGCGGACACCATGCCTCCACAAGATCTCTTGTGGCCAAGGCGTATCGACATGGTTTCTTTTGGCTTACAGCTTTGGTAGATGCAGAACGTTTGGTTGCAAGGTGTGATGGATGTCAGAGGTATGCTCGGCAAATCCATGTACCGGCTATGGAGTTGCGGACAATCCCATTGACCTGGCCATTTGCGGTTTGGGGTATGGATATGGTAGGCCCTTTTCATATGTCCCCGCGCAAAAAGACTCATTTATTGGTAGTCGTGGATAAGTTCACAAAGTGGGTTGAGGTTATGCCAGTGACGAACTGTGAGGCGGCCATAGCTGTGAAATTCTTGAAGAAGATCATATATCGGTTTGGATACCCCCACAGCATAATCACAGACAATTGAACCAACATGTCCTTAGGAGAGATGGAAAAGTTTTCTGGAAACAATGGTATTAGACTTGACGTAGCCTCGGTAGCTCATCCGCAAGCCAATGGTCAGGTGGAGAGAGCAAACCAAGAACTAATGCGCGGGTTAAAACCACGACAGTGAGTCCCGTGTCTCAGAGCTGCTGGGGCATGGGTGGAGGAGTTACCTTCTGTTGTTTGGGGAATCAACACTACACCTAACAGGTCTACTCAGATGACCCCGTTTTTTATGGTTTATGGCGCAGAGGAGGTTCTCCCAAGTGATATTATCCATGATTCGCCACGAGTATCGGCTTATGTTGAGGTAGAAAATGAGAAGACCCGGCAAGACGTTGTGGATATGTTAGAAGAGCACAGAGAACAAGCCTTGGAGCGGTCCGCAATATATCAACAGGATTTACGGCGATACCATAGCCGCCGGGTCAAAACGCGTGTTTTTCAAGAAGGAGACCTGGTGCTACGTTTGGCGCAGTCCAAGGAAGGAAAACACAAGCTGTCCCCTCCATGGGAGGGTCCGTTCATTATAAACCGGAATCTACACAACGGATCATATTATCTGGTGGATGCAAGAGAAGAGTCAGATTATGTCAATGACACTGCTCATGCCACCTCTGTCATGCAAGAGCGTGAACGACCATGGAACGTGGCCCAGCTACGTCCGTACTATACTTAGTATAGACTTGGTTTTAAAAATTATATTCCACGATGTAACGGGCAGCAGGTTTCAGACGCACTCTTTTCCTATCCAGGGTACCTAAGGGGACTCGAGGATTTTTAATGAGGCGGCCTGCTGACCTAACCTTGTCATATCAGTAAAGAAATGGTTAAATCATCATAGTCATTTTTGTTCTTTGAATTTTGTCAATTTGCACATTTTTTCCTTTCTAGTACCCAAGTTATTTGTAAGCCGGTAGAGCAGAAGGCCTACTGTTGCATAGTACATATATTTAGGTCTTGGGGGCTGATTGCTTGAATAGCACAGTTGTACACTAAGACCCGGACATGATGCCAATCGGTTGTGGGGACTGATTACTTGTAATAAGTACAGCTACAATCTCATAACCCGGACAATAGAGTCAAAAAAATTCTTGACCTCTTTCGTTTAAGCTTGATGTAACTCGCACCAAAATGGCGTGTTTGCTAACCTATAAATTCAATCAGCCATGATGCCCATGGGGACTTGCCTGACCCTGTTTTTACTAGAGTTATAGCAACATTGAAAATCCATGCGAAAACCGGCTTATAACCAAAAGGGTCATCTAAACCATAAGTTGCGCAGGGCAAAGGCAGCAGCCGGAAGTTCATTGCATATTGCGCGTAACTTCAAAATGTATAAGTATATAACAGCAAAAATTCGGGACTTGGGGACTTGAGAAACAAAAATTCTCAAGCTAAGATTCCCAAGACCTAGAACCCGGGTCTTGGGGACTTGTGAGAAATTCTTCACAATCTTAAGACCAAGACTCGGCATCTTTATCGCAAAGCATATAATAGATAAAGATGTGCTAAAATTAGTTTGTAGTGTGCATATTAAAGCGACAACCAGAAGGGTCATCGAAACCACAGGAGTTTAAACGTATTACAAACCAAAGGAATTGTATCAAAAGTGCACAGGCGCACTATCAAATAACAAGTGTAAAAGGCATATTACAATGCCTATTGGCCGAATGATTGTTTGCTGATAAAAATGAGAACATTACTCGGCTGCTGTAGCCGAGTCATCACGAGTGGTCCTGGCGGCCGGGTCTTCGGCATTCTCCTCCGTGGCTTTCTCTGTCTCCATGTTCGGGTCAACCGCGGAATCACCGCGAGCTGGAGGTGGAACAACTGGAGTCGATGACGTTGGCAAAGAACCGGCCTCGGCTTTCTTCTTGGCGGCCTCTTCCTTGTATCGATTCAATATATCAAAAGGAGCAGGGAATTCAAAGGGCACCGGTTTATCCTCAGCATTAAATGGGGGGGTAAGCTTGTTTACATCGAGATTCTCGGCAATCAAGCTGGCCGAGTGACGGATCTGAGCATTGATGGCCTTGAGGTCTTTTCCCGTGAACTTAGAGCCATTAGTGTTAAACTCGGGGAACCCGTTCACAAGCTTTGCTGGCTCAACCTTGGGGTAATAAGCTTTAGCCAGTGCAAGGCCGCGTATCACTCTAACCCGGCATGCTGAGCGTTTCCACGTATCAATCCAGGCAGGGATTGTCGAGTACGCTTCAAGCATTTGGGTTACACCGGCGGAGGTACCGGTCCACTTCACAGCTTCAAGAGTCCATTTTGTCCCTGCCAAGAATTGTCGGATGACAATCTTGAGTATCTTCAGCTTTTTGAGATCATCATGTTCCCCAGCAACTTCACCCGGACCTGCAGCACAAAAAGAGAAGTGAGATAGTGAGATCCGGGTCAAAAACCCTCTAAAACGGGAAATCTGAGTGATACAAGGCGATAGTCAGAAATTTTGATGTGCTTTACCTATGATGGAGTTATAAGTCTCGGCAATGAAAGTTGAGAGTTTCTTCACAACCTCCTCAGCGGCATGGAGTCTCTTCTTATACTTCTTGCACTGCTTGGAGAGCTCCTTGACGTTGGCCTCCAGGTCTTCACGGAGTTTTGTTTCAGCTTGCAGGAGTTCATTGGTCTTTGCCAATAGTTCATCAGTCCGGGTAATGTAAGCTTGAAAAAGACGAAGAAACGTCAGTCGGCAATGAGATGAAGTTGCATAAGAAAGACTATATAGTTGCAAAGTACCGAATAATTGTTGACAGATCATTTGGGAACTTGGGGACTAGGACGAGTATACAAATACAGCGCTAGTTAAACTAACCTGATGCTCAGCTGCCAGAGACTCGATAATCTCCTCTTCAGTTGCCTTCAGGGAGCGATACTCCTTCAGCAGCTTTTCAAACTCATGGCCGCCGAGAGTCGGCCTGGAAGAGCTAGCGTTCTGGTCACCCGGTGGTGGGGTTGCCTCCTGTTTCCCTGTGTCGACTCTGGTTGCTGCTGTATTTGGAGCAGGAGCCGCCCTTTGCGTCCCAAGATATTCAACATCGGGATCAGCTGACTGATGCGCGGGAGGAGGAGACTCGGTCCTTGGGTTGGCCGTGTTAGACGGCTCTTGCTCTTCAACAGGTGGTGGCTTAGCGGTGCTCTCCGGGTCTTCCACCGTCGGATCGTCGACAGGGGTCTCAACTGGGTCGCTGAGTGTGACCTTAGCCCTGTAGGAAGGAAAAGGAAAGTGTTAGTGGATAATAAAAGTAACACCTACAAAGTATAGAGGTATTGACAAGCAAGGTATGAAAATTACCCGGTATTCACGACAAAGTCGCTGGGGAGATCGTTGCTAGACCCTGAGGACACTGATAAAGAATTGGAAAGTGAGACTCGGAGCTGTCCGGCTAACGGATGATTCGGAGATGGATATTTTCGAGGAGTGCAGTCAGGATAAGTTGAAGGAGTACCGGCGCGGCGAGCAGGTGATAGAGAGATCCCGGGGTTGAGGGGCTCGTCACCCGGAGAAGTCCGGGTTGCCCGTCGCTTGGCTGGAGGAGATGTGGCCTTCAAAGACGATAAAGTGGTTAGATATTCATTAAGTTTGCACATACCGACATATGTATACGGCTCTGTGGTCATGGAGGAGTATGGCACCTTGAATGTGACCCCCCTGGGCTTCCTTTTCTTGCTTAACCCAGCTTCAGTTTGCTCGGGCTCGCTCTCTTCCGTTTCAGAACCGGCCTTGTCAGCCGGTGCTAGTGATGGTGGGGTATTGTCAGGAATAAAGGTGCGAGGAGAATCTTGATCTAGTAAGTTGACAAAGTACTTGTTCAGTAACTCGGAATCACCTTCTTCGCTGTCACTCGGCTCTTCCTCTTCCGAGTTTTCAGAGGGGGGAGGGTGACAATCTTCCACCATTCGTCAGATTCCTGGGTAAAAAGCAGTAGAGATAAAAGTTAGTATATATGAGTTAGAAAAATCAATCAGTACAAAAGGGATTAGCCGGTTCTTACTGGTGGAGCCGGGTTTGAGCGAGAGAAGGGAGAGAGCCCAAAAACGCTCTTGATGGCATCCATCTTCTCAGCCAATAAATTTTTCATAACCTTGTTGACGTCTGCGGCCGGGTATGACTTCTCCGAGTATCGAAGAGAGTCGGTCAGATGGCCCGAGTATTCACAGAGGAGCTTGGGGCGGTTACTATTTGGCTGGATCCTACAACTGATCCAGGTCTTGATCAAGTTTAGCCCGCAAAGACCATGGGCTGCTAGGACGGCTAACTTGTGGAGGAGTGGTTGAATAGACTGTCTGTCGGTTTCTGGGGCGAAAGCGCTTAGGTTATCGCTAAGAGAAAGGGTGTCCGTGGAAAAACCCGGCAAAGGCTTCTCGCTGGGTCTAGATGTGTCCTTGCAATAAAAGAACGTTTTCTGCCAGTGCTTCACGTGGGAATGAAGGCTGAGAGTCGGCATCAACGATTTCTTGCGCCTCTGGATGGACACGCCCCCACAGACAAGGAGGGGTCCGTCCGTGTTTTCACGACAAGGCTTGCATTGGAAAAGTTCCAGGAACAAAGCAAGGTTGGGGGAAATGCAAAGATAAGCTTCGCAGAGAACAATGAAGTGGCAAATGTTTAAAATCAAGTTTGGGCCTATATCAAAGACCCGGAGCTTATAATGATGGAGAACTTCACGAAAGAAAGGATGACCCGGGGGCGGAAACCCCGGGTCACGTGCTCAAGAAAAACGACGACTTCACCTGATTGGGGTGAAGGCCGACTCTCCTCCTCGGGAGCTCTCCAGGAGATCTCCGACTGAGGGGGGAAGGACCCCATACTCGGCCAGCTCTTCCAATTTCGCGAGCGTAACGGTCGACTTATCCCAGTTAGCCGAAATGGATTGACCCGGCTTTTGCTTCAAAGCCGGGGCCTTGCCCTTGGACTTGGAAGCGGCTTTGGGTGCCATTGAAATGGATCTAGAAGGAACCGAAAATTAAAAACAAAGCAATGGAAAAATGAAGGCGAAAAGCATGATGAACACGAACTCAAGATCTAAAGATGAAAACCTAGATCTAGAAATGCTTACCGGAGAACGGCAGTGGAGTGAGGTCCGGTGAGCGCGGCGTGGAGCGGCGGCCCGGTTCTAAAGGGTGATGGCGGCGCGCGTGCGGGTTCGTGTTCGAGCTCCGAGCTTGAGGTCCGGGCTCCAATGGCGCGGCGGGATCTTGAAGGTGAAGCCCGGCGAGCGCAGCGGCGCGGAGCGGTGGACCGGCTGTCGAGGTCAACAGGACGCGCGGAGTCCGGTGGCTCAAGCTTTGAGCTCGGGCCCTGGGGCTCTAATGGTGTGCTTGGAGGAAGGAGAAGAAGAGGAAGCGCGGTGGCGTTTGGGGTTAGGGTTTTTCTGGGGGCTAGTATTTATAGGCGCAGTGAAACCCTAGAATGCCAAACGGTAAAATGGAGAGATTTGCGGAGAGATAAACTCGACCCGTTGATTACGGGAATGAGATCTTGGGAAATTATTGTCAGGCAGCCGAGTTACAAATGACCGCCAAAAGAGCCGGACTCAAAATTGTTACTCAGACTTGCTTGTGAAGGATATGAAAGCCTGGTTATGGAATGTACGTCCTGTGGATTGATCCAAGAGACGATATTCGGCTAGCGTGATAGCAGGGTTATTATATGGACCGCCGAAAGAGCCGGCCTGGCTATAGTTAAAGCAATTTAACCCGTGGCATTGTGTGTGTAAATGTTTATTGTTTTGCAGGGAATAGCATGCGCTTCATGGTTGGCTCAAGGGTTTGAAGCTATAAGGAAAGCGCGCCAACCAAGATGCCCAAGCTATTCTGGGGACTACTATTGGGGGATGATAACCCGGTAGGACCATGTCTGGGACGAGACCCGGCCCAGGGGAAGAGAAGTTCTAGAAGACCCGAGAGGTGGTGTAAACCGTGGAGTCCAAGACTTGGGGGGTAACAAGAGGACTCCGAGTAGGACTCTAGCCGCGTCTTGTAAGGAAAGCCAGGAAACCGGGTGTTATATAAGCCGGTTGTCCTGGCATAGATAGAGAGACTAAGAGATTTCGAGTAGAAACCCTAGATTCAAGGTATACGAGAGCTAGTATTTGTAACCCTAGATTTGGGGTCTCGGCGACATTGCAGTCCGAGCCTCTAAATCGATAGTTAATAAGATCCCAGCTGGAAGTAAGCTATTATCTCCAATGGAGAGGTTGAACCAGGATAATCCTTGTGTCCAATTCGAGCTAAACCCTCTCCCAAACACCAAACTCGATTTACCCCAAACTAAGTTACCCCTGGTAACGTCTGCCGTGACTATCCCACGACAAGCTTCCTTCATCTGCACGGTTAGAATGATTCATATCCAACATAGAGGGCAAATCTCTATTGGGCACCTTTTTGTACAGATAATCATGAATTAATGAGTGGAAGTAGTTCTTGACGCCCGCAGCAGGTGTCCTCGAAGCTAAGGAGTGACATGGAACCTTTCCTCCAGTGCTCATCCGCGCGTTTTTCCTGAGCTTCAAGGGATTAGCCACCTCTCCAATGCTTGCGATGGTGGTGCGTGGATGCACTCGAGGGTTTTCTTCTACATCTCCGTCAGCTCCTCCTCGATCTCCTCCTCTGGCTTCAGGTCTTGGACATCATCTTCCTTTGGTCCCTTCCCCTTGTTGTCGTTGGCAGAGACCATGATACTTCTAAAACCGAAAACATATCCTGGCAGAAATAGCTCGAAACAGAAACACGACGAGAAAACGATATACAGACCTCGGGGGGGGGGTCCGGGGGATTATATAGCAAAAAGTTTCATAATGAAAGGAAAGTCCAGGTCGAAAACGAGTCGGAGAGGGGCTCCGGGGTGCCCACACCATGGGCTGGCACGGCCAGAGGTAGGCCTAAGCCACCCTATGGTGTGGAGCCTCCGGGCTCCGTCTCCCTATCGTTTCCGGCTCATAATTTTTCATATTTTCTAAAAACAGTAAAAATATAAGTTGGAAGATGTTTCGCGAACATTTTCTTACCAAAACTATTACCTGTTCAAAAACTGACTCTGCAGTTTCTGAAATATGCTTCTTAATAAACTCCTCCGGGATCATGGCTGGAATACAATCAACATTTTCATTATAAGGATCTCCGGAGATATAATGCTTGAGTCTTTGGCCATTCACCACTTGTGAAGAGTTGTCTTCAAGGTAAACAATTTTAATTGCCCCCGAACGATATACCTCTTTGATAACAAAAGGTCCTTCTCATCTCGAGAGTAATTTTCCTGCAAAAAATCTAAGACGAGACCTATACAATAGCACTTTCTAACCAACATGAAATTATCTTTTAATAATTCTCTTATCATGCCACCTTTTAACTTTCTCTTTAAAGAGCTTAGCATTTTCATATGCCTCACTCCTCCATTCATCTAAAGAACTTAAGTCAAGCAGCCTTTTCTCACCAGCAAGTTTAAAATATCTATTTAGGTCTTTCACTGCCCAATAAACTTTGTGTTCTAATTCTAGGGGAAAGTGAAAAGCTTTTCCATAAACCATTTTATAAGGAAACATGCCCATGGGATTTTTGTAAGCAGTTCTATAAGCCCACGGAGCATCCTTTAATTTCTTAGCCCAATGTTTCCTAGATTTGTTAACAGTCTTTTGCAAGATAGATTTGATCTCTCCATTTGATAATTCTACTTACCCACTAGTTTGAGGGTGATAGGGTGAGGCAATTCTATGATTAACATCATATTTAGCAAGGGTTTTTCTAAAACCACCATGAATAAAATGAGAACCTCCATCAGTCATAAGATATCTAGGCACACCAAACCTAGGGAAAATAATGTCCTTAAGCATTTTTAAGGAGGTTTCACCATCAACACTTTTAGTAGGTATAACTTCTACCCATTTAGTAACATAATCAACAACAACAAGAATATGAGTATAGCCATGTGAAGTACAAGGACCCATAAAGTCAAAACCCCAAGAATCAAACGGTTCAATAACAAGAGAATAATTCATAGGCATTTCATTACGTCTAGAAATATTTCCAACCCTTTGACGTTGATCACAAGATAAAATAAAATTTCTAGCATCTTTAAAGAGAGTAGGCCAATAAAAACCTAATTGTAGAACTTTATGTGCAGTTCTATCTCCAGCGTGATGTCCTCCATAAGCACTACTATGACATTTTCTCAATATCTCTCGTTGTTCATTTTCAGGAAAACATCTTATCATAATATCATCAACACCTTCTTTATATAAGTGTGGGTCATCCCAAAAATAATGCCTCGAATCATATAAGAATTTTCTTCTTTGCTGAGCTGTAAAGGTAGGAGGCAAATACTTCGTAACAATAAAGTTAGCATAATCAGCATACTAAATCTGGAAGTGGATCTATAATATCCATGGACTTTGGACCTGAAATATGTTAGATCAAATTGGACTGGGCTACGTTGGACTTGGACTCCAGCTGGACCTTAGGTCCGATAATGTTGGATGGACTTAAATGTGAGAGTGGGATAATCCACTACAGACTGGACCCATCGTGCATCGTTGTCCACATATGTGTCTTCCCTTCCATTTCAGATCGATGCCGCCGCCCACTCTATCCCTACCGACAGCCACCCCATCATCCTAGCTCGCCGGAGACCTAGCCCGTCGCTCGCCGGTGGCCACCCCATCCTCGCCGCTCGCTAGAGACAGCGCCGCTGCTTGCCGACGACCATCCCCGACGCCAGCGACCCAGAGCGGCCGCTCGCCGGCGGCTACCGCGACCTCGCAGCTCGCCGGCATCCACCCTGTCCTCGCATCTCGTCGGTGAAGCAGGCTGCTGCACGCCGGCGTCCACGGCCCAGTCCTCGCTGCACGTCGGTGATCCAGAGAGACCGCTTGCCGGTGGCTACCGCGACCTCGCAACTCGCCGGCAGCCACCCTGTCCTCGCAGCTCTTCGGTGAAGCAGCCTGCTACACGCCGGTGACCCAGAGCGGCCGCTCGCCGGTAGCCACCCCGTCCTCGCAGCTCGTTGGTGAACCAGCCTGCTGCTCGCCGGCAACCTCAACCCGACCGTCCATAGATGGCCACTTATCCTGACGTGAATCATTTGACTATTTTTCCTCAATTAATAAGTTTTGTAACTCTTAAACTCCATATCAGTGTGCCTAAGTTTAAAGGTCCATTTGGACTTTGGATATCCAATATTATGCCTGGTTGGATTTGGTTGGATTTGGGTATAGAGCACGTAACGTGGATTGGAGCTGGACTGCACCACATGAAAATGGACATTAGAGTGGACTTTGCTATTTTGGATTTGGACTCTGCTCTAGTTCCAGATTTACAGCATACCATGGACTCTCTTGAGAGCTCACTTTTATTGCAGATAACTGTTCATTAGGAAAACTAACATTAACAGGAATAGGATCATCAGGGATATTTTCTAATCTAGACAGATTATCGGCAACAGGATTTTCAGCACCCTTCCTATCCACAATATGTAAATCAAACTCTTGTAAAAGAAGCACCCATCTAATAAACCAGTCTTAGCATCTTTCTTTTCCATAAGGTATTTAATAGCAGCATGATTAGTATGAATAGTAACTTTAGAATCAACAATATACTGCCTAAATTTATCACAAGCAAAAACTACAGCTAGGATTTTTTTCGGTGGTAGCATAATTCTTTTGAGCAGCATCAAGAGTTTTACTAGCATAATGAATAACATTTAACTTCTTATCTATCTGCTATCCTAGAACATCACCCACAACATAATCACTAGCATCACATATAATTTCAAAGGGTAAATTCCAATCAGGTGGTTGAATAATAGGGGCAGGTATTAAAGCCTTCTTTAAAATTTCAAAAGCTTCTTTACAATCTTCATAAAAAACAAATGGTACATCTTTTTGAAGAAGATTAGTAAGAGGTTTTGATATTTTAGAGAAATCTTTAATAAACCTTCTATAGAAACTAGCATGACCAAGAATACTACGAATACCTTTAATATCCCTAGGACAGGGCATTTTCTCGATAGCTTCAACTTTAGCTCTATCAACTTCAATACCTCTTTCAGAGATTTTATGTCCAAGAACAATTCCTTCATTAACCATAAAATGTCATATCTCCCAGTTAAGAACAAGATTAGTCTCCTCACATCTCTGCAAAACTTTATCAAGATTCTGCAAACAATTATCAAAGGAAGTTCCATAGACGGAGAAATCATCCATGAAAACTTCCACAATTTCTTCACAGAAACCATGAAAGATAGCAGACATGCATCTTTGAAAAGTAGCAGGAGCATTACATAAACCAAAAGGCATACGTCTATAAGCATAGGTTCCATAAGGACAAGTAAAAGTTGTTTTCTCTTGATCAAGCTTTTTAACAACAATTTGAGAAAACCAAGAATAACCATCAAGAAAGCAGAAATGAGTTTTCTTAGACAACCTTTCTAACATTTGATCAATAAAAGGCAAAGGATAATGATCTTTCTTATTGACTTTGTTAACCTTCCTAAAATCAATGCACATCCTATAACCAACTACTACTCTTTGAGGAATGAGTTCATTATTTTCATTTGGCACAACAGTCATCCCTCCTTTCTTAGGAACACAATGCACAGGACTAACCCATCTACTATCAGCGATAGGATAGATAATGCCGGCATCAAGGAGTTTCAATACCTCATTTGTTACCACATCCTTCATTTTAGGATTTAAACGGCGTTGATGTTCAATAACTGGCTTTGCATCAGGCTCAATATTAATAGCATGCTGACAAATAGTAGGGGAAATCCCTTTCAAATCATCAAGATTATAACCAATAGCACCTCTATGTTTCTTCAATATCCCCAATAATCTCTCCTCTTCTTTATCAGAAAGCTGAGAACTAATAATAACATGATATAATTTCTTATCATCAATATGAGCATATTTAAGATTATGAGGCAAAGGCTTTAAATCAAAAACATGATCTTCCTTGGGTGGTAATGTTGTACCCAAGTCTTCCACAGGTAAATTATGTTTCAGCATTGTTGGCTGATGTAGGAAAATCTCATCTATTTCATTCCTTTCTTCCATAAAGACATCACTTTCGTGGTCTTCCATGTATTGCTGCAAAGGATTGTTAGGAGCAAGAGCAATAGCAGCCAACTGTTCAACTCTATAATTTTCATTAGGTAATTCAACTTCATAGGGTGTTTTAGCAAATTTGGAGAAATTAAATTCATAAGATTCTCCATCAAATTTTGTAAGGATTTTCTTCTTTTTACAATCTATAACAGCACCACAAGTATTTAAGAAAGGTCTACCAAATATGATAGGACAAGCATCACTAGCAGAAGTGCCTAGTACTAGAAAATCAGCAGGATATTTAGTTTTACCACATAAGACCTCCACATCTCTAACAATACCAATCGGAGAAATAGTTTCCCTATTAGCAAGTTGAATAATCACATCAATGTCTTCAAGTTCATAAGAACCAATTTCATGCATGATTTATTTATAAAGCTCATAAGGAATAGCACTAGAACTACCACCAATATCACATAAACCATAATTACAATGATCACCTATCCTAACAGATAGCATAGGAACACTGGGTTTCCTAGATTTACTAGGATGAGAGACAATATTAGAAGCATCTTCACAAAATATAATGTGTCCCTCTTCTACATTTTCAGAAACAAGGTCCTTTACTATTGTTACTGTAGGTTCTACAGTTATTTGTTCCTCAGGTTCTACAAGTTTCTTTGCACTTTTACTAATCACACTAGCTAACATAGAGTGTTCTTTTACCTTAGGAGGGAAAGGCATTTTCTCAATATAAGGTTCAGGCACAATAGAATCAACAGTATGAACTTCTATATCTCTAGCAGGATCACAATTAACAGTATCTTTATAAGGAGCATGGTACTTGTCCCATTCCTTTTTAGGAATATCAATGTAAGAAGCAAAAGCCTTATATAAGTTTGCAGCAACTTGAGAATCAAGACTATAAACAACACTAACATTATGAAAATCCTCAGATGACATAAAGGTTTTAATGCATTCATAGTCATAATTTATACCTGACATTCTACCTTTGTCATTCTCCCATGCTTCAGCGTTTTCTTGAATACAGTCAAGAAGATCCCATTTAGCTTCATCCTTCATACGTGTAAATGATCCAGAACAAGAAGCATCCAATAAATCCTTATCATGAAGAGGAAGCCTTGCATAGAAATTATTAATAACGATATTACTGGGGAGTTCATGAATGGGGCATTTGAGCATTAGTAACTTCAGTCTCCCCCATGCTTGGGAAATACTCTCTCCGTCTTGAGGCCAAAAATTATATATATAATTCCGATCTCTATGGATTTCAATTGGAGGATAGAATTTAGAATAAAAGAGAGGTACAATTTCCTCCCATTCAATAGTCTGGCTATTTTCAGCAGTTTGAACCATTCAGCGGCTCAGCCCGTCAATGATATAGGGAATAATTTCCTCTTCACTTGGCTCATTGTAATACCTTCACACTTGAACAACTCGCATAATTCATGTAAAAAGAGCAAATGATCACTAGGATGGACATTTCCATAACCTGAATAGCAGTTATCCATAACATGTTTAACAATCTTTATAGGTATTTTATAAGGATCCAAATCATCAGGCGGTGGGTCACTTACTACCCTAACAGTGGAAGCAGTGCCCGCAAATAAGGACTCAAAAGGAGTTCCAAACATAGTGTAATAAAGCAGTAGACAGAAATAAAAAAACATCACTTACAGCAGAAGCTTCCTTTATCAATTCCACTTCCCAATAGCGCTTCACTCCCCGGCAACGGCGCCAGAAAATAGTCTTAATGACCCACAAGTATAGGGGGTGTATCGTAGTACTTTCGATAAATAAGAGTGTCGAACCCAACGAGGAGTAGAAGGTGTTGACAAGCAGTTTCGATGAAGGAATAACTGTAAATACTGGAAAACAGATTTGTAGGGGTTTTTGATATTGCAGATAAACAAAGTGCGAGTAAATAAAATGCAGTAATAATAATTTCAGCAAGTGGCCCAATCCTTTCTTCAGCAAAGGACAAGCCGGTGAGTTTACTTATGATTAACAAATGTTCTCGAGGACACACGGGAGGTTTCTGTCAAGTGCTTTTGTTCCATGCAGCTGAATAATTTTAGGTGTTTTGATAAGTGTTGTGTGGGTCAACCTTTGCTAATGTACCTTCCCATCCAAGACCAATACATACTTGTGATTATACCCCTTGCAAGCATCCGCAACTACAAGAAGGTAATTAAGAAATAAATCTAACCACAGCTTTAAACTCCGGGATCCTACGCTCCCTTGTGTAATGGTTTCCTAAAGGGGGTTTAGGTTTCTGTCACTCCGGCAACCCCACAATTAGTAGCCAAATACACGATGCATTCCCCTAGGCCCATAAATGGTACGTTCACATGACACCACTAGAAGAATAACACCACAACTTAAATATCAAACATTAAATATTACTCAACATTACTTCACTACTAACAACTTGACTTCTCCCATGTCCTCAAGAACAACACGAACTACTCACAACAAATCATATAGATCATGATCAAAGGTGATATAATGGATGATAACAATCTGGTCATAAAGTGCAAACACCGATAAATCTCACAAGCATCAACTACTAACAAGTAATCCACACCGGGAGAGAGATCTAATGCAAAACAACGATAGAGGCCCCTAATTGTTACATCGGGATGAAGGTGGATGATGAGGGTGATGGTGCTGGTGGTGGTGATGATGCTGATGACGATCTTGATGATGCCCGGAGTGATGACGGTGATGATGGCAGTGATTTCCCCTCTCCGGAGAGGAATTTCCCCGGCAGTTTCTCCCTGGCAGAGCCCTTTTCTATCTCGGCTGTTTTCCACCCCGTGGTGGCGGAGGAATAATTCTTCGAGGATGGAATGAGGCTTAGGGTTCCCTCGGGGCCAGGCACGCCAAAGATGACCCCCTAGAGGTGGGCCAGGGTGGCCACACCCCTAGGTGGCGCGGCCGGGGGGCGCCACCCCTAGGTGTGGGCCCCTGGTGCCCCCCTCTGGCTCTCCTTCTGGCTGAGTTCCTCCTCTGAAATTTTAGGAACCCCCAGATGCCCCCCTTCTTCTTCTGATCTTGTGAAATATGGTATCTTGACGGTGCTTTTTCCATCAGATTTCTGGTCTCGGTGTTTATTCTCAAAAAATTATAAAACATGCAAAATAAGATAAAATAACATAAGGGATGCATCATAACATGAAATATATCGATGAATAACAGAAAATTATGATATAAAATAGTGATGCAAAATGGACGTATCAGACGACGGTCTATGTATCTTGTTGTAATGCCTGCATGCATCACATAGTAATCTTTATGTCTTGCATATGCACTACGGTGCAGCCTTCATTTTTGTCAATTGCCCAGCTGTAATTTGTTCACCACATATGTTATTTATCTTTTATGGAGAGACACCTCTAATGAACTGTGGATACCGGTCCATTTTCTCATTCTGATAATACACACACTGCTTCCACTGCTTTCATACTGCTTCCACTGTTTTCACATTGCTGCTCATGTTTTCATACTATCCTTATACTGTTTCCACACCATACATTTAACCTCTTTGTTATCAGCAAAACCGGTGAGATTGACAATCTCACTTCTTCGTTGGGGTAAAGTGAATTGTTTGTGTTGTGTAGGTTCCACGTTGCTGCTGAACCGATAGTGCGCCCTGCCATCTCAGCTGCATCAACCTTCTGAAGTTACTTCTTCCTCCTACTGGTCGATTCAACCTTGGTTTCTTTCAGAGGGAAAACTGTTGTTGTGCTGATTATACCTTCCTCTTGGGGTTTCTCAACGAGTGCAAGACCTGCACCATCAACGGGTGGTGTAGAACCAAGATAATTATTAGAACCATACACATATATATACACCCTATTCGGCACCCTAGGTGTAGAAAAGTTATTTTGCACCCACAAATTTTTTATGTCCCCAAGTAAAAAAAATTAAGTTACGTATGTAATTATTTATGTTCATATTTTATGCATAAGAGAACACTCGGCATAAACAATAAAAAAATATGAGTCATAGCAACATAAAAGTCATAAAAACAACATAAAGACGTGTATTTTTTTCATATTTTTTGTAGAGTCGCGTAAATCAAGGGTTTATGGCATGTATATATTTTCTTACGTTCTACTCGACATAATGAATAGGATAAAATTTACGTGACGTAAAAATCATGTACGGTTCAAAAAATACAGGGTGGGTGTAGAATAACTATTTTTTGCCCTGGGTGTCAAATAGTGCGACCCTATATATAGACACATATATATACTACAACCAGTTGTAGTTTAGTTCCCTACAACCATCGGCTCCGTATAGGGAGCGATTCCAATGGAAAATAACAGAACCCAAACTAATCATGTAACATCCCAATTTTGCTAACAAAAGTGTGTGGTGTTGAGTTAATGTCATACATGCATGAAACAAAACTTTAAACCATGTTTGAAACAATTTAAATTGTGAATTCAAATGTTTTGAGAAAATTTCCACAAATGGTACTTATTTTGGTCTCCAAAGTTTTGTTCTGAAAATTATTTCAAATTCATCAAAGCAAAACATGGTTAGGTTGGAAATTTAACAAGGCTTCCAAAAAGTATTTTGCCAAATTTTTCCTTTGCAAAAAGGCCCTCAATAAATGGTTTTTGTTCTGTTTTTAAAAGGAAAAGGACCTTGCTGCTATTTCCAAAAACCGCAGGGGTTTTTCATAAGTTTTCCTTCATCTTCAACCTCCTGCCAGTAGGAGCAGGTGCGTGGAGGCAGCACCGACGTCGATTCCACCTCCTGCTTTGTCTTTCTGAGAGGATAAGCACACCAGGAGAGCACCCCGACTTCCTCTGTTGCCCTCCCTTAGTCCTCTGCTCCCTCTCCCTCTCTGTATTTTTGCTCGCGAGGCCGAACCTTAGCTCGTCGTGGCCGCCGTCGATGGCCGCCTCTCCGGCCGCCACCGGACTATTTGATGTTGCAGGAAGCTCCGCTGTGGTCTCCTCCCCTTCTCAACAACTCCTGAGAGCCGAGGTGGCCGGAACCTCTGCAATCGGGCCGTCTTCGTCGCGTCCGGCCGCCGGACTCCGTCGCTGGTCGCCGGCGATTCCGAGCTCCTCCGGCCCCTCCGTCTGTTCCATCACCACCGCGGTGAGCCACTGCACCTCCTGGTACTCCCCTCCATCTCCCTCCCTCTCGGAAACTCACGGCCATCGAGCTCCCCCTCCGGCCGCCGTCGGCCATGGAAGCCGGCGAGCCTCCGGTGACCAAATGCTAGCGGCGCCACCACCTCCAGGCTTGCCTCGGCCTCCTCTACGTCCCCATCTAGTCAATTTCGCGAATCGATCAACCGATCGATCAATTGCATGTTCAACAAAGGGATTTGCCTCCGCGTGAGGTCACTGTGACATCACGCTGATGTCATATTTCCCTTTTCGAACATTTCCAGAAATTCCAGAAAAAGAGTAAAAATTGATAATTGAATAACTGTTAAAACATTAATCAGAAAAATAAAATAAAAATATGGTTATGCTTAGAAAAATGTAATCTTTCCAAATATGTCTTTTTCATATATGTTTGAGAAAGTCCAAAAAATGGCTTTATTTAATATTGTTAATTCATTTAAAAATAGAAAAATAAGATTTTATTCACTAACATTAGAAAATTAAAAGTTATATACCAAATTGCTCAAAATGACAAGTACAATCTGTTTATGATGTTTTTAAACCCATTTGAGCAATTAAAATTGTACCCACTTCCAAGATCGCCCGAAACCCCCTCCGGGGCCTATTTCGGGCTAATTTCAGTAAAATTGCATAATCGCCATATGAACCCTAGCAACCCATCAAACATGTTTAGGGCTTTATTTCAGTGCATTAACCTGCTCATACATACATATTGCGCATTGCATCGATGCCATGTGTTTATTGTTACTTCTCTTTCGGTGTTGTTTCCTCCTCGGTAGAACGTGACTCCGAAGAGAAGGCCATCAATTCCAATGACGAATACTTGATCTTAACCGACAAGTCAAGCACTTATTCCTGAAGACTTTATCTGGTTTTATTATAACCAAGGCAAGCATAACCTCTTATCTGCTCATATAAGATTTCAAAGTGATTTGAATCTCGTACTTTGCATTCGATTCCAAACTATTTGATGTCAGTAGATAGAGTTCTCCTATATACTGCATAACCTAGATATCCTGATCCACTTCACCTAGCAGCTATAGGTTTGTTTGTGCGCTCTCCGCTAAACCTTGTGAGTCTTGCTTAGCCATGCCTAGTTGGTGAATCTGGTCATGCGTGAATCTACTATGTCAGGTGTTTATGATTTGAATTATCTTTGATAACTTGACTAATAATGGCATGGATGTGAGGCCACAATGGGTCGTGGCGTTTTGTCCTGTTCATGCCCCTAGGAGCGAGTTCTCGCCTTCGAGCCAAGACTGAGCGTACAGCCACACGTGGGCCGATGAACCCCGCCCGGCTGACTAACTTGTTTAACCTTATCCATGAGCCACGTAGTTTGAGCTTTCCATCTGCGTGTGAGTCGGAAAATGTTTTGGAGAAAACTAGGTCGTGACCGGGACAAGTGATGGATGTACACGGATCTTGTTCCCGACTCACAGAACAGGTGCCGTCAGGAGGTGGCCAACTCCCTGTTGACGGGGTGGCCCTGTTTGGGTTGACTCATGGATATGGTTCGACAAGGTAAAGGCCGGGAATCGACCACCCTCTGCCGGCACTTCCCGGGCTAGTGCTAATCATGTGGCACTAAGAGTCGGTTGGTACGTGTGGGTAAAGTTGTACACCCCTGCAGGGTTAAATCTTTTCGAAAAGCCGTGTCTGCGGTTAAAGACGACTTGGTGACGGATTCTGTGATCATAGACAACTTAAACGGAATGATTAAAACTTGTTGATAACGAATGAAGGATGCCTCCTCGGAGATGCCGAGAGGGGTTACCTTGTAGCATGAGGTAGTGGAACAACTGGAGGAGGTGATCTTTGAAGCACGAGGTGCTGAAATGATTTGGTGGATTAAAAGATGATGATATCAGTAGTTGAGTAGCTTTCTCATCTGTTTTCAAAATACTCCATGAGACGTGCTATTCCTCCCTCACCTTGGAAAACAAAGATGGCTTTACGCAAAATAACCTTCATAACTCTTTCTAAAAGATAGCAGATATATAATAGGTTAACTAAGCCTTGTTGAGTACCTCCCGTACTCAGGTTTTCTTAATTTTGGTTCAGGAGAAGATCTCACATCGGTGGTGATTCAACGGGAACATCGACGAGTAGTTCGGGGTTCCCAGGTAGCAGCCTGGTATCTATGGGCTGGGACGTCGCCTTATGTTGCGGCCTCTTAGGCCTTTTTGGTTCTTGTTGACTAGCAACATAATTTTCCTTCCGTTGTCTGATGTAATGTTGGGTCGTGTGACCTTTGCTTGTAAGATATACTCTAGTAACACATGTTAATAAAGCTTCATTTGTAGAGTACTGCTTGGATTGGTTGTTGGTTTCGAGCTCATTGTTGTACAGTTTTGGCTATGCCTGCATAGTTGTCGCAGTCGAGGGGTTGTGGAGCCGATGATCCATGTCCGAGCCCGCCTGTCGATTTGATCGGCCTGGGGCGAGGTAACCCCAGTAACCCTCGATTGTTGTTGCACTTTCTGGACACATAGCAGTTCTGTAAACTTTGGTCCCGTTCCTTCAGTTTCATCCGACTCGTGGACGCTTGGGTATGCATAATTGGTTATGACTAGCATGGATACAAGGAGTAGTAGACCGGGGATCCGAACTACGTGTTGATGAATCCGGTCTGCCTGCCGTTGTTTGTTGCGGCCGGGGCTGGTAACCCTGAAGCCCTTGTGAGTCCATGGCTAGGAGCACATAACAGTATGTATATCTCTGGGTCCGGGGTCTGACAAGTCTTGGTATCAGAGCAGGACTGCCTGTAAGAAAACCTTACTGCTTGGTCGATGTCGAGTCTAGTGATTGTGAAAACTACTTTGAAACTTCAAATGAGTTGTGAAAAACCTTCTTAGGATTCTTTTTACTCCTTACCTGGTATCGCTCTAACTCTGGATCTTCTTACCTGTTTTGACTTGAAAAGGTTCCAGTCATTCAAAACCTAGGTGCCTCCTTTGGCAAGGACGTTGTTAACCAAGTTGACTTAGTGTTAAAAAGTTTCTAGAGTCGTGTGTGTTCCGTGTTCTGTTATCTCTCGACTCAAACTGGGAGATTCTCTTCCAATCATAATCTCTCGGAGTTTTGTGAGTTCCACATACTCCTGTTCTAAAGTATCAAAATCCTGAACCTCGAGATTTTCTTTTAATCTCGAATGTATCAGTTATCCTCTACCCAAATCCTTCCGGAGTTATGTCTGTCTTTTGAAAGATACCTCGTGATTGCTAATTGTAGTGTCCTTTGTGGCACTCATATAGTAGTTACTCCTTTCGTCGTGTTTTTAAACCTTGGACTTGAACCAAAGGTCCCGGAATGTGCTGAATTGCGGTGGGTTGAATCATGTGGTCATAACCATTTGATGCTCGTGCCATCAGTACAGGATGCTGACCTTTAACCCAAGTTCTGTTTCTTTGGATCCTAAGGAATCTGTTCTACCTCAGGATGGCTAGGTAATCTTAGCTCCAATAGCCATAGGTTTTCTCTAGGAATCAAAAGGAATCACGACAAGAGTGTTCTTTAAGATTCTCATATCCTTGTTCTTGACTCTGCTATACCTCTCGTTTTGGCATGGGTTTTACAAAAGAGTATCACCCTGTGCATTCCCCATGATCTCTGGGTTTCCGGAGCATGTTCTTAATCTGTAGATGTTTTCCTACTTTTGCTGATGGTTCGGACACTAAGTTGCATATGTGTGTTGGAGTTCCAATGCAGTTGCTCCTGTTTTCCGTCAGAACATTCCACCTTGGAATGTCAGGAGAAACAAACTCCAGAACCTCGTTCATCTTAAGAACCAGGTCAAAGTTTTGTAATTCACAGATTAAAGAAGTTTCATTAGCTTCTATTTTGTTCTACCTTAGGGTATCACACTCCTTTATATCAAGAGGTCGTGTTGAGTTTCATGGCCTCACCGATGAAGTGATGCTCTTACACATTTTCACCCCCTTCCTCCAAGCTTGAATGCTTGAGAATGATGGGTCTGTTCGTCGACATGTGTATCTGCTATTCCTAGCAATTCTTATTGCTTTGGAAACCTAAGAAACATCTGTATCCTTCTTAGCACTATCGGTCACCCGGTCTCTGTTTGAAGTTGACTATGTTACCAAATCCGTTCCTTCCGGTGCAAATTCTTGGTCAAAGAGTTAGGTTCATGCCGAAGCTCTCAATACCATATCGGTTGCTCTGAAAAGCAAGATTCCTTCCTAACTCCAAGACATACCGGTAGGTTGTGATGTTCTAGTTGTCTCTCTAGAAGTATCACCAGGTTGTTACCTTACCGTAATGTCTAAGCAAGGGGTAGTTTGAACCACTCCTTTCTCCAAGGAAGTCTGCTGGATATCTCGGACTAGTTGGTTGAGCTTAAACAACAACTTGGAGAGTTGAAAGGCAAAAGCTCTGCCTAACTTGATCCTCTGTTAAGGGATGTCTAGTTCTCCTCATATTGAAGCAGGATAGTATCTCCGTAGTGGACATGCTATCACCCTACCCTTGATTTGATTTGGGCTATTGTCAAATCGAGAAAAGATCCAAGGACTATATTTATGGTGGTTTCACTCATGGTGTTTTCCCCGAGTACACCTTCATGTCCTTTAATATGACCAATATTTTGCCTTGTTCATGTATCATATGAATCCCTCATCTTGGAGTGTTGATAAGCGCGTTGTCGAGCCAATCGATGACATTCCTATTTTCTCCAAGTTGCAAGAGGTTTATGTTGAACAATTGGCACTAATGTTGGAAACTTTCGAGAACCATCTTTGTGTCATCACGAAGTTTGTGCTCTGGATGTTCGAAGTGACTTTCTCCGGTCCATGTGCTTATGGTGAAAGTTGTTGCCATGGATCCGAGTAGAGTTTTCTTGTTTCCTCGGGAATCATTCCAAGTCAGTTATGCATGTGTGGACTATTCTTGAGATGGTTGGTTGTTACCTCCGTTGTCGCACCCGGACTTCTAAAGGATACTCGCCGTTCCGTTGAACAGTAGTAGATTGGATTACGGGGCTTACCGGCACCCGCGTCCTCTTACGAGTAGGCCAACACACGTATGTGTGACAACCAACCCCTATCTGTTCAGCGTCGACGTAAACTATCCCATAGAAATCAGGATACTTCCATTGACGTACTTCAAAACATACACACATGGTACATCAACGGCATTGGAACAAGTGATATCACAACAGATCTCTATGACACAAAAGATTGAAATAAGTTGCAAATGGCTCTCATTAGAGCAGAGATAGCAAATACAATCATCCAGAGGACACATGTCCCAACAATACATCATTACATCACAGCGGAAGCATTCAACATGTCTGAGTACAGACAAGAACCAAATAGGCCTAAGAGGCCGGAAACGAACAGACGGAGCCCATCCACAAAGTCTCGGATCCTGCCCGGGTCCGCTATCTACTCGTCAGCAGTCTCGTCAAACTCCACGTAGTAGCCACCATGTAGATCCTTGGAATCGTAGTCTGCGTAAACCACAGCCCCAAAGGGGTCAGTACATAAACGTACTGGCAAGCAAGACTCACAGTTCACCAAAGTGTAGCCCGTCAACACCAAGCACAGATGCTTTGGGTTCAACGGAAGGAAGGGGATATAAAGATGCTGCAACTGGCTGCTCTAAACAACTACAGAGTTACTACCACTTCCGGCTAACAGAAAGGAGATAAGATCGTGTATCGTAACCAACTGAAAGATAACCTCAAACAAACCCATCCTGGATCTCGACCCTTATCCAAAGAAGCAATCCGAGGATAACTCACACAGTTGAATTAATGATGGTTCAGATTATTGTGTCAATAAGCTTATTACTAGTCAAGTTATTAATCATTGGGTGTAAGGTGGTTAATCATTAGGTTTAAGTTGTCCTGAGTACTTGTTAGCCAGTACTTTCACCAAGTAGTCCATAACCGCGGAAAACACGGCTTCTCGAGAAGATTTATCCCTGCAGGGTTGCACCAATTTGGCCGTACACGCATGAATAACCCGCCAGATGGAAAGGCCCTTCCACCAAGCGGGGCACTCAACACAACTCAACTCTTCTCCGCATCAAGCCCAAAGCACCTTGGGCGCACGGCTAATCGAGCCCAGAAGAAAATGGACCCTCATAGCACTCTAAGAACGTGTCCCCCTATATGCCGACTACGAAAGTTCCACCCTGGCCTGGGCTCGCAAAAACATGCATGCGGCAAATGGAAAACACGAACTAAATGAGGCGATTTGGACGAGATGCGAATCGAATCAAATTGAGGGGGGCGCCCATACTCGCTTCCCACATGCGGTTAGTGCGCTCATCATGGATCAGTAGACAAGACCCTTTTCCTATTAGGGTCGACACTAGCAGGCCTCAAAACCACACAGGGCCTCCTGCCGGTGCCTTATCATCAAATTTATTATTAACAATAACCTTAGCATGATTGATTGATTAACCATCGAGCCCCCAGAACATAATAGAGTAGTAACAGAAAGTAACGGGTAACAGACTCGAGCAAAACAACCCTAAGCATGCTAGTAAGACACGGGCAACAAGCAATGGTTATAGGTATGGAGGTGAGGCAATATCAGGGTTAAGGGATTCATGTGATAGGTTCGTAACAAAAACAACTAATCATAGGGCTAGAAGAATAGACAACGGAAAGTATCGGTAACCAATGTTGAAAGGAACACGATGGTTCATGTGAGTGATAACTTGCCTGCAAACCTAGTAGCCTGGTACTGAGCTAACTCCTTAGAAGGGGTGTCGTAAGTATCGTCGGTCTCAACGTCGTCGTGTATCCGAGAAGAAGCAAACAAACAATGCAGAAAGATAAACAATCAATATCATGGCATAGTGCACAAACATGGGATGATGCATGACCATTTAATTGATGCATAGAAATAAACTAGTTGACAAGATAACAACATGATTAAATGGACCCACATGCAATTGGATTGCATATGAAAAGCCCATGAATTATGGTTGAATTAATTGTTTTACAACTAATCATCATATGAAAGTGGATTAGCATGATGCATGGATGAGGAAAACAACAAAATAACAACAATAGAAACAATTTGAAATAAGGTTTAACAAGTTTGGAAATTCATTTATTAAGTTTTGGAATTTTGGTTACTTAAAGGTGTCACACAAGCATTTGTTGTTTTCACCAACTTAAATTGTCCAAAATAGATAACAAAGTTTATATTTGAAAAGAACACACAATTTTGGGTGGATTACATGTTTCACTTGTTGAAAAAGGATTTCAAATGAATTATTCATGAATTAAACAATTTTAAGCAATAATTAAATGAATTTAATTCAAACATGAACTTATTTGAGTTTTTTTATTTGTGCAAAACATTGAGTGAGGTTCATGTTTGAAAAGGTTATGCTTTTGTGGGTTGAAAACATATTTTATATGTCCCAAAAGAATTTGATTTGATCAAGTTATGAATTTAACAATATTAAATGAATTAAACAAGGTTTGAATTATTTAACCAATTTTAATTATTCAAAACATGAAACAAATTTTATATTTGGAAAGATGGTTTAATTTTGCATGGAAAACATATTTCATTTGTTGAAATTGGATTTAAAATGAGCAAGTTATTATTTTGGCAATTTTAAATGCATTAAATAAGAAACAGTTGTTTTCAGCAATTTAAATTATTCAAAACAGCAAACAAAATTTATATTTGGAAAGTACATGAAAAGTTGATTCGAAAACATATTTAGTTTGTGGACTTTGGAATTTTTATGCCCAAGTTATGAATTTTGCAAGTTTAAGTGAATTTAACAAGTTTTCAAATATTGCACCAATTTAAAATATTCAAAACAGTAACAAATTGCATTGAAAAGGTTGAAAACATGATATGGGGTGGCCCAATCTTCTCAATGAGCTTCTCTCTCTCTTTTTGTATTTTCTGAATATATGTGGATAACTAGTGCTACACTGAGACCTCTCACTTGGATGACCCTCGTTGCCAATGCAACAACAATCAAGCCCTTTGGATATTCTCAACTACACACTCTTGCACAAGCAATCAATGATCACAAGTGGTCCTGTATCCCCCTAATTCCCAATGGAATAGCAAGATATCACGCAAACTTTGACTTGGTATACTTCAAGATGAATGCTTAGCAGCAATACAATCTCAAGGCTAGGGTTTTCTTTGTCTAAATTGTTCTCCCTTTGCTATGCGCCCTAGAGGGGGTATATATGAGAGGGGGTGCGGCCACAAGACCCCTCCTTGCGCAAGCACTACTCCTAATAGGACTAGGACTCCTATACCTAACACAATTGGATACAAACCGACCCCACACACAAGGGGTGCGGCCAATATTGGTATACAAACCAATTCTACTTCTATTAGGACATATAGGGCGCATTGATGCTTCCTTGTGGGCGCCTTCCTCTTGCCTTGTCCATCCATGGGTGTGAAATAACAATATGGCATTGTTTTCCACACTTAGTACATTTGATCTTGTGGAGGCACCATCTCCATATCTTGATGAATAACAATTGTTTTATTGGAATAACAATTGTTATGAATTGTTTTCACCATCTTGAATGTTTGTTTTCACCATGATCTTGTTGTCTTGTATCAACTCATCACTCATGCTTGTGAGAACATAATCCTTAGGTCCATCCTTATCATCCTCCCTTTCTTCAAGACAAGACGTCCTCGTCTTGTGATTATCTGAAAGTGGAATAAACAAGAAAAACAAAGTGTATGCACCATATATATAGATATATTGGTACTCATTAGTTGTTAGCAAAACACAATATAGTGAATATATCATATGATCACGAAATTTGTATGCAATCAACACATAATAGTCATATTTTTTCATCTCATAGCAATCAAAATTGCAAATATAAGTATAGTTTGACTTAATGGAACATGTATCCAACAAATAATGTGGTGAACTAAGTTTGACTTCATGTTTATCAATATCTATCCCAAATAACACATTATTTATTTCGGCCACTTCATTATATGTAACACATATATGATGTATCATGAAAATTTTATCCAAATTATAGTCACCAATCAAATAAAATTTGAAACTAGTATCATATGTGCTAACATTATCACAAACAAATTTATCCATAGCACATTGTATATCAATTGGTTCTTTAAGCATGTCATCATAAATAATATCACTAGAAGGTATCATAGCAAGTACTTCTTTATGTGTAATCAAAACCATGTTGTGAAATTTCGAATTCATAGGTTTGTATGGTTGAAAATTATCACATAATTCATTACTACTAGGTACCAACCCGAAATCTATACCATTATCATTACTAACCTCCTCATGTGTAGTAGGTATGATCTCCTCAATATCTTGTGAATTTGAAGGTTGTAGCTCCCTTTCTTCAAAAATAACCTTCATATCACAAGCTAGCTTTCTTGTATCCTCCAATTTATGTGATGATTGTAATGTTTCCTTGCCCTCCCTTTCTTCAAGAGAAACCTGTACATAAGAAACATCACTAGGAAAAATTATGGCATTAGTTAAAAGACTTTTTCCACTCGGCCTAGGCTTGTCTTCCTCCATGGATTTGTTGTTATCACTCCCCTTCTCTATCACTTCAAACTTTTGCCTTGATTCATGCATGATTTGTTGGGGTGACATAGGCCTCAATATGATATCCTTATTGTTCCAATTCAAGTGGTGGGTGTTTGCTCTCCCATCATGTAGCACCTTTCTATCAAATTGCCATGGTCTTCCAAGTAATAGGTGGCAAACCGACATGGGAACAACATCACACTCAATTGTATCCTTGTATGGTCCAATTTGAAATTCCACTCTCACCATATGACATACCTTCATCTCCTCTTTGTCAGTAATCCATTGAATATAGTATGGATTGGGGTGTGGAATATACTTCAACCTTAGCTTTGCACATAATTCTTTGCTTGCTAGATTTCTACAACTTCCTCCATCTATAATCACCTTGCAAGCCATACTAGGTCCAACAATTGCTTTGGTTTGAAATAAATTGCACCTTTGGCTCTCATCTTTGCTAGGAGCAATAGTCAATGCTTTGGTGCACACAATAGTTGGATAATTTGTAGCAAAGGCATTAAGGGGACCATCATCATCATCATCACATGTATCATCTCCATTAGGATCAGCATCATCTCCACTCTCATATTCCTCATTAGCATTGATCACCATGACTTTCTTATTAGGACAATCTCTCTTAAAGTGCCCTCTTCCTCCACAAGTATGGCATGTCATGTCTCTATGTCTAGCTGTTGATTGAGTAGAACCACTTCCACTAGCTGCAGGTTGTGGTGTTTTCCTTGTATTGGAGATGCTAGACTCGGGTTTGGATGGTGTACTATCTCGAGTTGGAGTAATTGTAGGTGTAGGTGGTGAAAAGGAAGAGGATCTCGACGGCCAAATTTTCCTTGGAGCCAATGTAACCTCCTCGGCCAACCTCTTTTCTGCCTCCCTTGATTGATGTAACAATTCTGTCATATTGTTATATGGCACATGCCTCACAATGCATCTAATTTGAAAAGATAATCCTGACAGAAATCTTTGCATTGTTTGCTCTTTTGCTTCAACAACTCGAGCTCTTTGTAGCACTAATTCCATCTCTTTGTAATATTGATCCACTGAATTTGTTCCTTGCTTCAAATTTTGCAACTTGTCATAGAGAGTCCTCAAATAATTTGTTGGAACAAACCTCTCAGTCATAAGTTGTTTCATCTCAGCCCATGTAGTAATTTCTGGTTGATTTTGTGTTTCCCTCAATCTTATGATGCCATCCCACCACAAGAGAGCATAACCATCAAATCCAGAAGATGCTAGCTTGATTTTCCTCTCATCAGTGTAATTATGCATTCTCCATAGCTTTTCTATCTTCAATTCCCACATCAAGAACTCCTCAGCATCATCATTATCACATGTGAGAGTAGGCACAAAGAATTTTGGTTTCCCAAGTCCATCCTCTTCTCTATTATCATCCAATGGAATTCTTCTAGGTGGAAAATTGCCACGGCCTCCATAAGCAATGGCTCGGCCTTCTTCATGATTACCACCAAGATTAGCTCTTTGTAATTGTGTGGAGATATTTGCAACTTCCCTTGTGAGATTATTCATGGCCTCTTGAAGAACACGAATTGAATTTGTAGCTTCAGTTTGTTTCTCAATAACCACTGTCAAATCCTTCCTTAGGATATCATCATATTCCTCAATTTTCTTCTCAACTCTATGCTCAATCCGATTAGCAACTCCTTCTCTAAAGAGATTAAAATCTGCCCATGTACATGTATCATCAGCATTCTTTGTTTTGGGCATCAAATCAGCTTTCTCCTTTTCACCCTGCACAGAAGATTCACTAGCAAAACTCATGATTAATGGGTTAGTGAAAATAAATAATCAATGGGTTGTGGTGCCTCTCAAACTCACTCAAACCAGCAAAGAAAGGTTCACTTACTGTTCCAAAGTGAATAAGGATCAACTTACCAACAAGCACCAATGAAAACTGTGTCAAGTGTGAGAAGAGAATACCCAGGCTCTCAAGTGTCACAATGCAAAACAAGGTATTTGGTGGGGCTTGGTTGGGATTCCTAACAACACCAAAATAACAACTCCAATGCACTGCTCAATGTGATAAAAATAACTAAAGGAAACACACTCACACTTGGAGACAATTGTGGCTTAGCAAATATATGGTAGAGATTTTGCAAGCACTAGAAAGACACTAGCAAATACTCAATGAAACAGGCACAAGATTGCTCAATTTGTCCACAAAAATATCCAATATGAAATAGCTTCCACTAGTGATATGTAGCTCGGCCTCTTTTGCTTTTTCTTTCTTTCTATATTTTTTTTTTATACTTTTTCCTTTCTCTATTTTTTTTTTTGATTTTTCAATAGCCTTTGAATCAACTAGGAGCAATGTAGTAGATGGAAAACAACTAGTGGACAGAAATTTGAACAGCCCGTAGAGCAATTGAACAGCTAGTCTTTGGGTTATGGAACCTAATATGGCTGTAGAAAGGCTTGTGTCTAAGGCTAAACAAAGTTTCAGATGATGACCTAATGATAAACAGGAAGTGACAAAAGAAAACTAAGAAAAACAGTAGCAAAAACTCACTCACGGCAGATTATTTGGCTCACGGCAGAGAAAACTGCGGTTTTGTGACTCACGGCAGCGATTTTGGCCGAAAAGCAGCCCACGGCAGAGCGTACGGCAGCGGTAGTGCGGTTGCGGTGGAGCTTGTGGTGTGTGTTGCGGGGGGGTGCGCGCGGTAAGGAAAATAGGGCGCGGGTGACCGGAATCCGTTACCGAGTGGGGGTCGGGTGCGGAAGTGGCGGCAGCGGCGGCAGCGTTTTGCGCTGTTTTTGCGCGCGCGGCAGACGAATCCGAGCGGGTAAGGGAAACCGAGTTCGGTAAGGGATCGGGGGGCACTGGTAAGGAAATTTTGGCACCGAACAGGGGTTTGGTAAAGCGTGGAGCGGTACGGGTGGGTGGGTGCTTGCGGTAGCGATTTGGTGGAGTGTTGGAGTAGGGTATGGATCGGATTTGAATCCGAGTTTTGCTAGAACACCCGTGGCTATATGGAAGTGGAATTTCGAGATCGAGATCAACTCACACAAAGCAAGCTGTAGGTCTAAAATCTCGAGATGAACACACACGGCAACACTATTTTTGTGAGTTTTTTGATATAGATGCTAACAAGATAAAAAGAGGAACCCTAAAAACAGAAAAACAGATACACAAATCAACAAGAAACAGCAATTAGAGTAGCAATTTGGTGTTGATCTAGTCTCTGGCAAATCTAAAACCTAATATTTTTGTGGGGCTTTTTCTGGATAGGAAATAAAAAACAACTAGACTAGGGATAAATTTGCTCACCGAGTAAACCTGAGACTCTGATACCAAGATGATATGGGGTGGCCCAATCTTCTCAATGAGCTTCTCTCTCTCTTTTTGTATTTTCTGAATATATGTGGATAACTAGTGCTACACTGAGACCTCTCACTTGGATGACCCTCGTTGCCAATGCAACAACAATCAAGCCCTTTGGATATTCTCAACTACACACTCTTGCACAAGCAATCAATGATCACAAGTGGTCCTGTATCCCCCTAATTCCCAATGGAATAGCAAGATATCACGCAAACTTTGACTTGGTATACTTCAAGATGAATGCTTAGCAGCAATACAATCTCAAGGCTAGGGTTTTCTTTGTCTAAATTGTTCTCCCTTTGCTATGCGCCCTAGAGGGGGTATATATGAGAGGGGGTGCGGCCACAAGACCCCTCCTTGCGCAAGCACTACTCCTAATAGGACTAGGACTCCTATACCTAACACAATTGGATACAAACCGACCCCACACACAAGGGGTGCGGCCAATATTGGTATACAAACCAATTCTACTTCTATTAGGACATATAGGGCGCATTGATGCTTCCTTGTGGGCGCCTTCCTCTTGCCTTGTCCATCCATGGGTGTGAAATAACAATATGGCATTGTTTTCCACACTTAGTACATTTGATCTTGTGGAGGCACCATCTCCATATCTTGATGAATAACAATTGTTTTATTGGAATAACAATTGTTATGAATTGTTTTCACCATCTTGAATGTTTGTTTTCACCATGATCTTGTTGTCTTGTATCAACTCATCACTCATGCTTGTGAGAACATAATCCTTAGGTCCATCCTTATCAAAACATGTAGCAAAGGTTTCATTGAACATTTTGGGCTATCAAACATAATTTTTGGGTGATTATTGAATTTATTATGCCATTTTCCATAAATAGTTTTATTCTGCCCTTTTTAGTAAACAGAGGAAAACATGTTCAAAATTAATTCAATTGTGTCCAAATAAAATACCAATGTGTAGAGTTTGTTAAGACAAATTTTTAGAGACCAAGTTTGCTTAAATTGGATGAGTAGAATTAAAGTTATGAAATTCCAAAGTTTCCAAAATTTATTGCATTTTCAGTAATTAATTATTTAGTGCAAAAAATGTTACAGAAACATATTGCAAATTTGACATTACTAGAAGGAGCATAAAATTATGAAACCACAGGATTTTGAATCATTCAAATTGGAGTGATATTCAATTTTATATGGAATTTAGAAGTAATTGATCAGATCTGTCTTTCTGAACTGCGGGCAGAAAAAAAAACAGGGAATAAAAAGGTGTGGTGAGGGGGAATCGAACCCAACACCTGTGGGTTAGGCGCAAGGGGTGTTGACCAGTAGGGTAGCTGCTGTGGGTTGTGACAGAGAGGGGTACTCGGGGGTATGTGCTGCTGTTCCGCGGGATTTTTCTCTGAACCTAAAAAAAACTGCACGTAACTGAACATGACGGACGGAAACCCATCGCTGCTGCTCGCCGGCAGTCGATGCGCTCGCCGTGGCCGTGGGCAGGAGGGGCGTGGGGTGCGGTGCAGCGTGGGGGGGAGAGGGAGGAAGGGAGATGGGGTCGAGGGGATCTCACCCACGAGGGCCTCGAGCGGGCAGGAGTCGGTCGGGGCAGGACAGGTTGGAGCAGGTCGTCGCCGGCGACAGGGGCGGATGGCGGCGGCGGTGTGGTGCGTCCCCGCCCGCACCGAGGTGATGGGGAGGGAGAGGGCGGCCGCGGGGTTCCATTCCCGCGGTCGCCCGGGCCGGAGGGAGCCCGGAGCTCCGGTGATCGCCGGAGGAAGAGGGACTCGGTGGTGAGGATTCAGTACATAAAAAAGATACAGAGAGATTGGAGAGGAGAGAGTGGAAGAAAGAGGGAAGAGTGGAGGCGGGGAAGAAGGAAGGAGGGGAAGAGGTTAGGGTTAGGAACCCTAGGGCTCGAGCTCCAGGAGTTATAGGAGGGGTGGATGGAGGATGGCCGTTCCCCCATTGTCTCTGCTACGTGGATAGCTGCGATGCAATCCGTACAGAGGTTAGGGATGACCAACGAAGGGGTATTGGGCTGGGGAATAAGGTGGGCTCGGCTTGCTGCTGCTCTCTCTCTCTCCCTTGCTCTTGTTCTTTTATTATTTGTTCTATTTTTTTTTTGCTGAATTGGAAAAGGAAGAGAATGAGGGTTTTGAGGTTAGTAAAAATTTTAGAAAAATTTGGGTTAACTCCTTTGGGTAATATTAACCAAATGCAAGTTTTGGAATTTCAAATTAATTGAATTATGGGGCTGTTTTGACTTGGAATGAATTTGATTGAAATTTGTGGTTAAGTGGTTATTGAAAACAATATTTTAATTATGGTGATCAAATGATTTTAATTGGAAACAAATGAGATTTGAATTTGAATTTTGAATGCAATTTATATTAGGTGGATTATTAAATAACAAATAAGAGTTGAGCTTTTTTATTATTTCATGGAAACAAATGGAAGTGTTAATTGAACCATTTTATTTGGAGAGTTTTGTTTTGCAATTTTCATAACTTTCAACATGGTTGTTGTTTGGGAGAAAAACATAATTGAATTTTGAAAAGGGTTTGGTTATTAGATGCATTTTTATAGAAACAACACAACAGTTTTGTAATCACACTTTAATGGAAACAAACAATTGTTTTATTTTGAAATATCATTTTAGAAATTGTAACATCACAAGGATGAAACAAAAGGTTTGAATTTTGGTTTGAAATTCAAATAGAAAACAAAGGAAAACAAATGAAAACAGTTGGAAAACAAATGGAAACAAGCAAAACAATTGCAATCAACATGATGCCATGATGCAAAACATAAAATAACAGAGAGCAAACATTCTAAAGGCTTATTTTTCATACTTGGGATGTTACAAAACGCCCCCCCTTGAAGGAATCGCGCCCCGAGATTCCTACTGAGAAAAGAAAAGGTCCGGAAACTTCTTGCGAAGATCCACTTGAGCTGTGACACGTGAAACACATCGTTCACATTGGATAGTTTTTTCTAGAAGTTCAAAACGATAGGCATTCCTGGCAACTCTTCTGGAAAGATGTCAGGGAATTCACAAACCACCGGAACATTTTCAAATAAAGGGAGAGGTTTTGTATCGAGGGTGTATAGCTGGATAGAATTTGACTCATTTGGAGAATAGACTATCTGGAATGTGGTGCTTCAGGAATGCTTCCTCGAAACAACCCCAGGTGATATGAATGCCAGCTCTCATTGCCTGGTAGTTTTCGAAACAACAACAACCTTTCTGGCCAGATAGACTTGATATTTGGGAAGTTTTGATTAGACGCCGGTAGAATAACTGAAGTGGGAAGTAACAATAAGTTTTCAACGGACGAAAAGGATGTTGAGAAGAACAAGATATTGAAGCAACACCGGGAAAACAAGATCAAAACTCCTGAGGTACTACGGAAAAACCCATCCGGGCTTCTAAAGGATTAATATCTACTGCTTAAGGAATAGAGGATTTGCTTCCGGGGCTTACACGCCTCCATTCTCAATCGTGAGTAGGCAACATGATAAATCATGTCACAACCACCTCCATTCCTATGGTCTAGTAGATATAACCATCCTAGAGAAACCAGAATACGTGAAAACCTAACTTGAAAGTTTAGATGAGAAGGGAAAACAACGTTGCACTTCCTTACCAGAAAAGGGAGGGTGGGTGGGGAAAGAAGAAAAAGAACAGAATTCCTACTCTCACGTTTCATTTTTCCTATATAGCTACAAAATAGTTTCTAGACTCAACTGCGACCAGTAAAAGGGATCCTACAGGCAGACAGGCTCTGATACCATTTGTCGCACCCGGACTTCTAAAGGATACTCGCCGTTCCGTTGAACAGTAGTAGATTGGATTACGGGGCTTACCGGCACCCGCGTCCTCTTACGAGTAGGCCAACACACGTATGTGTGACAACCAACCCCTATCTGTTCAGCGTCGACGTAAACTATCCCATAGAAATCAGGATACTTACATTGACGTACTTCAAAACATACACACATGGTACATCAACGGCATTGGAACAAGTGATATCACAACAGATCTCTATGACACAAAAGATTGAAATAAGTTGCAAATGGCTCTCATTAGAGCAGAGATAGCAAATACAATCATCCAGAGGACACATGTCCCAACAATACATCATTACATCACAGCGGAAGCATTCAACATGTCTGAGTACAGACAAGAACCAAATAGGCCTAAGAGGCCGGAAACGAACAGACGGAGCCCATCCACGAAGTCTCGGATCCTGCCCGGGTCCGCTATCTACTCGTCAGCAGTCTCGTCAAACTCCACGTAGTAGCCACCATGTAGATCCTTGGAATCGTAGTCTGCGTAAACCACAGCCCCAAAGGGGTCAGTACATAAACGTACTGGCAAGCAAGACTCACAGTTCACCAAAGTGTAGCCCGTCAACACCAAGCACAGATGCTTTGGGTTCAACGGAAGGAAGGGGATATAAAGATGCTGCAACTGGCTGCTCTAAACAACTACAGAGTTACTACCACTTCCGGCTAACAGAAAGGAGATAAGATCGTGTATCGTAACCAACTGAAAGATAACCTCAAACAAACCCATCCTGGATCTCGCCCCTTATCCAAAGAAGCAATCCGAGGATAACTCACACAGTTGAATTAATGATGGTTCAGATTATTGTGTCAATAAGATTATTACTAGTCAAGTTATTAATCATTGGGTGTAAGGTGGTTAATCATTAGGTTTAAGTTGTCCTGAGTACTTGTTAGCCAGTACTTTCACCAAGTAGTCCATAACCGCGGAAAACACGGCTTCTCGAGAAGATTTATCCCTGCAGGGTTGCACCAATTTGGCCGTACACGCATGAATAACCCGCCAGATGGAAAGGCCCTTCCACCAAGCGGGGCACTCAACACAACTCAACTCTTCTCCGCATCAAGCCCAAAGCACCTTGGGCGCACGGCTAATCGAGCCCAGAAGAAAATGGACCCTCATAGCACTCTAAGAACGTGTCCCCCTATATGCCGACTATGAAAGTTCCACCCTGGCCTGGGCTCGCAAAAACATGCATGCGGCAAATGGAAAACACGAACTAAATGAGGCGATTTGGACAAGATGCGAATCGAATCAAATTGAGGGGGGCGCCCATACTCGCTTCCCACATGCGGTTAGTGCGCTCATCATGGATCAGTAGACAAGACCCTTTTCCTATTAGGGTCGACACTAGCAGGCCTCAAAACCACACAGGGCCTCCTGCCGGTGCCTTATCATCAAATTTATTATTAACAATAACCTTAGCATGATTGATTGATTAACCATCGAGCCCCCAGAACATAATAGAGTAGTAACAGAAAGTAACGGGTAACAGACTCGAGCAAAACAACCCTAAGCATGCTAGTAAGACACGGGCAACAAGCAATGGTTATAGGTATGGAGGTGAGACAATATCAGGGTTAAGGGATTCATGTGATAGGTTCGTAACAAAAATAACTAATCATAGGGCTAGCAGAATAGACAACGGAAAGTATCGGTAACCAATGTTGAAAGGAACACGATGGTTCATGTGAGTGATAACTTGCCTGCAAACCTAGTAGCCTGGTACTGAGCTAACTCCTTAGAAGGGGTGTCGTAAGTATCGTCGGTCTCAACGTCGTCGTGTATCCGAGAAGAAGCAAACAAACAATGCAGAAAGATAAACAATCAATATCATGGCATAGTGCACAAACATGGGATGATGCATGACCATTTAATTGATGCATAGAAATAAACTAGTTGACAAGATAACAACATGATTAAATGGACCCACATGCAATTGGATTGCATATGAAAAGCCCATGAATTATGGTTGAATTAATTGTTTTACAACTAATCATCATATGAAAGTGGATTAGCATGATGCATGGATGAGGAAAACAACAAAATAACAACAATAGAAACAATTTGAAATAAGGTTTAACAAGTTTGGAAATTCATTTATTAAGTTTTGGAATTTTGGTTAGTTAAAGGTGTCACACAAGCATTTGTTGTTTTCACCAACTTAAATTGTCCAAAATAGATAACAAAGTTTATATTTGAAAAGAACACACAATTTTGGGTGGATTACATGTTTCACTTGTTGAAAAAGGATTTCAAATGAATTATTTATGAATTAAACAATTTTAAGCAATAATTAAATGAATTTAATTCAAACATGAACTTATTTGAGTTTTTTTGTTTGTGCAAAACATTGAGTGAGGTTCATGTTTGAAAAGGTTATGCTTTTGTGGGTTGAAAACATATTTTATATGTCCCAAAAGAATTTGATTTGATCAAGTTATGAATTTAACAATATTAAATGAATTAAACAAGGTTTGAATTATTTAACCAATTTTAATTATTCAAAACATGAAACAAATTTTATATTTGGAAAGATGGTTTAATTTTGCATGGAAAACATATTTCATTTGTTGAAATTGGATTTAAAATGAGCAAGTTATTATTTTGGCAATTTTAAATGCATTAAATAAGAAACAGTTGTTTTCAGCAATTTAAATTATTCAAAACAGCAAACAAAATTTATATTTGGAAAGTACATGAAAATTTTATTGGAAAACATATTTAGTTTGTGGACTTTGGAATTTTTATGCCCAAGTTATGAATTTTGCAAGTTTAAGTGAATTTAACAAGTTTTCAAATATTGCACCAATTTAAAATATTCAAAACAGTAACAAATTGCATTGAAAAGGTTGAAAACATGTAGCAAAGGTTTCATTGAACATTTTGGGCTATCAAACATAATTTTTGGGTGATTATTGAATTTATTATGCCATTTTCCATAAATAGTTTTATTCTGCCCTTTTTAGTAAACAGAGGAAAACATGTTCAAAATTAATTCAATTGTATCCAAATAAAATACCAATGTGTAGAGTTTGTTAAGACAAATTTTTAGAGACCAAGTTTGCTTAAATTGGATGAGTAGAATTAAAGTTATGAAATTCCAAAGTTTCCAAATTTTATTGCATTTTCAGTAATTAATTATTTAGTGCAAAAAATGTTACAGAAACATATTGCAAATTTGACATTACTAGAAGGAGCACAAAATTATGAAACCACAGGATTTTGAATCATTCAAATTGGAGTGATATTCAATTTTATATGGAATTTAGAAGTAATTGATCAGATCTGTCTTTCTGAACTGCGGGCAGAAAAAGAAAAAAAACAGGGAATAAAAAGGTGTGGTGAGGGGGAATCGAACCCAGCACCTGTTGGTTAGGCGCAAGGGGTGTTGACCAGTAGGGTAGCTGCTGTGGGTTGTGACAGAGAGGGGTACTCGGGGGTAGTTGCTGCTGTTCCGCGGGATTTTTCTCTAAACCTTAAAAAAACTGCACGTAACTGAACATGACGGACGGAAACCCATCGCTGCTGCTCGCCGGCAGTCGATGCGCTCGCCGTGGCCGTGGGCAGGAGGGGCGTGGGATGCGGTGCAGCGTGGGGGGAGAGGGAGGAAGGGAGATGGGGTCGAGGGGATCTCACCCACGAGGGCCTCGAGCGGGCAGGAGTCGGTCGGGGCAGGACAGGTTGGAGCAGGTCGTCGCCGGCGACAGGGGCGGATGGCGGCGGCGGTGTGGTGCGTCCCCGCCCGCACCGAGGTGATGGGGAGGGAGAGGGCGGCCGCGGGGTTCCATTCCCGCGGTCGCCCGGACCGGAGGGAGCCCGGAGCTCCGGTGATCGCCGGAGGAAGAGGGACTCGGTGGTGAGGATTCAGTACATAAAAAAGATATAGAGAGATTGGAGAGGAGAGAGTGGAAGAAAGAGGGAAGAGTGGAGGCGGGGAAGAAGGAATGAGGGGAAGAGGTTAGGGTTAGGAACCCTAGGGCTCGAGCTCCAGGAGTTATAGGAGGGGTGGATGGAGGATGGCCGTTCCCCCATTGTCTCTGCTACGTGGATAGCTGCGATGCAATCCGTACAGAGGTTAGGGATGACCAACGAAGGGGTATTGGGCTGGGGAATAAGGTGGGCTCGGCTTGCTGCTGCTCTCTCTCTCCCTTGCTCTTGTTCTTTTATTATTTGTTCTATTTTTTTTTGCTGAATTGGAAAAGGAAGAGAATGAGGGTTTTGAGGTTAGTAAAAATTTTAGAAAAATTTGGGTTAACTCCTTTGGGTAATATTAACCAAATGCAAGTTTTGGAATTTCAAATTAATTGAATTATGGGGCTGTTTTGACTTGGAATGAATTTGATTGAAATTTGTGGTTAAGTGGTTATTGAAAACAATATTTTAATTATGGTGATCAAATTATTTTAATTGGAAACAAATGAGATTTGAATTTGAATTTTGAATGCAATTTATATTAGGTGGATTATTAAATAACAAATAAGAGTTGAGCTTTTTTTATTATTTCATGGAAACAAATGGAAGTGTTAATTGAACCATTTTATTTGGAGAGTTTTGTTTTGCAATTTTCATAACTTTCAACATGGTTGTTGTTTGGGAGAAAAACATAATTGAATTTTGAAAAGGGTTTGGTTATTAGATGCATTTTTATAGAAACAACACAACAGTTTTGTAATCACACTTTAATGGAAACAAACAATTGTTTTATTTTGAAATATCATTTTAGAAATTGTAACATCACAAGGATGAAACAAAAGGTTTGAATTTTGGTTTGAAATTCAAATAGAAAACAAAGGAAAACAAATGAAAACAGTTGGAAAACAAATGGAAACAAGCAAAATAATTGCAATCAACATGATGCCATGATGCAAAACATAAAATAACAGAGAGCAAACATTCTAAAGGCTTATTTTTCATACTTGGGATGTTACATCCGTCTACTGAAAGAAGTTTTGTATCCACACCCAATCACTGACTGGTTGTTCGTGAAAGGGAAGAAGTCCTAGAACTCCGTTATCTTTGTAACCGTCTTCCCAACAAGGACTCTAATGTGTTTCATTGCAAGCAGTCCATGTAGGTGCACCCGCCTTTCGCAAGTTGCTAATACATGAGTTCTACAACCTCGCTTACCTTTTTGAGCGTGACATCGTAGTCCATACCTTGAGAATCCAACATACGTATCTCGTTGGTAACCGGTGCAATCTCTTGGCTCAAACATACAGAGCCTGAGCTATAACTCCACTAACCAGAGTTGAATCTCAAGCAGTAATGATGGTTGGTGTTTTCTCAAGGGTATTAAATTAGGTCCATTCGAAAATCCGGCATGGTTGATGTTATGGTTTACACAATTAGCCGGAAGGCCTAATGTCATATCTCTTTGAATCCGTAAGAACAACCACTCTCTGTGAGAATTCTTGTGTGGCTTATTCTTAACAAGTTTTCCGCACCGTTCTCCCAAAACCGGAGTTTTACCTTCACTTGATGACCTATAGAAGGCTTGTCATAAGCCTGATATCGGTATCTAGAACATCCAGTAGAACCTGGAAGTTGATTTTTCCAATATCTCTCTGTTGAACCTCCAAAGCCTTTGTCTTAGTGGAAACAAGTTCATCATGAGAACCATCTCTTGGTGTTTTGTAACCGCCAATGATCAGCTTCCTTTTTCAAGTTGTTTATACTTGAAGTTCTGTTCATCTCACACATTGTGTGAATTTGTCAGTTACTTCAGCCATGGGATCTTAACTATATGGTAGATGTATTGCTACGTCCAAACCACAATAGGAAACAGATTCCCTATTTTCTTCCGGTGTCCCAATCCTCGTTGGTTACCCATACTTACGATGTGATCAAGAATTACTCCTTAATTACGGTGTTTCAATATCCTTTGATTACCCATCTTCTGTCGTGAAGTAACATTCCTACCTTTGACAAAGTTTTCGACAAACTTTGACGGAATACGTTCCGTTATCTTCTGTGTCCACTCCGAAGAGTGAACATGATCCTGTATCAAATTGTTCCTTGCCACACGATTACAATGTTCTCTCGTGTTTTTCCTTTGTTTACGGATATTACTTTGTGATGTTCAAGACCATCCTCTCCATCTTGGTTATCTGCTCGAAGAAACCTCGATATTACAAGTTGTTCAACCTTTCTTTTCTAAAAGGATTTAAAGTCTTGTGCAAAGCTCATATTCTAAATCCTTTCAAGAACCATCATCCACAGACTTGAAACCATCTTCTACTCACTCCGTTACCTTGATGTGTTTTATGCTTGTTAACTCAACAGTTCTTTATGAACGTTCCTGTCATGAGTTACCCATGAGATACTCGATCTTCATGAAGATCAATTCCTAAGAGTTTTCCCTCTTACCTAGGTGTACCCGTTCAATACTTCAAGATGCTACGGATCAATCTCTTCGAGAAGAGAACCGTAAGGTTCGAGAAGATCGTCCAAAAACAGGTGTTCCTTCTTTCTTTCTCCTTCAGGAATCTCGGGACGAGATTCTTGTAAGGGGGTAGATTTGTAACATCCCAATTTTGCTAACAAAAGTGTGTGGTGTTGAGTTCATGTCATACATGCATGAAACAAAACTTTAAACCATGTTTGAAACAATTTAAATTGTGAATTCAAATGGTTTGAGAAAATTTCCACAAATGGTACTTATTTTGGTCTCCAAAGTTTTGTTCTGAAAATTATTTCAAATTCATCAAAGCAAAACATGGTTAGGTTGGAAATTTTACAAGGCTTCCAAAAAGTATTTTTGCCAAATTTTTCCTTTGCAAAAAGGCCCTCAAATAAATGGTTTTTGTTCTGTTTTTAAAAGGAAAAGGACCTTGCTGCTATTTCCAAAAACCGCAGGGGGTTTTCATAAGTTTTCCTTCATCTTCAACCTCCTGCCAGTAGGAGCAGGTGCGTGGAGGCAGCACCGACGTCGATTCCACCTCCTGCTTTGTCTTTCTGAGAGGATAAGCACACCAGGAGAGCACCCCGACTTCCTCTGTTGCCCTCCCTTAGTCCTCTACTCCCTCTCCCTCTCTGTATTTTTGCTCGCGAGGCCGAACCCTAGCTCGTCGTGGCCGCCGTCGATGGCCGCCTCTCCGGCCGCCCCCGGACTATTTGATGCTGCAGGAAGCTCCGCCGTGGTCTCCTCCCCCTTCTCAACAACTCCTGAGAGCCGAGGTGGCCGGAACCTCTGCAATCGGGCCGTCTTCGTCGCGTCCGGCTGCCGGACTCCGTCGCTGGTCGCCGGCGATTCCGAGCTCCTCCGGCCCCTCCGTCTGTTCCATCACCACCGCGGTGAGCCACTGCACCTCCTGGTACTCCCTCCATCTCCCTCCCTCTCAGAAACTCACGGCCATCGAGCTCCCCCTCCGGCCGCCGTCGGCCATGGAAGCCGGCGAGCCTCCGGTGACCAAATGCTAGCGGCGCCACCACCTCCAGGCTTGCCTCGGCCTCCTCTACGTCCCCATCTAGTCAATTTCGCGAATCGATCAACCGATCGATCAATTGCATGTTCAACAGAGGGATTTGCCTCCGCGTGAGGTCACTGTGACATCACGCTGATGTCATATTTCCCTTTTTGAACATTTCCAGAAATTCCAGAAAAAGAGTACAAATTGATAATTGAATAACTGTTAAAATATTAATCAGAAAAATAAAATAAAAATATGATTATGCTTAGAAAAATGTAATCTTTCCAAATATGTCTTTTTCATATATGTTTGAGAAATTCCAAAAAATGGCTTTATTTAATATTGTTAATTCATTTAAAAATAGAAAAATAAGATTTTATTCACTAAAATTAGAAAATTAAAAGTTATATACCAAATTGCTCAAAATGACAAGTACAATCTGTTTATGATGTTTTTAAACCCATTTGAGCAATTAAAATTGTACCCACTTCCAAGATCGCCCGAAACCCCCTCCGGGGCCTATTTCGGGCTAATTTCAGTAAAATTGCATAATCGCCATATGAACCCTAGCAACCCATCAAACATGTTTAGGGCTTTATTTCAGTGCATTAACCTGCTCATGCATACATATTGCGCATTGCATCGATGCCATGTGTTGATTGTTACTTCTCTTTCGGTGTTGTTTCCCCCTCGGTAGAACGTGACTCCGAAGAGAAGGCCATCAACTCCAATGACGAATACTTGATCTTAACCGACAAGTCAAGCACTTATTCCTGAAGACTTTATCTGGTTTTATTATAACCAAGGCAAGCATAACCTCTTATCTGCTCATATATGATTTCAAAGTGATTTGAATCTCGTACTTTGCATTCGATTCCAAACTATTTGATGTCAGTAGATAGAGTTCTCCTATATACTGCATAACCTAGATATCCTGATCCACTTCACCTAGCAGCTATAGGTTTGTTTGTGCGCGCTTCGCTAAACCTTGTGAGTCTTGCTTAGCCATGCCTAGTTGATGAATCTGGTCATGCGTGAATCTACTATGTCAGGTGTTTATGATTTGAATTATCTTTGATAACTTGACTAATAATGGCATGGATGTGAGGCCACAATGGGTCGTGGCGTTTTGTCCTGTTCATGCCCCTAGGAGCGAGTTCTCGCCTTCGAGCCAAGACTGAGCGTACAGCCACACGTGGGCCGATGAACCCCGCCCGGCTGACTAACTTGTTTAACCTTATCCATGAGCCACGTAGTTTGAGCTTTCCATCTGCGTGTGAGTCGGAAAATGTTTTGGAGAAAACTAGGTCGTGACCGGGACAAGTGATGGACGTACACGGATCTTGTTCCCGACTCACAGAACAGGTGCCGTCAGGAGGTGACCAACTCCCTGTTGACGGGGTGGCCCTGTTTGGGTTGACTCATGGATATGGTTCGACAAGGTAAAGGCCGGGAATCGACCACCCTCTGCCGGCACTTCCCGGGCTAGTTCTAATCATGTGGCACTAAGAGTCGGTTGGTACGTGTGGGTAAAGTTGTACACCCCTGCAGGGTTAAATCTTTTCGAAAAGCCGTGTCTGCGGTTAAAGACGACTTGGTGACGGATTATGTGATCATAGACAACTTAAACGGAATGATTAAAACTTGTTGATAACAAATGAAGGATGCCTCCTCGGAGATGCCGAGAGGGGTTACCTTGTAGCATGAGGTAGTGGAACACTGGAGGAGGTGATCTTTGAAGCACGAGGTGCTAAAATGATTTGGTGGATTAAAAGATGATGATATCAGTAGTTGAGTAGCTTTCTCATCTGTTTTCAAAATACTCCATGAGACGTGCTATTCCTCCCTCACATTGGAAAACAAAGATGGCTTTACGCAAAATAACCTTCATAACTCTTTCTAAAAGATAGCAGATATATAATAGGTTAACTAAGCCTTGTTGAGTACCTCCCATACTCAGGTTTGCTTAATTTTGGTTCAGGAGAAGATCTCACATCGGTGGTGATTCAACGGGAACATCGACGAGTAGTTCGGGGTTCCCAGGTAGCAGCCTGGTATCTATGGGCTGGGATGTCGCCTTATGTTGCGGCCTCTTAGGCCTTTTTGGTTCTTGTTGACTAGCAACATAATTTGCCTTCCGTTGTCTGATGTAATGTTGGGTCGTGTGACCTCTGCTTGTAAGATATACTCTAGTAACACATGTTAATAAAGCTTCATGTTTAGAGTACTGCTTGGATCGGTTGTTGGTTTCGAGCTCATTGTTATACAGTTTTGGCTATGCCTGCATAGTTGTCGCAGTCGAGGGGTTGTGGAGCCGATGATCCATGTCCGAGCCCGCCTGTCGATTTGATCGGCCTGGGGCGAGGTAACCCCAGTAACCCTCGATTGTTGTTGCACTTTCTGGACACATAGCAGTTCTGTATAACTTTGGTCCCGTTCCTTCAGTTTCATCCGACTCGTGGACGCTTGGGTATGCATAATTGGTTATGACTAGCATGGATACAAGGAGTAGTAGACCGGGGATCCGGACTACGTGCCGATGAATCCGGTCTGCATAACAGTATGTATATCTCTGGGTCCGGGGTCTGACAAATCACCTTCTTTCTAGTCGACACGGGCGAGCGAGCGACGGCGGGTAGGCCGGCGCGAGGGAGCCCACGTCGCCCACGGCGACCGTCCGGCGCTGCAACCTCACTTTCCCACCACCGACGGGAGACGCAAGTCTAACGGTGAGCACACCCGAACCGAACCCAACCCCCATCCTCTCCAACCTCCGAGCGCTATTTCTCACTGCCATCAACGCGCCGCTCCTCTCCCGGCCGGCCGCGTGCAGATCCTCCGACCATCGCCATGCGCAGCTCCTTTGACCGCCAGCAGCGTGACTCTCGTCCCGCAGTCGACCATGCGCATCTCCTCCCGCAGCTCGTCCGACCATCGGCAACCTACATCAATATTTTTAGGAACCTTCTCAAAGACTAGCTATTTTCTTGCTCTACAGGGTGCTCATATTTGATCATACTTGTGTCTAAATTTCTATTTTCCTTACATATTGCTTCTAGTTGATACATTGGCCATTGGAAAAGTATAAAAAAAATAAAAAATAGAAAAGAGAAAGAGTATAAAAAAAGAGAAAAGAGAGAAAAATATCAAAGAGACCGAAACATTGTTTTCACTAGTGAAGCTTATTACATATCATCTTGGTTGATTTTATGGACACTTATTTGAGAAATCTTGTGCCTGTTACATAGAGCTTTTGCTAGCGTCTTTCTTGTGCTTGCAAAAACTCCTCCATATAATTGCTAGCCACATTTGTCTCCCAGAGTGTATGTGTTTCCTAGTGAACTTTTACATCACATTGAGCAGTAAATAGGGGTAGTACTTTTTGGTGTTGTTAGGTATCCCAACCAAGCTCCACCATATACCATGTTATTATCTTGTGATAGCTGAAATACCTGATTATTCTCTTCTCACATTTGGTACACTTGGTTACTACTATTAGGTTGGTAAGTATTTTATATTCACTTTGGAACGGTAAGATACACCGTATTTGCTGGTTTTGAGTGAGTTGAGAGAAAACACCCACCTATACTTGTTTTATTTTCACTAACATATTAATCATGGATTCTACTAGTGATTCTTGTGTGCAGCAAAAGATGTCACATGATGAGGTGGTGAAGTGGAATGAGTATGAGGCACTAAGAGATCATTTGAATAAGAAGTTTGGGGAAGCTTGTGATGAGATTTATGTAGAGATGCAGAAAGTGGACACTAAGGTGGATGATATTGCTAAATTGGCTAACACCAATCAAACACAAGTGACTACAATTCAGAATTCTCTTGTCATATTGACTGAACAACTTGTTGATTTGAAATTTTTTATGGAGCAAAGACTACCTGAACAAGCTGGAGATAATGACAACGTTCATAGTGATGCTCATGCGGATAATGATAATGGATCTGCTGATTTCAATTTAGGCCGAGGTGGAAGAGGGGGACGAGGTGCTCCTCATGGTCGTGGTGTGCACAACCATGTTGCAAGGCGTGTGCTCCATAATGACAATGATAATTTTCGAGAGGAGGATGTCTTGGGAAAACCAAATTTCTCAATACCCAAATTCAGTTTTGATACTAATGATGTAGAAGAATATCTCACTTAGGAGCTGAAAATTGAGAAGATATGGCGTTTGCATGATTACACTAAGGATAGAAAAACTAAACTTGCTTCTTCTGAGTTTGATGGTTATGCTCTTCGTTGGTGGGATAAAATTGTGCAACTTAGAGAGGAGTTTGGTGATCCACCCATTGTTACTTGGAGGACCATGAAGCAAGTTATGAGAGAGAGAGAGATATTTGTGGCACACAATTATATTCATTCCCAATATGCTCAATTGAGGCAAGGCACTATGACAGTTGATGCTTATTATCAGAAGATGGAGCTGATTATGCAAAGGGCACGTGTGAGGGAACAATTGGAGCAAACAATGCAACGTTTTCTTTCAGGTTTACAATAAAAAATTAGAGGCATTATGAGGCACCATCAGTACCATGATATGAATGAATTATTGCACCATACTAGTGAGGCCGAATCACAATTGAATGAAGAGGCAACAATTAATGGAAATAATGTTGAGGTCCTGGTTGGCCAAAATACATTTTGATGGTCCTTGTTTCTCAGAAATTGTCACTCTTGCTTGCTCGACCATTTGGAAACAGAGGAATGGTTGGATATTAAAAAATATAAAACCCTCTTTTAGGGGTTGGAGGAGAAGTTTTATACAGGAAGTTACTCTACTTAAGTATGGAGTGAAGATAGAGTGAAGAAAGAGCTGATTCCAGTTTTGTTATCATGGATATATAGTTTACCTTAACTCTTTTGTTAAAAAAAGCTATACATCCTATACGGAAACGCCCAAAATCACTAGAAAAAGGAAACCCATCCGGAAGGGCACCCCGCGTTCGCTCCGTGCGCGACAAGTGTCGCCTTCTCCTTCCTCCCACGGGTGCTTGCATGCGTGATAAGTGGCAGCACGAGAGAGATTTGGTGAGATTTTTCCCTTCCCACCCACGGACGGGTGGACTGATGGACACATATTTATTTCGAAATTTATTTTTTTAAAATGAAATATCTCCAGCTGTATTTCCAAATTACGAATTTTTTCAGATTTGAGATCCTCGCGTCGAAATTAGATTCAATATTGATAGGTTTCCAGAAACTTTTTTTTATACACCCAAAATCAACACGGATGTACGCCCAGTTACACACAGATGTACGTCTAGTTGCAGTGACCGAAGTACGTCCCAAGTGCAGTGCTGACATACACCCACGTGCACCAATGGTGTACGTCCAGGCGGTTGTACACCCATGTGCAGGGCTGACGTACACCCACGTGCACCGCGAGGTTACGCCCAGACGGACGTACACCGAGGTGTAGTGCTGACGTACGCTCATGTGCACTGCGGGTGTATGTCCAGAAAGATGTACACCGCGTATACTTTCAGAAACAGGATGTGTATACTTTCAGTAGCAAAGTGGATATACTTTTCAGGTACATCGCGTGTATACTTTTAGTAGCAATTTTTGTGTACTTTCAGATACAACAAGAGTGCACTTTTTAGATGAAGCGCCGTAGACGCGTTGTTCGAGGCGAAACCGAGCGGTAGAACGAGGTAACGCCGAGCCGTAGCAAGCACTACGACCAATGCGCACAACGAGCTATGTACACCCTTCAAGATTTTTATAAATGTTTATCGAGGCGAATTTGAGCCGTAAAAAAATATTGGGGCGAAACCGAGCATCGCTGCTAGTGGATGTATACAGTGTACATGGTGTATACCCATGTGGATGTATACAGTGTACATGGTGTATACCCATGCGCCTGCTACCGTTGACCTAGCTTGTCGCCGTTTTCCTTCCTCCATGCTGCCTCCTAGCCCACGCTCCTCCTCCACCTTCTCACGTCGCCGCCGGTGACAAGCGCGCGACAACGCCTCCTCACCCCGTCGCCGGCGACAAGCGCAGAGGCAGCTGTGGCCGATGAAGATCTCCAGGCCACGTCGGCCGGCGCAGCCGCCACCGAGGCGGATATACAGCCACCACGGGGCAGGCGAGCTGCTGCTGCCGGGAGGAATTGAAGCCCAACGGGCTGGCGGTTGGTGGTGCTGTCGGCTGGGTGGTACCATCGGCAACCTCCACATGCTGCAGACCACGGGTGATGGTGCTACCACACCCCACCGTTATTTTGTATAAATTTGCTACATACTTCTATTTTTTGTTGCTATTTTTTTACAATTTTTTTGCTACCAGAACTCCGGCGATATCTCCGGCGAGATTGAATTTTTGCTATAATAGAATAAATAATTTGCTACAACGAGTCTATATTTTTTGCTATAATAGTAGAACTCTTTTGCTATGGGCTTCTCCGACGAGCGAGATCTCCCGGTCATGTCTCTGGCGAAAATCGACTTTTGCTAATTTAGTATTTTTTTTTTGCTACGGGTCTCCGACGATCTGTTTTTTTGTTGTCTGAGACTATATAGGAGCAAAAGCAGTTTTTTCTTGCTACAAGAGCAAAAACGTGATTTAAGGAAAAAAAAGACACGTGTTAGCACGGGACTGTAGGGCTGGAAATTTTTTTATCCCTGGAACGCCCAGCAGTTCCCCTTTCCCTAGTGGCACCCGGAAGCGCCGCCCTGCCAGTCCACTACCATGCGGTGGATACGTCGTCTCCGGTACGCGAGGGCCCCTCACGCTCGCCCGACTTGGCTTACCCACCCACAGAGTCTAAGCACAGCAGCAGTCGCGCGAAGAAGTATCCCTCTTCCGCTCACCTTCCCGGCTCTCGCCCTCCGCCTCGCCGCCCCGCCGCCGCCGTCTCCTCCGCGGCAGATCCCTGCACCCAGATTCCTTGGCCTCGCTGCCTTATCGATCTGCCTCTCCTCCTCGCCGCCATAGCCGGATACTGCCGCCCGCGGCGGTGCGAACTGCGGTGGCCGCGGTACTTGCTGTCCGTGGAGCGACCGCTGCCGGCGTATCTACTTCATTCACGAGGTTCGTGCAGCGTTTGTCCATTCGAAGGCCCTGCATCGCTTGTCCCTTCTAACCAACGCGTAACGCTTAGCTGTGCTGTTCTGTCAAGGTGCTCCCGCCATCGTTGTCTCTATTTGCTGAGTTTCGCTCTCCTAACTCGTTGGATTGAGGTAATAATCGTCCCTCTTGTCCGATCTAGTTGCCACTGAAGCCAATTTAGCTTTATATAGTGGGCTACTGAGTGTTGCGGGAGGCAATAGACTGGTTTCGTCGATTGCTTACGAGTATAGAAAAGTAATACCCCCTCCGATCCTATATAAGGCCTCCTTTTTTTTATCATTGGATTGAATCCAGGCGGGGAATTAGTTGATCCCGGTCTCTCACCTAATCCCCGCTAGCCCCTACTAATCCCTTCCCCATATCCCCATGGGTATTTCAACCGTTCGTTTAATCCATGTTAGGCTACAAGTGCCACTCAGCCATGCTTGGACTAATCACACGCAAAACACTTTGTCACCATTCTTTCTGTATGCAGCGCAGCAGTATAACAAAAATATTAACACACAAAAACATACAAAAGTTCAAATTTGATGTGGGATTAAAAAACATAAAAATCTTCATCATATTTATACATTACTAAATATGGAAATGCAATACAAAATAGCTTTTGATCAAAGTAACTTCCCAAACCATCTACAAACAAAATTTGTTCAAAATTGATTTTCTAGACATAGCTTTGGCACTTCATGGACATCACAGGACCAATCAGAAGCAACAACAGAGGTCATTATTTTCAACACTTCAATCTGCATCTAGTATCTCTCATCGGTTCATCCTAGATCTTGCACCATATGTATTGGAGATCAAAGGAAAATTGTGACAGCTGAGAAGATCTAAAAGAACTTGATCATCACGCTGTGCCTCTCCTGTGTTGAAGAAAATAGATGGAACTTCAGATTTCGTATGTGAATATATATACTCAATGTATCTTACAGCTCTTGAAGTAATATGCAAACGGGAACCAGAAAAATAGAAAAAAGAAAAGAAGCTTGAAAGACTCGTTTAGACCAGGGAATCAATTAAGCAAGCACTGCATGTCAGACAAGTAAGTGAATTTAAAGATTGTAGTGACAAGTTCAGATAAGAACAGCAAGCTCTCTGCAAGTAAATGACGATCAAAGATTGAAACGTTTGTCACACTAGCATCGATCAATCACTCATACCAGTTCAAAACAATACAATCACACTAGCATCAATCAATCACTCATACCAGTTCAAAACAATACAATCATATGCATGCATGCCAATGCGCTGGAAAATAAGAACTGCAGGAAGGAAAACAATACGCATCAAGCTGCTACACAAGGCAAAGTCAGAAGATTCTTGTTGGATTAATACATGGCAGGAAGCAGGTAGCTGTCGACCGTGACCAGGTTAAGTACATGGCTGAATGAGTGCACTATACAAATGCAAATGATAATCACAACACACCAGATATACTAGTTTTGTTGTTTCTCATTCATGGCGATTGATCAATGATGATGGACACATGATCCGATTGCTCAAGGATTACAATACGTATACTAGATATTTGAAAATAAAATTCAGAAAGTGGCATAATTTAGCTTCAATTAGTTCCCACGTAATCCATTCATGAGAATGGCATAACAGTTAGCATTAATAACAATCATTCATCCAAGTTAATCTTACTCTAGGAAATTTCTCATTACTTGTACAATGACATCCAAAGTCTAATCTGAACCAGAAAAATAGTTCAGTTGACATTTTGTTTAGTAAGATAAAGCAGCTGTAGCATGAGCTCATAAGTATTTGAAAATATTGATCAGTATCGAACATGATAACGCACGGAAAAACTCCTTTTTATATACTGATTTGTGCAAAGATGAATAACATGAAAAGCCTACTACGATACTACATTGCCTATCTACTGTCTGATAGCTATTTTACACGCAGACAGACAAACGTGAACACTGTGTCACACACGAACTATATATTTCAGACTTGAGACTGATAAAGCATACTACTACCCAGAGCCATGCATGCAACACCTGTGTTCGCTTCTACTGATAAAGCATGCTACTATCAGACTTGAGACCGATAAATCATACTACTACTGATAAACTATAAGGGGTCCCTGTGTTTGCTTCTTCGCCAGTCACCAACTTCTACTAGAACCTATCATAATTAACTTTCTATCACTAAACTAAGTAATGAACAGACGTGTTTGCACCCTGCAGCACCAGATTGCACTTCGCTGCGTCAACCAAGTGTCAATACAATGCAATGAGGCGCACACGAACACTGATCCGCACCATACGTGCCCATAACCCACACAGATCCATAGACACGGTTCAAGCATCTGCAACAAGCTGCCATATCTGAAGAGAAGTAAGGGAGAAAGTAGAGCAAAATGAATGCATCTCCTCGGCGATCAATGGGCAAGACTATGTGAGGCCGGGCGGCATGGTCGAGCAAGATGCATCTGGTCAGAGTTTTGGTCATACAGGAATAAATATATAGGTGGACATAACTTGTGATCAATAATGTACTCCCTCCATCTCAAAATAAGTGTCATTGAGATGGATGTATCTAGATGTATTCAAGTACTAGATACATCTATTTCAATCCATTTCAACGACACTTATTTTGAGACGGAGGGAGTATACATTTTAGAGGCAGCTAAGAATTTATCCATTTTAAAGACAACCAAGAATGTAGATAACAGGTTGCATTGGTCATGTTGATGTTATATGTTGCTTTTTGTCTAGTAACTCCAGGAATTAAGGCGCTGTTGACCCAGATGCGCAAACATGTACGTACCCAATTCCTTTCAGAAATTGGACCTGAAAAAAATCATTGCACAGACAACTAGAACTGAGAAATACACCAAGAAGGCATAGGTTGATGCAAGGCCTCTTGTTGGGCACCATGGCATAGCACGCAAACCCCAACGTCAGGCAGCTCGCCACCAGCTACAGCAGCACCGGCAAAAGCCTGAATTCTCCTTTCCTTCCTCCTCGTCCTTCTCATCTCGGCGGGCTCCTTCTTCTTGCACCATTTTCCGCCATCTTCCTCCAAGAATTCGGCTCCGACCAAAAACTTCAGTGAACCCTAGCTACGGGATGGGAAAGATGAGAAGTAGAGAGGGGATGTACCAGAGAGAACGCTGCTGCGGCGGGAGAGAGCTGGCGGTGGAGGGGAAGGCGCCGCGTCACCGTCGCTGCCAAGATTGCCGCGTGTCACTGTCTTCGCCTGCTCTCTCTCTCTCTCTTTGGGTCATGGAAATTGTTCCACGCGTCGGGTGGGGATAATTTTTTTCCAGATGTACTCAGTGGAAAGTGGATGGGGTGGGCTGGGCAAAAATTCTGCCCAGGGGTTAAACGAACGCCGTAAAGTTGCTGGGTTGGAAAAACTACCTCGCCGGGCTAGAAAACCGGGATACGGGCCCAATCCAGATGAATCACTGCCACCAGGGGATTAAACGAACGCGGCCTAAGTGTCGGAGAGTTTGCCAAAGTTTGGCCTAAACCTCGTGTAAATTTCCGACACTTATATCAGATCGGAGGTAGTACTACTATTTAACTCCGGACTCTTAGTGTAATGTATCCACATAAAAATATACACGCATAGAAAATGTTTTGTAGCGACTTTTGATCATGTCTGGCTCTCAGATAATGTCAGGCATGATCTTTTGTTCTGTTAAATGACTGCAAATAAGGGATATCGTGTGATTTCTCCACGGATCTGGAAGATCATTTCGAAGTTCGTATAATCTTCTGCCGCGCTTTGATGATATTAGTTCATTCGTCTCGTATTTTGCTAACTTGTTATCTCTTGCATCAGTGAATGAATTAAAGGTTCTTTGTGTCCCATGGTATTATCACATAATTATTTTCTTAGCTCTAGGATATGTGTCTGGAGTTCCGTTTGCAAATCTGTAATAATTAATTCCATTTTAATTCGTGGGTTCTTACCTATGAACCCACAATACTTCTTTTTCTGCATAATTTATTCCATCTGAACATTTTTTTGCAGTGTTGTGGTTAAGTGATGGCAGAAGTTCAGGATGGCCATTATGATTCATCCACCGACAGCTTGCGTGTTGAGCCTATATATGAATCTTTCCTGTGTCCACTCACAAAACAAATTATGCGGGATCCTGTAACTTTAGAGAGCGGTGCTACATTCGAACGTCAAGCCATTTTGAAGTGGTTTAAGGAATCTGATAGCAGTGGAAGGAGATTTATCTGCCCTGTTACTAGGAAGGAGCTCAGTAGCACTGACTTAAACCCAAGTATTGCTCTAAAAAACACTATTGATGAATGGATGCAGCGAAATGAGGCAGCCAAACTTGACGTGGCTCGTAAATCATTAACTTCTGAGAGTTCAGAAAGTGATACTGTGCAAGCACTTGAATATGTTGCAGAGATATGTCAGAGAAGTAGATCCAGCAGACATGTAGTGAGGAAGCTTGGCTTGATAAGCTTGGTTTCTGAGTTGTTGAAGAATCGCAGTACAAAAGTACGACAGAAAGCATTGGAAAGTCTCTGCTTTGTAGCAAAAGATGATAATGGCAACAAGGTGCTCTTTTATGAATCTAGTTTCATTTTGTGTTCAATTTGTCATGACTCGTTTGTTTCTAATCTTGGGGTATTCTCGGCAGGAGGAGATTGCTGCTGGGGACAACATTCGTACAATCGTGAAGTTCTTGTCTCATGGGCATGTCCAAGAGAAAGAACAAGCTGCATCTCTGTTATATGAACTTTCAGAATACAAACCTCTTTCAGAAAAAATGGGCAGTGTTCCTGGAGCCATCCTTATACTTGTTGGCTTGTCAAGTAGTAAAGTAGAAAACTTATTGACAATTGATAGGGCTGAGAAGACACTGGTGAATTTAGAGAGCTGTGAAAAGAATGTTAGACAAATGGCTGAAAATGGTAGACTGCAACCCCTTCTTAGGCTTCTCCTTCAAGGTATGACTTATATCCTTTGCTTTTCTTAAAAAATAGAGATTGTGTCTATTGTTATTGCTATGATACAGCAGACAGTTATACATGCTGCCCGGTATTCTAATTACTTCGCTTCTCAGTTGTGTTAGGATATTCCTGTATTCCTTTCTTGTTTCTGTTTTGTCCCATACACCAATATTGGATGTTCATTCTTCATCACTACTTGCTACCATAGGCATAAAAAGTCTTTGTCAATTTCTAATTTTTAAAGCAGAAAATTGTCATATATGCAGAGGTATTATACATGTATGGGCATTGTTTATTAACAAGCTGACTACCTGAAGAGTTCTTATTAGTTTTGAAGATGGGGGTAAGGAATCACTGGTTTACTGCATGTCTAAGATGTAGAATTTGCTAGCCGTTGTTCCATTCACTCATATAGCTTTTGTCATTGTAGTATACTACTCCAGTGCAAGGATAAGAATCACTCCATTTTGTCTATCTAGCGTCAATATTTTGGAGCTAATTCATGTTGATCGTGTTAATAATTTTGTGCCAAATAAGAAGTTAAGCACGGATCGAGTTAGAGGAGTTCATGCATGCTATATAATTTCCAAATGGTATTGATTGAAACATTAGAAGCATTATCTAGTTTTATTTGGTAGAATAAATGTGGTCTAGTCATTATGCAATTCATTTCAATGTTCTCTTTTTTTTGATCTTGCATCCATTTCTTCGGTTGTGTATTTACAGGCTCACCTGATACCCAATTATCCATGGCTGCTTATCTCGGGGAGGTTGTCTTAAGCAACGATATGAAGGCTTTGGTGGCGCAAACTGCAGGCTCTGCATTGGTCAACATCATGAAAAGTGGGAACGGGGATGCCAGAGAAGCAGCTCTAAAAGCATTGAACCAAATTTCATCTTACGATATCAGCGCAAAGATACTAATCGAAGCAGGTATTCTTTCACCTCTGATAACAGACCTCTTTACAGTTGGCAGTAATCAGCTTCCAATGAGATTGAAGGAGGTATCAGCAACAATTCTTGCAAATGTCGTGGCATCGGGTGCAAATTTTCAGTCCATTCAACTTGATCACAACCGCCAGACCTTAGTATCTGAAGAAATTATTCACAATCTGCTTCATCTCATCAGCAATACAGGGCCTGCAATCGAGTGCAAGTTACTTCAGGTCCTTGTTGGTCTAACCAGTTCTTCTGCTACTGTCCAAAGCATAGTCGATGCCATTAAAAGCTCCGGTGCTACTGTTAGTTTGATCCAGTTTGTTGAAGCACCTCAAAGAGAGGTTCGCATGGCTTCTATCAAGCTTCTGAATAATATATCACCATACATGGGACTAGAATTGGCTGATGCTTTTCGTGGAAATTTTAGTCAACTCAGCAGCTTGATTAGGGTCATTGCTGACAACAACGGTATTTCTGAAGAGCAAGCACCAGCTGCTGGCCTTGTAGCTGATCTTCCACTGCAGGATTCAGTGCTCACTAGACGTCTTGTGCGAGACGGGGCCTTCACCACAATCATATCAAAAGTGATGATGATTAGACAAGGGGAGAGTCGAGGAGGACGTTTTGTCAATCCTTTTCTTGAAGGTCTTGTTAGGATAATCTCCCGGATCACATTTATCTTGGAAGATGATCCAGATATCATTGCTGTTGCTCGTGAATACAATCTCACTGCACTATTTACTGATCTGCTTCAGATGAATGGTCTTGATACTGTCCAGATTGTCTCTGCCATTGCATTAGGGAATCTCTCTCGCCAATCAAAGCATCTAACAAAGGTACTTCCACCTCCCACCTCAGGATTGTGTTTTTCAGTATTTCCATGCATCAGTCAGAAGTCTGGAGCAACCGGGGAGTGTATAGTTCATCATGGGATATGTTCTTCAAGGGAGAGCTTCTGTCTCTTGGAAGGGAAGGTGGTGGAGAAGTTGGTTGCCTGTTTGGACCACAACAATGAGAAAGTGGTTGAAGCCTCTCTAACAGCATTGTCCACATTATTGGAGGATGGAGTGGACATTGAGCAGGGTGTGATGGTCTTGTGTGATACAGAAGGGGTCAAATTGATTCTTGATGTGTTGTGTGAGAATCGGACCGAGGAACTGAGGCAGCAAGCGGTCTGGGCTGTGGAGAGGATCCTCAGGACGGACGCAATAGCTTACGAGATCTCGGGAAACCAAAATGTCGGTACGGCCTTAGTTGAAGCTTTCAGGCATGGCGACTTCAAAACAAGACAAATTGCAGAGCGAGCACTAAAGCATGTTGATAAGCTGCCCAATTTCTCGGGGATATTTTCGAAGATGGGGGCACAATGATCGTGTTATGCGCATGTAAGCTACTTTCTGTTGTACAGGTCGCTTTCAGATACTCGAGTTGCATAAGAACACAGAGCTCGAATGTTTGCGCATGCCAAATCTCCAGCCAATTGGATCGTGTCGGTTTCACTCATCGTTGCTCTCCAAATAGTCTCCAAACCGACCGGATTGACTGAATGAGAACTGAAGATGTTGTTCGTGTGCATAGTGTAGTCTATATTGTCCCATGTAAGCTTGTTGTATCTGTATTATTTAGATGGCCAGATCCATAGCCTGACATTCTTCTTGTGTTCGTACAATAATTATAGGCAAAGTCCCCTCTCGGGTTGAAACCCGGAAGGAAAGAAGGGAAATCTTGCATGTAAAGGAAATTTGCAGTTTCCATAACTCCGTTCATGGGTGAGAGCCACAGGAGTTTCTGATGGTTGGTTGCCAAATACAGTATACATTATGGTTTTGTATCGTGTGTTCCGCTAGTTCATCTGATTAAAAGTGTCCTCTATTTGCAAATGATTCGTGTGTGATTTCACTTTATACTTTCCTTGTATAAAGGGTAATATATCAATTTCAAGAAGATATCAAGTACATCCGATGCTGTGCTGTTTGGCATTTTCCCCTTGTACAATCTACCCTTGCTCTCTTTATTCCCCTCTTCTGTTTTGACGGGCGATCATGGATGACTTTTCCTTCTACTAAGGGCATCTCCAGCCGTTCGGCCCCCCTAGGTTTCAGTTCGGCGCTTTTTAGCGATAACGCCACCCCGCACGAAAACCGGGGGGGGGGGGGGGGGGGGGGGGGGGGAGCGCGGTTTTACCAGCCGTTCGGCGACCCAGAAAACAGAACGGCGATAAATATTTGAAAGTTCCTCTTCCCGCCGTAAAATAGAGTCCGAGTTCGACGATAACAGCAGCCATAGTTTTGGGCAATCATATTACAAAAAACGCCACAGTTGGACGATCAAATAGTCTCGATCGAAGCACAGTCGGACGCGCGCGGCGTGGGCACAGGTGGGCGATCAGGCAGAGGCGTCGGCCGGTGTCGGAGCAGGCGCCGAGCTCGGCGCAGCATCCTCCAGGTCGACGACGGGAGATGCATCTTCCAGGTCGACGGCGGGCGCGGAATCCTCCAGGTCGATGTGCGTGCTCGGCGGCGCAGTGGCGTAGCTCGTGCCACCAGACGACGTAGTCGGGGCCGGAGCCAGGCTGATGTCGCTCAGGATGAGAGTGCACCACGCCAGGAACCAAGCTCTCACCTCGGGGGTCATCGCGGCCGGGTCGCCCCCCGTGAGGAGGGCGAGGTCGTTGTTCCTCTTCTTCGCCGCGGTGCCAGTCCTGAGGAGGTCGATCTTGACCTGGGAGTTGGCCATGAGCGCCGCCCATCTCTGCTTGGCGATCCCCTCCCTTTTGCCGGTCTGGGTCTGTGCGTCGGCGATGCAGGTCTCGATGGACGCCTGGAGCTTTGCCGCTGCCGGCGCGTCGTCCCTTGCCAACTTGGCTTTCTTGTGGCCCATCGGCGGACGTCCTTCGGACGCACAGGCAGCCACCGCGTCGGGGACGTACTCCTTGCCCTTGCCGATCGACCGCCGCACCTCCGCCCACTTCTCGCACCCCTCGATGACGACGAAGACGTGGAGGAACTTGAAGTCGGAGCCCTCGTCGTTCTTGTACGCCTCGAGCATCCGGACGAGTTTCATCTCGTGGTTGGCTCCGCTCTTCGGCCTCATCGCGACCTCCTTCTGGATGCCGTGCCACTTGTTGCAGGCGGCCTGGATGTTCTCCCAATGGTTCGCCATGGCCTTCTGGCCACGGTCGGTGACGCATGAGGCGAAGTCGGGGTCAATCATCCGGCGCTCGTCGTACGCAGTCTTCACCCGCTTCCAGTAGTTGTCGACGTGCTCGTTGGCGCCGACGATCGGGTCCATGCTGATCGTCTTCCACGCCTCGGCGAGAAGGACATCCTCCCTGTGCGTCCACTTGATGCGAGGCTCGACGGGGGACGAGGGCGCTGCCTTGGATTCCTTGCGGGGACGGCCAGGACCACGGCGTTTTCGGCCCTCCTCGGCCGGTTCTGCTCCCTCTGGTGCTAGCGGCGTCTCGTCGATCTCGTCATCGCCGCCCTGCGCCTCCGTCGCCTGCGTGCCGCCGCCGCCATCGAGCCGGCAACGATGATCTCATCCATGTAGCTGCTGTCCTGGGTCTGCAGCCCGGCCATGATCGCACGGCGGTGGGACGGGGAAACTGCGTAGCCCGGCGAGGCGCCGTACATCATCGGCGGATGGTAGGGGAAGGTGAGGTTGGGGTTGAAACCGCCAGGGGGTCACCTTCGACGAACCACGCAGGCGTCGGGTGCGGTGACGGGCGTGGCGACGGCGATGGCGACTTCTTCCATCCGGAGAAGATGGGGCCGAAGCCGGTCTTCCGCTTGGCGAGCTGCGCCGCGGATGCGACCGGAGTAGGCGGCTCATCCAGCGCCTCCTCCTCCTCCTCCTCCTCCTCCTCCTCTTCATCGGCGGCGGCCTGTTCTACCGCCTGCAGCTGCGCCATCAACTGCCTCTGCCGCTGCGCCGCCTCCCTCCCCCGTCGCTTGACGTTGGAGGTTGCTAGGCGCGTCTTCTCGGCGATCCAGTCCTTGTTGGTCATGCCGGGTGGCCTCTCCTTCGGTGCTCTCGGCTTGCGCGGCTTCTTGCCGAGCTCGAAGGTCGCGGGAATGGCTACGGCGGCGGCGGCGGCGCGGGGTCCTGTGAATCGGGCGGGAGCCATGGCGTCTAGATCTCGGGGTGGGGGGCAAATGGCGGGAATGGAGTGGGGGAGAGGTACATGTGGGGGGAAAAGTGGAGGGAACCGCCGAAAAAATGGAGGGAAATCGTCTTCCATCGCCGACAAGTCTGGCCCACACACGCATTTTGCCCCCCAATCCGAACCCAGCGTGCTGTGTTTGGGCTGGGTTCGGCGGCGAGAAACGGCGGAAAGCGGCGCTAAACCGGGTCCTGGGGGGGGGGGCGACTGGTGAGTTTTCGGCGCTAAAAAGGCCGCTTGGGGGGCTCTGGGGGGACGGCTGGAGATGCCCTAAGGGCGTGATTGGTTTGGATTGGGAACCAAGTAGAATGTGATGTAGCTCAATTATTTGCATCAACCCCACCAAGCACTCCAATTGTTCACATGACAAGAGCCCGCACAAAGGCTTACATGACAAGGTGAACTCTCTCTTATCTCGCCATGAATTCAATGTTTCGGTGAATGTATCACTATGTCAGGCGGATATGCTTTGTATACTCAGGTGTTACCCCATGATGACTCCCAAGATGTGTTGGATGATGTCCAAGATGATTCCGAGAATGATGGAGAAGATGTCCAAGAAGATGCTCAAACTGATGTTGTCAAGACCGGAGTCTCCGGCCTGGCTTCGAGTTCCAATCGCTGCAAACTGACGTAACACTCTAATGGGGGGGGGGGGGTCCGGAGTGTGCCCGGAAAGTCTCAAGTCTCCGCCCCACGTCTTTAAGACCGGAGTCTCCGCCACGACCAAGCCCAGAGTCTCCGGCACTTGCACACTGGAGTCTCCGGACTAAGTGACTTGCGTGCGCGCGGAATCGTCCCAAGAGGCCATGTACTCCCTCCACGCGGCCCTTGCACTATAAATAGGCACCCCTCGCCCAGAATTAGGGTTAGCATAGAATTGAGATTGATTTGAGAGTTATGCTCCTTCCATCCCTCCTTGAGTGAGGCCCTAATCCTAGATTTGTATCTTGGATCATATCAAGACCCTTTAAGTGGTTGCTACTCTTTTTCGTAGTGATTCTAGTAATGCCTCTTCCAATCTTTCTACACTTGTAGATTCTATTGGCTTGGTGGACCCGCCAGAAAGGAAAGTGGTTTCATCAAGACTAAGTTTGGCTTGGTACGAGAGTTCCAGGGGCCACCTTAGTGGTTTGTTACCGAGTGATCGAATCGAATAGGATTTGTTGTTTATCCCTCGTGTTCTTCCTCGTTTTCCTCCGCCCCTCATGTTCTTGATTCGTTGAGGGTCAATCCGTGAAGATTGGGCATCCCTAGGGTATGCAAACGCATCATATAGTATCAGCAGCTTAGGTTGCCACAGATTTGACGACGAATCCACCTCTTCTCCACCAAATTTTTTCTCTCCCAAACCAATTTCAAAAATACCAAAAATAGCCAGGAATTTGACCGATCTTCCGATTTGTTGAGTTTTGAGTAGATTGACTCCATGGATTTTTTTGCCTAGAACCATTTGCCACCTTTCTATTTGAACAATTTTCCCGAATTCGTCTAAATTCCCGTCAATTTTGAGGTTTTCATCGACTGCACGAAACAGGAAGACCGGAGTCTCCGACCCATTATCATCAAAGTCTTCGGCCAAAAAATACAGAATCTCCAGCCCTGCCAGACCGGAATCTCTGGCCCGATCACCGAAGTCTCCGCCCCAAAAGCCCGGAGTCTCAGGCCCAGATAGACCCATAAATTCTTCCACCTTTGATTTTCCTCGATTTTTTTTCTTGGACGTTTCATTTGGTCACCGTTGCTCCAATTTGGGTCTTTCGAGTTCCGACATGAAACTAGCAATGCCATCATCATCAACAAATCGACGGCTTGACACTAACCCCACCGGCCACAAGTCTGAGTTCATCATCAACTCAACCCAAGGTATAACTTGCTTCCGCTTGATAACCTTTTTGAAAGTGCATTTGCATTTTGATCTCTCTTAGGTTTTGGAGTTGATAACAACACTAGTAAGTATCTAACAGTGCGTCAAAGTATTTCAGGAAATATCATCTACACGCGAAAAGGCGAAGAGTGTTCAAAGACAAAGCCACCAAGATCAACTTGATCCAGCGGTAGTACCGGGCGCCTCAGCGGTAGTACCTCTCTGCACAACAAGCGGTAGTACCGCCAGAGTAAATTTGGCTACTGCATCCAGTGGTACTTCAGCGGTACTGGTTTGGTAGTACCGCTGTGTTCAACATGGTTGATGAGCAAAACCTTGCTCGACGGTAGTACCGCTACCACCAGCGGTAGTATCGCTGCTTCCAGGAAGCGGTAGTACCGCTGGCAGTACCGGTCAAAGTACCACCAGCGAGATTTTGCTCGCAGTAACGTTTACGGTACTAGAGCGGTAGTGCCCTAGTACTACCGCCAGCCACTTCGATTTATTTCAAAGAAGTGTCCAGCGGTAGTACCGGTGGGCTCTGGCGGTAGTACCGCTGCTGGAAGTACACGGTACCTCCGCGGTGGTACCGCCCGCAGCCTGTCTCTCGGTCTCTGCAGTACTGCTAACGTTACCAGGTGGCGGTAGTACTGCTGACCCCAGCGGTAGTACCGCCAGGAACGAAAAAGGGTCAAACGGCTAGTTTGGGGAGGAGGCTATCTCCGACGATCCAGGCATGGTTCAGTAGTCAAAGAAACTTCGTCACTTTCGTGTACCCATCGAACGGCAGCCCTTTCGGGGGTTCCTTAGGGACCGATTCACTCTGCGTAGATTAACTGAAGCTGTTGTTGTTTACCGATTCAACAGATAAAGAAGAAAAATACCCCATCCCATTCTTCTCCAAAGGGTTGCTCGGCATTGAAGACAAGCATTTATTGAGCCTCCAAAAGCTAGATTTCTCCCAATCCCTCCACCCAAACTCGTTGATACTTGGAGGATTGAAGGAGAAGACCCCGATCTGCATCTTCACCGAGCCGATCTTCATTTGCCCCTTATATTCTAGAGGGATCTAGTCTAGGGTTTCTTTGTGGAAAACCTAGACTCCACTGCTACACTTGTTGGTGATTTGTGTTTGTTGGGAGCCCCCAATTTGGTTGTGGGTGTGTGCCCCAAGTTTGTTTGTAAAGGACTCGATTCCTGCCTCAAAGGGGATAAATAGTGGAAGGTGGACTAGGCCTTTGTGGCGGGGTTCATCGGAGAATAGGGTGAGGCCTTTGTGGCGTTGAGTAGGCCTTCGTGGCGAGCTCACACCCCTTCAACGAGACATACTCCCTTAACAAGGAGGAACTCGGGAATACATCGTGTCTCCATGTGCTTCATATCGTTTACCTTGTTCCCTTCCTCCTTTACTCATGCTTGTATTGTTATTGTGGTTGTTCTTGTCATATATGTAAATTCACCGTAGTTGCATCATCTAGAGAATTTACCTTTGTGTCAAGCCTAATTGTGAAAGAAAATTTAAAATTGGTCGTAGCACCTATTCACCCCCCTCTAGGTGCCCATACTATACTTTCAATTGGTATCAGATCCTCGGCTCTTCTATCGGGCTTAACCGCCTAAGAGTTTAAGTATGATCGATGAGACGGAGACCGCCGGTTCCGAGGCGCCAGTCTCTATGAATGATATCAATGAGCTGAAAAATTCATTGACCTCATCCATGGAGACCAAAATCGATGAGTTGCGTCAAGTCTTGATGCAACTCTTGAAAGCCAAAGGACCGGAGGTCACCGTCTCAACTCCTCCGGATTTTCGAGGGCGCCAAGAAAGGGGATGATGGTGATCCATCTAAAAATGCTTCCGCTGAAAAATCCACCGATAATGGTACGGAAGGAGAGGAAGAATATCACTCCGCCAAAGGACGTTATTCTCCCGATCCTCCCTTCCCACATCCTCATATAATTCCTAGGGGAGATCCACCTAAAATTGATGCGTTTTCTTTTCGTGAATGGCAATATTACATGGAGACTCACTTGAAATCTTCTTGTATAGAAATTTGGAGGGTCACTCGTGATGGATACAAGCCTCATGACCCCAAGAACTTGATAAGAAGAGAAGCCGTAGATTGTCAACTCAACTACACCGCCTTGTCAATTCTTCAACAAGCCGTGGGTCCTAATCACATGCCGCATCTTCAACAATATTCCACCGCCAAGGAAACATGGGACGCTCTTGTCGTCATGTTTGTGGGCAATGAGAGCATGCAAAGGAATAGGTATGATGCCTTGAGAAATGAGACCGAAGGGTTCTATATGCATGATGGAGAGATCCATAAAGACATGTACCGAAGGCTCAAGACTCTTGCCACAACATTCTCCAATGTTGGTGCCAAGTACATTGATGATGCTTGGATCAAAAGGAAGTACATGATTTCTCTCATGCCATTCGAGCCCGCGGACTTGAAGAGCATTCAAGGAAGACATGACTTTGCTTCTTTGACCTCAACCCAAGTTATGCAAGAGATGTGCTCCTTTCAAGTGCAAACCAAGAATGCTCTTGACAACCGTGCTAGGGCCATAGGAATGCACAAAGGGGCACCTGTTTCTTGGAAGGACAAGGTTGTGTCAAGAGATGTTGAGTATGAAGAAGAGTGCCATGAGGAGTTGGATCCATTGAAGGATCAAGAATATGATCCCGTGCTCAAGGATATCATTGCTCTCACCGTGCAAAAGTTTTGGAGGAATCCTCCCAAGGCCAAGGAATATGTTGAGGAGAAGTCCAAGTCTCGCTATGGCAATTATGGGACTCAACGAGTGAGATCTTGCTTCAATTGTCAAGATAAGCACCATTTCATTGCCGTGTCCGCACGAAAATAGAGAGCTCCATGGTGGCAAGCTCATTCGCAAGGACAAGTCCAAGGTTGACTACAAGAAACCTCACTTCAAGAAGAAACCATTCAACAAGAAGTCTCCCACAAAGTTTGTGCTTGTGACTCAAGAGGAATATGATTCCGGAAGTGATGAAGAAGAAGAAACCACAAGTGAAGTGGTCGCTCTTGCTATTGCTTCTACTCCACCATCTTCATCTCTATTTGAATCCCCCAATGAGAATCATCCTCACCCAAATTCCAAGTGCTTCATGGCTAAGGCCTCGGAGGTATCACCTTCTCCCTACTCTAAGACCCCAAGTGAACTAGAAAATGATGTTAGTCTTAGAGTAGAAGATGAAATGCTCTCTTTGGAACGTTTTATGTCTAACATACAAGGCGAGACCAAGAAGTACTTCGATCATCTCATGAGCCAATTGGGAGAGGCCCATGAAGCTCTTGAGAAGAAAGGTGAGATTGAGAGAAGGGATGCGAATGAAATAGCATCCCTCTCTATGACTCTTGAAGAAGAGAATGATGGGAGAGTTTCTCTTGAAGAGGAACTTGAATCTATTGAAGAGTCACATAATGAACTTATTTCTAATATCACTAAGGAACGTGACCTTGCAATTGCTAAATATAAAAAGGCTAAAAAGGATAAGGTTGAGTTTGGTGTTGGTCATGGTAAGCTAACCGAGGAGTTTGAAAAACTAACCAAGGCTCACAAATCTTTGGAGAGTCAACATTCTTCCCTCAAAGAGTTTCATGAACAACTTCAAACTCAACTTAATCAACTTAACAACCCTAGCACCTCTACTTCTTCTTGTGATCATGCAAATATTATTGAGGAAAATGCTAGGTTGAAGGATGAGCTAGCAAGGCTCAAGGGCAAAGGCCCTCATGATGTAGCCCACCGTGTTCAACCAAGCACAACATCGACACACCACAAGGTGAACTCACTCCTATTCCCGTATGTTTCCGGTGACTTGGTGAACGGTGCTCTACCTCATGAAATACCCTTCTACATGCATAGGTGGGATCACCACATGGAGACCCAAGATGGTGCCCAAGATGCTCAAGAACACATCCAAGAAGGTGCACACGAAGCTAGGAAGAACATGGGCGAAGACGGCGTCAAGATCGGAGTTCCGAGGAGGAAGAACGGAGGGAAAAGGGGTCACCCGGCCTCCCCCCCGGCCAGGCCGGCCTCCCCCCTTCCCAGGTCTTGACGCCGTCTTCGCCCATGTTCTTCCTAGCTTCGTGTGCACCTTCTTGGATGTGTTCTTGAGCATCTTGGGCACCATCTTGGGTCTCCATGTGGTGATCCCACCTATGCATGTAGAAGGGTATTTCATGAGGTAGAGCACCGTTCACCAAGTCACCGGAAACACACGGGAATAGGAGTGAGTTCACCTTGTGGTGTGTCGATGTTGTACTTGGTTGAACACGGTGGACTACATCACCTCAAGTTGAGAAGTTTATGGTCTCTACCCCACAAGTGGTTGCCCCTAGCCCTCATGTGGTTGTTGCTAGACCATAGTTGAGTGCTCCAAGGCCACAAGTGGGGAAGCAAGGTCTTGGCTATGTTGCCAAGAAGAAGAACAACAACAAGAAGAAGAGCAATAAGAAGGCCAACAATGGTGCCTCGGGTGGTGTTGTCATTAGGGATAACACTACTCGTAGCACACCTGCACAGGCTAGCAATGTTGCTTCAAGTAGTGGTTTCATGAGGGACAACACTACTCGTAGCATTTCCGCGGGAACTAAAAATCCACACCATTTCTTATATGCTGATTATTATGGTGTTGTGCAAGCTAAATATGTTGGGTTCCAAAGACCCTAGTTGCTAACATGAAGGGAACCTCCTCGGGTCCTAACTATAGTCAATGATCTCTTGCAGGACTATGCTTCCGGTGGGTCTAAATGGATAATTGATAGAGGATGCACTAGTCATATGACCGGAAGCAAATAACTTGTGACGGAGTTGCGCCCAAATGACATTCAAGCAACCGTCACTTATGGAGACTCGTCCTTGTCTAAGGTATCGGGGTTCGGCAAGGTTGTGATTGCTCCCGATATCACTATCGTGAACGTCATGCTTGTCGAATCCCTTAGTTTCAATTTACTTTCGGTCTGTTCTCTTGGAAAGATGGGTTTCTCCGTCTTTTTTGATGAAAATACTGTGGTCCTTTTGAGGAGCAAGACTCTTGACGTCGCATACGTGGGACATGTTGAAAATGAGTTATTCGTGGTGGATTTTTCGAAGTCTACCAACTCTCAATCAATGTGTATTTTTGGAAAGGCGGACGTGGGGTGGTTGTGGCATCACCGCTTATCCCATGTCAACAGGAGAACTTTGCAAAGTCTTCACAAAGGTGGCCTTATTGTCGGACTAAAATAAAATGTTTCCTTTTCCAAAGATCGCGTTTGTAGTTCGTGTGTTGAAGGAAAGATGCATGATATCTCGCACAAGTCCAAGACTATTATTTCATCAAAGAGGATCTTGGAGCATCTCCATGTTGATCTCTTTGGTGCCGTGCTCGAGGCAAGTCTTGGTGGCAAGAAGTATTGCTTGGTTATTGTCGATGATTATTCAAGATATAGTTGGGTTCATTTCTTCAAGTGCAAGAGTGAGACTCAACAAACCATCATCGACTTCTCCAACCAAGTGCAACGTCAACACAATGTGCAAATCATGGCTATTAGGAGTTATAATGGTTCGGAGTTCAAGAACTACACTTTGAATGAATTCCTTAGTGATGAGGGCATTCGTCATCAATACTCCGCCACTTACACTCCTCAACAAAATGGTGTTGCCGAAAGAAAGAATCGCACTCTCTTGGATATGGCAAGGACCATGTTGGCGGATTATTCTTCTCCCTAATATTTATGGGCCGAGGCCATATCCACCGCATGCCACTCCTCCAACCGCCTCTACATCCGCAAGGGCTTGGACAAGACTCCATATGAGATCCTCACTGGCAACAAGCCCAACGTCTCCTACTTCCGTGTATTCAGCTGTAAGTGCTTTTTTTTATCAAGGGTGTTAGGTTGTCTAAATTTCAATCGAAAACTATTGAGGGTATATTTGTTGGTTACGGTGCCGAATCCCACACTTATAGAGTCTTTGACAAAGCCTCACGGATTGTCATAGAATCTTGTAGTGTGGTGTTCGAGGAAAATGATGGCTCCCAAGTGGCGCAATTTCATGTTTCTAATTTAGATGTTGAAATGCCTCAAGAAGCCATAGGAAGGATGGGTGTGGGATTTTTCCGCCCCATTGAGGGACACCTTATGGCGACTCGATAAGGGCTATGCTCTACTCAAGTGGAGCCCTCTTCTACAATAGAAGAACAAGACAAGGATCCAACCGATGCACCTAACCAAGAACATGTTGAAGACCCTCCTCTTATTGACCAAGTTACTTTGCAAGATGCAACCACTACTATCATTCATGCTAGTCAAGGTAAGGCCAAGATCAAACGTCCTCATCCTCCTCTCCTCAAGTTGAAGCTAGTGTTGCCAAGTTGGTCAAGACGGGGACCCAAATGATCAAGATGATCAAGTGATCCCTCCTCACAATAATGAGGAGATCGAAGCCCGTCGTGCTAGAAGGATAAAAAGAGCTTTCAAGCATATTGATACCCAAGATAACAAGGTCTTGTAAGATATTCAATCTAGAAGATCGACAAGAAGGCAATTGACACATTTTAGTGAGCATCAAGCTCACATATCTATGGTGGAACCAAAGAAAGTGTTTGAAGCTCTTGAGGATTCCAATTGGGTTGAAGCTATGCATGATGAGCTCAATAACTTTGAGCGAAAAAAGGTTTGGAGATTAGTTGAGAAGCCCAAAGATTGCCATAATGTTATTAGAACTAAGTGGGTATTCAAGAACAAGCAAAATTAGCATGGAATTGTTATAAGGAACAAGGCAAGATTGGTAGCTCAAGGTTACACTCAAGTTGAAGGCATTGACTTTGGTGAAACCTATGCTCCCGTGGCTCGCCTTGAGTCCATATGTATCCTTCTTTCATATGCATCTTCACATAATTTCAAATTGCAAAAATGGATGTCAAAAGTGCTTTCTTGAATGGTCCACTCAAAGAGGAGGTATATTTTAAGCAACCTCCGGGGTTCGAGAACCTCAACTTTCCTAACCATGTCTACAAGCTCGATAAGGCGCTCTATGGACTTAAACAAGCACCACATGCGTCGTATGAGCACCTTAGAGAGTTGTTGGATGACCGTGGTTTTGAAGTTGGAAAGATCGACCCCACTCTCTTCACAAAGAGAGTAAAGGGAGAGCTTTTCATATGCCAACTCTATGTGGACGATATTATCTTTGGCTCAACTAACCAAGCTTTCAATAATGAGTTCTCAAAGCTTATGACTGACAGGTTCTAGATGTCTATGATGGAAGAGCTTAAATTCTTCCTTGGCTTTGAGATCAAGCAATCGTCTCGTGGAACTTTCATTTCTCAAGCCAAGTATACCCAAGACATTATCAAGAGGTTTAATTTCCAAAATGCCAAGATCAAGCCATCTCCTATGCAAGTCAAGTGCCACCTCAAGCGTAACCCGGATGGTAAAGATGTGGACCAAAAGTTGTATCGTTCTATGATTGGTTCTTTGCTTTACCTTTGTGCATCTAGGCCCGATATCGTTTTGAGTGTAGGTGTGTGTTCAAGGTATCAAGTGGCTCCTAAGGAAAGCCACTTAGTGGCAGTCCATAGAATTTTTTGGTATTTGGTTCATACCTCAAGGTTTGGTTTGTGGTACCCGAAGGGGGCACAATTCTCTCTCAAGGGCTACACGGATTCCGATTGGGCGGGTGATCAAGATGATAGGAAGTCCACTTCTGGGGCTTGCCAATTCCTTTGTAGGTCTTTGGTGAGTTGGTATTCCAAGAAGCAAAATTGCATATCTCTCTCCACCGTCGAAGCCGAGTATGTAGCCGCCGCAAGTGCTTGCACCCAATTGCTATGGATGAGGCAAACTCTCAAGGAATATGACGTTCATTTGGATAAGGTGCCTCTCATGTGTGACAATGAAAGTGACACCAAGATCTCCTACAACCCCGTGCAACACACAAGAACGAAGCATATTGAGATTCACCATCATTTTTCATCCGAGACCATGTGGCAAGAGGTGATATTGCACTAGCTTATGTGCCCACCAAGGCCAATCTCGCGGATATCTTCACGAAGCCACTCGACGATGCAAGTTTCATGTTCTTGAGGAATGAACTAAACATCATTGATTCTATGAGTTTGACTTGAGGATCTTGCACACACCCCTATAGATGAATCGTGTTTGGGTTTAGGTGTCGGCATGGACATAGGGGGAGTTTTATCCTAACCCATTGGGTTCTCCCTCCCCCCATTATTCCCTTAGCAAAAATTCATTGTTATCTTTCTTTTTCTAATGTTGAATTGTGAGCTTCAATGTCGAGAATTGGCAATGTACCCACGATATATCTTCGCGGTGACATACCATATTCTCTTACATGGTGGCTTAGGCCACCAACCTCTTCTCTTGAATAGTTGGTTCTTGTTTGGTTCTTTTGTGGTGTTTTTCGTTGTGTTTTTTTCCTTCTCTCTTTGTGTTTTTGTGTGTCGTTGTTGTTGTTTGGGAAACACACTCTCTCTTTTCCTTATTTGATTTTTTTCTTCCTCGCAAAAGTTTGAGTGTGTAGTACCATCTCAGCTTGAATTCTCATCCCAAGCCAAAGTTTTTCCCTCTTAGACATTTTCTCTTCCGAAAATTTTAATCACTTTGATCTCTTGGCGGAAGGAAGACCCGGATAGCGGTACTACCGCCAGCTGCAGCGGTACTACCGCTGTAACTGACAGTAGTACCCAGCGCACGGTACTACCGGTGGCCTTGCACGGTACTACCGCTGTAGGGGCTCATGCCCAGCACAGACCCAGCAGCGGTACTACCCCTGGCTCCAGTAGTCCGAGGTGGGCGGTACTACCGCTGCGGTGAAAATCCGTGGGGATAAATACGGATCTGGGAGAAGGGGGTTACCCATTTACCTCTTCTCTCCCTCATCCTCTACCCACATCGGATCTCGCTGCCGCCAAGTCTTCCATCCGCCCGGGGATCGCACCCAACTCCTTCTCCATGACGATGAACTCCGGTAACCCTTTCTATCTCTCTCCCTCGAGTGAATCTTGTGAGATGATGATATTTAGGGTACTAGAGATCTCCTAGTCTAGAAGTAGTTTGTTGTGATTCCTAGACGAGTACATTCCCTAAGAACTTTTGGTGCACTTTCTCTAGATTGGAATCGGTTGTCCCAGTGGGAGCCATGGCAGATCCGCCCGCAGCGGTACTACCGCTGGCAACAGCGGTACTACCGCTATGGCTGGAACTGCTGGAGACAACGGTACTACCGTGGCCCCCAGCGGTACTACCGCTTCCTAGAGTTTTTGCACATCTAGTTCTTGTGTGAATTTTCTCGTAGATCATTTTGATTGAAGTAAACCTTATCTCATTGCTATCCCCCCTATGCTTTCTTAGGAGAAGGTGCTAGTGGATCTAAGGGTGGAGGTCGCAAGCGTGCGAATAAGAGGACTCGGAAGAATCCCAAGGAAGATGAAACTCCAGAGGTCATGCCACAGGGTAATCTGACAAGGAGACAGAGGTCCGTGCTGATGAAATCACAGGCCGCTAAAGACAAATCAGTTGTCAACATGCCCGATGAGAAGTTCCGCAGAGAAAGGAGGACCAACCCCTACACCAAGCCTAGGGAAGCTAGGGCCAACGAGTGATTATGGACTTGTTTTCAGGAGAGGAATTTTTATGAGGAGTACCCAGTGAACAGGAACAAGGTAGTGACTCAATATTCCATAAATGTTCCTTTCATGAGATAAAAGATGGACTACTTTGGTGAGGCTTTGGAGGTCTGTGAGGAGTTTGGTCTTCTGGATTTCATCGAGATCAATGAAGACTATGATGAGCACCTCGTGGGCCAATTCTATGCCATGCTATATTTCCATACTGATGAGAGCAGGATCACGTGGATGACCAAGAACCATATGTTTTCTGCTTCATGGGCTGAGTTTGCTACAGTGCTAGGTCTACAGGACTTTGGGGAGATTCCCGATGCTTCTTTTCACTTTACTTTCTTCTGGGTTCCTTACCCGGAGAATTCTATGGCCCCTACAGAGATGTATGATCTGTATATCCCTGGCCGTGCTGTGGTTGGTCAGTCCAAGAATCTGCTGCCCGTATATGATATCCTCCACATGATCTTCAGGAACACGTTGGCTCCCCGTGTTGGCAATTTTGATCAAATCCATGGTTCACTCACTGACTTGATGGTTTACACTCATAGGCGTCATGGTGATGGCCTTCGGCTTGATGTGATGGATATCCTATGGAATGAAATGTATAACTGTGTGATGAGGAGGAGAGTGCCTGTGTTTGCTGCTTTAGTGTTCAAGCTCATTGCCACCACTTGGCGAAATGCCAGACTTTCTGATGCTCTCTTGGAAAACGAACAAGAGCTCACGGCTCACCGTGTCAAGGATCTTCGAGTCAAGAAGCATGCCACTCCCCTGCTAGGTCCGGAGGATCTTGGTCTGGACACTGATGGCTCTAGTGACTCTGATTTCGAGATGGAGGGTAGAGCTCAGAAGAATAGCTTTCGCAAGTGGATGTCCTCGACTCTGAAGAAGGTCTTCTGTCATCAGATTTATATGGAGAACAAGGCCTATCTTGCTCATGTGCGTAGCAAGAAGGAGCGTCAGCTTACACATGACAGGTTTTCCCATCTCGGGGTGCCAGTTCGCCCTGGTTCTAAGGATAGGATCACCACCTCCAAGGATTGGAAGTCAAAGCAAGGCAGCACGTGGGTGGATCCAGATCTTCTTGATGATGCTACTACTTCTCATGAGCCATGGACTCGTGGTGATACTGATGATGAAGTAGAAGATGTCAACTCCGAAGATGAGCATGGTCTCGGAAGCCCAGCTAGTGCCTCTAGCCCCAACGAGTGACCTCCAGGGACATTAGCATCGCCTCTTCCCTTTTTGGTGTCTTGATACCAAAGGGGGAGAGAGTTCTATTTAGGATTGCTTCATTTGCTTGGGTTGTGTTTGTGTTGTCAAACTTTGTCGATGTTTTGTGTGGTGTGTGCTATTGGTGTTGAACCATTTGGTGTTATGGTGTTGAACCATTTGGTGTTATGGATTTTATGGTTGTTATCGTTTTATCTTAATTGGCAAGTATTCATATTGTTATATCATATATATCCTTGCTAGGTCTCTAAAAGTTAGGGGGAGCACATATTCTAAAAGAGAACAAAGTTTGCCTCATTAAGCAAATATTCTTGATGCTTCACTCTCTCAAGAAGTGCTCGTCCAAATTTTTTAGACCTCTCTTAGTGGTGTTGTCATCAATCTCCAAAAAGGGGGAGATTGAAAGTGCATTTGCATTTTGATCTCTCTTAGGTTTTAGAGTTGATAACAACACTAGTAAGTATCTAACAGTGCGTCAGAGTATTTCAGGAAATATCATCTAGACGCAAAAAGGTGAATAGTGTTCAAAGACAAAGCCACCAAGATCAACTTGATCCATCGGTAGTACCGGGCGCCTCAGCGTTAGTACCGCTCTGCACAGCAAGCGGTAGTACCGCGCCCAGTACCGCCAGAAGTACCACCAGAGTAAATTTGGCTACTGCATCCAGTGGTACTTCAGCGGTACTGGTTTGGTAGTACCGCTGTGTTCAACTTGGTTGAGGAGCAAAACCTTGCTCGACGGTAGTACTGCTGCTTCCAGGAAGCGGTAGTACCGCTGGCAGTACCGGTCAAAGTACCGCCAGCGTGATTTTGCTCGCAGTAACGTTTACGGTACTAGAGCGGTAGTGCCCTAGTACTACCGCCAACCACTTCGATTTATTTCGAAGAAGTGGCCAGCGGTAGTACCGGTGGGCACTGGCGTAGTACCGCTGCTGGAAGTACACGGTACCTCCGCGGTGGTACCGCCTGCACCCTGTCCCTGGGTCACTGCAGTACCGCTCACGTTACTAGGTGGCGGTAGTACAGCCAGGCACGAAAAAGGGTCAAACGGCTAGTTTGGGGAGGGGGCTATAAATACCCCATCCCCTTCTTCTCCAAAGGGTTGCTCGAACCAGCATTGAAGACAAGCGTTTATTGAGCCTCCAAAAGCTAGATTTCTCCCAATCCCTCCACCCAAACTCGTTGATACTTGGAGGATTGAAGGAGAAGACCCCGATCTACATCGTCACCGAGCCGATCTTCATTTCCCCCTCATATTCTAGAGGGATCTAGTCTAGGGTTTCCTTGTGGAAAACCTAGACTCCATTGCTACACTTGTTAATGATTTGTGTTTGTTGGGAGCCGCCAATTTGGTTGTGGGTGTGTGCCCCAAGCTTGTTTGTAAAGGACTCGATCCCCGCCTCAAAGGGGATCAATAGTGGAAGGTGGACTAGGCCTTTGTGGCGGGTTCATCGGATAATTGGGTGATGCCTTTGTGGTGTTGAGTAGGCCTTCGTGGCGAGCTCACGCCCCTCCAACGAGACATACTCCCTTAACAAGGAGGAACTCGGGAATACATCGTGTCTCCGTGTGCTTCATATCGGTTACCTCGTTCCCTTCCTCCTTTACTCATGATTGTATTGTTATTATGCTTGTTCTTGTCATATAGGTAAATTCACCGTAGTTGCATCATCTAGAGAATTTACCTTTGTGTCAAGCCTAATTGTGAAAGAAAAATTAAAATTGGTCGTAGAACCTATTCACCCCCCTCTAGGTGCCCATACTATACTTTCACCTTTTTCCTGTTCGCGACCATAGCCTATTTGGACTAGCTCTTTTATATTGTAGCATCGCACTAGTTCCATTGTGAGTGAGTGTTTGCTTATACACGATAGCGAAATTTCCGAGCAGAATCTTGGCATTAGCATAAAAAACAAAAGAGTAATGCCAAACATTGATCACTTGTAGGAACGATAAGCTTCAATAGCTAGTAGTGAGGTAACGGGTGGCATACTTGTGCAAATCTAGTAACACTTATCTATTTTGCAATATGATCTATCGTCCTGCTTGTGTTGATGTGACACCAAGAGGTAGTCTTCGTTAGGATAATTTCGTCGTCACTCGTTCTTTGGTCACATTAACCCCATTCAACACTTGTGTGTTTCCACTTGATCCGTGTCTGTGGTTTTGGTTTTCTTCATAGCATTTCACTTTGGTTTTTATCTACTCTCAACAATAGAATTTTCCTTGATTTGGTAGGATTTTCCTTACCATAACCTAAAGGTCCTCATAAAGTGTGTGGGCAGTTGGTTCTTTGGGTCTCTCTTGTCAAGTCAGGCGCTCTTGTGCAAGCATTTTCCTTTGGTAAGCCCACTTGTTCCAATTCTATCAAACTAGGTCAGGATTGGTAAGCCATATCCACTATATACATATTCTTGCTCCACTTTTTGTTTAGAGATCATGGATAGGGACGGTGTCATCGCATCTTCAAGTTTGGAGGATGAGGGAAATCATTTCTTCCGCAACGACCACGACTACGTATCACTTTATGAGCATGTTCAACTCCTACATCACGTTTAGAATGGGTTGGAATGCTACGAGCATCGACTTCAAGATCAACAAGCAACCCTCACCGAGCAAATGGCGCACCGACAAGCAACTTTCGAGTCACAACTTGCGCAAATAAATTGGAAGATCGCCAAAATCGTGCGTCCACCTCCTACTTCCTCATCTTCACAATTCTCAAGGAGCTCATCAAGGTCGCGCCAAAAACGAGTTGAACCTCATGGTCCTCCACATGACCGCCAACATGATTAACATCAAAGAAGGCGTGAACAAGACCTACACTGACATGAAGATCTTTCTCCTCTCTCGCCACAAGCTCGTCATCGACATCATCGGCATGAGGATGATTCTCCTTCATCACCTCAAGCCCGTCTTCCTCATCAACACCATGATGACCCTCCACAACAACATCATCAACGACACCAAGATCATCGTCGTCATGGTTGACCACAACCTCAACTAAACATGCAAGATGATTACGTCTGCCGTGACTTTGTTGACATTGCTCGCCCACATAGAAGACCTTAATGGCCTCAACATCGTCATAACCAACATGAAAAAGAACACGTGAATGGAAAAATCACTCATTGACATCATCATGAATGACAAGAGCGTGAAACTCAAGTTCGGCATCGAGAAGGAAACGCGCATCGTGAAGAGCGACTACACATCATCATCAACACCATCAACATCATGATCATTAAGAACACCAGCATTGACCAAATGAAGATGATAACATGAATTCCATTCGCTTTAATGTTCCCAAGTTCTTTGGCACAAGTGACACAGAAGCATATATATCTTGGGCTCTAAAGGTTGACAAGACCTTTTGAGTGCACAACTACACCAATGCGAAGATGGTAGCTTTCGCATCTATGGAATTTGAAGATTATTCCCTTTTGTGGTGGCATCAAGTACAAGTAACAAGTATTGAGAACCGTTCATGACCTATTGACACATGGAAAGAAATTAAAGAAGGTATGCATCGAAGATTTGTGCCTTCCCATTACAAGCGTGACTTGTTCAAGAAATCACAAGAGCTCAAACAAGGCCTTAGATAGGTTGATGAGTACTACAAGGATATGGAAATATCCATGATGAGAGCCAACATAGTTGAGTCCGCGGAGCAATCATTGGCAAAGTTTCTCAATGGCCTCAATCACCCAATAAAGCGGATTGTGGAATTCTTACCCTATGACAATCTTGCGACCCTTGTACTTCAAGAAGACAAGGCCAAGTGCCAAGTCATGTAAGATGCTAAGTATGCTAAACAAAAGGCCTTATTCGCAAAAATAATACCTTTTCCTCGATGCCCCAATAGCACAAGTTTCCACACCAAGCAATTCCAAAAGCTCCACAAGAACACGAAATGCAACATCTAGAGCTCCTCAAGCATACAAGAAATCAATGAATCCAACCACCGATGTAAGCACTCCTCCAATAAAGTCAAGCACAATGAACTGCTTCAAGTGCGGTGGTAGTGGACACAAGTCGTTTGAATGCACCAACCTCATGGGTCAAGATTGCGAATGAAGATGGAGAACATGACTCAATGAGTGAAGGCAAATACTATGTCGTACACCAAGTGGTTATCAACCTTTTGGATAATGAAGTGAATGATAAAGAAAATGTCTATTGTGGTGTGGATAAAATCCATCACTAGTGGTCACTCGAGTGTTTACCAACCTCCCTATACGAAGACCAAGATAAAATATGCAACTTGTTCCAAACAAGATCCAGAAAAAATAGAAATCCAATCAAAGTCATCATTGATGGTGGAAGTTTCCACAACCTCGCTAGGAACGAACTTTGTGAGAATCTCAGCTTGACATACAAGAAGCATCCCCATCCTTATCATGTGCAATGGCTAAGTGACTCGGGCACATTCAAGATACAACACATGGTGCATGTCTCCTTTAATATTGGCCCCTATGAAGACATTGTTGAGTGTGACGTGGTTCCAATGATGATTTGGCATCTCCTTCTTGGGCGTCCATGTCAATTTGACAAGAGTTCCATGCATGATGGACAAACAAACTACTATAGCTTCAAATGGAACAACAAGAACTTCGTGCTCCGCCCCATGACGCCAATTCAATTCATCACCGATAATGCAAAGACGCTTGCACAAAAACAACAAGAGCAAAATTCTTGTGAGTTGAGTGGTGAGAGAGAGATCCACCAAAAATAAAGTGAGAGCCCACAACCAAATATGAGTGCGAAATTACTGGGAAGCTCCAATAGATCCGCACTATTAGCCAGCAAACACGAGATGAGGAAATTGAGGGATAACCCATCCATACTTCACTTTGTGCTTGTGTGCAAAGGAAAAGTGTACTTGAGACTAATGAGCAATGACAGAACAAACCTTCCCCCATATTTGTTGTCTATTTTGCTGGAATTTGGAGTTGTTTTTCCTGAAGAGTTACCACCAGGACTTCCTCCTCTTCGCGGCATTGAGCACATCATCGACCACATCATAGCTGCACCTCTACCAAATAGATCTCCTTACCGCACCAACCACAAGAAGACAAAAGAGATTGAGGTCCAAATACAAGAAATACTCGAAAAAGGTTTCATTCGCGAATCTTTTAGTCAATGTGTCATACCGGTAATTCTAGTTCCTAAACAAGATGACATCCTTGACATGTGTATATATTGCCGCCCCATAAATGCTATCACCGTTAGATATAGGCGCCACATACCTAGACTTGATGACATGCCAGATGAATTATGTGGCATCACTATATTCTCTAAAATTGACTTGAAAATTATCACCAAATAAGAATGAGCATAGGAGATGAATGGAAAACTTCCTTTAAAACTAAACTTGGATTAGATGAATGGCTAGTTATGATTTTGCTCTCTCTAATGCTCCTTCCACATTTATGCGCCTCGTGAATGAAGTCTTGCGTGCTTTTATTGGAAAGTTTGTTGTGGTCTATTTTTATGATATCCTGATTTATAGCAAGTCCTAGAGGATCACATTGGCCACCTTTCCAAAATTTTGTTGGCTCTTAAAAATGCAAAGCTTTAAGCTAATCGTTCCAAATGCAATTTTCACACCAACAAACTTTGTATTTTTGAACTTTATGGTTTTCTTCGATGGAATTGAAGATGATAAAAGAAGACCGAGGCAATTAATACTTTGCCTAACCCGACAACCGTGGGTGAAATCAGGCGTTTTCATGGCCTAGCCGAGTTTCATCACCGATTTGTCAAAGTGTTTTTCTCAAAATTTCTTACCCTTTAAATGAACTTGCAAAGAAAAGTGTACCTTTTTTTGGAGATAAGAATAAAAAAAATGCATTTGATGATCTCAAGAAGCGCTCAACTGAAGCATCTTTGCTGGTTTTACCGGATTTTACCAAAAAAATTAAAATTGATTGTGATGCATGCGACAAAGGCATAGGAGGCGTACTAATGCAAAATGACACCCCGTTGCTTACTTTAGTGAAAAACCTGATGGTGCTAAACTAAATTATCCCGTTTATGGCAAAGAAATCTATTATTTGGTTTGTGTTTTGGAAATTTGGCAACACTACCTTTGGCCTAAAGAATTCATAATTCATTCAGACCACGAATCTTTAAAATATTTGAAAAGTCAAGAAAATCTCAACAAAAGACATGCTAAGTGGGTCGAATTTACCGAGTCTTTCCCTTATGCCATAAAATACAAACAGGGCAAAGAAAATGTTGTTGTGGATGCCTTATCCCTCAAGGAGTGCCTACTTACACGTATTGAGATAAATGTTGTTGGTTTGGATGAAATAAAAGATTTGTATTCTTCTGATGTTTTCTCTGGATCTATCTTTGCCAAGTGTTCCCAAAATCAATAATTTAAAGATTTCTACTTGCACAAAGATTTATTGTTTAAAGCTAACAAACTATGCATTCACGAGTCTCTTGTTGTTGAAGGAATAACATGGAGGAGGTTTCATGGGACACTTTGTACGAGTCAATAGATATTCCATGATATCCACCAATTACTATTGGTAAAAAATAAAGCTTCAAGTGGAACGCCTAGTGCGTCGTTACCCTACATGTATAAAACCTAAGTCCACCTCCCACTAACATAGCGTTTACCTACACCGCACTTACCTTGGAGTTGTTGGAGATATGCCCTAGAGACAATAATATTCATTTATTGTTCTATCATCAAGTTTATTGTTAAGTTTATATCATCATGCTATAACCGCTATTGTACTTGAAAAGTAAGTTTTCAAAGGAAAACCTTTGTGCGGATGTGAAGATATAAACAAACAATAGTTCCTAATCTTGTCTCCAAGATTAGCTTATGGTTTGTGAGATGATCATATTTTCCTTATCATGGAATTTGATAAGCCTAGCAAACATAAGAGTTTATTTTTAGAGTAACAATAGTACCGAACGAACCCAAATATATCATCTTTCTAAGATACTAACAATTGTAATGTATTTAGCAAAGTGCATACAGAGTTGTCATTGACTAGAATTCCTATACTATGAGAATATCTAGTGAACGCACAATCGACAGTTATGCTTTGGATGTCTTCAAACTTCCATCGTAACAGGAGATTATAATGTTGATGTATGGATATAATATAAAGCATGTAATGGAACTGGGATCATTCAAGAATAATACTTAAATCCTCTAGACAATGGAGAGATATATCCTCTGGGACCTCTCAGTATCACTGATGTCAACCAATCGCCTGGCCAGACACAATGTGATTTATCAGACATCGGGAAGAGTTTTATATGCGTTATGATCAAATGGTTTGATAAAGTTAAGGTAATAAGTGCAATTAGTAACTTGAAGGTTCCCTCGTTCTTCGTGGACACACAAGAGACATGATGAGCGTCCACGGCTCCGCTGTTTGTTATTATTTGGTAAGTTATCGAACATGTTTGTGTGTTACCGAAACTTTACGGGTCACTCTATTAAGACATGCTAACCTTTACTTTAGAGAATAAATATGTTGTTAATGCTTTTATCAAATATAGATGTTGATACGATGTCACAGAAACAAGTCTGGTATCAATCAGAGGTATTTCGGGAAGTTACTATAAAAGAGAAATTATGCAGGGAGAGGGTATAATTTTATCGGAGAGATAATGGAGGACATGAGATGTCCTAGTATGTCAGAAATATATTTCTGAGATTAGTAGATAAGTTTGATGATTTTATCTAAGGGATCACAGGGTTTCAGAATAGTTTCTGGCAAAAACCGAGATGGGGGGATGCCAGAGGGGCGCATGAATGCCCCCATGGACGCACCCATCACCAGGGAGCTGCCAGGTAGGCCCAAGGTACACATAGAATGTGCATTATACCACCTCCTTGGTGGTGCAGATTTGATGAGGTGTTGACCTCTAAGTTGGCCCGATCTTCACGAATCGACAAGAACGAACGAAGAACGCACGAAGAACGCGATGAACACGATGAACACGAGAGGGGGAATCGAGGGGAAATTGAGGGCAAACGCGCGGAAACAAAAAAGGGGGAAGATAACTCGTGAAGCCTACGAGGGATCGCAAACCCAAGTCAACAACACGCTAATTGAAACCGTTTCTCTTACCGGCCGGTCCACCGATCCAACAGAAGCCCAAAAGGGGAAGGTTGGCAAGCGCTACTAGAATCACTATGTGAGAGAGTAGCTCCTTGGAGAGATCTTGATACAATCCTAGATGAACATCATCAACATAGGAGTAGCCTCGTAAGAGGAGTCACCTCAAAAGAGGGATACAAGGGCAAAGCCCGAAACTCTCGAAAACAATGCTCAAAACTATTCCTTTCCCTAGATCTAGCCACCGGAGTCCTTTATATAGTCGGGGTCGAAACGAGGGTCGAAACGGTGCCAAAACGGTCAATTCCCGTGCATTTCGGGGCCACCCCGGCCTGGGAGCCGGCCTGGAACCCGGCCTGGGGCCAGGGTGGGGCGCAGAGGCCTGGTGCCCGGCCTGGTGCCCGGCCTGGGGCCAGGGTGGGATGAGGAGGCCGGCCTGGGGCCAGGGTAGGCCGGCCTGGGGCCCGGCCTGGGGCCAGGGTGAGGTCGGGAGCCTCCTTTTCCCTCCGTTCTTCCTCCTCGGAACTCCGATCTTGACGCCGTCTTCACCCACGTTCTTCCTAGCTTCATGCGCACCTTCTTGGATGTGTTCTTGAGCATCTTGGGCACCATCTTGGGTCTCCATGTGGTGATCCCACCTATGCATGTAGAGGGGTATTTCATGAGGTAGAGCACCGTTCACCAAGTCATCGGAAACGTACGGAGATAGGAGTGAGTTCACCTTGTGGTGTGTCGATGTTGTGCTTGGTTGAATACGGTGGGCTACATCATCTCCCCCCCCCTTGAAAAAGAGTCGTCCTCGACTCTCGTTCCATCCATATGTGAGCGGGAGAAGGAATCTTGACGACGAAGATGTCGTTGAAGTTGAGCCGCTTGTCGAAGTCCATGTGACGGTAGGCTCGTAGTGGGGGCGGTCCAAAGGTGATGAAGATCATGAAATGGCCCCCCGTGGATGGTTGAGGAAGATCTTGCGAAGCGGTGTAGTCGTTGAAGTTGAGCCTCTTATCGAAGATCATGCCAAGGTATGCTCGTGGAGGGTGTAGTCCAAAGACGATGACGATCTTGACATGATCCTCCATGGGTGGATGAGGATGAGCTTGCGGAAGCGGTAGAGTGTAGTCGTGGCGATCATTGTCGTTGACGCGCTTGTCGAACTCCAAGTGCATCTCGACGAAGGGGATGTAGACGTGGTAGTCATTGTCGTTGACGCGCTTGTCGAACTCCAAGTACATCTTGACGTAGGGGATGTAGATGGAGAAGTCGTTGTCGTGGAGGTGCTTGTTGAACTCCATGCACATCTTGACATGTGGTATGTAGGCGTAGAAGGCATTGTCGTTGACGTGCTTGTCGTACTCCATGCACCTCTTGACATGTGGAATGTAGGCGTCGAAGGCGTTGATGTCGAAGTTCTTGTGACGCGCCGTGTAGATCTTGACTTGAGGAATGTGGATGGAGGATGCTTTGTCGTAGAAGCTCTTGTCAATCTCCATGTGGATCATGATGAGGGGAAAGTGCTCCTTCCAACCCTTCAAGTCGGTGTCGATGTTCACGCGATGTGGAGAGCCTTGTATGTGGAGAAGGCGATGATGTCGAGGATGCTTGATAGGGTCACCAAATCTCTGCAAAATAGACAACAAAGATGGATAGAAAGTTGGTAAGCCGTTAGTGTCAATAAGCACAAATGGGGTTTTGCTCTCAACTCTCATCTCACTTGTGGTGGCTAACAAGGCGAGGCCTCTATGAACACTCATGCTTTTTCCACTCATTATGGGCTTGTGGCTCTCACTCACGTGATGGTGGATCTCTCTCTCACCACTCATCTCACTAGAAGCTTGATAGGGGACACTAGAAGGCTCCAAAGTCTTGGCACAAGAGGTGTGCGGGTTTGTCGAGGCCGTTGCATTGCTTGGAGTCGGTAGTGTCATAGCATGTGGCGAGGAGGACTCGATCATCTCATCTCTTGGGTTGATCTCCAAGTGTGGAAAGGGTGGCTTTCTTGGAGGAGGAGGTAGGGTCATGGCTTGTGTCGAAGGAAGCTCCAACATCTCCGTGATGTGGTAGTGTAAGCCATGCCTTGTAGCATCCTCAAATGGTCGATGATGATGATGATGAAGATTTCCTTGGCTAGAATGGTGGTTTGAGCGTGGCCTTGTGGAGGTTGGCATGAGATGCGTTGAAGTCAAGCGGAGAGTGTCACCCAATTCGTCATTACCTCCATCAATGATAGATGGGCCATTGACGCCGACTCTAGAGAGGTTGCATCGTTGGTCCTTATTTTGAGGATAGGCTTGAAGAACTCGTGTCAACACTCGCGATGAGTTCGCGGCCTCATTACAATAGACACTTTCGTCACCATTGGTCATGTCCAAGGAATTGAGAGCTAGTTGGTGCAAGGCATAGTATTGGCCTTCACTCATGTAGGCATGGTCACCATTTTGGTTGGCAACCAAGATAATCTCATTGGTAGCATTGGGAGCTCTCTTGTCGATGGTCGGAGTTGCCACTTGTGTCATTGGAGACGAAGAAGAAGAATGCCTTAGAGATGATGGCAAGGGATGAGCCTCTTTGACAATGTCACATGCATCAACGTCTTCATCATAGAGTGGTAGAGGGGTTTCCTCATGCATATGGTGATGTAGATCTTGTGTCATGGGAGGAATAGCTTCACACTCTTGATGTTGGTGTTGCGCTTGTGGCGATGATGGAAGCTCATGCTCTTGATCATGAAGGTCATTGTACTTCCTCAAAGTTGGTCGCTCATGGAAGTTGTGGTTGGGTGTTGGTGGAGAAGTATCTCTCGCCTCTTGCCTTGACGAGGTAGTGGTATCATAGTGTCCATGGCGAGGATGTTCTTGATCCTTGTCGAAGGCGGGGTGCGAGTAGAAAGCACAATCTTGGTGAAGATGCGGTGGAGGCTCCCATTCCTCATATGGATGGTGACGCTCATGGTCCTTGCACCTTGTAACATTGAGGCAAACGACGCTCAAGTTATTGTCTTCATGGCCTAGGTGATGTGGTGCTTCATCCAATATGGGAGAAGAAGCATGATGGATAGCATCTCCATTGGACGCACCATCTTGGTCGCCGCCTTGACAATCCCACATTATGTGACCATGGCCCTTGCAAATGGGGCATAAGAGGTCTTCATCTTGAAGGAGAGGGGAAAGTAGGCTCATAGCATCCTTGCCTAGTGGTGGTCGAAGTGGGCGCTCATAGGGGTCCTCATCAAAGATGGGAAGTGAAGTAGCATGTTGAGCAATCCCACTTGATTGTTGTCGATGGTGGCGCTCAATGGGGTCTGCCTCGAAGATGGGGAAAAACAAGCCATAGGGAGCATTCGCACTCGCTTGATGTTGAGAAGGGCTCTCATTTGGGTCTTCATCAAAGATAGGCGGTGGAAGCTCAATTGGGTCATCCTCATTGGTTTGGCGATGGCGATCATGATGGAGAGGATGGCGCCGATGGTCATTGTGGTGGAGTCGAGGGAGGCATTCACTAGAAGCCATGTCGAAGGCACCTTCTTGAGAATGGCCTTGGTCTTGGTGGTCATTGTGGTGGTGACACACATTTTGTCTTGGAAGCCTTGAATGTGGGCAAGCACCATCCACGAAGCCATTTAGACCAATGTCATGAGTCGAGCTTTGAGAAGGTGGATGATGAAGAATATCCGGTCGTAGAGGGTGATCTTGAAGAGGGTCACCACGGCCTTGTCGGTGTCGAGGTCGAGGTAGTGGTGATGGCGAGCGATGCTCAAACCAATGTCGTCGCGTAGCTTGTGGTGGAAGATGCGGTGAGGTGGGTGTACCACTCTCTTCCATATGGAGATGGTGATCATGGCGACGGTCTTGTTGATGAGCATGGTGATGAGGGCGTGAAGCTTGTCGATGACGAAGCTTGCGGCGTTCCCGCACCTCATGTGTGGGATGACTCCGAAAGTCATTTGGATGCCTTGTCTTCTTAGCCTTCTCGCTAGATGTGGCCTCGATGATGTCCTTCTTGTGGCGCCGTCGAGATGTTGAGGATCTTGACGTGGCCAACTTGTCGGATTTCTTGTCGTGGCGCCATCTTGAGGTTCAAGGTCGTTGTCGTGTCTTGGCCTTGGCATTCTCCTTGAAGTTCCTTGGTGGCGAGCATGAACCATCGGAGTTTCTTGACAATCGAAGCTTGGCGAGGAAATTCTTGTAAGTGAGCTCATCCATGTCGGAGTCGAAGTAGCTTGGGGAGTCGTGGTTGGTGTCGTACTCCATCATGGTTGTGGATGCGTTGTCGGTGTAGCATGGCTCCATCTCGTCATCCAAGCTTGCGATGTCGTAGTTGTAGTAGTGGTTCCTGTCGGTGGAGCTCGTGGAGTCGAAGTCGGCGTGGTGGTTGTGGTACTCCTCCATGTCGATGACGCTTGGGGAGGAGTAGTCGGTGTAGAGCTCGACGTCGTGGTCGTAGTAGTGGTGGTGATCCACCATGTCATGCTCGTAGTAGTGGTCATCCACGATGTCGTGCTCGTAGGAGTAGTGGTCGTCCACCACGTCATGCTCGTAGGAATGGAGGTCCATGTCTAGCTCGTTGTAGTCGTAGTGGTCCATCATGGACTCATCATGTTCATCATGGCCTCCATATGATCCGCTCTCGCTATACATGGTTAGTCAACAAGCGCAAGTGTATATATAGAGTGTGAGGACCTAAGAGCTCAAACCTCACCTTTTAGCAAATGTTGGAAACTAGTGGACCAAGCCAAGAGAAACCGATAGCAAAAGAATGAAGTGACTTGAGTTCGAAAGATCCCAAAAACACGCTCCAAAACACACACGGCTTATGGGTGGATGGCAATGGGTTAGAAATGTGGCGAGGAAAACGACAAATCCAAAGAAAAGTTTGTTGTCAAACGTGGAGAAGAATCAAAGAAAAGTTAGCACGAAAACCAAACCTAGTGGAGGAAAATGATATGGTGGAAAAGAAAAACACACACACACAAATGATAAATGGGGTTAGTGCGGCCAATGGACGAGCGGAGACGAAAAGTACCTATCGAAGACTAAGCTCAATGCCACACCAACGCAAGGAGGACGCTAGCTCGAACCGCAATTAACAAGAGGCAACAAGATTCACAATGTGGCAACCGGTCACTCTCTTCTCTCTCGCAACTCGAAGCTATGCGTTCCTACAAATGATAGCAATTGGCATCGATCTTTGATTCTTTTGGCTCTTTTTGCTTCTTGCTCTTTCTCCGTTCTCTTTTTTTTTTATTTTTCGCTTTTTGATGATGATGATGCGGAGATGATTCCCAAATGCCAATGCCTACTCGTAGCTATTCTCTCACAAGCGCAAAACTCGCACTCTCGGTGCCACAATGCGATGCCAAGCGGTGTAAAAGAACTAGTCCAAGTATGTAACGTACACAAAGGATGGGGTGGTTCAAGCGGAAGCAAGTTATACCTCTCTTATTGATGATCACGGACTTGCGGCCGTGGGGGAGTCGATGTCGTGGCGATCCGTTGATGTGGAAGCGTAGGTGATGTCGTGGGCGTCGTGTAGCATTTTGTTGCACTCAATTCGGATAAAAAACGACAAAGAAAAACAAGTTTCAAAATCTGTCCAAGAATCGAAGAGCAGGATTTTTCTGAAATTTTTGCTCAAATTCGAAATTTCTCCCAAATCAAGAAAATTTTGGACAAATTCAAGAATTGTGGCTGAATAGAAAGATGGGGAATGGTTTTTGGCAACAAATCTATGAAACAAAACCACGAAAAACTCAACGAATCAAGAGATCGGTCGAAATCCCTTTCGGCTATTTTTGGTCAAATTTTCGAATTTATGGTGGATAGAAGAAAAATTGGTGGTAGGGGAGGGGGTGGGGTGTCGGATTCGTGTCAATCTAGCTCTGGATACCAGATGATGAGGTGTTGACCTGTAAGTTGGCCCGATCTTCACGAATCGACAAGAACGAACGAAGAACGCACGAAGAACATGATGAACACGATGAACACGAGAGGGGGAATCGAGGGGAAATTGAGGGCAAACGCGCGGAAACAAAAAAGGGGGAAGATAACTCGTGAAGCCTACGAGGGATCGCAAACCCAAGTCAACAACACGCTAATTGAAACCGTTTCTCTTACCGGCCGGTCCACCGATCCAACAGAAGCCCAAAAGGGGAAGGTTGGCAAGCGCTACTAGAATCACTATGTGAGAGAGTAGCTCCTTGGAGAGATCTTGATACAATCCTAGATGAACATCATCAACATAGGAGTAGCCTCGTAAGAGGAGTCACCTCAAAAGAGGGATACAAGGGCAAAGCCCGAAACTCTCGAAAACAATGCTCAAAACTATTCCTTTCCCTAGATCTAGCCACCGGAGTCCTTTATATAGTCGGGGTCGAAACGAGGGTCGAAACGGTGCCAAAACGGTCAATTCCCGTGCATTTCGGGGCCACCCCGGCCTGGGAGCCGGCCTGGAACCCGGCCTGGGGCCAGGGTGGGGCGCAGAGGCCTGGTGCCCGGCCTGGTGCCCGGCCTGGGGCCAGGGTGGGATGAGGAGGCCGGCCTGGGGCCAGGGTAGGCCGGCCTGGGGCCCGGCCTGGGGCCAGGGTGAGGCCGGGAGCCTCCTTTTCCCTCCGTTCTTCCTCCTCGGAACTCCGATCTTGACGCCGTCTTCACCCACGTTCTTCCTAGCTTCATGCGCACCTTCTTGGATGTGTTCTTGAGCATCTTGGGCACCATCTTGGGTCTCCATGTGGTGATCCCACCTATGCATGTAGAGGGGTATTTCATGAGGTAGAGCACCGTTCACCAAGTCACCGGAAATGTACGGAGATAGGAGTGAGTTCACCTTGTGGTGTGTCGATGTTGTGCTTGGTTGAATACGGTGGGCTACATCATCTCCCCCCCTTGAAAAAGAGTCGTCCTCGACTCTCGTTCCATCCATATGTGAGCGGGAGAAGGAATCTTGACGACGAAGATGTCGTTGAAGTTGAGCCGCTTGTCGAAGTCCATGTGACGGTAGGCTCGTAGTGGGGGCGGTCCAAAGGTGATGAAGATCATGAAATGGCCCCCCGTGGATGGTTGAGGAAGATCTTGCGAAGCGGTGTAGTCGTTGAAGTTGAGCCTCTTATCGAAGATCATGCCAAGGTATGCTCGTGGAGGGTGTAGTCCAAAGACGATGACGATCTTGACATGATCCTCCATGGGTGGATGAGGATGAGCTTGCGGAAGCGGTAGAGTGTAGTCGTGGCGATCATTGTCGTTGACGCGCTTGTCGAACTCCAAGTGCATCTCGACGAAGGGGATGTAGACGTGGTAGTCATTGTCGTTGACGCGCTTGTCGAACTCCAAGTACATCTTGACGTAGGGGATGTAGATGGAGAAGTCGTTGTCGTGGAGGTGCTTGTTGAACTCCATGCACATCTTGACATGTGGTATGTAGGCGTAGAAGGCATTGTCGTTGACGTGCTTGTCGTACTCCATGCACCTCTTGACATGTGGAATGTAGGCGTCGAAGACGTTGATGTCGAAGTTCTTGTGACGCGCCGTGTAGATCTTGACTTGAGGAATGTGGATGGAGGATGCTTTGTCGTAGAAGCTCTTGTCCATCTCCATGTGCTACGCCGAAAGGTTGTCTTTCTTCGTTGGTGCTGAGTCCTAGACTAATGAGGACATCCCTAGCTCTTCACCTATTGTTACACATGAGGATGTTCCTATAAAAGCTAATGAAGTGAGGATTGGTCCAATGACAAGATCAAGAACCAAGCTATTACAACAACAGGTGAAGTCACTCCTACTTGAATATAATGTTTATAATTGTGAGAGCTTTATACTACCTAAATCTTTGCATTTGTGTATTCTTAGGTTTGTTGATAACACAAACATGAATGGAGATCATGGAGAGGAACTACACAAGGATGAGCATGGACTTCAAGAGGAGATGGAAAACAAGTGCTAGCATGGTGAAAACAACAAATAACAAATGTTATGATGACAAGGGGATGGTGCCTCCACAAGGTCAAATGCACTAAGTGTGGAAAACAATGTCATTATGGTTTGCCACACTCATACATGAACAAGGAAAGAGGAGGGCGCCCACAAGGAGTATCAATGCGCCATATACAAGACCTAGTTCAATTAGGATTGGTTTGTACACCAATTTGGCCGCACCCCTTGTGTGGGGGTCGGTTTGTATCCAATTGTGGTAGTTTTAGGAGTCCTAGTCCTAGTAGGTTTGGTGCTTGCGCAAGGGGAAGCCTTGTGGCCGCACCCCCTCTCATATATACCCCTTGGGGCGCATAGGAGAGGGCAGACTACGTTAAAACATTAAACCCTAGACCTCTAGATTGAACTAGCTTGTAAGCCTTCATCTGGAAGTTCATCTGCAAACTTTACGTGTTACCTGCTGTTCCACTGGGAATAAGACGGTACAGGACCACTTGTAGTCGGTGGATTACTTGTGCAAGAGTGTGGAGTTGAGAATATCCTTGGGGTTGCTATCTTTTGCATTGGCATCAGGGATCAGCCGGGAGAGTTCTTAGTGGCGCACTAGTTATCATACTGGAGTTGTCCTTGAGTTCACTGAGAAGATTGGGCCACCCCTTATCATCTTGGTATCAGATTTACAGGTTGCCTCGGTGAGCTATCAATTTCCCTTTAGTTTTGAGTGTTTTTATTATCTATCCAGAAAATTGCCCCACAAAAATAGTTCTAGTCATTGCCATAGCCTTAGATAATCACCTTAGTTTCTTTACATTTGCTGTTTTTGTGTTTGATTTTGTGTTCCTTTTTCTCTTTTTAGTTTCATACTTTCGGCTAGATCTAGGTTTCTTTGTTCATCTAGTCGATTTATATCAAAAACCACAAAAAAATCCGCTGCTCATTGCCCTATTTTCCACCAATCCGAGCCTAGCTAGGTTTCCTACCGCGGCACAAAAACTCCCAATTCCCTGCCGTGGCCTTGTCCTACTCGTTTTCGGATTGCCACCCCACCGCTGCCGCGCCCTAGCCGCTATCGGATCCCCCTGTAACGCGCTTACAACCCCCCCCCCCCCGAACCCCGCAGCACACCACACCAACCACACACCCGCGCGCTGCCGCGACACAAAATCTCCGCAAAACGCTGCCGCCAGTCGCTGCCGCGCGCGCACTACGTTTTCCACCGCAGCGCGCTTACCATTCGCCTGTTTTCTGTCCTGCGCGCTGCCGCGGTACGGAAATCATTCGTTTTGCTGCCGTGTGCTCTGCTTTGACGCCAAAACCGTCTGTTTTTCTGCCGTGAGGGTTATGTGCTGCCGTGAGCCTTGTTAGCTAGAATTTCACCTAGATTTCTTTGTTTTTCTTTGTTTTTCCTGTTTTTATCACTAGGATCAATATCTCCATACTTTGTGAACCATAGCCACAGTCTTTCTACAACATTTTTAATAGGAACTTGCCCACAAGTATAGCTATTTTTGTGCTCTGACAGGCTGCTCATTTTCATCACCACCATTGTGTTCACTTGTGTTTGGTTAATTGTTGCTCCTAGTTTAGTGTAAGGCCATTGAAAAAATACAAAAAAATAGAAAAAGCAAAAAGTATAAAAAAAAGAGAAAAGAGAAAAGCAAAAATTGCAAAGAGGCCATATCATTACTATTGTTTACTAGTTGAGCTTGCCATTGTGACACTTGGTTTTTCATTGAGCAATCTTGTGCCTATCAATTAAGAGCCTAGCTAGTGACTTTCTAGTGCATTGCAAATTTAATCCACATATTGCTTTGCCACATTTGTCTCCATTGTGTGAGTTTCCTTGGGTATTTTTATATCTTCACAAGACAGCAAATAGGATTGTTACTTTGGTGATTGTTAGGTATCCATACCAAGCCCCACTAAATAACCTTGTTTGCCATTGTGAGAGTTAAAAACCTGGGTATTCTCTCTTTCACACCAAAGCACTTTAATTAGCTCTACTTGTGGTAAGTATCTCTATTCACTTTGGAGTGGTAAGATATCCTATTGTCTTGCTAGATTTTTGAGTGAGTTGTGAGAGGCACCACAACCTATACTTGTTTTATTTTCACTAACCTTCTAATGGATCATTCTAGTGGTGATCTTGTGCAGCAAAAGAAGGACCAATCCGAGGGAGTGAATTGGAGGGAGTATGAGGCATTAAGGGATGTTTTGACAAATCAATTGACTGAAAATGAGACACACTTCAAGAAATATGTTGATAGTGCATGTGATCCTTTATATGAGACTGTCAATAACATGGAGAAGAAGGTGGAAGAAACCAATACATTGGCCGAGACCCATAGTGCTCAATTGAAAACAATGCAAGATTCTATTGATGCTTTCAATCATACTATGACTGATCTTCAAAGATTGATTCAAGCTCGGTTGCCACCTATTGATGATGACAATGCTAGTGTCCATAGTGATGCAAATAATGAGGAGGAGCCTAATGTTGGCCGTGGAGCTAGAGGAGAAAGAGGCCGAGGAGTTGTTCTAGGCCGAGCTAGGCGTGTGCCCATACCAATTGCTCATGAAAATAGAGAGGATGCATTGGGTAAGCCCAAATTTTCTATTCCAGCTTTCAGCTTTGATAATATGGATGTGGAAGAATATTTTCTATGGGAGTTGAAAATAGAAAAATTGTGGAGATTACATGACTACAATGAGGATAGAAAGATCAAGTTGGCATCTTCTGAGTTTGATGGATATGCTCTTAGATGGTGGGATAATCTAGTGAGAAAAAGACATGATGATGGTGAGTTGCCCATTGTCACTTGGCACACCATGAAGAGGCTTATGAGAGAAAGATTTGTACCACCCAATTACATAAGGCAACAATTTGACAAATTACAACAATTGAGGCAAGGTACCAAGACGGTTGATGCTTATTATCAAGAGATGGAATTAATCATGCAAAGGGCTCGTGTGAGAGAGCAAGGAGAGCAAACAATGCAAAGATTCCTTTCAGGTTTACATTATAAAATCAAGGGCATTGTGAGGCATTATCAATATACTAATATGCATGATTTACTCCATCATGCTAGGGAGGCCGAATCACATCTACTTGAGGAAGCACAAAATTCAGCAAGAACAAGGAGTAGATTCCCATTGAGATCATCTACTACTCCTAGTATACCACCACCACCACCTCCATCATCAAGTTTTAGAGGTGCTCCATCATCCAAAACCGAGCCTAGTGTGTCTAATGCAAGGAAATCATCACAACCAACAGCAAGTGCCTCGGGTTCTAGTGCTTCTACTACAAGAAATAGAGATATTACATGTCACACATGTGGAGGCAAGGGTCACTTCAAGAAGGATTGTCCAAATTCTAAGGTGATGATTATCAATGAGAACAATGAGTATGAGACAGGTGATGATGTTGATCCCAATGATCTTGATGATGATGATGGCTATTTGAGTGATTCTCCTTTGGATGCTTATGCTACTACTATGCCATCTATTATTTGCACACAAAATTCATCGAGTGTGGTGCCTAGTCCTGAAAATCAAAGGTGCAATCTATTTCAAACAAAGGCTGTTATTGGTCCCAACATGGCTTGCAAAGTCATTATTGATGGAGGGAGTTGTAGAAACTTGGCAAGCAAGGATTTATGTGCTAAGTTGAACCTAAAATACTTACCACATCCGAGCCCTTAGCATATCCAATGGTTGAGTAGCACGGGACAAATGAAGGTATCTCATATGGTGAGAGTGGAGTTTCAAATTGGACCTTACAAAGATACTATTGAGTTTGATGTGGTTCCTATGACAGTGTGTCACCTATTATTGGGAAGACCTTGGCAATTTGATAGAAGTGTGAAGCATGAAGGAAGAGCTAATACTTATGAGTTGCATCATCATGGGAGGACTATTATTTTGAGGCCTATGACTCCACAACAAATTTTAAATGAGTCCCAATCCAAAATTGCTATGAAAGTGGAAAAAGAGAGAGAGAGAGGGATGAGGGAACACCAAAAATACAAGCCATGGGGAGTGATAGTACAACCAATTCGAGTGGTAAAAAGAGAGAACCTATTATGCATGTTAGCCACCAAAGAGGACTTGAGGGAATTTAGGGATGATCCTTCATTAGTCCCTATTGTGCTTATTCACAAGGGAGAGATTTTGGTTTCTAATTACATGACCCCTATTCCTCTTGGTGTTTCTAATGTTTTACAGGATTTTGAGGATGTTTTTCCACAAGATGTGCCTTCGGGATTGCCACCTTTGAGAGGTATTGAGCATCAAATTGATTTAATCCCCGGAGCATCTCTCCCAAACCGAGCTCCTTATAGAACCAATCCACAAGAAACAAAGGAGATACAAAGGCAAGTACAAGAACTACTAGACAAAGGTTATATTCGGGTTAGTCTTTCTCCTTGTGCCGTTCCCGTTATTTTGGTTCCTAAGAAAGATGGTACTTGGCGCATGTGTGTAGATTGTAGAGCAATTAATAACATCACTATTCGTTATCGTCATCCTATACCACGTTTAGATGACATGTTAGATGAATTAAGTGGTGCTACTCTTTTCTCTAAAATTGATTTGCGTAGTGGATACCATCAAATAAGAATGAAAGAGGGAGATGAATGGAAAACTGCTTTTAAGACAACATTTGGTTTATATGAGTGGTTAGTAATGCCCTTTGGTTTAACTAATGCACCTAGTACTTTCATGAGATTAATGAACCATATTTTGAGAGACTTTATTGGTAGATTTATGGTAGTTTATTTTGATGATATTCTCATATATAGCCACAATGAACATGAACACATGGATCATATTAGACAAGTTTTGCAAGTGCTAAGAAATAATAAATTGTATGGTAATCTTGAGAAGTGCACTTTTTGCAAAGATAAGGTTATATTTCTTGGTTATGTTGTGTCTAAGCATGGAATTGAGGTTGATCAATCTAAAATTGAAGCTATTCGAAATTGGCCAATTCCAACTAATGTGAGTCAAGTTAGAAGTTTTAATGGGCTTACTAGTTTCTAGAGAAGATTTGTGCCTAATTTTAGTACAATTGCTGCCCCTTTAAATGATCTAACTAAAAATGGTGTTAATTTCGAATGGGGTGTTTCTCAAGATATTGCTTTTGATACTTTGAAAGAGAAGTTGATTTCGGCCCCATTACTTATGCTTCCAAATTTTGATAAACAATTTGAGATTGAATGTGATGCTAGTGGCATAGGTATTGGAGGTGTGCTCTTGCAAGAAAATAAACCTATTGCCTATTTTTCTGAAAAATTAAATGGTGCACAATTGAATTATTCTGTTTATGATAAAGAATTATATGCACTTGTGAGAGTTTTAGAGGTATGGAAACATTATTTGTGGCCTGAAGAATTTATTATACATAGTGATCATGAAGCATTGAAATTTTTAAAGTGCCAAAATAATTTGAATAAGAGACATGCTAAATGGGTTGAGTTTATTGAATCTTTTCCATACATCATAAAACATAAAAAGGGATTGGACAATGTAGTTGCTGATGCTTTGTCAAGGAAAAATATGTTACTCTCAAATTTAGAAATTAAGGTTTCGGGTTTGGAGGGTATTAGAGATTTATATGATGAAGATAAAGAATTTTCTATGCCATTTAATAAATGTGTTAATACTAAAGCATGGGAAAAAATTTCATATACATGATAGGTACTTGTTTAGAGCTAACAAATTGTGTATTCCCGAGTGTTCTTTGCGTTTATTTTTGATCCAGGAATCTCATAGTGGAGGATTGATGGGACACTTTGGAAGAGAGAAGACATTGTTGATGTTGGCTGAAAATTTCTATTGGGCACATATGAGAAGAGATGTGTATAGATTGGTGCAAAGATGTATTACTTGCAACAAATCCAAATCAAAATTGAAGCCCCACGGATTGTACACACCATTGCCATCACCAAGTACACCATGGGAAGATATTAGTATGGATTTTGTGTTGCGATTGCCAAGGAAAAAAAGAGGACATGACTCTATCTTTGTGGTTGTGGACAGATTTTCAAAGATGGCTCATTTTATTCCATGCCACAAGAGTGATGATGCTTCTCACATTGCCAATTTGTTCTTTAGAGACATTGTGAGATTGCATGGAGTTCCAAGGACTATAGTTTCAGATAGAGATGTCAAGTTCATGAGTTATTTTTGGAAGACACTTTGGGGTAAGCTTGGCACTAAATTATTGTTCTCCACTACTTGCCACCCCCAAACTGATGGCCAAACCGAAGTGGTCAATAGGACATTGTCCACATTATTGAGAAGCATGATCAAGAAAAATTTGAAGGAGTGGGAGGAGTGTTTGCCACATGTGGAATTTGCATACAATAGAGCTGTGCATTCAACTACTCAATTATGTCCTTTTGAGGTGGTGTATGGTTTCAAGCCTATTACTCCTCTTGATTTATTACCACTTCCTATGCAAGAGAGAATTAATATGGAGGCATCCAAGAGAGCTGATTTTGTTAGAAAGATTCATGAGAAGACAAAAGAAGAAATTGAGAGCAAAGGAAAATATGTGGCCGAGAGGATGAATAAGAAGAGGAAGGAAGTGATTTTTCGGCCAGGAGATATGGTGTGGGTGCACTTTAGAAAAGATAGATTTCCCACATTGAGAAAGTCCAAGTTGATGCCTAGAGGTGCTGGTCCTTATAAAGTTCTATCTCGGATCAATGATAATGCCTACAAAATTGACCTCCCAATTGATGAGTTTGGTGTGAGCAATTCATTTAATGTGGCTGATTTGACACCTTACCATGGAGATGATTTAGCATCGAGGTCGATGCCTTTTCAAGAGGGGGAGGATGATGAGGACATCCCTAGCTCTTCACCTATTGTTACACATGAGGATGTTCCTATAAAAGCTAATGAAGTGAGGATTGGTCCAATGACAAGATCAAGAACCAAGCTATTACAACAACAGGTGAATTCACTCCTACTTGAATATAATGTTTATAATTGTGAGAGCTTTATACTACCTAAATCTTTGCATTTGTGTATTCTTAGGTTTGTTGATAACACAAACATGAATGGAGATCATGGAGAGGAACTACACAAGGATGAGCATGGACTTCAAGAGGAGATGGAAAACAAGTGCTAGCATGGTGAAAACAACAAATAACAAATGTTATGATGACAAGGGGATGGTGCCTCCACAAGGTCAAATGCACTAAGTGTGGAAAACAATGTCATTATGGTTTTCCACACTCATACATGAACAAGGCAAGAGGAGGGCGCCCACAAGGAGTATCAATGCGCCATATACAAGACCTAGTTCAATTAGGATTGGTTTGTACACCAATTTGTCCGCACCCCTTGTGTGGGGGTCGGTTTGTATCCAATTGTGGTAGTTTTAGGAGTCCTAGTCCTAGTAGGTTTGGTGCTTGCGCAAGGGGAAGCCTTGTGGCCGCACCCCCTCTCATATATACCCCTTGGGGCGCATAGGAGAGGGCAGACTACGTTAAAACATTAAACCCTAGACCTCTAGATTGAACCAGCTTGTAAGCCTTCATCTGAAAGTTCATCTGCAAACTTTACGTGTTACCTGCTGTTCCACTGGGAATAAGACGGTACAGGACCACTTGTAGTCGGTGGATTACTTGTGCAAGAGTGTGGAGCTGAGAATATCCTTGGGGTTGCTATCTTTTGCATTGGCATCAGGGATCAGCCGGGAGAGTTCTTAGTGGCGCACTAGTTATCATACTGGAGTTGTCTGTGAGTTCGCTGAGAAGATTGGGCCACCCCTTATCATAGACGGTGGAGTACTGACGAGTTGACACGAGCATACGCGTGCACGCCATAAGAGGGATTACACGTGTGATCCTTGATGAGGGAAACTGAGCGACATCATTTCAACTAGTCCTAGTTGCGAGGATCTATGATTGTCCAGAATCTACTATGACTACATCGATCTTTCTGATATGGGGTGGCCCGATCTTCTCAAAGAGCAACACAGATAATTTTGATAACTAGTGTTTCACTGAGATCTCTCCTGGATGATACCTGATTGCCAATGCAACAACTTTCAATCCCTATGGATATTCTCAACTACACACTCTTGCACAAGTAATCAATCGACTACAAGTGGTCCTGTACCTTCTAATTCCCAATGGAATGGTAGATATCACGTAGAATTTGCAAGGGGTTCTTTACTTCAAGATGAAAGCTTACAAAGCAATACAATCTAGAGGTGTAAGGGAAATTGTCTAAAATCTGATCTAAACCTAAAAAATACGGATTACAAGCCTATATATAGGCGGCTGGGCGTCCAAACTGCAGTTGGAGTCGTAAACAAACTAATCTCTAAGTTTCCTAACTTGACAGGACTCTGTTTGGAAACTGGCAGAAAACGACTCATGAATTGTTTCGGTCACCATGTCGTGTACGAGTCGAATTGGTGCATGGGGCTGGATCCATTGGAAAGCACTTTAAAATTCCGTTCATATTGTGCTTATTTGCTTTATTGGGATTCCGTATGAAGAGTCCATGATCGTTTCAAATTCAGGACTTCTGCCAGTCCGAACCAAAACATCATTTCCTTGATGGCACCAACTTGTCGTTTTCCACGGCAGAAAATTTGTTTTCCATGCCTCCCTCTTGTGCTCCTACCTTGCTCTCCTCCCTCAAGCACTTGTGGTGAAATATATTCAATGTTTTCCACTCCTTTCCTCTAGTTTTCCAGCAGGTACTTGTTGTTTTCCAGCATGCCTTGAAGTCCTCCTCCACCGATGTCTGTGTTATCAATAAACCTGCTCATACATAAATGCATAGGCTTAGGTAGTATAACATTCTCATAAATACAAACATCACATTTAATTAAGAAGGAATTCATATTATAATAACCATCAATTAAGTTTAATATTTCCTTCCAGCTCAAGCATGAACAAGCATCGTGTATCCCTATTATGTCCTCATCATACTGTCGCACCCGGACTTCTAGAGGATACTCAAAGCCCGCTAAACAGTAGATGATTGGATTACGGGGCCTACCTGCACCCGCACCTCTTACGAGTAGGCCAACACGTAAACGTGTGACAACCAACCTCTACTATTCATCGTCTGTGCAAACCATCCCATAGGAATCCGAATACTTCCATTGACGTACTTCATAACATACACACATGGTACGTCAACGGCATTTGAACAAGTGACATCACAACAAATCTCTAAGACACAAAGAAATAGAAATAAGTGGCAAAAGCTCTCACTAGAGCAAAGATAGCAAATAGAGTCATACAGAGGACACGTGTCCCAACAAGTCATCATTACATCACAGCGGAAGCAAACAAAGTGTCTGAGTACAGACAAGATCCAAATAGGCCTAAGAGGCCGGAAACGAACGAACGGAGCCCATCCACGAAGTCTCGGATCCTGCCCGGGTCCGCTATCTACTCGTCAGCAGCCTCGTCATACTCCACGTAGTAGCCACCATGGGGATCCTCGAAACGTAGTCTGCAGAACACGCAGCCCCAAAGGGGTCAGTACGGACGAGTACTGGCAAGCAAGACGCACAAGATACCAAAGTGTGCCCGGCAACACCAAGTACAGATGCTTTGGGTTCAACGGAAGATAGGTGATACAAAGGTGCCACAGCGGGCTGCACTAACCAACTACAGAAACACGCTACAACATCCGGCTAAAAGAAAGGGATAAGATAGCGTATCGGAACCAACTACAACTACTCACCAAACAAACCCATCCTGGATATCGCCCCTTATCCAAAGAAGCCATCCGAGGATAACCCACACAGTTGGATTAATGAAGGTTCAGGTTATTGTGTCAATATGCCTATTACTAGTCAAATTATTATTAATTAGGTGTACGTTGTCTGAGTACTTATTAGCCAGCACTTTCACCAAGTCGTCACATAACCACGGACAACACGGCTTCTCGAGAAGATTCATCCCTGCAGGGTGTGCTCCAGTACCCGTACACACTCGAGCCACCAACTAAAACTCAGGTGGACTCGACACGACCCGAACCATCTCTACAGCCTGTCCTAGGAGCCACGGAGCTATAAGGTCCCAGCCACGCAGCCGAATACTCAGCGCAAGTGTGCAAAACTCCCGCAGGACGCAACGCCCCGGCAATACAGGCCTCGCCCTATATGTGTGTGTCATCAACATCATCAGTATCCACCATGGGAGCGACCCATTCATGCGTATGAGCCAAATGGAACACCCAAACTATGTGTGGCTCTTCGGACAAATTGCGGATCAGGTCAAAGTCGAGGGGGGGTTCCATACTACCACCCGGATGCGGTGAGCACGCTCATCATGGATCAGAGGACAAGACCCTTTTCCTAATTAGGGTCGACACTAGCAGGCTTCAAAACCCTAACCCGGGCCTCCTGCCGGTGCCTTATCATCAAATTATTATTACCCCAAACATTAACATGATATTGATTATAACAAGCCCATCTATCAAACTAAACAGGTGATAAGATAAATGACAACAAGACTCGAGCACAAACAAACCTAAGCATGATACTACGACATAGGCTAACAAACAACAAGGTTGTAGGTGTGGGGGTGAGGCTATATTCATGGCTGCAGGATGACATGTGATAGGATCGGAACACAAGCAACAAATCATAAGGCTAGCAGATTGGACAACGGAAAGTATCGGTATCAAGTGTGGCAAAGGACACAATGGTTCATGTGAGTGAATACTTGCCTGCAAACTCAGTAGCCTGGTACTGAGCTAACTCCTCTGAAGTGGTATCGTAAACCTCGTATGTCTCAACGTCGTCGTCTATTCGAGAATAAGCAAACAAACAACAAAGAGAGACGGACAATCAATAACATGGCATAATGCACAAACATGGGATGATGCATGACAATTTATTATATGCATCAATTTAATGATAAAGGACATAATAGCAATTTTAAATGGGCCCAATAGCAATTTAAATTGCCTTTGGGAATTACCCATATGTAATATTAATGAATGAAAAGAATTACAAGTAAACATTAAGTTGAAGTGATTACATGCATGATGAATGATGAAAACAGCAAGAAAACAACTTTAGCTTCCAATTGATATGTTGTTTACCAAGTTTGGAATTTTATTTATTAAGTTAGGAAATTTGGCTTCTTAAATGAGTTACACAAACATTTATTGTTTTCACCAATTTTAATTGTTCAAAACAGATAACAAAATTCATATTTGGAAAGAACACAAAATTGTAGATGGAATACATATTTCATTTGTTGAAAATGGATTTAAAATGAGCAAGTTATTAATTTGACAATTTTAAATGCATTAATTAAGAAACAGTTGTTTTCAGCAATTTAATTTATTTAAAACAGAAAACAAAGTTGATATTTGCAAAGTTCATGAAAAATGGAATGGAAAACATATTTGGTTTGTTGAATTTGGAAATTCTATGCCCAAGTTATGAATTTTGCAATTTAAAAGGTGTAATTAAAGTATTGAATTATTACTCCAATTTTAATTAGGAAAAACAGTGAACAAATTGTATTGAAAAGGTTGAAAACATGTATAAAATGTTTCAATGAACATTTTGAGCCATTGAACATAATTTTTGGATCATTATTGAATTTATTATGCATTTTTCCATAACCATTTTTATTCTGCCCTTTTTAGTAAACAGAAGGAAACATGTTCAAATTTAATTCAATTGTGACCAAATAAAATACCACTGTGTAGAGTTTGTTAAGACAAATTTTTAGAACCCAAGTTTGCTCAATTTGGGTGAACAAAACTCAAGTTATGAATTCCCAAAGTTTCCAATTTTTATTGCATTTTCTGTATTTAATTATTTAGTGCAAAATTTATTACAGAAACATGTTGCAACTTTGTGACTAATAGAAAGAGCACAAGATTCTGAATCCACAGAAACTTGAATCATTGAAATTGGAGCAATTTTCAATTTGTTATGGATTTTACAAATAAAGACTCAGATCTGTTTTTCTGGATTTCGGGAAATAAAAGAAAAAGGCCGAAAAAGGGGTGGCTTTTGCTTCCAGGGGGACTCGAACTCGGGGCTTCCAGCGTGCGGGACAGGGCGCTAAGCCACTAGGCTGCTGATTCGTTTGGTGACTGAACTAGGGCGCACTGGCTTTTGGTGTGGTCAACGTGCGGAAACTGAACCTAAAACGGACTTGGTCGGGGACGGACTGGACGTCCGCCGACGGCTGCAGCGCGCGGCTGCGCGGCGTGCGCGGGGCGTGTGCGTGCGCTGGGTGTGTGGTGCGCGAGTGGGGAAGAGGAGGACGGGGGATGCTCACCGCGCGGAGGGAGGAGGCTGGGAGGACACGGGCAGGCGACGACGAACCGATGCAGTACTGACGAGGACGGCCGGACAGCACGCGGCGGCGGAAGAACTCGACAGCGCGGTCACCTGGAGCCCCCTCGGTCCACGCCGTCTTCACCAAAGTCGAAGAGGGCACCGTCCCGGTTCCATTCCCGCGAAGAACCGGCCCGGAGGATGATCACAGGAACCGCACCATCACGCCAAACTTCCTGCCGTGGAGCTGCTATTTTCGAGTTCAGAAAAAGGTTCAGAACGAGGAGGAACAGAGAGAAAAGAGGAGAAGGAGGCGGCGGCTGTGGAGGAGGAAGAGGGAGAAGGAAGCTAGGGTTTCTCCTCGGTGGGGATTAAAAGGGGGAGGAGGTAGGGCTGCAGGTGGGGGAGCCTCCCCTTTTCTCTATCTCCGTACAGAGGTAGAAGATGACAGCGATGGGGGGTCGCTTGGGCCTTGGGGTAGTAGGTGGGCTCAGCCCACTTGGGCTGGCCTGCCTCCCCCACTGGTTCCTTTTATTTATTTTTTTCTTCCTGTGTTTTTTTTTGTAGAGAGAGCAAAGGAAAGAATTTGGAAGAGTTTTTGAGTTTCAAAATTCATGAATTTAATTTCTATTGATCAAGCATTGTAAATGCCCAGTTGCATGATGTTTTGTTTTCAAAAAATTTAAATATTTGTGGATGTTTGAATTTTAATTGAATTTGCTTGAATTTTTGCAATAATTGAAATATTGAAAATTAAGCAAGTTAATTATTTGGAAATTCAAGTTTATTGGAAACAAATAAATGGTTTGATTTGAATGTTTTATTTGAAAAAGTTGTAACAGACCAAGTGTGAAACATAATGATTTGAAATTTGATTTGAAATTCAAACTCAACACATAAATGCATTATGATGACATGATGCACTTGAAACAAAAACAGGAAACAAACATTCTAAGTTGGGAGTTTTTCATACTTGGGATGTTACACATACTCCCTTTCTTCAAGATAAGACGTCCTCGTCTTGTGGTAAGCTGAATGTGGAAGAAACAAAAAAGAACAACGTGTATACACAATATATGTATCTATAATGGGGTGCATTAGTTTTGTGGACATGATATAAATTCTCATATGACATGAAGCAACGAAATTTGCACATATTTATCACAAAATTGTCACATGAAAAAAAATAGCATCTTATCAAATAGCAATCACAATTGCAAATATAAGTGAAGCTCATAAAATTATGATCATAAGGTGAAACATTTATGTATAAATTCTTATTGTTTAATATCAAAGCAAGTGTTCTCACATAAGATCTATAATCAAAATTGGTGGTAGTAGTGCACTCAATTGTCTTATCATGTTTATTATAATCATCATGTAAGTTGCAACTCATTTTGCAAATATATGTGAAGTATAAATCAATAGCATATGTACTTATCAATTTTTTTTGGAAATCAAACATATGTGTAGACTCATGCTCAGATTTAGCAAGTTGTAAACAATCCAATAGAGGTAACACAATGTTCAATTCAGCAATTCTATCACAAGTAATACATATGTGATCCAGCATAAAAAATTCATTCATGTTATAGTCACCAACCAAATTAAAAGTGAAACAAGTGGCATAGGTGCTACAATTGACATATGAAATTTCAGCAATCCTATTCATAGCACATTGCACAGTAATTGGTTCATGTAACATGATGGAATACACAATATTAATAGGTGGTATTTTAGCAAGCACTTCTTTATGTGTAATCAAAACCACATGCTCAAAATTTGTAATATTCAAATTATCACATGGTGGTGAACTATATGTGGTTATCAACTCACAAGAATCAACTAGCACATTAGTAGACTCACAAAATATTTGTACTTGCAAGTGGCAGCTCCAAATCAGCACCAATGTCAATGGTATGCTCCTCAGATATAGTAGGCACTAATTCATCTATCTCAAGTGGTGATACAGGTTGTATTAGTGATGGCTCCCTTTCTTCAAGAGTAACCTGCATATCAGAAGAAACAATACTAGGCACAATGGCATGCTCCTCCAATGGATGTGGTGGTGGTGATGCAGGTTGTACTAGAGGCTCCCTTTCTTCAAAAGCAACCTGCACATCACAAGAAACAACACTAGGAGTATACATGATTACATTAGTAGAAACAGCCTCACATGTCGTCCCAACCTCTACAAATCCCATGACTTGAGGATAACATAATGGTTGCCTTCTAACCTCCTGAAAATTTTCAAGTGGTGCATGTCTTCTTCGATGGTACGTATTATTCCAAAGGAATTTATATCAGGATAATATCTATCAAAATCAAACCGAAATTTGTAGGACCATGGTGCACTCAACAAATGATTACAACATGTAAAAGCTCTGGGAATCACATTACAATGAATCTGCTCCGTATGACCATTAATGGTTAAGGGAACAAACGTATGTAGAGTAATTCGAATTTTATCACCATTAGCAAGTAACATATATGGATCTGATTGATATGTTTCCAATTGCAGTTGCTCAACAACCTCAATACTAACAAAGTTATACCAAGTACCCTTATCAAGGGTAATAGCAGCAGGCCAACCTTTGATGTATACGATGAAGTGGAACAAGTCTGACGCAGGTATCCCACTAGCATCCTCCTCCGAGAATGTATCACTACACCAAGAAAAAGATAATAATGGCTTCTCCATGAAAGGATCGACCATTGTTAGTACATATAAATATATGGCAGTGTGTATAAGGTGGCACTCTCACAACTCACTTAAAACAGCAAGATAATGGTGTATCTCACTTCTCCAGAGTGAATAGAAAAATACTTCACCAACAAGTAGTGGCAACTATATGTACCAAGTGTGAGAAGAGAATATCAGGGATCTCAGTTATCATAAGACAAAAATCAGGATATATGGTGGGGCTTGGTTTAGATACCTAACAACACCAAAAAGCAACTCCAAATAACTGTCCAATGCTATATAAGGAAACACACACTCTTTCGGAGACAAATGTGGCGAGCAACTATATGGTAGAATTAGTTGCAAGCATTGGAAAGACACTTGCAAAAGCTCAATGTAAATCAGGCACAAGATTGCTCAAAATAGTAGTGCATACAGCCGTAAAACAACTCCAAACTTGTGGCAATGATCAGTACTTTTGAGGCCTCTTTTTCTCTTCTATTTTTTCACTCTTATGGGACAAATTCTCCAATCTGTATGGCCAATTTTTTTTCCTTTTTCTCTTTTTGGCCACAATATGTCGCACCGCGGAGAAATTTTCCCCGAAAAACAACACGATGTAAAAATCGATTGAGCAGCCTGATGAGCACAAAATATGCCAGTCTTATAGGAAAGTTCCTAGTATTTGTGATGTAGAATGGTAGTGTCTATGTCTCACAAAGATCAGCAAGAAAACCTAAAGAAATTTGGGAGAAAACCCAAAATAAAAATCTAAGAAAACAACAACTATGTTGCCCTGTAGCGTTCCCACATTTAAATAATGTAAGGACACCTGTGTTATTGTGCTAGTCCCTGGATCAAATGCTAGCACCACAGTACAAAATGAAATATCATGCAAATGCATCAAATTCTATTACATCGCATGATCTAGTCTTTACAAAATAGGATTACAACTTGCATAGTCTTAGAAGACTAGCAGAAAACAAAGAAATACAGCGGAAAACATAGTACAACATTGAGCCCATCTTCTTCATGTGCCACAGGCAAAACATGTTGGCGATAGTCTCGAGATCCTAAACGAAATCCTCACTCGTCTTCAGAAACATCTGCAATATGGAATATGCAGCCACAAGGGAGTCAATACAATTTAATGTATTGGCAAATAACACTATGGTGGATATAAATGGCAAGACTAATACTACATGCTTATTTGGCTGAGTGGAGTTTAGGCTAAGTTTGCATAAAGCCAGTTTTATCCTATCACTTTTGTAAAATAAACTTTTCTTTTCAAAGGGTGGCAACATTGGATTAAGATCCAAGCACCACAATACTGTTCACTTGGTCAAATTTTACTTATTGAAATCGGTGATGAGATTCTTCCGTCAATCCTTGTCCAGCTGCTCATAGTTGTCCATAACCGGGGACACGGCTAAGATCTTAGTTTCTAACTCTGCAGAGGTTGTGCACTTTCACCCTTTGTCTTCAATTAGCCCAAACATCCTATACACCCGGAGTGCATCATGGAAAGGATATAATTGAGACGAGATCTTTCAGAAGAAGAAGTCCAAACCCACCGGCAAGACCCGTTCCACCTATAATTTTGCTACATCTGCTTGTCAAGCCTGGGCTGAACCCTCACAACTTAATTGATCAAGACAGAGCCCATATTGTCAAAAGGCTGCACGGGAAGCTACTAAACTTAGAAGGACATAGTAATCTCTTTGTTCCTGGGTGGCCATCCTCAAGTGACAACCTCAAGTGGAATAACCCTTAGACAAGGGCCCTGAGGCAACACTCAACATAAACCAGTCTTACCACTTCCACCCAGGTGGTTCATTCATTAGTTATACTTAGAATTTTTCCTCAACATCTAGTAAAACAATTTGTAACATTGCATAGCACCTAGTAAATTTTAAGGCTATCAAAATAACAAGGTAAAAGGGATGGCTACACACTACTAGGATAATAGCATAGCATAGTATAACTTAGTAAAATTTCCTATCATGCATACTACTCAAAATCAACTAATGCATATAGAAAATAATGGGTAGTTTATGATGTGTTACTTGCCTTGTTGAAGTTGGTGAAGATATCACACTCTCTTCACAAAAGATCGTTGCTCTCCGTACAATCTATTCATTGAAAACACAATAACAAAATAAACAAACATTCTACCAAACAATCATACAAGTGTAGAAAACATACATAGCAACTAACATATCAAAAGGGGCTTAACCAAGTTGGTTAGGACAAGGTCAAGGTTTGATTTTGAGAAGATTCATTCATTAATGATCCAATACTTGTTAAGTAAATTCCAAGGGCTTACTTAGGATGGACTAGGTTGAGTTTGATGGGATCTAACTTCATTATAATCATACTTGTCGAGGAAGTTCCAAGAGTTCACTTAGAATAAACATATTACTTCTTCAACTAAAGTATTACATGCAAACACTTGGTCATATTCACCTTCAAAAATATTTAAGTGACTATGTTAGTATTTTCCATTGTGGTTAGGGTAGGTCTACTAACTTCATCATCAAAGGGAAAATATTACTAAGTCTTGGGTTTTCCATTTGGGTCAATGGTTGGACAAAAATAACTTGTTATTCTTCAACTTGTATGGATTGCTTCTAGACCTCATGTGATTGCCTTCTTGAAGATCATCATCATGCCATCTAAGTTGTTTCCTTCCTTGGTGTGGTGCTTCTCTTGGTCTTGATAAATTCTTCAGGGCTTTAATTCACTAATTGGTTTGGGTATGGGATGGGCACAAATACCACTAAGTCAAATAGAAAGGAAATAAGAAGAAAGATAGAAAGAGAGAGGGAGATCTTTTCTTCTGGATTTCTTCACACTTGTACTTTCTGGAGTTTCTTCTAGTTGCTGTGGAGTCTAAGCCCTTCCTTCATTTTATTCAATGATATTTCTCATATCTCTATATGTTGACACCAAGTTGAAAATGAAGTCCCTCCTTGTGCTTGAGTCTTGTTTTCCATTTGCTAACTTGATGAATTTCTTGAAGCAAGAATAGGAGAGTGGAGAAGTATATAGAAAACTATATTACTAGTGTTTTTTGGCTAAGTATAAGTTGAAATTCCACTAAGGACTTAGCCTTGGTTTCAAATAGCCATACACACATAGAACCACTTAAGCAAAAATATTTCCTAAGTCATTTTTAATATGGTGTGAAACATGTGTGTGATAACTTGGCCTAAAATACATGGGTATGGCTCATATTTGTCCAAAATTCTATGGCACTGGTTTCTATGGATTAAGGTTGCCATATGGAGTAACATTGCTTAAGAAAACATATTAAAATTATTTATAGAATTAAATCTATGACAAAAATACTCAAATGTACCAATTAATTCTAAATTCAATTTTAATTTGTTCAAATATTATTTTGGGACAGAGGATATGAAAGTACACGTTCTAAGGTTTCCAAATATATTTTATTTGTAATTTTTGGATTTGTATAATTTGAATTATGCCAAATTTCATCAAACAAGCATATTTGAAAATGAAAAAATTTAAGTTTGTCAAATTTGAATTTGGCCAGAGCCAAAAGTTTCTATATGTCAAGGGATTTTCAAAAAGTCCAAGATTGTTAAATTTGGCCAAGTGGTTGAAAAGATATGGTGGTTCAAAGTTCTAGGGGCTTTTCTGCAAAAACTATTTTTTATTTCTATTCGGAATTAATTCCAGAGAAAGGCTGGGCCGAGAAGTGCTTATCTGCCGCGCGGGGCGATAGATAAAACATGGGCTTGGGCCGTCTACGCACAACGCTGAGCGACGCATTGCTTACTTAACGCGCGGCCGACGTGGCTCCTTCCTATTGGCTGATACCTTTTCGGGTATAAAATCTAATCGTAGCCACAGGTTTCAGATCTGACGGCACAGGGCAAACAAAGATATGGCGGCGGCGGATCTCACCGGACATGGTGCTTCTGCGGTGCTCCGGCTCGGGTGGGTGGCCGCGGCGATGCTCCGGTGACTCGCTGAGCTCGGGAAGACCACAGAAAGGCGCGATCTTGTACGGTGAAGCACATGGCGGTGACGACGCTGAGGCGCTTGCCCAACAGCGACGGGAGGAGGCGAACGGAGCGGTGTGCACGGCCGGCGAGCTCGCCTGTGGTTGTTCTCCCCTTCTCCCTGCGCAAAAACATTCAAAGAAGTCTCAGGGCGTGCGCACGATCAATAGAAAAAAAGGAGGCCAGAAATGGGCATCGGGGAAGGACTACGGTGGCTAGAATCGATGATGCACGGCGACGGTGATGCACGGCTCCGGCGAACGATTTCTCTGGCATACAGGAATGGAATGAGGGGGCAAGGGAGGGGAAATGCAGAGCGGGAGATGAGCTATAAATGGGGAGTTACGATGCTGCATTTGGTAGCCTTAAACTCGAGCAATCGAGCTCGGAAGAATTGGGCAGAAACGGAAGAGAGAGTTACGGCCAGGGCTTGATGATGATGACGTCATCATGACGTCATCCAGCCTTTTTCTTTTCTTTTATTTCTGTTTTTAATATCTTTTGTTTTATTAATCCAAAAGACCTCAAAATAATTTCTAAAATCTTGTAAAATTTATATCTTTCTGTTTAGAACATGTTTATACAATTTTGAACATATTTCAAAATTTATATTTTGGAAAATATAATTAAATCACTAATAGTACTTAAAGTCATTTTAAAAAATAGAAAATAATAAATTGATGTTATGGTCTAAATAAAATTTCAGATACATTATACATGTCATATATAATTTTTCAAAGTCATTTTTACCTTCTTTTCATATTTTAAAATTTTAAAATAAGGGTGCAACCTTAATAGCAATTTTATGCCATTTTCAAAATAGAAAAAATAATAAATTGAATATTTGGTAAAATAAAACCAGAGGCATATCATATTTGAAAATTATGTTTTCTCTAAGTCCCTTTTACCAAATAGTTTGGTGAAAAAGAGTTGGTTACTTAATACTTAACAGAGTAGTTAATAAGTGGTATAGTTGATTTTGGCTTTGAAATTATTTTGAATAAAACTTATAATTTGATATATGAAGTATTATTAATAGATGGGTGTTGAAAACAACCATTTGGAGAACATATTGTTAAGAACCATTTAATACTCATTAAAGTTGGATAAAACATTTTATAGTCACATAATTGTTTTCAAGTTCATATAATATTTAATAATGGTGAAAATATTCATGAGGTTTGAAATTTTCAAGTTTTTAAAGCCATGAAAACATTTTCAAAGTAGTATTTGAGTTGGAAATTTTTTTATAGAATAGTGTTTGCTAAGGAGAAACTATCACTTTGAATTATGAACACTTAGTTGAAGGGGGTTTAGGGATTTTGGAAAACAGAGGCATTAATGGATTTTTAACTTCTATAACATTGGAATAACAATATTATTTCCTTTGTGTTTGGGTTTTATTTGTTTTTGGTGACTTGCATAACATGAAAACAAAAAGTTTCAAATTTTTGTGATTTTTGAGTTTTCCAAAAATCAGGGATGTTACAGACTACCACCCTTAAAAGAAATCTCGTCCCGAGATTTGGGAAGGTTAGAAAGAAAGATTGGGTAACTGGGTTCCAGAACAACTTGGTGGCTACCACCCTTAAAAGAAGCTTTTGTGGGTAGTCTAGATGGCTCGAATCCATAGTCAATCCTACTTTCGATAGGACCGGTTGACAATTGAATCCTATTTTTCCCATTATTTGACTATCCATAATAGTGCGGAAAGAAAGCCCGGAGGAAGAGTGGCCTATTCGAAAAATATCTTAAGATTCTTATGATATAATTAAGTATATCTATTATAAGGAATATTGACTATTGTATTTTTTAGTTTGCAAAAAAAATATTTTGTAAAAAAATGAAAGGAATAGATAATAAAATAATAAAATTGCAAAAAAGGAGAACTAATTAAAAAGATTTGATTTTGCTTTTCCCACCCTGATGTCCCTTCTATCCTTCAAATTGAGGACCAACTGTGCTCCGAAAGTGAGAGAAGAGATCTGACTCACCGACATCCACATCAAGAGAAACAGACGAAGCAGCTCAAGCAGAGCTAGAAACGGAAGCCTAGATTAGAGTGTAGATTGATTTGAGATTGGCTTGAGTAGAACTTTCCTTCGTGGTAGAGCTGTAGACCAACATAGGCATGTTGGACTACCTTTGACACTGAGGGGTCACTCTTTGGGTCAATCAAAAGTCTTTGGGTTCACTCTCAACTTGGTCTTTTGATATCCTTGACAATCTTCCATCTTGTTGTTGTCATCCTTGAAGGCAAACATCATGCTATTTCTAAACAAACTCTCATATAACACATACTGGGTAGTTGTGTTTCTTCATTACTTCTTCTCTTGGTGTAGTTGGCTCTGAAATCTTCATAGCTCATGCAACTTGGGGTTCACTTGTCTTTCTTCACTTGTTGATGGGCTGGATACTCCTTATTAGGTAGTTGGCATTGATCATGGATGTGATTGTTCCTTCACACAGAAGAAAGAAATTTGATACTAGCATTCCTCAAATGGGATGGCTTGTGTATCAATAGGGTAAAGGTTGTATGATTCCAAATGGTTCTCGCTATGGTTGGTGAATGAGTATGGTGTTGGGTTTGACAAGTAGAAATGAGTAGAGATTTAGAAAGATGGCTAAGGAAGGTTCTTATCCAAAATAGCAGATCAAGGAAACTCATCTTACAAACAACACATAACAAACATATAGCAACACATCCGTCACACCAAACAACATAGTTTTAGGAAAACATCTAGTACTGTCATACCACACTCATTAGTATGATCAATACTCTAATCGTGTTTCGTGTCTCAGAACTTTGTTACATCTCATGGTGTTCTACTATTTAAGGAAGGGTAACAACTTTCTTGCTTTATTCCTCATGAGAGGTCTTCAATACTCAGTCTTCACGATGATCTCCGCGTTTTTGTACATTGTAATCTCTTTTTCAAGAGTGTTGATCTCTTGTTCGGCTTCCTTGAGAATCTTCTTAGTGTTGTGAAGTCTCCACTTGAGTCTCTCAGTAAGTTCTTCAATAGCCCTCCATGCAACACTTCTTGCACTTCTTGGTATAATCATCAACATTCCTGTCTTGATGGTATTGAAGAGGTAGGTCATCTAGTAATTTTTGAAGGTGAATAATAGATGAGATGATATGAGATGAATTAAGATGATTGTTTTGTTTCTAGAAAGTTTGAACATAGAGATTTTTCAATCTAGGGTGATCAAGGGGTTATTAACAACTTGTTGCAAATTGGATATTCACTATAGTGAGAGATACTGGCACCCGCTAGCCAATCAGGGAACGGTCTCGTGTCCGTGGACATGTAAAGTTGTCCGGGCCGCTTCATCTCACTATGCCGCTAGGATCCAAAATTCTCTAAGGAGATAATAACATGATCAAAAGGGCTTCCAAACCTAAGGGTCTCGAATTCTACAGGCAACACAATGCTCTGATACCATTTTGTAGCGTTCCCACATTTAAATAATGTAAGGACACCTGTGTTATTGTGCTAGTCCCTGGATCAAATGCTAGCACCACAGTACAAAATGAAATATCATGCAAATGCATCAAATTCTATTACATCGCATGATCTAGTCTTTACAAAATAGGATTACAACTTGCATAGTCTTAGAAGACTAGCAGAAAACAAAGAAATACAGCGGAAAACATAGTACAACATTGAGCCCATCTTCTTCATGTGCCACAGGCAAAACATGTTGGCGATAGTCTCGAGATCCTAAACGAAATCCTCACTCGTCTTCAGAAACATCTGCAATATGGAATATGCAGCCACAAGGGAGTCAATACAATTTAATGTATTGGCAAATAACACTATGGTGGATATAAATGGCAAGACTAATACTACATGCTTATTTGGCTGAGTGGAGTTTAGGCTAAGTTTGCATAAAGCCAGTTTTATCCTATCACTTTTGTAAAATAAACTTTTCTTTTCAAAGGGTGGCAACATTGGATTAAGATCCAAGCACCACAATACTGTTCACTTGGTCAAATTTTACTTATTGAAATCGGTGATGAGATTCTTCCGTCAATCCTTGTCCAGCTGCTCATAGTTGTCCATAACCGGGGACACGGCTAAGATCTTAGTTTCTAACTCTGCAGAGGTTGTGCACTTTCACCCTTTGTCTTCAATTAGCCCAAACATCCTATACACCCGGAGTGCATCATGGAAAGGAGATAATTGAGACGAGATCTTTCAGAAGAAGAAGTCCAAACCCACCGGCAAGACCCGTTCCACCTATAATTTTGCTACATCTGCTTGTCAAGCCTGGGCTGAACCCTCACAACTTAATTGATCAAGACAGAGCCCATATTGTCAAAAGGCTGCACGGGAAGCTACTAAACTTAGAAGGACATAGTAATCTCTTTGTTCCTGGGTGGCCATCCTCAAGTGACAACCTCAAGTGGAATAACCCTTAGACAAGGGCCCTGAGGCAACACTCAACATAAACCAGTCTTACCACTTCCACCCAGGTGGTTCATTCATTAGTTATACTTAGAATTTTTCCTCAACATCTAGTAAAACAATTTGTAACATTGCATAGCACCTAGTAAATTTTAAGGCTATCAAAATAACAAGGTAAAAGGGATGGCTACACACTACTAGGATAATAGCATAGCATAGTATAACTTAGTAAAATTTCCTATCATGCATACTACTCAAAATCAACTAATGCATATAGAAAATAATGGGTAGTTTATGATGTGTTACTTGCCTTGTTGAAGTTGGTGAAGATATCACACTCTCTTCACAAAAGATCGTTGCTCTCCGTACAATCTATTCATTGAAAACACAATAACAAAATAAACAAACATTCTACCAAACAATCATACAAGTGTAGAAAACATACATAGCAACTAACATATCAAAAGGGGCTTAACCAAGTTGGTTAGGACAAGGTCAAGGTTTGATTTTGAGAAGATTCATTCATTAATGATCCAATACTTGTTAAGTAAATTCCAAGGGCTTACTTAGGATGGACTAGGTTGAGTTTGATGGGATCTAACTTCATTATAATCATACTTGTCGAGGAAGTTCCAAGAGTTCACTTAGAATAAACATATTACTTCTTCAACTAAAGTATTACATGCAAACACTTGGTCATATTCACCTTCAAAAATATTTAAGTGACTATGTTAGTATTTTCCATTGTGGTTAGGGTAGGTCTACTAACTTCATCATCAAAGGGAAAATATTACTAAGTCTTGGGTTTTCCATTTGGGTCAATGGTTGGACAAAAATAACTTGTTATTCTTCAACTTGTATGGATTGCTTCTAGACCTCATGTGATTGCCTTCTTGAAGATCATCATCATGCCATCTAAGTTGTTTCCTTCCTTGGTGTGGTGCTTCTCTTGGTCTTGATAAATTCTTCAGGGCTTTAATTCACTAATTGGTTTGGGTATGGGATGGGCACAAATACCACTAAGTCAAATAGAAAGGAAATAAGAAGAAAGATAGAAAGAGAGAGGGAGATCTTTTCTTCTGGATTTCTTCACACTTGTACTTTCTGGAGTTTCTTCTAGTTGCTGTGGAGTCTAAGCCCTTCCTTCATTTTATTCAATGATATTTCTCATATCTCTATATGTTGACACCAAGTTGAAAATGAAGTCCCTCCTTGTGCTTGAGTCTTGTTTTCCATTTGCTAACTTGATGAATTTCTTGAAGCAAGAATAGGAGAGTGGAGAAGTATATAGAAAACTATATTACTAGTGTTTTTTGGCTAAGTATAAGTTGAAATTCCACTAAGGACTTAGCCTTGGTTTCAAATAGCCATACACACATAGAACCACTTAAGCAAAAATATTTCCTAAGTCATTTTTAATATGGTGTGAAACATGTGTGTGATAACTTGGCCTAAAATACATGGGTATGGCTCATATTTGTCCAAAATTCTATGGCACTGGTTTCTATGGATTAAGGTTGCCATATGGAGTAACATTGCTTAAGAAAACATATTAAAATTATTTATAGAATTAAATCTATGACAAAAATACTCAAATGTACCAATTAATTCTAAATTCAATTTTAATTTGTTCAAATATTATTTTGGGACAGAGGATATGAAAGTACACGTTCTAAGGTTTCCAAATATATTTTATTTGTAATTTTTGGATTTGTATAATTTGAATTATGCCAAATTTCATCAAACAAGCATATTTGAAAATGAAAAAATTTAAGTTTGTCAAATTTGAATTTGGCCAGAGCCAAAAGTTTCTATATGTCAAGGGATTTTCAAAAAGTCCAAGATTGTTAAATTTGGCCAAGTGGTTGAAAAGATATGGTGGTTCAAAGTTCTAGGGGCTTTTCTGCAAAAACTATTTTTTATTTCTATTCGGAATTAATTCCAGAGAAAGGCTGGGCCGAGAAGTGCTTATCTGCCGCGCGGGGCGATAGATAAAACATGGGCTTGGGCCGTCTACGCACAACGCTGAGCGACGCATTGCTTACTTAACGCGCGGCCGACGTGGCTCCTTCCTATTGGCTGATACCTTTTCGGGTATAAAATCTAATCGTAGCCACAGGTTTCAGATCTGACGGCACAGGGCAAACAAAGATATGGCGGCGGCGGATCTCACCGGACATGGTGCTTCTGCGGTGCTCCGGCTCGGGTGGGTGGCCGCGGCGATGCTCCGGTGACTCGCTGAGCTCGGGAAGACCACAGAAAGGCGCGATCTTGTACGGTGAAGCACATGGCGGTGACGACGCTGAGGCGCTTGCCCAACAGCGACGGAAGGAGGCGAACGGAGCGGTGTGCACGGCCGGCGAGCTCGCCTGTGGTTGTTCTCCCCTTCTCCCTGCGCAAAAACATTCAAAGAAGTCTCAGGGCGTGCGCACGATCAATAGAAAAAAAGGAGGCCAGAAATGGGCATCGGGGAAGGACTACGGTGGCTAGAATCGATGATGCACGGCGACGGTGATGCACGGCTCCGGCGAACGATTTCTCTGGCATACAGGAATGGAATGAGGGGGCAAGGGAGGGGAAATGCAGAGCGGGAGATGAGCTATAAATGGGGAGTTACGATGCTGCATTTGGTAGCCTTAAACTCGAGCAATCGAGCTCGGAAGAATTGGGCAGAAACGGAAGAGAGAGTTACGGCCAGGGCTTGATGATGATGACGTCATCATGACGTCATCCAGCCTTTTTCTTTTCTTTTATTTCTGTTTTTAATATCTTTTGTTTTATTAATCCAAAAGACCTCAAAATAATTTCTAAAATCTTGTAAAATTTATATCTTTCTGTTTAGAACATGTTTATACAATTTTGAACATATTTCAAAATTTATATTTTGGAAAATATAATTAAATCACTAATAGTACTTAAAGTCATTTTAAAAAATAGAAAATAATAAATTGATGTTATGGTCTAAATAAAATTTCAGATACATTATACATGTCATATATAATTTTTCAAAGTCATTTTTACCTTCTTTTCATATTTTAAAATTTTAAAATAAGGGTGCAACCTTAATAGCAATTTTATGCCATTTTCAAAATAGAAAAAATAATAAATTGAATATTTGGTAAAATAAAACCAGAGGCATATCATATTTGAAAATTATGTTTTCTCTAAGTCCCTTTTACCAAATAGTTTGGTGAAAAAGAGTTGGTTACTTAATACTTAACAGAGTAGTTAATAAGTGGTATAGTTGATTTTGGCTTTGAAATTATTTTGAATAAAACTTATAATTTGATATATGAAGTATTATTAATAGATGGGTGTTGAAAACAACCATTTGGAGAACATATTGTTAAGAACCATTTAATACTCATTAAAGTTGGATAAAACATTTTATAGTCACATAATTGTTTTCAAGTTCATATAATATTTAATAATGGTGAAAATATTCATGAGGTTTGAAATTTTCAAGTTTTTAAAGCCATGAAAACATTTTCAAAGTAGTATTTGAGTTGGAAATTTTTTTATAGAATAGTGTTTGCTAAGGAGAAACTATCACTTTGAATTATGAACACTTAGTTGAAGGGGGTTTAGGGATTTTGGAAAACAGAGGCATTAATGGATTTTTAACTTCTATAACATTGGAATAACAATATTATTTCCTTTGTGTTTGGGTTTTATTTGTTTTTGGTGACTTGCATAACATGAAAACAAAAAGTTTCAAATTTTTGTGATTTTTGAGTTTTCCAAAAATCAGGGATGTTACATGCCCACGACAGAGAGTAATCTCACGGCAGCAAACCTGCTGTTTTTGTGCCGGGCAGGGGTGATGCGCTGTTGTTGTATATGGGACCCTTGGACGCGGCAGAGTTTTGACCAAAACGCTGCTGGGCAGCTGTTCCAATCCGAGTAAGAGTAGGTCTCCCGGCAGGAAAACACAATGAAAACGCTGCCGGGCAGGGAATCCGTATAAGAGTTGGACTCGGGGCGGTAGAAATAATTCACCGTTTTGCTGCCGGGCAGAACTTGGAATAGGATCCGTTTGTAAGAAGAATTCCGTGTGGAGCTTAATGAGAACTCTGCGTCGCAGCTTAGATGAGATCCGAAACATAGAAAACAACACCCACGGCAGGAAAAATACGTGCAACTCGCAACACTTCTTTGTAGATCTCGGAATAGAAATAGATCTTTCTTTGGAAACAATGCCAACAAGCAAAAATTGCAAGGGCTATGGTTGTGTTCCCGAGAGCAATAGATCCAATCTCCAATGTTCTTGCAACTGCAAGATATTTTTGGTGTGACTTTTTTTCTGGTATAGATCTGAATAGAAATAAGATAGAACTCGAAAAAGATGAACTAGAAACCTAAACCTAGAAACTCAAAGACACAAAAAGAAAAATAGGGCACTACTAGGGAAAAGCTTACCCGTGACGCACCGTTTTTCTTATCCGTGACGCACCTGGGCGCGTCACGGCTATCACGCCGCGCCTATGGGTTTAACCGTGACGCACCTAGCTGGTGCGCCGCGCCTATTGATACCCGTGACGCACGGGCTCGGTGCGCCGCGGCTATTGCGAGGCGCGTCACGCCTAACTCCGGAGGTGCGCCACGGCTAGGGACTTAGGTGCGTCACGGCTAAGTTACTTGGTGCGCCACGGGTATCAAGTTTTGCGCGTCACGGCTATCCTCCCAGGTGCGTCACGGGTACCCTTTTTGGTGCGTCACGACTATACTGTGCTGTATTTTTTTGAAATACGCAGTACCGTATTTATACAGGTATATACACAGCTCAAATACAGAAGAATATCAGTAGACAAAATGTATCAAAACAGTTCTCTGACGAACAAATGATATATCATAGTTGATCATACTGCTTAGAATTCCGAATAGCTACATCAAACAGTTGATTATGAATACAAAGTGTTTATCAGAGTCAAATAGATACAAGTGACCTACATCAGACGGTTAATCATCGGGACCGATTACATCGATCGATGATGCTTCATCATCGGGACAAGTAACCTATCTAGTCGCCGATAACCTAATCATCTAACTAGGAACCATAGCATGACGAGCGAGGCGACGGCGACAAGAGCGGCGGCGATGGTCTTCATCCACTTGTTGTTGTTGTTCTTCTTCTTCTGTTCCTCCTCGAGATGGATGAACCACCTAGCTTCCGCCGCCACTCTTGTGTTATAGGATTTGTAGGCATTCCCTTTGAACTTGTTCACCTGCTCGAAGCAGTCTTCCCAGTGATCGTAGACTCCTGGAACCCTGCCTCTAAACACCACGTAGCACCTCGGCATCTGCAATGACAAGAAAGAAAACCAAAAACAATAGTTTTAAACATGTCTGTAATAACTAGTAAATGGAGATATATTACATAAATAAGTTGAAAGTTAAACACAAAGGATCAAATTGGCCATTCATAGTTCGAAAGAAATTCAGAAACCCTCGCATTCGTTCCTTTCCCCGCATCACCACCTCCTGTAGTACCTCTTAACTGGAACAAGATGGTTATCGGTCTGTGTGCCTCATATTTAGGGTGGACACATACAAGCGGCCGTAGGTGGAGCCGCTGCGCCAAGTGGGATGCACAAGATTCTAACTTTGTGAAAATCACAAGGCGCAACGGACCACCTAGGCCATCTGAGTGTGAACCAACTCTTTTAATCATCGGCATTTATACAAAAGATCGAACGAACATAGGACCGGAATAATATAAAAACAAGATAATCACGCATTGACATAATTGAGCATCAGTTACGAATGGACGATTCATAACCGTAACGATGTGTGCCTCATATTTAGGGTGGACACATACAAGCGGCCGTAGGTGGTGCCGCTGCGCCAAGTGGGATGCACAAGATCCTAACTTTGTGAAAATCACAAGGCGCAACGGACCACCTAGGCCATCTGAGTGTGAACCAACTCTTTTAATCATCGGCATTTACTTATTCAAAAGATCGAACGAACATAGGACCGGAATAATATAAAAGCAAGATAATCAAGCATTGACATAATTGAGCATCAGTTACAGAATGGACGATTCATAACCGTAACGATGTGTGCCTCATATTTAGGGTGGACACATACAAGCGGCCGTAGGTGGTGCCGCTGCGCCAAGTGGGATGCACAAGATCCTAACTTTGTGAAAATCACAAGGCGCAACGGACCACCTAGGCCATCTGAGTGTGAACCAACTCTTTTAATCATTGGCATTTACTTATTCAAAAGATCGAACGAACATAGGACCGGAATAATATAAAAGCAAGATAATCAAGCATTGACATAATTGAGCATCAGTTACAGAATGGACGATTCATAACCGTAACGATGTGTGCCTCATATTTAGGATGTACACATACAAGCGGCCGTAGGTGGTGCCGCTGCGCCAAGTGGGATGCACAAGATCCTAACTTTGTGAAAATCACAAGGCGCAACGGACCACCTAGGCCATCTGAGTGTGAACCAACTCTTTTAATCATCGGCATTTACTTATTCAAAAGATCGAACGACCATCACAAGTAAGACCGCAATAATGAAAAGAAAGATAATTAAGCATTGCCATAATTGAGCATCTGTTACACGATGGACGATTAATAACCCTAATGATTGAGTTCGACTAATTTCGGAAAATGTAGCAAGCCTTACAATAGTTCTCACTCCTTCTGACTCATCCTCCCAGGGATTACAACAGGACAGCCCTCCGGAGTGATGAAGGGCCTGTCGTCACATGCAGTTGCTAGGTAGGTATCTATATCGCGGTTCGGCATGTTGAACCGGCAGTAAAATGTCCCACTCTTGTTCACCACTTCATGAACGATTTGCGTGGCAAAGCACTTCTGGATATCATATATCTCTTCTCTAACCTTGTCATCGCCGACCATCGACAAGCGGGAGGCCCATTGTTGGACTTGACTAGGCAGGGTAAGGAACTGTTGATCCCGTACATACGCCCGCATATGATGGAGGACATAGTAGGTGTCTCGGTTACTGCCTGCCGGCTGCTTGACGCACGCGAAATCGTCGTGTGGGTGAACACCCGAGCGCCCTGAACGACCTTCTCCCTAGTGATTTTGCCCCCCCTTGCGTTGTAGCCGGTGAGAGCATTATCCAAAACTTTCTTCACGTTGGAGTAGTCTTTCTTCACCGCACTCCCTGAGTCGAGATACGTGGCATGCGAATGACTGATACAAATGCAGATGAGTGTGCATTGTGTATATCTGCGCGGAACAATGCAAACAAAGTGTTGGAAAGGAGCGATGAAAATCTAAAGAAAATCACTTTCGATTCGGCTAAGAATATTGACTTACCCGACAAAGTAAGGCACGAGGATGTAATCCTTGGTCTGGTTCGCCAGCATGAAGTCCCGGAGATATGTCGACGCGACTACCTGGTTCCCAACGCCGCACAACACGTCGTGGCGCATGTAGAAGGGGTCCGCTATCGCGATGCCCGGTGTATTATCCCTGCTGACTTGCACCGCCAGACCGAGCGAGTATAGGCGGACCATGGAGTAGTGCAGCGGATTGCTATGGAACATATCGAAGATGTCCGAAAACCGCAGTACTATCCTATCCGCGCCGGTTGACTAGACGAAGCCCAAGTCCTTTGGCACCATGGCAATGAAAACCGGGTATGATGGATCCTTGGATTCAAGAAGGCGCGATTCAAGATAAAGAATGCTGTCATGCAAACTCCGCATATCCCCACTTGCGGCCTTGAGCTTGCTCTGTCTAAGCATAGGCTGACCAATCACATGCATCTTCGCATGCCTAGATGTAGGTGGGCCGTCCTGAACACGGAGCAGCATCTTAGAAGGCTGGCTCACGGACTTTGCGGCCTTGGATCTAGGTCCTCTTTTCCGCGGCTTCGGCGCTTTCGGAATGATCTCCTTCTCAATCTCCTCATTAGCCGCCTTACGGATTGTGCCAGGGCTGAAAATAACTCCTCCCTTCGCACTTTTCTGAGTCTCGGTGCAGGGGGCGACATCTGGAGGCGTGTCTTCCTGAGAACCGAATAGACGCTTGCAACTGGATTTATCCGCGGGAGGAGCCTCACCACGAGCCTCCGTGCTATGGTAGGGTTCTTCCGGGGGAGGAGCAATGTAATCTCCGCCATCAAAGTCATCAGCGATGAAATCCATGGCATCAAGATCAACGTCATCCGCCGGGTGTTGTGCCATCTCCATGTCAGGGGTAGGCGACGGCGCGGCAACGGTCTTGCCATGGCTCCGCTCCAGCGCTTCTAGAGGGGTTGTTTTCGAGGTGGTGCCTCGCGCCGGTAGTTCTAGAGGCGATGTCTGCGGGGTGGCGCCCCTCTTCCCCAGGCGAATCTGGCTCTTCGGCCATTCCATGTTCCAAGGTAGGCACTGGAGCAGCGTCAGGGTATCGGGGTCATCTTCTTCCTGGTAGGGTTGAATGGGAGGCAACAAGTCGTCGTAGCCCGCCAGCACCCGAAGCAATCGAACTCTATATACGTCTTCGCGCATCGGCCTGTTGTGGAACCTGCGGGTTGACGGTTGAACGATCATACCCACAGCAACATCCTTCAACATGCCGTCCACTGTGTGTAGGAGAGTGCATGGAACGTCGGCGTTCTGCGGAAAACATGCAGGGCGTTAGAGATGCCAGTCTAAGGCAAAGGAAGATCGACGCTCGAACGCTTAACTATTTACCTGGCTGACGAGGGCGTCGAGCTCCTCTAGTGGCGAGGGGCCAACGACGGCGGGCGTGCTACTATTGACTGGCGAGGGACCGCCGGCGGCGGGCGTGCAACTGATGGCCAGGCGGCGGTCGTTTGTTGGTGCACGCCCTTCATTCGGCGGAGGACCGCCCACTGTGGGCGCGCAACAGATGGTCAGGCGGCTAGAGGCGGGCGGAGTCACTATCGGCGCCGTGTTGTAGGCGGGCGGAGTCACCAGTGGGTCCGCAATCGTGGCGTTGGCCGGCGAGACTCTGGACAAGTCTCTTGAGTTGCTGCCCTGCACGCTAGGCACCGGGCACGGCCCCACTCGACCTCCTTCATTCCATCGAGTAACCACATCGTAGATGGTAGGCAAAACGCTGCCCATTTGTTCTGCCAAAGCTTCTTTGACAATATTAGGAATATCGGCAACTTTGGCCTTGAGGTCTGCAATCTCGCGATCGCGGGCTTCGTCACGTTGGATATCTTCGATGGTCCTCTTTCTATTCCTTCTCGCCTCCCTGGGCTCCTTGAAGTACTCTCTGAGCTTCGTCGTCGTGCCCAGGCCACAAACTCGGCCACCTGACGGCCTTTTGTGCTTTTCCTTCCCCTGCGTCACGTTCACCGCCCTGTTTAAATTGTCGTCCCATGGGCCGTGCAGCCTCGACATGGATGACGAGGTTCCACCACTTTCGATTTCTGCATTCTGCACAATTAGCGTGAACCGTTTAGAATTCCACCAGTACATTATAATGCAATCGACTAGATCGTCGAGAGCAAACTAACTAGGGTGGTGTATTTACTTACCAAGTTTTCATACAACTTCTTCACCTTCTCATCATCGGTAGTATACTCATTAGCTACCGGGTCATATGTAAACCGGGCCCTGATGAAGTTTTTTGTCCGCGGCGAGTACCTTGCGAGAGGGTCAGGGATGCCCTCTGCTGCACGTTTGGCGTCCTCCTTCTCCCAATTGGGAATCGCCGCTCTGTAACCGCCGCATCCCAGATGGTGGGTACCTATGTTCAACCGTCGCATCCTCTACCCCCAATCAGCGTTAGCCTTGGCGACTTCGCTCTGGCAAAGTACCTTAAAGTCCCGGAGTTCCGCTTCGGTGATTCTCGGCTCACTTGCTAAAACATCCTGCAAGCTTTTTTGGGGGTTCAAGACCTTAACCTTCACCCGGTGTTTCCAGTTGGCCAAGGCGGTGTTCATCTTACCAATGGCGCAATGGTTGACCTTATTCCCCTCCAGATTGTCATTATTGTACTTAAACGGCTCGTCTGGCAGATGCGGGTACAAGTATCGTCCATGCAGCTTTCTAAAGAGAATTACCTGATAATGGGCATTCTCTTTTTTCCTTAGATCATCGGTTAAGATGCTGACAGTGTCCCGGACAATGCAACCAATTTGGTTGCCGAATCCTCTGACCACCGCCTCGGGCGCGATTGGATACCCACTGCTATCAATTTCCGTGATCTCTTCACGGTAGGTGCGGAGACTATTACTTTTCCGTTTTCTCGTTGTCGTCCTCTTCTTGGCTTTGCTACCACCGTCAGTCTGACCGCCGGCATCAGCGGTGTCATTTCCGCCGGCGGCGCCACTAGTGGTATCACCGGCGCCACTAGTCGTGGCGTCATCCTCCTCGCCACCGCTAGTGTCTGCGTCAGCCCCGGCATCCGCCGTCGGGTCGTAATTCTCATCTTCTTCGTCGGTGATTTCCCAGAACGGCTTAGAACCGCCGGCCTCGTCGTCGTGTGCCATGTTCTGAAGGGGGAAATTATTGGTTAATCTAAAGGAAACAAAAAATCGACATACTACTCGATCACGGGAAAACGGCTAAGTCCTAAATTCACGGGAAAATTTCGGCATGACCTTTGCTAATTTTCTAACACTAGAGTGCCCAATTCTCGCCGAAACGGAAAATAATCAACATTTCGGCGAAAATGGGCAACTCATTTGAATTCCCTGCAAATTTTTAAACGGCTCGATGGCCGGACAGATTTCCAAATGTGGTACCAACACCAAAAGTGGTACCAGCAGCAAACTGCACATTTTGACAAGTACCAATTGCAACACCAAAAATCTGTTAAACCAATCATAATTCCAAATCTGCACCTTATAGCGTCTCTGCATAATTGTACACAATCAATAAAAACGGAAAAAACAATAACATAGCAAACAATAGCTGAATAATCTCAATATGCCTAACAATAGCTGAAAAAACAATAACATAGCAAACAATAGCTGAAAAAACAATAACATAGCAAAGGTGGTTTCCTGCTGCAGAGGGTCCGTTTCTGGATCATGGAGGATCCTTTCACATTGGTTCGGGCAGTAACTTTAATCAAAACCAAGGTAGAGGCTATGGAGCGTATGATCAAAGTGGGGTGAGAGGTCGTTATGGACATAATCGTAATGTTGGTCGTTTTGGTGGCAACCAGCAGCTAACGATGACTTCCCAGCCAATTTCACAGCCGCAGCTGACAGCCACTTCGGCAGTACATGTACCTACAGTGGCTGCTGTTCCCCTCGTGACTCCTGTTGTTGCTGAACAAACAGTACCTTTGGCCACTAGTGTGGCTGCGATGGCAACTATGACCGCTCCTCTGGTTGCATCGGTAAGACAGGAACAAGGTTCTGGACTAGTATCTGCTTCCACTCTGGCCAAGGCAGTGCTAATGTGGCTCCCAGGAAGGCTAAGAAGTGCTATAGATGTGGTCAGGCAGGACATCGGTCTAAGTTGTGCATAGTGGATATCTGCCTAAGTTCCAGAAACAGGCAAACATGCCTCTGAACATCGTTGATCACTACCAGCTAGTGGGGAGCTAGCAACTTGGGTAGCTTCAGGTTTCGGTACATCATTGCAGCCACAGAGATGGAGCACTGAAGCCATGGGTTGCTGCTACGGCAGCGAAAGGTGAAAAGATAGGTTGACGCCTCTGAGTCGAAGAGAATAAAACTGAATTGCAGTCACATGTATTAACAAAGGTACTAGCTAGTAATTCTACTGTCTTACAAATACCTGTATCACATAACAAAAATGAAATGAGAACAGAGTAAATCCAAGGATGTTCAAACACAGGACGCTGCTCGTGCTCGTATATTCTACTATAGCCTCTATAGTGACCAAAAAAGGAAGTTTATCTCCCGACCTTCATGCTCATTGGAGGCTCGTGCTCGTGCTCATTGGATAATTCTACTATGTACCTACAGTGGCTGCTTGTGCTCGTGTTCGTGCAGTAGTATCTATATACATGGGACGATCAGTGACCAAAAAAGGAGTAACGAAGCTAGGAAGTTTATACATGGTGCAGGGGGGCAGAGAAGAGACAGAGCAGGGACAGACGAATCATCAGCCGCTAGCCCGGACGGCGGCAGCCTCTCCCCACCTTCGTTGTTCACGCAGGAACAAGAACAGGAACAAGAACATGGCAAGCAGGAACAAGAACATGGCGGGAGGGGAGGAGGAGGGGGCTTACCTAGGGCTCGCTGTAGTCGTTCACGCAGCTGCACACGGCGTCGTGGAAGACGGAGGCCTTGGCGCTCCTGTAGGTGGATGGCGGCGCGGCTCCTCGTCCTCCTCCTTGTCGTGGACGGCGGCGCGACTCCCCTCCTCCTGGGCGGTGGGCGGCTACGGTGCTGGGCAGCGGTGGCTAGGGCAGCGGTGGGCGTGCGGTGGCTAGGGCGGGAGGGCAGCGGTGGCGGACGGGAGGGGACGGTGGCTAGGGCAGCGGTGGTGGACGGGAGGGGACGGTGGCGGCGATCGATGGAGACAGAGGGGGAGCTAGACGGGAGGGGACGGTGTCTAGGGCTAGGGCGCTGGGCGGCGGTGGCTAGGCCATGCGGAGGCGACGGAATGGAGGCGACGGTGGTTCCTTCAGATCGAGATTGGAAGAGGAAGAAGCAGAGGGAAACGGTCCCATACGTGTTATAGAAGAGGATAGCGGTGACGCACCGAGGGGAGGTGCGTCGCGCCTAAAGTAACCGTGGCGCACCAACTAACCGCGCGTCGCGCCTAAGCTATTCGTGACGAACCGACGAAACGTGCGTCGCGCCTAAGCTAACTGTGGCGCACAAGATGGAGGTGCGCCACGCCTATCCGTAGTATCTACATAAAAGAACTGCGCGTGGGTAGGTATCAACAACTGATACTTACCCCAGTGGCTAGTGCCCTTCCTGCCTAGCCTCCCACCAGGGTTCGACTCCTGTCCACCCCCAATTATTTTTATTTTTTATTTCTTACAAAATGATTCAAAATAAATCAATATATAAATAAATATATACATAGCAAATTATAGTAGATCAACATAGATGTAAATATAATGAAATTTGCAAAATCGATATAAATGCAAAAAATCTCAAATAAAGTGTTGATTAATTTAGAAGTCATAAAATCTCAAATATTCTTATTACATCATCTTAATTTTGTCGAATTCATGCACACACACGGCAACATAATGATTCTTGTAGCTCTAGCTAGCGTTTTACAATTTTCTTTCCCTTCTTTGTCGCGGTTGAGTAATTCAGTCCCGGAACACCGTGACTTCTTCGGTGGAATGGGCGACCTGTAGGTAGCGTTGTCCTGCTTCTTCTTGTTGTGTATTTCGTTCCATCGTCGTTGTCATCTTCCATTTTCGAGTCGCCGTACTGGTCAAAGTCTTGCTCGTTGGCTACTCCATCCATTCCGATGATGCTTCTTTTGCCTCTCCGCACGACAACACGGCTAGGCCTTGTCGGGTCAGTAATGAAGAAGCATTGGTCCACTTTGTTAGCCAAGACCCATGGCTCATTTTTTGCGGTGACATTCGTGCCGGATTTGGCTTCAGGTATCACCATGGTGGTGAAATATTGTCCTTCTTTCCTGACGCTCTTTGCCCATGTGACACGGAACATTGGCACCTTCTCTCCGCAGTAGTCGAGTTCCCATATCTCGTCGATCCTACCATAGTATCTTTCCTTGACGTCACCTGTTAATGATTCCATCGTTACCCCCGAGTTCTGGTATTCGCAGTTCCGGTCCTTATTTGCCGTGTAGAATGTGTAACCATTGATATCGTATGCCTGATATGTCATGAGGTTATGTGCGGGGCCTTGTGACAATGTGAGTATGAGTTTTTCTTCAGAATAAGGCGTCTCCGGGTGATCGGTCATAATCTTCTCCCTGAACCACTGTGTGAAATGGATGTTGTGCTCTCTGATTATTTCTGCTTCGGTCCTATGTTGTCCCCGGTCACTGTAATACTTCGCGATTAGCAATTTGTGCTTTTCCAACCAAGGATCGACCACTGTTAGATGTTGTAGCGCGACTAGGTTTGCTCTGTCAAAGTCGTTGCGTCGGCCCTGAAAGTCGACATTCATTTCGCGCTGGCCCTCGCGGTGTCCCCATCCAGCGAGCCTGCCAAAGTGCCTGTTTACGGGCAGACCAGGGTTCTCATCTTTGTCTAGAAAATTCGTGCAGAAAGAGATGCACTCTTCTGTCAGAAAGCCCTTGGCAATGCTTGCGTCTGGACGGGCCCTGTTGCGGATGTATCCTTTGATGGAACCATTCATCCTTTCGAACGCCATCATGGAGTGTAAAAACGGCGGCCCGAGCTGGATGATATCATCCACGACATGGACAAGGAGATGCACCATAATGTCGAAGAATGCGGGCGGGAAGTATATCTCAAGCTCGCATTGTATCACCACGATCTCTTCCTGTAGCCTTGCGAGTTGCTTCACGCCAATCGACTTTCGAGAGATGACGTCAAAAAAGTTGCAGAGTCCAAACAGCGTTTCACAGACGTGCTCGTCCATTATCCCTCGAATTGCAACTGGAAGTATCTGCGTCATCATCACGTGACAGTCGTGAGACTTCATCCTGCTGAACTTCTGCTTTGGTACGTCTAGGTATCTGCTTATCTTGCCCGCATAACCGTAAGGAAATTTGACTCCAAGGAGGCACTTGAAGAATTGGTCGATCTCCTTCTCGCATAGCGTGAAGCACGAAGGGGGACAGTAATATTCCGTCTTCTTGGCCTTTTTGCCCTTGCGGCGACCTTCCGTCCCATCTAACACATCATCATCATCATCGTCATCATCATCCGGTTTTCCTCCGTGGAGCTCGCCCCTGATATTCAAAAATCTCAAGTCGTTCCTTGCTTTCGGCCCATCTTTGGTCCTCTCCGGCATGTTGAGCAGGGTGCCAAGCAGACTCTCGCACACGTTTTTCGTGATATGCATGAGGTCAAGGCAGTGGGGCGTGCGCAGAATCTTCCAGTACCTCAGGCCCCAGAGAACAGACCTTGTTTTCCATACACCCTCCAACGGCGCCGGCGCCTTTCGCTTCTTTCCCGACGTAGGGCACTCTTTCCAGTTCTTCAACAGCTCGTCGATTTCCTCGCCGCTCCTTTGATGTGGGGCTCTTCGCATCTCAACTTCATTGTTGAACAGATCTTTGCGTTTTCTCCACGGGTCATCCTTGCGAAGCCACCTTCGATGCCCCAAGAACACGGTTTTCGAAGACCCGGGGTTTCTCTCTAGCTGGAGATACGTAGTGTCATCCATGCACCTAACGCATGCACAGAATCCGTGCGTCACCTGCCCCGCGACATATCCGTAACCGAGGTAGTCATGCACCGTCGTGATGAGCACGGCTCTCATTGGGAAAAACATTTCTCCATAGGCGTCCCACGTATTGGCTAGCTCGTCCCATAACGTGGCTAGCTCCTCTTCCAACAACTGGACATACAGATTGATGTCGTTACCTGGTTGTTTCGGCCCTTGAATAAGCATACTCATCTGTATGTACTTCTTCTTCAAGCACAACCAGGGGGTAGGTTGTATATACATACAAACACGAGCCAGGTGCTATGGGTGCTGCTCTGGTTGCCAAAAGGATTTAATCCATCCGTACTCATGCACAACCTGATGTTCCTTGGATCATCGCCGAATTCGGGGTATTCAATGTCTAGCGCCTTCCACTGGCTAGCATCTGAGGGGTGTGTCAGCATCGTGTCATCCTTCTCCGGATCAATTCCATCATGCTCTTCTGGCTTCTTCCTTTCCGCGTGCCATCGCATGAGCTTCGCCTGTGTGGGGTCTGTGAAATACCGCTGCAGACGGGAAGTTATCGGAAAGTACCACACCACTTTTCGAGGAGAGGCCTTCTTCCCTGTCTTGTATCGAGTTGCGTCGCACACCGGGCATATGGTTCTCTCCGCGTCCGCGCCCCGATAGATGATGCATTCATTAATGCAAGCATGGTATTTCACGTGAGGTAAATCCAGAGGGCACACGACTTTCTTGGCCTCCTCGATGCTCGTTGGACACTTGTTCCCCGTGGGAAGACGGCCGTGCCAGAATGCCATGTTCTCATCGTAGCTCGCATCGGTCCATCGGTGTTTTGTCTTCATCTCGAGGGTCCTTAACGTTACGTTCAGACGGGTAACCTCGCTCACACATCCTTCATACAATGGAGTAACGGCGTCTATCTCCAGTTGCGACAGCTTCGATTTCTCTCTAGCAGCAGCTCTGGTGTTGCTAGTCTCCTTGAGAAGCAGAGCTTGGACATGAGGGTCCCGCACCCAGTCCGACGACGATGTCCCGACATCTTCATCATGATGTCCTTCGTCTTGATTATGATCATGTCCGACATCTTCATCACGATGTCCTTCGTCTTGATTATGATCATGTCCTTCATCTTGATCATGATGTCCTTCATCATGTCCGGGCGACTCTTCATCTTCATCACTTGTCGGGTAAAGAGTGTAGCCATCCATGAAACCACGACGGATAAGGCGCGACTCCAATTCACCACAATCATATCTGATCAAGTGTTTCAGTTTGCATCTTCGACAAGGACATCTTATCTCCGTCATGCTATTTCGAAACATTTCGTCCGTCGTATGTTTCATAAATCTAGCCACGGTGCCTGTGCTTATATGCATGGTTGCCTGCATAGTAAAAAAAGATCAAATGACAAATTAATTAGAATCAAATTACGTAATATATGGATGATGCATGCATGGTCGTCGACGGAAAAATTCGCCATAACCTATGCTAAAAATAGGACATTCTCAGAGTGCGTGGTCGCCGAAATGGAAATGAATCAACATTTTGGCAACACATGTCAACTCATTTTTAAGACATCCACAAATTTCATCAAAAATACGCAACACAATTTCGCATATGTATATATGCAACCATATGAATCTTTTGTAACGACGCACCGGCCGATACCGAGCGAGATCTATGAGAGAGATCTAGCGAGATCAACACACATACATACAACACATATACATATCCCTCCAACAACTCACCAACTATAGATCTTGCCGACTCGAGACCGAGAGCGTACGTGTGTATGTGGCTATAGGAGGAAGTGAAAAGATGGAAGGGAAAGTGGTAATAAAGTGAGAGATGGGGGTGGAGAGAAGTGTTTACTAGATTCCCCTCACATATATATCAAATAAAATAGGTTAAATAAGTTCTAAATGGTGGGAAAATGGGGGAAATGGGGCGGTGAGGAGGTGGGGGGCGACTAGATCTAAAATGGTGTGGAGATATGGGCGGATGGGAGGTGGGGGGTGGTCCCAACCACTTAAATTCGTCCCAGGTATACCCGTGACGCACCTAGGCAGTGGTGCGTCACGGCTATGTTGGATACCCGCGGCGTACCTAACAGCGGTGCGTCACGGATGTAGATGGTACCCGTGGAAAAGATAGCCGTGACGCACCACTGGTAGGTGCGCCGCGGGTATCCAATATAGCCGTGACGCACCGCTGCCTAGGTGCGTCGCGGGTAGGCCTCGGAGGCTTGCCACCCCGGCCCCACACATAGGCGCGACGCACCTTCTGTTTGGTGCGCCGCGGGTATGTCTATAGGCGCGACGCACCAAACCGTGGTGCGCCACGGGTAATAGGCGTGACGTGCCGTTTCTCTAGTGCGTCACGGGTATCATCACTCCTATAGCCATTTTCCTAGTAGTGGGGACACAAAATCAACAGAAAACAACAAAAGAAGAAGCAAATTGGTGTTGATCTAGTCGATGGCAAACTCTAATCTCTCTTTTTGTGTGGATTTTTCTGGATAGGAAGAAAACAATCTAAAAACTAATGAAAACGAAATTGCTCAAAGAGGCAACCTGGAAATATGATACCAAGATGATATGGGGTGGCCCGATCTTCTTAAAGAGCAACACAGATAATTTTGATAACTAGTGTTTCACTGAGATATTTCCTGGATGATACCTGATTGCCAATGCAATAGCTTTCAATCCCTATGGATATTCTCAACTACACACTCTTGCACAAGTAATCAACCGACTACAAGTGGTCCTGTAACTTCTAATTCCCAATGGAATAGTAGATATCACGCAGAATTTGCAAGGGGTTCTTTACTTCAAGATGAAAGCTTACAAAGCAATACAATCTAGAGGTGTAAGGGAAATTGTCTAAAATCTGATCTAAACCTAAAAAATTCGGATTACAAGCCTATATATAGGCGGCTGGACATCCAAACTGCAGTTGGAGTCGTAAACAAACTAATCTCTAAGTTTCCTAACTTGACAGGACTCTGTTTGGAAACTAGCAGAAAACAACTCGTGAATTGTTTAGGTCACCACGCCGTGTACAAGTCGAATTGGTGCATGGGGCCAGATCCATGGGAAAGCCCTTTAAAATCTCGTTTCAGATTGTGCTTATTTTCTTTATTTGGATTCCGTATGAAGAGTCCATGATCGTTTCAAATTCAGGACTTCTGCCAGTCCGAACCAAAACATCATTTCCTTGATGGCACCACCTTGTCGTTTTCCACGGCAGAAAATTTGTTTTCCATGCCTCCCTCTTGTGCTCCTACCTTCCTCTCCTCCCTCAAGCACTTGTGGTGAAATATATTCAATGTTTTCCACTCCTCTCCTCTTGTTTTCCAGCAGGTACTTGTTGTTTTCCAGCATGCCTTGAAGTCCTCCTCCACCGATGTCTGTGTTATCAATAAACCTTCTCATACATAAATTCATAGGCTTAGGTAGTATAACATTCTCATAAAAACAAACATCACATTTAATTAAGAAGGAATTCACCTTATAATAACCATCAATTAAGTTTAATATTTCCTTCCAGCTCAAGCATGAACAAGCATCGTGTATCCCTATTATGTCCTCATTACTTTCGCTGCCGCTGAGTCATGGTACTAGATCATTGCATGTATGGGCATGCATTTTTTATCTCCATTGTGATCTTGGTGGTTATGTAGGGTAAAATTTTAAATTATGCAATGTACACCTGTAGTGGTATCAAAGCTTGCTATGCGTTGATACAATATGATCTAGAGCACAATTTTGTGCGAGCATTGCATAGGCTTGTGCAAGTATACTATAAAGTTCTCTAATATCCAGTTTATCTTTGTTGCTTCCTAATAAGATGTGTTTGTTTTATTTCTGTCAGCTTGGTGTGGCATTCTACAAACTTCTGGCAATCCTACGACGTGTGAGTTGCCTGTTGCATATCCCGCTTGATCTCAGAAGTTCTTCAGTAGATTTGGGTTGCACCAGAGTTGGTCTTATATAATGTCATGGTGAAAGGGCATGTGGATTCTATCCACACCGGGGTCAAGATTATGAATAAGTTTAGATTTAGGCTGTAGACGTTTTTTTAATGTTCGTGTTTCAATCACCCTGCAATGTCAATCTAGCAATGAGAGTAGACATACCTAGATGTTCGTAGGTTATGACAATAACTAATCATAGAACCTACAACCACGCTAAAACTTGAAAACAAAGTGTTAGAGGCGTCTACCTTGGTTTTGCATGGTGTGCATGTGGTTTGGTATAGCTATCTTGTTACTGTGTTTTGACATGATGTCCAATGCTGAAGGATTGTCATTGTTCGACATCACAAATCAGGCATTCATCGTGGACCTCGGAGGAAGTACATGACAAGAGAAAGTGGTCTTATCTCTGTCATGGAAAGGATTGAATCAATTTTCACCGTGCCTGAATTTCCTCTGATTTTCTGTTATGATGAGAATACCGGAGATGGAGGATCCTTGTTGGAGATACGTCAAGAATTCCCGAAGAGCAAAGGTTATACCGAATCACACGAATTATGAATTGCATGTGATGTTTATCCATTATTGTTTGCATCTTGATTGCGCAGTAGTCGTTTATTAGGGTGATTATTCACATGAAAAATATCAAGGTAGATCGTGTTCTCCCAATTGTAGCACCGTCAAACCGGCAAGGGTACACGTTCTTCACTTGGATACAAAGGGTCAACGTGCCTGTTCTTGTCGGGAGGCGGGTTATATTTATTCACTTGCTTACAAGATTCAATCTATATGGTGGCTTCAGTTGGTTGTTTCGTTGTTCAGGCATGATTTTCATGAGCACAGAACACATACATCAAAAGATGAGCGAGAATCACATGCAGTGATTGGCATAGTGGCCTACCCTTTAGGTTATGATTGGTTGAGGTGGATACAGGTTGGGTCACATAGGAGAATTTAAATTTTTCATCCTACATAACACGGAGGATCTACTATGCAGGTAAAGGTGTGGATAGATTTGATTCTTTACCGACACGAAGCGGGGAAGGTGTGTTGATGATGATGTCAGTGATGTCTGAGGAAGAATCCCACGACTAAGCCTAGCGGTAGGACTGTTGCCAATTCCCTGTATCACACCTTCTGGATTGTAACATCCCAGGTTTTCAAAATTCAAATAACATCATGCATACATGAGTATCATGGAATAGTTACATGTTTTCCACCTTGCATCAATCCTCAAAACAAAAGATTAAACCAATCTTTACCACATAGGTATAAAAAGGGGTACTTTGAAACCCCTATACAATCCTATGGAAAAATATTCTATTTTTGAAAAGTAACAGAGCCAAGAGACTCCTAACATCAATAGCTTTTCAAAACTTATTTTTATTAATTTTTCTGGTAAAAATTGAGGGCTATATATATTGTAGTTATTGTGTTGTATATAAAAAAGCACAAAACAAAAAAAAGGAGAACCTAAACCTACCGCACTCCCTGGGCCCAACCCACCTCTCTGTCCCTCTCTCTCTCGCCCAGCGCGCATCACGCAGCGAAGCGTCAGCCCATTGGGCCAGCCCGAGGCGCGCAGCGAACGTCCGCGCGCTTTCCCTTCCTCTGTCCCGCGGGACCCACGAGTGACATGAGCATGGCATCACGCCATCTTCTCCCTCGCGAAGGAAACCCCATGGTGAGCTCCCGTGATCGCCGCGACGTTAATACAGCGACATCCCCGCGATTCTGCTCCCCGCCTCTGTCCTATTTATACCTCCGCCCCTCCTCTCTCCGCCGCACCAAAAACCCTAACCCTACCCCCACTGGGCTGGTCACGGTGAGACTCTAAATCTCCCCACGGCCGCCTCCTTCGTCACTCGATTCCGGTGAGCACAACGCCCCTCCGCCCCTCGTTTCACCTCCTCTCACTTCCCCACTTTAGTGCGCCCCTCCCTGACATGTTTCTGCGCCCCCATAACCCGCAGGTTGACGCCGCCATCCACATATGTCATCGCCGGCTGCTCTACACGACTCCGACGAGCCTTTTGGGAAGAACGAGGACGCGGGAAGGTCCACGGCTGCGCCAACACTATCTCCTCGACGTCCTGAACCTCTCGGTGAGCCCCGTTTCCCCTCTTCCCCTGTGTAGACACCGCGCCATGCTCACCGAGCCGCATGCTCTCGTTTCCGGCGAGTCTCCGGCGAATAGCGCCGCCCGCCCGACGCGTTTAGTCGCTGATCGTTGGATCTAATCCAACAGATCAGATTAGATCACTAATCGTACCGATTGGAGTAGATCTGGGACGTTCCCCATCACTTAGATCCAACGGCCCCCGCGCGCTATTCGTGCGAAGCGGTACAGACCAATCACATCGCTCCGTTTAGGTTGACACGGATCGGCTGTTTCTGTTTTTAGGCAGATTTAATTTAAAATTTGTAAATTCAATAACTTTTGTTCTGTAAACCCAAATGCAATAATTTTGTACTTTTTGAAATCAGCAGAACAAGTAGAACACAATGGATCCATAGATATCCACTTTTGACACGTGCACAAACATGTTATTCATAGATTCCTAAATTGCACTAATTGGTACATAACTTGAATTCTAAAATTGCTATTTGAGCAAATCCAAATGCTATGGTTTTGTTAAGGTGTAATATTTCCAGAAAGTAGAGAATAACAACTACTAGATAACTTTAACACCATAAGTTTTGAATCTTAGGTTTATTAGATTTATATAAGAGCACTAAAAATGTTATAATTATTTTAGTATCTATTTTATTTTCTCCAAACAAACTTAGGCATGTTAGAAATCCAGAGAACCACTTTTACTTCTTATTGCATAACAATTGTGATGTTAGTGAATTCTTCATCATTGCATAACATGCATACATGTTTTTGTAATGGTTTCCTTTATTGTTGTTTATGTGTTGTTATTCTGTTTGTATAGATTGTGAGGAGGAGCAATATTACAATTGTGGTTGATGTTCCTACTCATCCTGCTGCCAAGGCAAGCGACACCCCATAACACACCTATATTTTCAATAAGCATTAGTGGATTTTAGTAGTATGCATGATAGGATCTTTTATAAAGTATTATGCTATCTATTACCCTAGTAGTGTGTAGCCACCCCATTTTGAACCTTGCCATTTAGCAACCTAAAGTTTACTTATGCTTAAACATGCTAGTATACTGGTGTTTTACTATGTTGTGAATGAAAAACTTAATATAACCTCAATGAACCACCTGGGTGGATTGGTATTGCGGGGCTGTCGATAGTTGAGTGTCTCCCCGAGGGGAGTTCACTTGAAGGAATGCCACCCAGGAACAAAGTGTTTATGAAGTTCCCCAAGTTTTGATTGCTTATCGTGCAGCCTTTAGTCATATGGGCTCTGTCTTGATTGATTAAGTTGTGAGAGTTCAGCCCGGGCTTGACAAGCAGATGTAGCATAATTATAGGTGGAACGGGTCTTGCCATTGGGTTGGATTCTTACTCCCGAAAGATCTCGTCTCGATTCTTCTCCTTTCCTTGATGCACCCAGAGTGTATAGGATTTTTGGGTTGAGTTGAGTCTGAAGGTGAAAGTTCACAAGCTCTGCAGAGTCTACAAACTAAGATCTTCGCCGTGTCCCCGGTTATGGACAACACCGAGCAGCTGTACAAGGATGGACGGAAGAATCACATCACTATTTTCGAAGTAAAATTTTGACCAAGTGAATAGTATTTGTGGTGCTTGGATTTTAATCCAAAGTTGCCACCCCTTTGAAAATAAAAATTGTTTTACAAAAGAGATAGGACAAAACTGGCTTTATGCAAACTTAGCCTAAACTCCACTCAGCCAAAAAAAGTCATGTAGTTTTAGATTTGCCATTTTATATCCACCATAGGTGTCGTTTGAGAGTACATTAAATTGTACTGATCTCCTTCGGGGGCTGCATATTGCAACTTGCAGGATCTTCTGATGAGGAATGAGGATGTTTCTGGACTCGAGTCTACACTCAACATGTCAGCCTGTGGCGCATGCTTGAAGATGGAGGCTCATCGCTACTTTACTTCTGTTGCTTGAACTCTGAGTTTTAGCTAGCCTATAAGGCTTTGCACCTTGTAATAAGATATATTTGCCTACTCTGGATTCAGTTGTAATAATTTTAACTCTTATGCAATGATACCTTTAAGTTTTGTACTGTGGTGCTAGCATTGATCCAGGGACTAGCACATAACACATGTATTTCACTTTTGTTAAAAAGTGGGATGCTACAAAATGGTATCAGAGCAAAGTGTTGCCTATAGGTTCGAGCCCTTAGGTTTGGAAGCCATTTTTGATCTTGTTATTATCTCCTTAGAGTATTTTGGATCCTAGCGGCATAGTGAGATGAAGCGGCCCGGACAACTTTACGTGTCCCCGGACACGAGACCGTTCCCTGATTGGCTAGCGGGTGCCAATATCTCTCACTATAGTGAATATCCAATTTACAATAAGTGTTAATAACCCATTGATCACCCTAGAGAAAGTTTGTTATTTTTCTAAGTGTCTATGTTCCTCTAGTACTTCCTTATCTTGTGTACTAAAACTTGTGTTTCTTTCACTCTTATGACTAGAGATGGAGAGCTTCAACTTCACCACCGCCGAGGACATCACCAACACCCGCTTTGGAGGCTACGTTCTCGAGATAGTCACACTACTGGCGTTGCCCACACCCATCATCAGAGGGAAACATCTGAACAAGTTCAGCAAGGGAGGATGCTGGGGAGTCAGATTTCATCAACCAGGACGCCAAACCGATCCCTCAACCGAAGACATTACGATCAGGGTAATCAGCGACTCAATGGAGATAGGACTCAACCTCGTTATGCAGGAGCTGATAGGGTGTCTCTGTGGGAAACATTGCCGTGAGTTGAAGAGTCACTACTACTACAATCTGGGTAGACGTAATGAAGATGGGGATCCTTGGATCCTAGCCCCGGAGACCAAAGCTACTCCCTTACGCCAGTATCTTCAAAACAAAGAGATTCATCTTAAGGACCTCCAGGAAGACAAGTTTAACGAGCTGATGATAAATGACGAGCTACGCGCCCAACTCAAGGAGGAAGAAGATAAAGTGAAGAATCTGGAAGAGGTGGTCAACACTCAAGATGAGAAGCTCAAGACTGAAGACAAGAAGCTGCAGAGTCAAGAGAAGAGGATCAAGACGAAGAACCAAGAGATTAGAGACCTGAAGTCGAAGCTAGAAGACAATGACGTACACTTAGAGGCTGATTATGAGGTGATAGGAAAGTTACGAGGTGAGAAGAGAGTTTTACTTGAGAAGAATGATGCGCTACTGAAGGAAGTGGAGGAACTCAAGGCAATCCTCGCAGGGGAAGGTATCACAATTGAAGAAGTCGAAGAAGAAGAAGGCATCATGGTTGAAGATTAGATTAGCTTGTCCCCCATGTGGCTATTTCGATCTTAGTAAGTTTTGACCTATCAATTTGTGATAAGGCAAAACTAGTACGTTTTGAGTTGCAAACAAGTCTCTAAAATTGATTTCCAAGCTATCTCTCTTTTGCTATGCATTTGTGTTTGTGCATGGGTAGGAAAAAAAATTCTCCTTAGGTCTGTCTATCTTTTACTCACCTATGCTGAAAAACCACAGATGCCTCCTCGTCGTGACCCCGAGAACAACAACAACAATGATGCTATGCAACAAATGATGGCAGCCCAGACTCAGCTGATGCAAATGATGACCCAGATTTTGGCAGCCAACAACAACAACAACAACCATAACAATCCTCCACCCCCGCCCCAAGTGGATAGACTGGCCAGGTTCCTAAGGCTAAAACCTAACAAGTTTTCCTTTGCCTCAGAACCGATAGTGGCAGATGACTGGCTACGCTCAGTTAATAAAGACCTCGTGACTTGTGAATGCACTCATGCTGAAAAGGTGAGGTTCACTGCTCACCTGCTCGAAGGACCCGCTGCAATGTGGTGGGAGACCTATCAAGTGACTCATACTTTAGAGGGAATGACTTGGGATGCTTTCAAAGAAGGTTTTCGTAATGCTCATATTTCTTCAGGAATAATGAATCTGAAGAGGTATGAGTTCCGCAGTCTGAAACAGGGAGGTAGGACCTTGAAGGAATATATGGATGATTTCTACACCTTATCAAGGTATGCACCAGAGGATATTGATACTGATGCTAAGAGGAAGGATAAATTCCTTAATGGACTCAAGGGAGAATTGAAGATACCTCTGTCTGTAGCTTATGCTCCAAATTATCAAACTTTGCTAGACCAAGCCATCACTCTAGATAACAATATGAGGAAGGAAGAGAACAGAAAGAGAAAATTTGGAGTTAGTAAGACTCACTCTGAGTCATCACACAAGAAGCAACATTTCTCTGAAGGTAGTGGCCACAAATCCTGGATCCACCACAACAATGGCCATGGACACAAGCACCATGGACACAATCACAATGGTGGATACAAGGGTAACAATGGAGGTTTCAAGGGAAACAGTCATAATGGACATAATCATGGCAATGGACAGCATCGTCATAACTCTGAGGGGAAGAAGGATCTGTCCCAGGTGACATGCTTCAAGTGTAGGAAACAAGGACACTATGCAACTGAGTGCACAGAGAAGAAAGCTGATGACTCTACAAAGCCCAACCCCTTTCAGAAGGGACATGTGAGCCATGTCAATGTGGAAGAAGTGATGGATGAACCCGATGCCGTGATTGGTACGTTTCTACTCAACTCATTTACAACATTGGTTTTATTTGATACTGGAGCATCTCATTCATTCATATCAAAGGCATTTGTATATAAAAAAATGGGCTACCCACTGAAACCATAGTGAAAACCATTAGAGTAAGCTCCCCAGGTGGAGAAATGCTCGTCAACGCCGGATGCATGCAGCTTACCTTAGAAATTGGGAAATACAAATTTCCAACCCATCTCGTAATTCTAGAGTCTCAAGGACTAGATGTTATTCTCGGGGTGGATTGGATGACCACTTTTGGAGGAGTCATAGATTGTGCAAACAGAGCAATTACACTTACCACCCAGAAGGAAAGAGGATTAGATTCAAATCCAGCATGGAAATAAAAGGGGTTATGCTCAATTATCTTAAGGGAGTTAGCCTAGATCAAGTATCCATAGTGAGGGAGTACCCCGATGTTTTTCCCGAGGAATTACCAGGAATGCCACCTGATAGAGATGTGGAGTTTCTCATTGACCTATTGCCAGGCACTGGCCCCATAGCAAAAATACCTTACCCCATGTCCACTGATGAACTAAAGGAACTTAAGAAGAAATTACAGGAACAACTCGGGAAAGGTTTTATTCGTGAAAGCTCATCACCATGGGGAGCCCCAGTTCTGTTCGTGGAGAAGAAGGACATGAGTCAGCGTTTGGTTATGGACTACCATTCTCTAAATGAAGTAACTATCAAGAACAAGTATCCTTTGCCTAGGATCAATGACCTGTTTGATCAATTGGAAGGAGCATGTGTGTTTTCCAAGATCGATCTTCGATCTGGATATTTCCAATTGAAGATTAGAGAACATGATATACCTAGGACCGCCTTTGTCACTAGATATGGTTCGTATGAGTATACGGTGATGCCTTTTGGTCTAACCAATGCACCTTCATACTTCATGAACATGATGAACAAGGTGTTCATGGAATTTCTAGACAAGTTTGTCGTAGTCTTCATTGACGACATTTTGATCTATTCCAAGAGCACCAAGGAACATGAAACTCACCTCCGTTTGATTCTGGAGAAGCTTAGAGAACACAAATTTTATGCCAAGTTTAGTAAGTGTGAGTTCTGGCTAAGTGAAGTGGGTTTTCTTGGACACATAGTATCAAAAGAAGGAATTGCTGTTGATCCTTCCAAAGTAGCAGCAGTAATGGAATGGGAACCACCCAAAAATGTCGGAGAGATTCGTAGCTTCCTAGGGTTGGCAGGCTATTACCGGAGGTTCATTGAGAATTTCTCCAAAATTGCCAAGCCCATGACTGAACTTTTGAAGAATGAAAAGAAATTTGAGTGGACCGATGCTTGTGGAACCAGTTTTCAAGAGTTGAAGAAACGGTTAGTGACAGACCCAGTTCTATGCTTACCAGACCTAGCAAAAGAATTCCAAGTGTATTGCAACGCCTCGCGCCAGGGACTTGGGAGTGTCCTTATGCAAGGAGGAAAAGTGGCATCATATGCCTCTAGACAACTCAAGAAACATGAAGTCCACTATCCCACACATGATCTTGAGTTAGCCTCAGTGGTACATGCCTTGAAGACCTGGAGACATTACTTGATGGGGAAACGATGTGAGGTCTTCACAGACCACAAAAGTTTAAAATACATATTCACACAGAAGGATTTGAACATGAGATAAAGAATATGGTTAGAACTTATTAAGGATTATGACTTGAGTTTGCAATACCATCCCGGTAAGGCTAACGTAGTAGCTAATGCTCTAAGCCGCAAGGTTTACGTTAATGGCCTCACGGCGGGTGAACTACCTGAGGATTTGTTGTCGCACCCGGACTTCTAAGGGATACTCGCCGTTCCGTTGAACAGTAGTAGATTGGATTACGGGGCTTACCGGCACCCGCGTCCTCTTACGAGTAGGCCAACACACGTATGTGTGACAACCAACCCCTATCTGTTCAGCGTCGACGTAAACTATCCCATAGAAATCAGGACACTTCCATTGACGTACTTCAAACCATACACACATGGTACGCCAACGGCGTTGAACAACTGATATCACAACAAATCTCTACGACACAAAAGATTGAAATAAGTTGCAAATAGCTCTCATTAGAGCAGAGATAGCAAATACAATCATCCAGAGGACACATGTCCCAACATATCATCATTACATCATAGCGGAAGCATTCAACATGTACGAGTACAGACAAGAACCAAATAGGCCTAAGAGGCCGGAAACGAAAAGACGGAGCCCATCCACGAAGTCTCGGATCCTGCCCGGGTCCGCTATCTACTCGTCAGCAGTCTCGTCATATTCCACGTAGTAGCCACCATGTAGATCCTCGGAAACGTCGTCTGCGGAAACCACAGCCCCAAAGGGGTCAGTACATAAACGTACTGGCAAGCAAGACTCACAGTTCACCAAAGTGTAGCCCGTCAACACCAAGCACAGATGCCTTGGGTTCAACGGAAGAAAGGGGATATAAAAGATGCTGCAACTGGCTACTCTAAAGAACTACAGAGTTACTACCACTTCCGGCTATCAGAAAGGAGATAAGATCCTGTATCGTAACCAACTATCAACTAACCACCAAACAAACCCATCCTGGACCTCGCCCCTTATCCAAAGAAGCAATCCGAGGATAACTCACGCAGTTGAAATAATGATGGTTCAGATTATTGTGTCAATAAGCCTATTACTAGTCAAGTTGTTAATCATTGGGTGTAAGGTTGTTAATCATTAGGTTTAAGTTGTCCTGAGTACTTGTTAGCCAGTACTTTCACCAAGTAATCCAATACCGCGGAAAACACGGCTTCTCGAGAAGATTTATCCCTGCAGGGTTGCACCAATTTGGCCGTACACGCAAGAATAACCCGCCAGATGGAAAGGCCCTTCCACCAAGCGGGGCACTCTACACAACTCGACTCTTCTTCGCATCAAGCCCAAAGCACCTTGGGCGCACGGCTAATCGAGCCCAGAAGAAAATGGACCCTCATAGCACTCTAAGAACGTGTCCCCCTATATGCCGACTACGAAAGTTCCACCCTGGCCTGGGCTCGCAAAAACATGCATGCGGCAAATGGAAAACACGAACTAAATGAGGCGATTTGGACGAGATGCGAATCGAATCAAATTGAGGGGGGCGCCCATACTCGCTTCCCACATGCGGTTAGTGCGCTCATCATGGATCAGTAGACAAGACCCTTTTCCTATTAGGGTCGACACTAGCAGGCCTCAAAACCACACAGGGCCTCCTGCCGGTGCCTTATCATCAAATTATTATTTAACAATAATAGTAGCATGATTGATTGATTAAACATCGAGCCCCCAGAACATAATGGAATATAGTAACAGAAAGTAACGGGAACAGACTCGCGCAAAACAACCTAAGCATGCTAGTAAGACACGGGCTCAAACAAAAGGTTATAGGTATGGAGGTGAGGCAATATCAGGGTAAAGGATACATGTGATAGGTTCGTAACAGAAACAACTAATCATAGGGCTAGCAGAATAGACAACGGAAAGTATCGGTAACCAATGTTGAAAGGAACACAGTGGTTCATGTGAGTGATAACTTGCCTGCAAACCCAGTAGCCTGGCACTGAGCTAACTCCTTAGAAGGGATGTCGTAAGTATCGTCGGTCTCAACGTCGTCGTTTATCCGAGAAGAAGCAAACACACAATGCAGAAAAGGTAGACAATCAATATCATGGCATAGTGCACAATCATGGGATGATGCATGTCAAGTTAATGGTTGCATCAAAGTAAACTAATAGACATGAAAACAGAATTTAAATGGATCCATATGCAAGATGAATTGCATATGGATGCACTTGGTTAAGGTTGAAGCAATGAGCTACAATTAGTTAACATGTGTAAGTGGTTTATCATGATGCATGCATGATGAAAACAACAAAATAACAACAAAAGATGCAAGTGGACAAGGAATTTAACAAGGTTTGGAAATCATTTGTTAAGTTTGGAAAATTTGGTTACTTAAAGATGTCACACCAACAATTGTTGTTTTCATCAAGTTAAAGTGTTCAAAACAAACAACAAATTTTATATTTGAAAAGAACATCAAGTTTTAGTTGGATTACATGTTTCAAATATTGAAAATGGAATTAGGATAATTTAATTATGAATTAAACAATATTAAACAAGTTTTAAATGAATTTAAAACAAGTTTGAATTCAATTGAAGTTTTATTTGTTCAAAACATGAATTCAAACTCACTTTTGAAAAGTTCACCCTTTGAGGGTTTGAAAACATATTTTGCATGTTCAAAAATATTTTATTTTGAGCAAGTTATGATTTTATCAAATTTAAATGAATTAAACAAGGATTAAATTATTTAGGCAATTTAAATTATTCAAAACAGGAAACAAAATTTATATTTGAAAAGGTTATTTGAAATGGCATGGAAAACATATTTTATTTGCATTATTTGGATTAATAATGAATTAGTTATTGATTTTAGCAAATTGCAGTTGATTGGTTTGAATTCAAATTTAAATTGCATTTTGGAATTTCAAAACAGTAAAAAAATGGCACCATTAGATAGAGAATTTAATTTAGACCAGTGTGCATATTTTATTTATCTTAATTGGATTTGGCATTTGAAAGTTATTCACATTTCCATTTTAGGGGCCAAAAGTAAATGCAGGGACCTAAAAAGAAAGAAAACGGAATTGCAGAGGGGCCCCTGGGCGTTTTACACCCAGTGCACTCCAGGCCTGAGCCGCTGCCGTGCGGGCCCGTGCCCCTGTGGCGTGCCAACGAGGCGGGTGCGCTGTGAGGTGGCCGTAGGTGTCGATGACGGGTGGGACCATACCCCCTGCGCGTGGAAGAAAAATCGCAAAAGGGGTTTGCGCCCGCGGGGTCTCGAACCCGCGTGCTAGCTTGCGTGCGGAAGGCACTGAACCGATGCGGTGCTGCTGTTGTTTTGGTTCAGATACAGAAGGGTTTTCTTTTCAGACAAAAAGGCCAGGCATCTGCTTCTCTGACGAAACTGACGGAAGAACGATTGCAATCGACACAGCGGACAGCAATCGATCCCAGCGACCTCGACGGGCAACGATTTCGGCGAACATAGGGAAGTGGACACGCGCGGGACGTACGTACGATAGCAGTGAGCAGAGGGAGGGAGAGGGAAGGAGGAGCAGAGGCTCACATCGAGTGTCTCGTCGTAGACGTTCAGAAGACGAAGCAGAAAAACGGCGGAAGTTTCTGGCGACGGCGTGGGCTCCGCGGCTCCTCCCAGCAAACGGCGAAGAGCCAAGGTGGAAGCTGGGACGTCCAGGTTTCCATTCCCGCCCGCGGGTGGGGCTCCCGCTTCCTCGGCGACCGGCGGTGGCGACAGGTTCAGAGAGGGGGCGCGCGAGATACCGAGTGGCCGTGGCAGCGAGAGGGAAGAAGATCGGCGGCGGGCAAGGGGTAGCTAGGCTCTAGGGTTCGAGGGGAAACCCTAGGGGATCGAGGGAGCAGGTTTATAGACAGCAGGGCTCGCTCCCGGCCGTCCCGTCGATACGGTGGTCGACGTGGCGCCGGTGGATGCGCAGCCGTACTGATCGAGGAAGAAGAGGTGGGGTGAGCGAACCGGTACGGGCCAGTGGGCTGGCTGCGTGAGCGGTAAGGAAGAGAGAATGGGCTGGGCCGGGATCTAGGCTTATCTGCTGCGCGCTGCTTTTTATTATTTCTGTTTCATTTTTTTTTTGCTGCAACCAAAAATGGAAGAAAAAGAATGCTTTTAGGTTAATAGAATTTTTAGAAAAATTAGTGTTAGCTAGTTAGGTTAAAAGAAAACAAATGCCAAGTTTGGTTTTTCAAAAGATTAATTTTTAATTACTGTTTTGTAATTTAAGTCAATATTTGAAAGAAATGCTTCTTATTTGGTTTTTATTAAAAAAAATCAACATGTTTATTAGGGGAACCCCAATGATTAAAATAGAACAATTGGTTTGGTTATAATGCTGATTTTATAAATTGCATTTGGGTGCTGTTTGAAAACACTTGGTTTGAATTGGAATATTTGCAAATTAATTGGTTAATGATTGAAAACAACAAGTTTAATAGGGTGAGCCCTATTATTAAAGTGATTTAAATGATTAGAATAGTTTGTTAGCTTTCATGAGTTGGAATTGAGTGCTGTTTGAACTTGAGTTTTGAGTTTGAAAGCAAATTGGGAATTATTTAATTGAAATGAAAGCACCATTTTATTTGTTGATCAATGCGGAAAATATGACAACAAATGGTTGGTTTTATTTGAGATTTTTATTTCCAAAGTTGTAACAGAACAAGTATGAAAACAAAGCATTTGAAATTGTTTGAGTTGTACTGTGAAAACAAGGAATAACAGATGCAAAACAAAAGAAACAAATGCAACAATATGATGACATGATGCAATACTTTAATTAAACAGGAAATCAAACATTCTAAATGGTAGGTTTTCATACTTGGGATGTTACAAAACGCCCCCCCTTGAAGGAATCGCGCCCCGAGATTCCTACTGAGAAAAGAAAAGGTCCGGATACTTCTTGGGAAGATCCGCTTGAGCTGTGACACGTGAAACACATCGTGCACATTGGATAGTTTATCTGAAAGTTCAAAACAATAGGAATTCCTGGCAACTCTTCTGGAAAGATATCAGGGAATTTGGAAACCACCGGAACAATATTAGTAGAGGTATAGGTTTTGTATGGAGGGTGTATAGCTGAATGGAACTTGATTCATTTGGAGACTAGATTATCTGACTAGAATGGTGGAACAGAGTTATTGGCATCAATCCAATACTAAGGATGACATCAATGTCAAAAATTCCCATCAACATGAGAGAAACAAGGAATATGTGGCCTCCAATTAGAACTTGCTTGTCCTTACTTATCTTGGAAGTCAACATTTGAGATCCCGGGGAGTGAACAGAGATTTGATTGCTTAGTGGAACCAGAATTAGGTTGTATGTTGTGGAAAAGATTGTTGACACAAAGGAATGTGATGCTCCGGTATCAAACAACACTTTAGCTGGAATAGAGTTTAGCAGATGAACGGGGAAACGTTGATTAGACGCCGGTAGAAGAATTGAAGTGGAAACAACAACAAGATTTCAACGGACGAAATGGAAATGTTTAGGAGGACAGGATATTGAAGCAACATCGGGAAAACGAGACCAAAAACCTGAGGTACTACGGAGAACCCAAAATACGTGAAATCCTAACTTGAAAGTTTAGATGAGAAGGGAAAATCAACGTTGCACTTCCTTACCAGAAAAAGGGAGGGAGGGTGGGGAAAAGAAGAAAAAGAACAGAATTCCTACTCTCACGTTTCATTTTTCCTATATAGCTACAAAATAGTTTCTAGACTCAACTGCGACCAGTAAAAAGGGATCCTACAGGCAGACAGGCTCTGATACCATTTGTCGCACCCGGACTTCTAAGGGATACTCGCCGTTCCGTTGAACAGTAGTAGATTGGATTACGGGGCTTACCGGCACCCGCATCCTCTTACGAGTAGGCCAACACACGTATGTGTGACAACCAACCCCTATCTGTTCAGCGTCGACGTAACTATCCCATAGAAATCAGGACACTTCCATTGACGTACTTCAAACCATACACACATGGTACGTCAACGGCGTTGAACAACTGATATCACAACAAATCTCTACGACACAAAAGATTGAAATAAGTTGCAAATAGCTCTCATTAGAGCAGAGATAGCAAATACAATCATCCAGAGGACACATGTCCCAACATATCATCATTACATCACAGCGGAAGCATTCAACATGTCTGAGTACAGACAAGAACCAAATAGGCCTAAGAGGCCGGAAACGAAAAGACGGAGCCCATCCACGAAGTCTCGGATCCTGCCCGGGTCCGCTATCTACTCGTCAGCAGTCTCGTCATATTCCACGTAGTAGCCACCATGTAGATCCTCGGAAACGTCGTCTGCGGTTTCTTTCGATCTTTTTGGATTCGCTCTTGACATACCGCACTACACCTAGTCTCGTCCACTAGCCTCAATATGACCAAAAAAAGGTAACGTTGGGTAAGTGAGGCCTCCATTTCTTCAATATCACCCTTGTGTGTGTTTTTGAGATGGCTAGGGAAGGAGTATTCACAAGTCCGAGTTCGGAAGATGAAGGCAATCCATTCTACAACGACAATGCTTATGCCAACTTCGTCACCCACAATGACCACTTTCAACTCCGTGAACTCGTCAAGGACGGGTTGCAACGCTATGAGCGTCGACTCCAAGAGCAAGAGGCTCGATTGAATGATCAAATGACGCACATCAACATCAACTTGGCTAATCTTGCCAATCGCCGTGATTCATCATCGTCCTCAAGGTCTCATCGCTCAAGCCACCACAATCAAGATCTTCACCAACCTCGTCGCCATGACCGCCATGATCGCAACAACATGGAGGAGGGTGGACAACCTCAACAACCACAACCACCTCCTCCCCAACCTCAACAAGCTCCACGACGAAATTGGTATGAGGTTAGCTTGCCATAACCACCACCTCGACATCGCCAAGGCCGTGGTGACCCTCTTCAACAACCGCAACGCCCGGACCTTCGACAACACCATCATCCTCCACCTCCACAAGGCCACACTCAAGACTATGGCAACAATGATTTCGTGGAAGATGCTCGTCAACATCGAAGGCCACCAAGGCGCCATGCGCGTCCCAACAACAATGACCGCCAAGAACATGATCGTCCTCAACACCCTCGAGATGAACAAGTGATTCCGCAACACCCTCGCCAAGAACAAGAACATCCTCGACAAAAACACAATGACAATGATGATAGTGAACGCCGTGAAGCAAGACTCCGTCACCGCCAACAACCACCACCTAATGACCATCGGCCTCATCCTCCCCATCATGATCGCCACCGCCAAGACAATGAGGATGACCCTAATGATTCACCTCTAATTTATGATGAAGACCCCCATGAGCGCCCCCATCGTCAACAAGAAGACAACAACATGAGTGCTCTTCGTTTCAATGTTCCCAAGTTCAATGGTGAGAATGATCCCGAAGAATATCTTGCTTGGGCTCTCAGAGTAGACAAGATCTTCGGCATTCACAACTTCACCGACAAGAAGATGGTTGCTCTAGCATGTTTGGAATTCGAAGGCTATGCACTCTTATGGTGGGATCGTCTACAAGCCGAAAGAGTCCGCAACCGCATTGCTCCTATTGCCACTTGGAATGAGATGAAGCAATTCATGCATGCTCAATTCGTTCCTCCACACTACAAGCGTGACCTCTTCAAGAAGCTCCAAGAACTCCGTCAAGGTGTGAAGTCCGTTGATGAGTATTACAAGGAAATGGAGACATCTTTGATTCGAGCTCATGTGATGGAATATCAAGAGCAAACAATGGCCCGCTTCCTCAATGGCCTCAACTATCCTAAAGATCGTCGAGTATCAACCGTATGACAACATTGTGGCCCTTGTCCACCATGCTCTCAAGGCGGAACGCCAAATTGCGGAAGATCTCAAGTATAACAAGCAAAAGGCTTTCTTCAACTCAAGACCATCATCCTCGTCTCCAATGACACAAGTTCCTCCACCAACTACCAACAAGAGCAACACTCGAGCCTCTAGTGCTCCCAACAAGTCTTCCCAACCATTCAAGAAGCAAGTGCCTTCCACCCTCTTCAAATGCTCCTCAAGTCAAGTCAAGCACTATTACTTGCTTCAAGTGTGGTGGTAGTGGACACAAGTCCTTTGAGTGTTCCAACAAGATGATCATGATTGTCAACCAAGACGGTGAACGTGATTCCATGAGTGAAGGCGAATACTATGCCTTGCATCAAGTTGCTCTCAACTCTTTGGACGTGCCCAACAATGATGAAGAAAGTGTATATTGCGATGAGGACAAGAATCCATCGCTAGTGGTGACAAGAGTCCTTACTACTTCTCCTCAAGATGAGCATGATCAACGGTGCAATCTCTTTCAAACTAGAGCTGGTATTGATGGCAAGTCAATCAAGGTCATCATCGATGTTGGAAGTTGCCACAACTTAGCTAGCAAAGAGCTTTGCAACAAACTCCAATTGCCTTACAAGCAACATCCTCATCCATACCATGTCCAATGGCTTAGTGACTCCGGCACCTTCAAGATTCAACACATGGTCTCCGTGAATTTCAAGATTGGTCCCTATGAAGACACGGTGGATTGTGACGGTGTTCCTATGATCGTGTGTCATCTTCTTCTTGGTCGACCTTGTCAATACGACAAGAGTGCTATTCATGATGGGCGTACCAATAACTATAGCTTCAAGTGAAATAACAAGACTATTGTGCTTCGTCCCATGTCTCCTAGCCAAGTGATCGCCGACAACGCCAAGACTCTTGCACGTAAACAAGAAGAGCTCAAGTCTCGTGAGATGAGTGGGGAGAGAGTGATCCACCTAAAAGAGAGTGAGAGCCACAAGCCAAATATGAGTGGAAAAATTCCGAGTGATTCCAAAGGCTTTGCCTTACTTGCCACCAAAAGAGAGATGCGAGAGCTACGAGATGACCCAACCATACTACACTTTGTCCTATTGTGCAAAGGGGAAGCACTTGAAACTAACGACATGACAAATTTTCCTCCATCTTTGTTGCCTTTGTTGCAGGAATTTGAAGACGTCTTCCCCGATGAACTCCCTCCGGGCCTTCCTCCTCTACGAGGAATCGAGCACCGCATTGACCTCATTCCGGGCGCGCCCCTCCCAAACCGCGCTCCTTACCGCACCAACCCCAAGGAGACTAAGGAGATTGAGCGCCAAATCCAAGAACTACTTGACAAAGGTTTTATTTGCGAATCTCTTAGCCCTAGTGCCGTGCCAGTTATCCTTGTTCCAAAGCAAGATTATACTTCTCGCATGTGTATGGATTGTCGACCTATCAATGCTATCACCGTTAGATATAGACATCCTATTCCTAGGCTTGATGACATGCTTGATGAATTGAGTGGTGCTACTATCTTTTCCAAAATTGATCTTAAAAGTGGTTACCATCAAATTCGTATGAGTATAGGTGATCAATGGAAAACGGCTTTCAAAACAAAACTTGGTTTGTATGAATGGCTTGTTATGCCCTTTGCTCTTTCGAATGCCCCATCTACCTTCATGCGCCTCATGAATGAAGTTTTGCGTCCTTTCATTGGCAAATTTGTCGTGGTTTACTTCGACGACATTCTCATTTATAGCAAGTCTTTGGAAGATCATCTTGATCATGTTTCACAAGTATTGTTGGCTCTTCGCAAAGCAAAACTTTTCGCCAATCTTTCCAAATGCAATTTTTGCACCAACAAGCTTGTTTTCTTGGGTTTTGTGATCTCTTACAAAGGTATTGAAGTAGACAACAAGAAGATTGAGGCAATTAGGAATTGGCCCAACCCTACCTCCATGGGTGAGATAAGGCGCTTTCATGGCCTTGCCGGTTTCTATCGCCGCTTTGTCAAAGATTTTTCAACTATTGCTTGCCCTTTGAATGAGCTTACCAAAAAGAATGTACCTTTTGTTTGTGGCAACGCGCAACAAAAATCTTTCGACACACTTAAGAGATGTTTAACCGAAGCTCCTTTGCTTGTCTTACCGGATTTTGAGAAAACTTTTGAGATTGAATGTGATGCTAGTGGTATAGGAATTGGTGGCGTTCTCATGCAAAACGGACGCCCCGTAGCATACCATAGTGAAAAACTAGATGGAGCTAAACTCAATTACCCAATCTATGATAATGAACTTTTTGCTTTGGTTAGAGTCCTAGAAGTTTGGCAACACTACCTTTGGCCGAAAGAATTTGTCATTCATTCCGATCACGGATCATTGAAATACTTGAAAAGCCAAACCAATTTGAACAAGAGGCATGCTAAGTGGGTAGAATTTATTGAATCTTTTCCTTATGTCATTAAGTACAAGAAAGGTAAAGAGAATGTGGTAGCCGATGCCTTGTCTAGAAAAGAGTGTCTTCTTACTCGTCTTGACATCAATGTGATTGGTTTGGATGAGATCAAAGACTTATATGCTTCCGATACTTTCTTTGGTCCTATCTTTGAGAAATGCTTGCCTAACCGAAGATTTGATGACAAGTATCTTCACAAAGGTTTCTTGTTTAAGGCTAACAAATTGTGTATTCCCGAGTCCTCTCTTCGTTTGTTGTTATTGAAGGAATCACATGAAGGAGGTCTCATGGGACACTTTGGACGCGACAAGACCTATTCCATGCTCTCCAACCACTACTATTGGCCCAAGATGAAGCATCAAGTTGAGAGGCACGTCAAGAGATGTTCTACATGCCTCCGAGCTAAGTCTACTTCCAACCCCCATGGTCTTTACATGCCATTGCCTATCCCACATGCACCTTGGAGTGATATTAGCATGGATTTTGTGTTAGGCCTCCCACGAACTAAAACCAACATGGATTCAATCTTTGTAGTTGTGGATCGTTTCTCTAAGATGGCACATGTCATTCCTTGCAACCGAACCGACGATGCTTCACATGTTGCCACTTTGTTTTTCAGGGAAATTGCGCGTCTACATGGTGTACCTACTTCCATTGTCTCGGACCGCGACGTCAAGTTCACCTCATACTTTTGGAAGACGTTGATGGCCAAGCTCGGCGTCAAGCTACTCTTCTCCACCGCCTATCACCCACAAACGGATGGACAAACCGAGGTCGTCAACCGCACACTCTCTTCACTACTTCGAGCATTGATCAAGCCCAACTTGAAGAATTGGGATGAATGCATCCCACACGCCGAGTTCTCCTACAACCGTGCTCTACATCAAGCTACCAAGAAGAGTCCCTTCGAGATCGTCTACGGCTTCAACCCCAACACCGCCCTCGGCATACTTCCTTGGCCTCTACGCGAGCGAGCAAACATGGACATTGACAAGCGCACCGACCACATCAAGAAGCTACATGACTCCACAACAGCTACGCTTGATAAGCATTCCGAGCACCGAGCCTCTCTCATGAACAAGAATAAGAAACCAATGGTGTTCCAAGAAGGTGACCTCGTGTGGCTACACTTGCGCAAGGACCGGTTCCCCGAAGAGCGCAACTCCAAGCTCAAGCCAAGAGGCGACGACCCCTTCAAGGTCATCAAACGCATCAACAACAACGCCTACAAGCTCGACTTACCGCAATCCAAGTACCTCGTCCACAACTCCTTCAATGTCAAGGACCTCTCTCCCTTCCATGGATACCCAAGTGATGAAGACGACGCCGAGTCGAGGTCGACTCTTTCTCAAGGGGGGAGATGATGTAGCCCACCCAACTCCACCAAGTGCACCGATTACAAGATCACGCGCAAAGGCCATCCAGGATAAGGTGAACTCGCTCCTCTCGCTCCATACTTCCGGTGACTTGGCGGATGGTGCGCTACCTCATGGTTCAACACTTTGCGTGCTCAGGTTCATACCCACCAAGGAGGCCCCGTAAAGCACCCAAGACAATGCGCGAGAAGGTATCGAGAAGAGCGGAGAAGACGGCATCGAGTTCGGAGCACCGACGGAGAAGATAGGGGAAAAAACCCCCCTCTCGGCATCAGGGCCCGGCCAGGTCGGCCTCCCTCCTCCTCAGGCCGGCCCCCCTCCCGAGCGACCCGGCCTCCACCCCGTCCTCGGGCCGGCCTCCTCCTCCTCCAGGCCGGGCACCCACCCGAGAGGGCCGGCCTCCACCCCGGCCTCGGGCCGGCCCCTCCAGGCCGGCTGCCCCCTCTCCCACCTCGGCCTCGGGCCGGCCGCCCCGCCAACCCTAGGCCGGCCCCTCCCAGGACGGCGCGCCTCGCCCACCACGGCTTCAGGCTGGCCCTAGGCCGGCGCGCCCTGGGGGCGCCCCTCTGCCTCCACCCCGGCCACTAGGTCGGCCAGGCCGGGCTCCCAGGCCGGCGTGGCCCCAAATGCACGGATTTGACCCGTTTTCGACCCCATTTGCACCTACTTCGACCCCCGGCTATATAAGGATGCCCCCGAACTAGATCTAGGGTTTTAGAGTTGAATTTAGAACATTTGGAGCTCAGCTCTCTTGTATTCCTCTTTGAGGAACTACTCCTACGGTGTGTACCTAGGAATGTGTCAAGGATACTCCTCCGACTTCGTCGAGGATCGTATCAAGGCACATCCCAACTACTTGTCCTCTCCCTTTAGGGTTTCAGTCAAGAGTTGTCCAATCTTCCTCTCGCTAATCCTTGAGGTTCTATTGGCGTAGTGGTACCGGCTACGGGTGTGAGACGGTTTGTATCAAGGTGAGTTCAGTTGGATCGATTGTTCCGTAGGTGGCCCTCGGGGTTTAGTTGATGGGAGGTTGGATCTTTCGGTTCTTGCGATTTATCCCTCTTTGTGTGTTTCCCCGCGATTACCCACGTTTCCCCCTCGATTCCCCATCTAGTGTTCTTCGTTCGTTCTTGTCGATTCGTGAAGATCGGGCCAATCTAGGAGTCCAACTCCATATCATGTGTCATCACCCGGGGATGGACCAAAAACTCGAAATGGTTGAGTGGCAAATCAGAGTGATTGTCAAATTCAAACGAGTAGAGGGAAACATACCCTGGAACCAAATTTCCCCGCCAAACCAAAAATGTTGGGTCGTCCAGGCATTTTTATGGACCTCCCAAGCATGTGTGCACGAACTAGTCACGGGTATCTAGTTTCAATCAAATAATCAAATTGCAAATGTGCAAAAGGGAAGTACGAAGAGACCAAAGGAAATTGGAAAAAATCAAATGGAAATTAAACTTGATTACGAGTAGGCATTACACCAACTTGCCAGCACAAACATGACTACTACAATTAAACAGAGAGCAAAGTTTAATAGTCCACAAGTTTTACATTCGAGCAGGATTAATCGAGGACAGTGACGTCTTCCTCGATGGACTTTGCCGCTTCAAGAGCCGACTAGTAGACTGAGTTGGATGTGTTGGAGCCCTCAGGCTCGGGCTCCAGACCTTCTTGACACGAGGGTTCCGCTACGTTCACCATGTCTCCGGTGGCTTCGGCCCAACGGCGGTGTCGCACCAACGTGTTCGACCGTCCCGACACTCTGCCACTGCGGGAAGAGAGGCGTTTGGATTCATGTTCACACTCGAACAGCCGGTCCCAGTACAACACATATGTGCCGTACTTGGGGAACGCCTATACTACGGACGACAATCTTGCTCTGTTTTTGGCAACTGCATTTGCGCGAGCGTTGCCAGCGGGCAGCGGCGGCACGGGGACACCGTCCGGGCCGAGGTGTCACCCTGCTGGCAGGTGGTAGTCTGGTGGCGCGGGGAGACCAGAAACAGCCAACTCGAACGCCCTCGCCGTCTTCACGCGCGTCCGGACAGATGCGCAATGGCTCGACGACCCCACATTCTGCCTCCGTCTCCGCATCTTTGCAGCGGTGCTGACGTCTGCTAGGTAAGGCGAGGGGAGGTGTGTACGGGGGCGATGGGTCTTGCGAGTCCGTAGAGTGGTATGATGCGGTGGTGCGGCAGTTCGGTCCGGGATGGGGATAAATAGGTAGTGTGACAGGGCCAGTTTCGGTGGGGGTGAAATTATGGATTGCTCCATCTAAATGTGAAGCATGCAAATTTGTTTGGAGCATTGTGTCAACACATGCCCGATGACATGTGGGGGTAGGGAGTGCACTTGCCCCATCGGTCATATATGCGGTTGGCCTCAGAAAATTCTAGGATTGTTTCGGTCGGGCATCATGAAATGTTCGAAAATAGTTGGGAATGTCTGAACTGTATGTAAGTATTAATGATAAATAAAGAAAATGTAAAAAACTAGTCGAAAACTCAATTTTCATTGGCATGGGATCCTAATTTGTGTGTATAAACTTAAGATAAATTGTACAAGATAATTAAAGTTCAAAATGGTAGGTCATTCAATAATAGGACTTATCTATAAATTAAGTCTCTGGACTTAGAGTGGAAACCTCACTCCGAGGTAATGATGAAAACGAATTTTTGTGACAAATGTTCGTATTTTAATTCATCTTGTTCAGGTGCGTTGGATTATCATTAAGACTAACAGTGTGCTTTAAAATCCTTTTCTCTTCATTACAAATAAGATTAATGAAACATATCATTCTACAACCGGGTGTAGAATAGTGCCCTGCAACCAGTTCTGAACTTCTCTATACCAAAGTTTGAACTACTTCCGCTTAACGGAAGTTTGGAACTGTTTTCTTCCGTATTTTGGCACATATGTTGCATTTGATCAGTATTTAGCGTAATATGACCATTCCAAAAACCTTATACGATCGGGTTTTGCATGAATTACTGCGTAATTCTGTCCGCTTCGAAGATCGAGTATTCCGTCGTGCTGTTTTGGTTGTTCGATCCTACTGTAATGTCCACGCGGGTCCTAAGAGCTATATTGCTTAGAATTTTGTGGTCATGGTGTTGTTATGATTAATTATGAACCATATTCGATAGATTTTTTCCGTTAATTTGTAATTTTTGGAATCATTCACATCGGCGATCGGGTTCATGGAAGTTCTTTTTTTTCGCCTGTAGTCGTTCTTGCCGATCATTGCGTGTTCCTGTTTTTGATTGTTGAATTTGTACTCCTGGTGTTTTTAATTAATCACTATAACATGAAGATATATTATTTTTCCTCCATTATAACGCATATCGTTCGAATTGAGTCGCCGTTTTTCGTGGAGATAACTGTTCATCGTGGGGCTCGCTAGTGCGGTTGTGTTGATCTCGTTCGTGTGCATATTTTCTCGTTTTATTGTTTCTCTGTTTTTTCTGTGTGTGTAAAGTTTGTTTTAGTACTTATCTACTATTAATTTACTCTAATTTTGGATTTATCAATCGACCCCGTTCCGTTGTTCATGTTCTAGAGACAGAGTACTTGTACTTCTTGCTATCTCACTCATGTACTGAGTTCGTATTAACGGTGAACTTTTTTATTTTGTACATCCGTACTGCCTTTTTCAATTATTATTTTATAGATGACTAGAAATAGTTGTGTGTTAATATTTTGCTTTATTGTTCAAACTATTCCGCATTTCCAAGCGAAGAGGGCTGGGGGATTATCGTTGTTATATTCGTTCGATGAGGCCTTATCTTCTCTTTATTATCCTATTTTTTTGTTACATGTCGTAACAGTATGTAACTTTGTCTCGTGTTCTCTTCCGTTGCCTTCTCTCCCATTGCCTCCTCCCTGTTTCGTACTTCCAATGGCAACGACACCCGCTCCTTTCACAATCGAGTTCGATACCCCTGTCCATGGCGACATCATCCTCAACTGCGTCTGCACCAACTCAGCTGCATCCGTTCATGAGTGGATCGACAAGGTAGAAACCTTGTTGGCTGAAGTAAAATCGAAGATTATTGGTACAGATGTTGAGTTCACTCCAGAAAGTCGGCGTAGTCAGAAGGCAGCGGTGCTTCAGTTATGTGTTGGGATAGACTGTTTGGTCTATCACATTAGCTGTAAGTCTGAGCAGTCTTACACAAATAAATTTGTCAAATTTCTTGAGAACGGGAAGTATAAGTTTGCTGGTTTTGATCTTAGCAATGATGCGGTTATGCTAGAGAGATCTCACTTGCATATAGAGAGATATAAAGATATCCAGGATGTTCGAAAAGATCCAGATATGAAACCCAAAATGTACAGAGGCGGGGTAGGGAAACAAAGATTGAAAGATGTTGCTGGGGCCCTGATTGACTCCTCTTACAAGGAGATGGAGAGTAATATGACAAGTGATGAGCATCAGTTATGGGGTGTTGCTCCTCTTTCTGAGAATAATATGCAATACGCTGCGAAGGATGCATATGTTGCCTACGAGCTTTACAAGCGGTTGGACTTTTATGAGAGGGGTCGTTTCCGCTCTATGAAGAACACCAACTATAAGCGTTACAGGGAATGGTGGTCTATATGTTTTTATTTTTATATCTATGTTTAGGTTTATGATTCTCTGAATCATATTAATAAAATGTAATTTTCAATTTATCTACTTTCCTTTCTTGAACCGCTCTCAGATCGAGCCTATACTGCTTTCCAGCATTGAATAAACTTCTATTTTTTCAGAATGTCCTATAGTCTTTTGCTGAACTTCTCTTTGTCTGATTATGTACTTCTCCGGGTGTGCATGTGTTCTTTTAAGTTCTCTATTTTATGTGCATGGATAGCTGTCCGTTTACAAACTATCTACTCAAAACGCCTTGGTGAGACCGTTTCCCACTTGCATGCAGACTCGGAAGGTAAAGGAAAGAGAGATAATCATCGTTCCTAATTGCTGTCAAAACGCCTAATTAATTGCGTAATCAAAATGCGCATGCGCCTTGAACCACTCCTATTATGATAATTCGTGGATTTGGAGATGCGCCATGTATACTGTGATGGAGGGAGTATATTTTTTTTGTGCACTGAGATAGTATCCACGTTCATTAGTCTTATTCTATTTTTTGGAGAAAATTCTCCTTCGTTTTATAGTGCAAACTTCTTCGTGTACTATGCCCGAGCTTCTTGCCTTTACTACTTGAACTTCTCTGGTTAAATCTACTTTTTGTAATACGCTATATCTAGTAATTTAGATTCTAGTTATTGGAGCATTGTTTCTTAACTTTTTTCAGAATTTCATATTGGTAGGTAACTGTTTCTAAATTAATCTTACGTATGTACTTCCTTGATTTCTAGTTTGTACTTTTACTAATACGTTGTTGAACTTCTCTGTGTTTGTATGCATGGATAATGCTTATCCGTTTCTGTTTACAACCGGATATCAGACGAATTTGTTAGCAACCAAATTTTTGTTTACACGTGGATAATGCTTATCCGTTTCTGTTTTCCCTCTTGTTCTGTTTGATATTTTCCGAGTCTATTTAAACTGTCTCTCTTCTGCACTTTTGTAGATCCAATTCACGTCTGTTCCTTCCTCTCTCTCTCTGCTACACTTTTGTAGATCCGATTCACGTATGTTCCTCCCTCTGTCTGTGCTGCACTTTTGTAGATCCAATTCAAACCTGTTCCTCCCTCTTCTCTCCATACGCCATGCCTCTCAAAAATAAACTCGCCATTGATCCTTTTACTGATGTGTTTGTTGTCCCTGCGCATGGTTCCATCATCATCAATGGTGTCTACACCAATGTTGCAGCTTCTGTAGTTTTTTTGGATTGAGAAGGTGGAGGAATCTCTTGCTGATATGAGGGAAAATGATAAGGTTGTTGGCGTAGATCTTCATATCACTCCAAGAATTTATAACCGCGATGGCTATAAGGAGAAGGCAGCTATTATCCAACTGTGTGTTGGTGAGGAGTGCTTGTTGTATCACATCTATTGTGCCGCTGATGGTATCCCTTCTGAACTTGATGTTTTCTTTCACAAGTGGGCGTACAATTTTTTTGGTTTTGATATTCCTAAGGATAAGAAGATGATGTACTATTGCGAGCAACCTTTGTTTATCATTAACCACATAGATATGCATGCATGTTGGAGAAATTCTGATATTGTAGCGTTCCCACATTTAAATAATGTAAGGACACCTGTGTTATTGTGCTAGTCCCTGGATCAATTGCTAGCACCACAGTACAAAATCAAATATCATGCAAATGCATCAAATTCTATTACATCGCATGATCCAGTCTTTACAAAATAGGATTACAACTTGCATACTCTTAGAAGACTAGCAGAAAAGAAAGAAATACAGCAGAAAACATAGTACAACATTGAGCCCATCTTCTTCATGTGCCACAAGCAAAACATGTTGGCGATAGTCTCGAGATCCTAAACGAAATCCTCACTCGTCTTCAGAAACATCTGCAATATGGAATATGCAGCCACAAGGGAGTCAATACAATTTAATGTATTGGCAAGTAACACTATGGTGGATATAAATGGCAAGACTAATACTACATGCTCATTTGGCTGAGTGGAGTTTTTGCTAAGTTTGCATAAAGCCAGTTTTCTCCTATCACTTTTGTAAAACAAACTTTTCTTTTCAAAGGGTGGCAACATTGGATTAAGATCCAAGCACCACAACTACTGTTCACTTGGTCAAAATTTTACTTATTGAAAATGGTGATGTGATTCTTCCGTCCATCCTTGTCCAGCTGCTCATAGTTGTCCATAACCGGGGACACGGCTAAGATCTTAGTTTGTTGACTCTGCAGAGATTGTGCACTTTCACCTTCAGACTCAACTCAACCCAAACATCCTATACACTCTGAGTGCATTAAGGAAAGGAGAAGAATCGAGACGAGATCTTTCAGAAGCAAGAATCCAACCCAATGGCAAGACCCGTTCCACCTATAATTATGCTACATCTGCTTGTCAAGCCCGGGCTGAACCCTCACAACTTAATTGATCAAGACAGAGCCCATATGACTAAAGGCTGCACTGGAAGCAATCTAAACTTGGGGAACATCATAATCACTTTGTTCCTGGGTGGCATTCCTCAAGTGAACAACCCCTCGGGGAGACACTCAACTATCAACAGCCAAACAACCAAATCCACCCAGGTGGTTCATTGAAGTTGTTACTTAGAATTTTTCCACAACATCAAGTAAAAATCATTTGTCACATTCCATAGAATCTATCAAGTTCTAAGGCTATAAATAACAAGGATAAAAGAGATGGCTACACACTACTAGGATAATAGCATAGCATAATATAACTTAGTAAAAATTTCCTATCAATGCATACTACTCAAAATCAACTAATGCATATAGAAAATAATGGGTAGTTGATGATGTGTTACTTGCCTTGTTGAAGTTGGTGAAGGTATCACACTCTCTTCACAAAAGATCGTTGCTCTCCGTACAATCTATTCATTGACAACACAAAACCAAATAAACAAGCATCCTAACAAACAAACATACAAGTGTAGAGATCATATAAAGCAATAGCATATCCAAATGGGTTTAATCTAGTTGGTTAGGACAAGGTCTAGGTTTGAGTTTTGAAAGATTCATTTCATAATGGTTCAATACATTGTTAAGGAGTTTCCAAGGGTTTACTTGGAAAGGACTAGGTTGAGTTTGATGTGATCTAACTTTATTATAACCATACTTGTCGAGGAAGTTCCAAGAGTTCACTAAGAATAAACATATTACTTCTTCATCTAAAGTAATACATGCAAACACTTGGTCATATTCACCTTCAAAAATATTTAAGTGATTATGTTAGTATTTTCCATTGTGGTTAGGGTAGGTCTACTAACTTCATCATCAAAGGGAAAATATTACTAAGTCTTTGGTTTTCCATTTGGGTCAATGGTTGGACAAAAACAACTTGTTATTCTTCAACTTGTATGAATTGCTTCTAGTCTTCACATGCTTGTCTTCTTGAAGTTCATCTTCATGCTTCTATTGTAGTTTCCTCCTTTTTGTGAAGCTTCTCTTGTACTTGATAAATCTTCATGATCTTCACTACATGGTTTAGGTATGGGATGGGCACAAATACCACTAAGTTAATTTGAAAGAAAATTTCAGAAGAAGGATAGAAAGAGAGAGGGAGATGTTTTCTTCTGAATTTCTTCACACTTGTACTTCTTGAGTTGCCTCTAGTTGCTGTGGAGTCTAAGTCTTCTCTTCAAAACTTCTTCATTGATATTCCTTGTAGCTCTTCATGTTGCCACCAGGTTGAAAGTGAAGAACCTTCTATTTCTTGAGTCTTGTTTTCCATTTGCTAACTTGATGGATTCTTGAAGCAAGAATACGGGGATGGAGAAGATAGAAAACTAAAGTTCACTACTTGGTACTATATGTGATTGGAACATTCTAAGGACTTGGCTTGTCTCCAAATAGACATAACATCAATGAATAACAGTTGAAAACAATTCCTAAGACATGGTAAAGATGGATGAATCACTAGGTTGGGTTTTTGGTCAAAAACACATGGCCATGTTCCAAGGATGTCCAAAATGGTTGGGCAAGGTTGTTTCTGGTTCAAGGTTATCAAATGGAGCAATTTTACAAAAGGAACTATATTGAAAATATTTATAGAAATTAATCTATGTCAAAAATACTCAAATAGACAACTTAATTCTAAATTCAATTTTAATTTGTTCAAATGTTATTTTGGGACAGAGGATATGAAAGTACACATCCTAAGGTTTCCAAATATATTTTATTTACAATTTTTGGATTTGTAGAATTTGAATTATGCCAACTTTCATCAAACAAGCATATTTGAATTTGAACAAATTTAAGTTTTCCAAATTCGAATTTGGCCAGTTCCAAAAGATTCTACATGTTGTTCTGATCTCAAAAAGTCCAAGTTTGCTAAATTTGGGCTTATGGTTGAAAAGTTATGATGAATCTAAGATGTAGGGGCTTTTCTGCAAAATAGCCATTTTATTTTTATTCGGGAATTTATTCCAGAGACGTGCTGGGCTCAGATCTGCTATTTTCTACGCAGGGCGATGGATATGGACTGGGCCAAGGCCGGCTAAGCGTTGCTCTGGGCGGCAGATAACAAAATGGGGGCTGGTGACTGGCTCATACGTGGCAGCTCCCTATTGGCTGATACCTGTTCGGTTAAGTGATTTAACCTGGGACCTTGGATCTAGATCTAGCGGTGCCGATTTGATCTGAGGGGAGCATTAGGGTTTACCTCACCGGAATATCGTCGGCGATGGCGCTACGGTGGTCGGAGCGACAACAGCTTCAGGGAGACGTCGCTACGGACGGTTTCGGGGCACGAGGAAGACACCACGTCGCTCTACGCGGAATGACGGAGTCGATGGAGGATGTGGCGCGGGCTCTCGCTTCCTGGGACGACGAGGTGGAGCGGACGGAGACGGCGCAGCTCCGGCGGCCACGAAAACGCACGGCGCGCGGATCCTGTTGCACAGAAACAGAGCCATAGGGCTTAGATACGGGCGCGCATCCACGGAGAGTTGAAAGGATGAAGTCACGGTCTCGAGGATAAGCTCACCTTGCCGGAATCGATCTTGAATGGTGGCGGCGGAAGAGAACTCCGGCGAGGAAATTCTCCTGCCTCGAGGTACGATTGGATAGAGGAGGAGGGGGAAAATGGAGAGCAGTGGAGGGGTTTTATAGGGAAGGGATCGCGACATTGATTCGTGCATTCACTCGCGAGGAATCAACGGATTGAAAAATCTCTGTTTCGGGCGTAATTCCAGGCGAGAGGAGGGAGACGATGGTGACGTCAGCCATGACGTCATCAGGAATTTTTCTTTTTCCTGTTTAAACAAATCTTTAATAACTTCTGTTTTAATTATCCAATTAACATGAAACAAAATTCTAAATTCTTAAAATTTCAAATACTTTCCAACAATACCATTTTTGAAAAGAATTCAACATATTTTATTTTTGAAATTTGAATGATTCTTTAATAGTCACTTAATGTGATTTTTAATTCAAAAATTTATAAAACATGGTTATGGATCAACCAAAATTTTAATGACATTCTAATGTTGAAAACAAAATTTTGAAAGTCATTTCATCATGTTTTCACAAATTTATATTTTGAAAAATAATAACACACTAATAATACTTTAAGGCTATTTTAAAATTTAGAAAATAATAAATTTATGTTATTGTCTAAATAAAATTTCAAAGGCATTTTACCTTTCATATATTATTTTTGGAAAGCCATTTTAAAACTATTTTCACATTTTATAATTTTTGGATATGAAGGATTTACTAATAGTAACTTAATGTTATTTAATTAGTTCATATCAAATAATTAATATTGTTGATCAATAAAATTTAGAATAAAACCACAAGTCAAAATATTGTTTTCAAAACCCTCTTTTATGTTATTATCATGGAAAAAAATAGCACGCTATTTCGGCGCTAATAGCACGATATAGCATATTTGGAGGGTCCATGCTAAATTTTAACACTTTTGCTCGCTAATGCGCTATTCACGAAATTGCATGCTATATCATGCTAAAATGGCGTAACGTTATAGTGCGCTATTATTATTTTCACGCTATTAGGCCGAATGCCCAAGTTTTCCACATTAGGAAAAACAAAAAATTGCTTCATGTTTTTCGTGTTGATAAAATATAATCGTCAAGATGAAATCGCTAGGTTTATAATGCTGAAAAGGTAATTTATATTGTGTTATTTCCTCTGTGATGTTGATGTTAGGATCTAACAACCTAGAGAACAATTTATTTTGTGATTATACATATATTGTTATGACATTTTTATACTACATCATTTATTCTTGTTGAAATCCTTCAAATTTTGAGATATATTTGAAAATTATTTCAAAACGCTATTTTGATATAGCACGCTATTATCACGATATATCTTGCATAGCATCTGGAGGAGGCTGCCGCTATTTCTCATAGCACGCTATTTTTTTCCTTGGTTATTATCAAGCAATGCATTTTATTTTCACACCTTTATGTTTAAATCTTGGAATAACAACTAAAAGTTATTATTAATAATTTTATTCTCCTCAAATACTTTTAAGGCCTAGAACTTTATTAAGGGTTACAAAACTTTGATTTTTGATGCCATAAAATATCTGCAGATTAATATTGGAGTTGAGTTTAGGTAAAGGTTTGTTAATAAAAGATATTCCCTTTATATAAAGAAACTTATTTTTTTTGAATAAGGTTTTAGGGTTTAAGGATCAAGGCATAATTGGATTGGTAAACTCAATTTCATTGAAATATGTATTGTTTTCTTTTGTTTCTTGCTTCTCATTTGGTTCTTGGTGACTTGCATAACATGAAAACAAAAAGTTTCAAATTTTTGTGATTTTTGAGTTTTCCAAAAATCAGGGATGTTACAGACTACCACCCTTAAAAGAAATCTCGTCCCGAGATTTGGGGAGGCTAGAAAGAAAGATTTGGGTAATTGGATTCCAAAACAACTGGGTGGGCTACCACCCTTAAAAGAAGCTTTGGTGGGTAGTCTATTTTCATTAGATTGGAGTGTAGATTGATTTGAGATTGGCTTGAGTAGAACTTTCCTTCGTGGTAGAGCTGTAGACCAACATAGGTATGTTGGACTACCTTTGACACTGAGGGGTCACTCTTTGGGTCAATCAAAAGTCTTTGGGTTCCTCTCAACTTGGTCTTTTGATGTCCTTGGAAATCTTTCATCCTGTTGTTGTCATCCTTGAAGGCAAACACCATGCTATTTCTAAGGAAGCTCTTATGGTAGGAAAAACTTCCATTGCTTGATAGCTCCAAGGTTAGTTTGATCCTTATTAGGCAGTTGGCATTGATCATGGATGTGATTGTTCCTTCACACAGAAGAGAGAAATTTGATACTAGCATTCCTCAAAATGGGATAGCTTGTATATCAATAGGGTAAAGGTTGTATGATTCCAAATGGTTCTTACTATGGTTGGTGAATGCGTATGGTGTTGGGTTTGGTCTAGTAGGGATGAGTAGAGATTTAGAAAGATGGCTAAGGAAGGTTCTTATCCAAATTAGCAGATCAAGGAAACTCATCTTACAAACAACACATAACAAACATATAGCAACACATTCATCACACCAAACAACATAGTTTTAGGAAAACATCTAGTATTGTCATACCACACTCATTGGTATGAGCAATACACTAACTCGTTAACGTTGTTCAAACAAAGGAACTAGATTGGTGGTCTCATCTAGTTTTCTTCAAATTCTTCTCTCCATGTCTTGAGGTGTTCTTGATTGTTGTGAAGTCTATGATTTTCTTCAAGTTCTTCAATAATCTTGAGTGTAGGTCTTCATGTGGTGAAAATACTTCTTGTACTTCTTGGTATGATCATCAACATTCCTGTCTTGATGGTATTGAGGAGGAGGTCATCTAGGGAAATTTTTAAGTTGAATAATAGATGAGAGGATATGAGAAAGATTAAGAGGATTGTTTTGTTTCTAGAAAGTTTGAACATAGAAAATTTTCAATCCTAGGGTGATCAAGGGGTTTTTAACAACTTGTTGCAAATTGGATATTCACTATAGTGAGAGATACTGGCACCCGCTAGCCAATCAGGGTACGGTCTCGTGTCCGTGGACACGTAAAGTTGTCCGGGCCGCTTCATCTAACTATGCCGCTAGGATCCAACATACTCTAAGGAGATAATAACATGATCAAAAAAATGGCTTCCAAACCTAAGGGTCTCGAATCCTACAGGCAACACAATGCTCTGATACCATTTTGTAGCGTTCCCACATTTAAATAATGTAAGGACACCTGTGTTATTGTGCTAGTCCCTGGATCAATTGCTAGCACCACAGTACAAAATGAAATATCATGCAAATGCATCAAATTCTATTACATCGCATGATCCAGTCTTTACAAAATAGGATTACAACTTGCATAGTCTTAGAAGACTAGCAGAAAAGAAAGAAATACAGCGGAAAACATAGTACAACATTGAGCCCATCTTCTTCATGTGCCACAGGCAAAACCTGTTGGCGATAGTCTCGAGATCCTAAACGAAATCCTCACTCGTCTTCAGAAACATCTGCAATATGGAATATGCAGCCACAAGAGAGTCAATACAATTTAATGTATTGGCAAGTAACACTATGGTGGATATAAATGGCAAGACTAATACTACATGCTCATTTGGCTGAGTGGAGTTTTGGCTAAGTTTGCATAAAGCCAGTTTTCTCCTATCACTTTTGTAAAACAAACTTTTCTTTTCAAAGGGTGGCAACATTGGATTAAGATCCAAGCACCACAACTACTGTTCACTTGGTCAAAATTTTACTTATTGAAAATGGTGATGTGATTCTTCCGTCCATCCTTGTCCAGCTGCTCATAGTTGTCCATAACCGGGGACACGGCTAAGATCTTAGTTTGTTGACTCTGCAGAGCTTGTGCACTTTCGTCTTCAGACTCAACTCAACCCAAACATCCTATACACTCTGAGTGCATTAAGGAAAGGAGAAGAATCGAGACGAGATCTTTCAGAAGCAAGAATCCAACCCAATGGCAAGACCCGTTCCACCTATAATTATGCTACATCTGCTTGTCAAGCCCGGGCTGAACCCTCACAACTTAATTGATCAAGACAGAGCCCATATGACTAAAGGCTGCACTGGAAGCAATCTAAACTTGGGGAACATCATAATCACTTTGTTCCTGGGTGGCATTCCTCAAGTGAACAACCCCTCGGGGAGACACTCAACTATCAACAGCCAAACAACCAAATCCACCCAGGTGGTTCATTGAAGTTGTTACTTAGAATTTTTCCACAACATCAAGTAAAAATCATTTGCCACATTGCATAGCATCTATCAAGTTCTAAGGCTATAAATAACAAGGATAAAAGAGATGGCTACACACTACTAGGATAATAGCATAGCATAATATAACTTAGTAAAAATTTCCTATCAATGCATACTACTCAAAATCAACTAATGCATATAGAAAATAATGGGTAGTTGATGATGTGTTACTTGCCTTGTTGAAGTTGGTGAAGGTATCACACTCTCTTCACAAAAGATCGTTGCTCTCCGTACAATCTATTCATTGACAACACAAAACCAAATAAACAAGCATCCTAACAAACAAACATACAAATGTAGAGATCATACAAAGCAATAACATATCCAAAGGGGTTTAATCTAGTTGGTTAGGACAAGGTCTAGGTTTGAGTTTTGAAAGATTCATTTCATAATGGTTCAATACATTGTTAAGGAGTTTCCAAGGGTTTACTTGGAAAGGACTAGGTTGAGTTTGATGTGATCTAACTTTATTATAACCATACTTGTCGAGGAAGTTCCAAGAGTTCACTAAGAATAAACATATTACTTCTTCATCTAAAGTAATACATGCAAACACTTGGTCATATTCACCTTCAAAAATATTTAAGTGATTATGTTAGTATTTTCCATTGTGGTTAGGGTAGGTCTACTAACTTCATCATCAAAGGGAAAATATTACTAAGTCTTTGGTTTTCCATTTGGGTCAATGGTTGGACAAAAACAACTTGTTATTCTTCAACTTGTATGAATTGCTTCTAGTCTTCACATGCTTGTCTTCTTGAAGTTCATCTTCATGCTTCTATTGTAGTTTCCTCCTTGTTGTGAAGCTTCTCTTGTACTTGATAAATCTTCATGATCTTCACTACTTGGTTTAGGTATGGGATGGGCACAAATACCACTAAGTTAATTTGAAAGAAAATTTAAGAAGAAGGATAGAAAGAGAGAGGGAGATGTTTTCTTCTGAATTTCTTCACACTTGTACTTCTTGAGTTGCCTCTAGTTGCTGTGGAGTCTAAGTCTTCTCTTCAAAACTTCTTCATTGATATTCCTTGTAGCTCTTCATGTTGGCACCAGGTTGAAAGTGAAGAACCTTCTATTTCTTGAGTCTTGTTTTCCATTTGCTAACTTGATGGATTCTTGAAGCAAGAATAGGGGGATGGAGAAGATAGAAAACTAAAGTTCACTACTTGGTACTATATGTGATTGGAACATTCTAAGGACTTGGCTTGGCTCCAAATAGACATAACATCAATGAATAACAGTTGAAAACAATTCCTAAGACATGGTAAAGATGGATGAATCACTAGGTTGGGTTTTTGGTCAAAAACACATGGCCATGTTCCAAGGATGTCCAAAATGGTTTGTCAAGGTTGTTTCTTGTTCAAGGTTATCAAATGGAGCAATTTTGCAAAAGGAACTATATTGAAAATATTTATAGAAATTAATCTATGTAAAAAATACTCAAATAGACAACTTAATTCTAAATTCAATTTTAATTTGTTCAAATATTATTTTGGGACAGAGGATATGAAAGTACACATCCTAAGGTTTCCAAATATATTTTATTTACAATTTTTGGATTTGTAGAATTTGAATTATGCCAAATTTCATCAAACAAGCATATTTGAATTTGAAAAAATTTAAGTTTTCCAAATATGAATTTGGCCAGTGCCAAAAGATTCTACATGTTGTGCTGATCTCAAAAAGTCCAAGTTTGCTAAATTTGGGCTTATGGTTGAAAAGTTATGATGAATCTAAGATGTAGGAGCTTTTCTGCAAAATAACCATTTTATTTTTATTCGGGAATTTATTCCAGAGACGTGCTGGGCTCAGATCTGCTATTTGATGCGCAGGGCGATGGATATGGATTGGGCCTGGGCCGGCTAAGCGTTGCTCTGGGCGGCAGATAATAAAATGGGGGCTGGTGACTGGCTCATACGTGGCAGGTCCCTATTGGCTGATACCTGTTCGGTTAAGTGATTTAACCTGGAACCTTGGATCTAGATCTAGCGGTGCCGATTAGATCTGAGGGGAGCATTAGGGTTTACCTCACCAGAATATCGTCGGCGATGGCGCTGCGGTGGTCGGAGCGACAACGGCTTCAGGGAGACGTCGCTACGGACGGTTTCGGGGCACGGGGAAGACACCACATCGCTCTACGCGGCACGACGGAGTCGATGGAGGATGTGGCGCGGGCTCTCGCTTCCTGGGACGACGAGGTGGAGCGGACGGAGACGGCGCAGCTCCGGCGGCCACAAAAACGCACGGCGCGCGGATCCTTTTGCACAGAAACAGAGCCAGAGGGCTTAGATACGGGCGCGCATCCACGGAGAGTTGAAAGGATGAAGTCACGATCTCGAGGATAAGCTCACCTTGACGGAATCGAGCTTGAACGGTGGCGGCGGAAGAGAACTCCGGCGAGGAAATTCTCCTGCCTCGAGGTACGATTGGATAGAGGAGGGGGGAAATGGAGAGCAGTGGAGGCGTTTTATAGGGAAGGGATCGCGGCATTGATTCGTGCATTCACTCGCGAGGAATCAACGGATTGAAAAATCTCTGTTTCGGGCGTAATTCCAGGCGAGAGGAGGGAGACGATGGTGACGTCAGCCATGATGTCATCAGGAATTTTTCTTTTTCCTGTTTAAACAAATCTTTAATAACTTCTGTTTTAATTATCCAATTAACATGAAACAAAATTCTAAATTCTTGAAATTTCAAATACTTTCCAACAATACCATTTTTGAAAAGAATTCAACATATTTTATTTTTGAAATTTTGGAAATTTGAATGATTCTTTAATAGTCACTTAATGTGATTTTTAATTCAAAAATTTATAAAACATGGTTATGGATCAACCAAAATTTTAATGACATTCTAATGTTGAAAACAAAATTTTGAAAGTCATTTCATCATGTTTTCACAAATTTATATTTTGAAAAATAATAACACACTAATAATACTTTAAGGCTATTTTAAAATTTAGAAAACAATAAATTTATGTTATTGTCTAAATAAAATTTCAAAGGCATTTTACATGTCATATATTATTTTTGGAAAGCCATTTTAAAACTATTTTCACATTTTATAATTTTTGGATATGAAGGATTTACTAATAGTAACTTAATGTTATTTAATTAGTTCATATCAAATAATTAATATTGTTGATCAATAAAATTTAGAATAAAACCACAAGTCAAAATATTGTTTTCAAAACCCTCTTTTATGTTATTATCAAGCAATGCATTTTATTTTCACACCTTTATGTTTAAAACTTGGAATAACAACTAAAAGTTATTATTAATAATTTTATTCTCCTCAAATATTTTTAAGGCCTAGAACTTTATTAAGGGTTACAAAACTTTGATTTTTGATGCCATAAAATATCTTCAGATTAATATTGGAGTTGTAAACATTTTAGGTAAAGGTTTGTTAATAAAATATATTCCCTTTATATAAAGAAACTTATTTTTTGAATAAGGTTTTAGGGTTTAAGGATCAAGGCATAATTGGATTGGTAAACTCAATTTCATTGAAATATGTATTGTTTTCTTTTGTTTCTTGCTTCTCATTTGGTTCTTGGTGACTTGCATAACATGAAAACAAAAAGTTTCAAATTTTTGTGATTTTTAAGTTTTCCAAAAATCAGGGATGTTACAGATATTGGATCTACGCGCAAGCAAACCATTATGGACGTTGCTGCAATCTTTGTGGATGAATCATACGAGGATAGTGTTGTTCTCATGGATGAAGAGCATCGCCAGTGGGGTGTATCTCCTCTTTCGCAGAATCATTTGATCTATGCTGCTAAGCATGCCTACATGTGCTATGAACTTTATAAACTTATGGATTTGTTTAGTTCCTTTTCTGCTCTTAACATGGTAATAATTCGTTTTTAGGTATTTTATTTCTTCAATATGTGCTTCGAGACGTATGAGCTCGTACTTCCCCATCTAGGGTTGGTGAATTTCCGATGGGTTCCAAACCTATTCGGTTTTTTGTAATAATTAAGTTCCCCGTTACATGAGAGACAATGTTTTAGATTTGTAAATTCTGTATCTTTTATTATTTTTCTATTTATTGATCGACATCGATTCCTGAACTGATACGTGTATGCGTATGTACTGCCTCGTGTTTGAGTTTGTGCTATTCAGAATGTATGGTATTTACCGTACTATCTATGTTATTATGATGCGTCGTTGGAAACATTATCTCATTTTATTTTTAATATAAAACTTCTCAGTATATTTACTTTGAGCGTCTTTATGCAGTTGATCTGAACTTCTTTGTGTAGCCGACCCGAACTTCTTATGTTCTTCACATGGACTTTTCTCCGTATTCTAACTGAACTTCTTTTGATTTCTTCTCATGAACTTATGTGTGTTTTACGTCAGAACTTCTTACTTTTTTCGCATTATTTTGGCCTAAACTTTTTACTTCTTCTCATGAAGTTCTATGTGTAGTTGGTCTAAACATTTTAGTTTGTCTGTGTATACTTCTATGCATGTCTTGTTTGAACTTCCTATGTTCCTTCAATGAACTTCTATGTGTTAAGTTTTCAACTTCTTCGAAACTTTTGAAGTTTGAACATATACTTGGATTGAAAAGCTTGGTATACAAAAAAAAATTCAAATAGAAATCAATACTGCATTTATTTATTCAGTGCGTAAAAAACATCCCATCGTTCAAGTGTTGCACCATTTTGTCATACAACTTTACTTAATGTCTAAACAACTCATCTTTACAACAAGACAACATATGCTACCCGTGGGCGAATTAAGAGCTCACTATTTTCTAAGACGTACTATGAAGCACCCTAATGCAGGTCCGCGTTGATAGAAGCAGAACATGTAAATGTCTCCTTTATCTAATTGTGCGCCACAAACTATATCGTTCCAGGTTGTTGTTAATTCAAATTGTCTGTCGAACCTTGTCTTCAGTATTGCGCATGCACCAGTCCATTCTGTTGTTGTGTATGTTACTGGAAGGTTGATTGGTCCATTGAGAAGACAATTGAGTAGAAATGACAGAGTGAACGATGAATTGATAATCTGAAGTGAGAAGTACATAAGTAATTAATGTTAAACTCCTTTATATGTAACACTATGCTGCAAGTATATTTTGTCTGTTTCATAATAATTGACACATGAGTTTACCATTTGGCCTCTTTGGGGATATAGTTCTTTATCTGTCATCTTGGTTACATAGTACGACATTGCCGGTTGGAAACTCTTCACTTGGGTCTTCAGATGTTCCAATGTTATTGGATTCATCTTTATCTTTCTTGCGTAGTCATAGTGCCTGTCGAACCATGCTCATCTATGTGAATGTGGTTCTATAAAATAACGAAATGGTCATTAACTTTCATTTCACATTTTATGTGCAGAAATTTCGGTAATCCTTCTGGCTGTTATAATGTGCAATGATTGTTATGGTTTTCCTAGTGTTAGTTACCTTTGTATGTGTATTGTGTCCTGACACTGCTACTGTTGCTTGAGTCACTGCTTTCAGTGATGTCACTTAATGTACATTTGAAAAGGAGCCATGTGTTCTAGGCAATAAACCCTATTAGTTAATATATCAGTGGAAAAAATAAAATGCATTTACAGATCTGTATTTTTTTAGTAGATGTGTATGTCAAAATCTTGTAGATCTGTACTTTCCTAGTAGACTTCTATGTCAAACTTCCTACAGATCTACATATCTATCATGCATGAAATTTTTCCCGTCCCTACTTTGGCAGTATGATTCAGATGGGAGCAAGAGGCAAGTATTTTCTTTGAGCGAATGTATACTTACCTGATCTTTTTTGAATCCCGTAATGGATAGATGGCGCTCTTGGTGCGATTCCTCATCTGTTTCTTCCTCGCCGACGTCTTCGGTGGGTTGGAGAAAGTGTGTACTAGATTTGGGGTATGTTGTGTGGTTTCCATTCTTTTTATGTTGTGGTTTATGTGGGCTTCTGTTTTGGGTTGTTTTGAGCCAACGATTTACATTGTTGGGCTTTGGACTTTTTGAGTCTGCATAAAGGCCTAACACAATATTTACTTGGTATGTAAATGGGTTGGTGCGTACCTTTTGTGGAACCCTAACTGTATGTTGTTTTTACGGCGGCATTTCCGTGAGGCGTTGTATAGTTTGCTGAGGTTAAGAGGATCATGTCTTCGTCTGGTTGTAGCTGACGCTGGGCAGGAGATGTTGCAGGTTGAAGCGGCTTTAGAGGGTCCAATGTGGACGTTGGCGAGCTTTGGGCGAAGGAATCAACGGTTTTTTATTGGGACAATAATTTGCCTGCGGACCCATTGATTATGGTTTGGCCGATTAAATTTAGAACTTCTTCCTGAATTTTTTACTGTGTTTTATTTGGTTCTTATTCTGCATAGTTCTGTGCGCATTTGTGATCATATTGATAAGGATGAAGATGAGAGAGAATTGAAGCTGCAGAAGATAATTGAAGATCTGGAAGCTATCATTAGAAATAAGAATCTAGAAATGAAAAAATGAAGAGAGACCGTATGCTTGAAATTAGAGGGAGAGATAAGAAAGAGCTTATGTTTTTTGTAGTTGTAGCTGGATGTGCAATATTGTACTGTGTAAGCGCTCTTCTAATTAGAGGCTTCGTTTGAACCGTATTATTTTTCTTTCAGAACTTCTTTCTAGTAGGCCCCGAACTTCTCTTATACAATGAACTTCCATGCTATCTTTGCGTGAACTTATGTTTGTACTTCCGGCCTTGCTGATGAAGCACATCATATTTTTTGTTACTTTATCTATAATTAATCTTCAATGTGTGTAAGGATGAAACATTTAGTACACGTGAACTTTTTTCCCTTCGTATTCTTCCTTGGGATGTTAACATCATCTTGTATGGGCTTGAAGTCCCACCTATGTAGTTTTCATCTTCATTGTTCATATTTTTCATTCCCTAACTGTATTTTTCTCTTACGTTCTAACTATACCTTAACATCAATATGGATTTTGCATGAACTTCATTGTCTTAAGTTATGAACTTCTCTTTTTTTGTAATCTTGAACTTGTTGTATTACTGGTTAAGTTGATGTGTATTGTGAGCATGTCTAAATTGTTATCTGTATGGGCATTAACTTATCTCTTCTTTTGGGTTTGAACAATCTAGATTATGGACACTTTTCTGTGCAAATGTTTGAACTGCTTTGTTTTTGGTATCCGAACTGCGTTGGTTTTTTGCTATGAACTTCTCGATGCATGCCTTGAACTATAACTTCTGTATGTATGGACAAGAACTTGTTTTGGAATTGGCATGAACTTCTTTCTTGTAGCAATATGAACTTTCCTATATACAGAACCCGAACTACGACATGTATTGGTTATTGAAACATATAGTTTACGAGTTTCGAAGTTCTATATTTGTGGCTTCAAACTGCCTTTTTTGTGTTTAAAACTTCTCTGTGCTAAGTCCTGAACTGTACTGTGTGCAGAGCATAAATGCTACCAGTGCAGGCACAAATTTCTCTTTGAATTCGACTAGGACTTCATTTTGTTTAGTCCTGAACTTCACGACTATATAATCGTGAAATTATCTTCTATAGAGTGTCAAACTTATGTTTATGCAGGTATGAACTGCCTACTTTATGGGTATCCAATTCTTATATGTTAGTGATCGAAATACTGACTGGATTATCACAGCTCATACTTTTTTTTTTTTTTCTGACTTCATGGTGACCGCGTGCAGTTTTGATATTTGTATGTTTATTACGTGTGAGAGTAGTTCGTTAGGGTATGGAGCTGTCGTCGCTGTCAACGCGATAGCGTCGACGGGCGATGAATCCTCCGTACCCTAACGACCGCCAGGCTGAGTCCGCCCGTACGCCGCGGATGCAGCGACGGGCGACGAAGCCGAGATGCTAGATCAGAAAGTTCGTATAGAAGTTTCGGTTCTTACGTGTTAGGTTTGGGTGGGTGTGGGTTAGATCTATTTTAGTTTTTGTTAGGTTGTCAAATGTTTTATAAAAAAATGTTTTTCTATAACTTCTCATCTCGCTAGATATGTGTCTGCTTTTCCAATTTTATTTTATATAATATTTTTTTTGTTGAACTACGATGTGTATTGTTTGTTGAACCATATAATTTATGAGTTTCGAACTTCTCTATGTATGGCCTTAAACTGCTTAGTTTGTGCGTTTGAACTGCTCTGTTTTTAGGTCTTGAACTATATTGTGTTCAAAAAAGAATTGCTATCAATACGGGTTTGAACTTCCGTATGATTAGACTTGGACTATATTTTCTTCATAGCCGAACTTCTCGTCAACAAACTGTCGAATTTCTGTTTATGCGGTTATGAACTGTCTACTTTGTGGGTATACAATTTTCTTATATGCTGGGGATCGAACTAAAGTCGGGATTATCACTGCGTGTATTTTTTGGTGTATTTTCTGCACGTCATGGTTCCCCCGCACTTTCATCAGAAAGTTCCTCTAGAAGTTTCGGTTCTTATGTCTTACGTTTGGGTGGGTTTGGGTTAGATCTATTTTAGTTTTGGTGGGTGTGGCTTGTATTTTTGATAGAAAAATTCCTATAGAAGTTCCAGATATTAAATGTTTATTTTTGTGGGGGTGTTTGTTAGATTAATTTTGTTAACTAACTCGTATTTTTTATGTTAAGACTGATTGCATTTTTATTTTTCGATCTTGCATAGAATTGAAAACATATTTTTCTACCTTTTCTGTCTGTGAACTGCATTTTTGTTTCCCCTTGAACTTCTCTTTGTTTGAAGTTGAACTGCTGGGTCTTTAAAGGTTGAACTTCACGCTTACTTAGGCTGAACTTCTTTGTGTTATGTTGAACTTCTGTGTTGTTTGTATTTTTGAACTTAGAAATACATTTTTGGTTTATTTTCATGTTTTGTACACGCGTGAGAGTTGGGCGTTAGGGTACGGAGGTTTCGTCGCGTCGACGGACGATGAATCCTCCGTACCCTAACGCCCGCGAGGCTAGGTCCGTTCGTACGCCGCAGATGTGGCGACGGGCGACGAAGCCGAGACGCTAGATCAGATATTTCCTGTAGAAGTTTCGATTCTTATGTCGTAGGTTTGGCTTAGATGTATTTTAGTTTTGTTAGGTTGTCAAATGTTTTATAAAATTACATTTTATTTATAACTTCTCATATCGCTAGATACGTATTTTTTTCCAATTTTATTTCGTACAGTATATTTTTTTATTGAACTACATTGTGTATTTGTTAATTAAACCATATATTTTATGAGTTCCAAATTTTTCTATGTATGACTTTAAACTGCTTTGTTTTGTGTGTCTACACTTCTGTATGTTTGGGTCCTGAACTGTAATGTGTTCAAGACAGAACTGCTATCGATACAGGCATGAACTTCTGTATGATTTTACTTGTACTTCATTTTGTTTCAGTCTGAACTTCTCGTGCACACAGGTTTGTACTTCTGTTTGTGCAGTCATGAACTGCCTACTTTATGGGTATCCAAGTCTTATATGTTACCGATCGAACTACCGACTGGATTATCAGTGCTTGTATTTTTTTTGTGTATTTTTCGCACTTCATGGTGACCGCGCGCAGTTTTTATATTTGTATGTTTATTTCGCGTGAGAGTTGGGCGTTAGGGTACGGAGGTTTCTTCGCCGTCGGCGCGATAGCATCGACGGGCAATGAATCCTCCGTACCCTAACGACCGCGAGGCTGAGTCCCCCTGTACGCCGCGGATGCGGCGACGGGCGTCAAAGCCGAGACGCTAGATCAGAAAGTTCCTGTAGAAGTTTCGGTTCTTATGTCTTAGGTTTGGATGGGTGTGGGTTAGATCTATTTTAGTTTTGGTGGGTTTGTCAAATGTTTTCTAGAATTATGTTTTTTATAACTTCTTCGTATCGCTAGAAATATGTGTCTTGTTTTTCCAATTTTACTTTACCTGTACAATTTTATAAGTCAAACTTTTCAAAACATTGACGAAATTTCTAGAAAATAGCGTCAACATATATAATTTGAAATTTGTGCCATAAATGTTGTTACCTTTCCCTATAAAATTGGTAAACCTTTAAATTTTTTGACTTCCCAAAATATTAAATGTGCCTTTACTTCATGACTGAGGTTGTGAATTTTTTGGTTTTTTAACCGCTATGGTCCCCGTTTTCTCTGTACCTATGCCCGGAGCAGTCTAGAAAACCCTTCTCCCCTCCCCACTCTCTCGCCTCTCCACTCCTTCTCTCCATTACATCCGAGCATGAACCGCCGTCTTCCCCTTGCGCAAGCGCCAGCGGGCCCTTGCGCAACCGGTGCTTAGTGGAGGTAGTGCTTTGTCGTGCTCTCATTTCTATGGGTTAGTTTCTCTTATCCCTGCATGGTTCCTCTCTCCCTTTCATCCTCTCTCGCCCACGTTCTACTTGCAGCGTCGGATTGCGCCGTCAGATAATCTATCTATTTTGATTCTTCTTATTTGTTATGATTACGGTGTTTTGGTTGTCTGTTGCTAATTGATGAACTTTTACTTCTTATTATTTTTATCTGAAGAGTAACTTGAGTTTATTTATTGCGGTTGTGAATCTATGGTTCGTCGATCCTGCTTGTTGCCACGGTATTCTCGGTGGCTAATTCGTACTTGTTCTCTCGATTAGTGACATGGAGCCATCTGCGGAGACTCCTGCGGTCGATTCCACCGAAGGTATTTCCGTATCCTTTTCTTGATCTGCGGAGACCTAATTTTATTAAGTTTTTTCATGGGTATACTATTTTGATTTGCTTATTTACCCTTTTTCTTGTTCTTGTGTCCATAATTTCAATTGATTATTCTAACTCCTCCTCAGTTGACTTCTGAACTTCTTTCATTGCATCTATGTACTTCTTCATTTAAATGCCCCAACTTGTTTTTGTTTTATGGTTTATCTGTTTGTTGGTTTGTATCTATGATTCAACCTTAGTATTTGTGTTTCTTATATTTTCTAATTTAGTTTACTTTGAACTTTTCTCTTACATGCAATAGTTCTGCTGATAATGTCGCTCGTCTGAGTGATGTGGAAAATGTTTCTGGTGAAGTCCTGGCTAGTCAACCAAACTTGGTTGCTGCAGATCAGTCTAATATTGAAAATACATCTCCTCTGGGTGGTGAATTAGGCACCACGGCCCCTTCAGGTTAACTTTTTCCTGCTAGTGCTTACGATACCAAATTTATTTAATTTTGTTTATTCAATTTAAACATGCATCTTATGTTTTTTCTTTGCAACTAATAAATAAAAAGTTTTAATCGAAATTTAAACTTCCTGTATGTAACGGATGGAATTGCTTTCCTTTGTGTGAAAGTTAAACTGCGTAGATCTTTGTATACGAACTACATTTTGTTTAGTTCTGAACTTCTGTAAAATTTCTCTATGGTAGGGGTTCTAATTACTTATTTTTTTGGTGTGCCAGAACCGCCTATATTATGGGTTTCAATCTTCCATGTGTGTTTTCTTGAACTGTTTGAGTTTAGGTGTTTAGTTGTTTAGGTGTTTGTACTACATTTATATGTAGGCATATTTAAACCTGCATTTAATTATTTTTTTGAACACTAACTAACAAAAAAAATTAAGTTGATTTTGTAGGTGATTCAATCGAGATTGCAAATAAGAGTATATCTGATGTTTGCGCATCTCTGTGTGAATCATTCTGAGCTGCACTCGATGATGGTTCTCTTGATCTGTCGGATACCCAGAGTCAGGATGCTGATGGTACGGAACCTGTTACTCAGATGGGGGGAAGGTGATTCTCATATTGTTGATTATAATGAGAGACGGGCTAGGAAGATTTCCCTTGCACGGAACAAGAAGAATGCTGCAGCTGTTGATAAGGCAAAAGACGCAATGGTTGTTGCAACTGTTGAACATCGTTTGAAGCAGCTAGATGGGGATATATCTATTTTGAATTCTCCTCCTACTACCTCCTCTGACCCATCTGTTGTTCCTACTGTAAGGAAGAGGAAAGTATCAGAAGTTTCACCTCCAGGTGGCCTGCGGCAAAGTCTTCGTTTTTTTGTCAATGATTATGTCACACCCCAGATTTTGGACACTTGTAACACATGAGGGAATCCATTTTTGTGAGCCAACAAAAAAATTTAATGCCCTTGTGTAATCCAACATTATGTAATGAACCATGGTTACCTATGCAATGCAAGCAAACTTTGAGTAAAAAATCATTCACTTTGTTTCATGATGTTTTCTATTTATTTCTGTGATGTTTTCCACCTGGTGTTTCCAAAGTTGTTCATCAAGATTCTTGAAGAAATGTTGTTTTCAACTTATTAATAATATTAATAATATTTGGTTTGTTTAGATTCAAGAAAACAATTTGGCAAAAGATTAATCCAATGTTTTCCTTAGGGTTTTCTATAGAAACTCATTTCTGAAAAATAAGCCAATTAGGTGTTTTCCACTCATGTTATCTATATGATAGAGAATCACATTTTGTGTTTTCTTGGCATGGATGTGATCTCTAATATATGGACTACAAAATGGTGAACTTGGTTTGAAAATTTGAATTGCAGAAACAATCATTTGCTTGATGTTTTTGTGTTAAGAAAATAAGACAAAAATAGTGTTTTCTGGAGAACCGAGAAAAACATAAACTAGCTGTTTTCCCACCTTGTTTTCATTGATATTTTGAAATTCAAATTTGTTTTATTTTGCTGTTTACGAAAGTACAAATGTTTATTAACACACCACACTTGGAAAACAAATTTTGAAGTTGGTTTGGTCCATGAAACAAGTGCAGCTTATGCCTAATCCCCTCTGTTCCCCAACACTTAGAAATTTTTCTAAGTCTTTAATTGAAACTGAATTTCTTCAGAAAACAGTAAATGGCATGATTTTTGAATGCTTATAACTTTCGTTTGGATCATCCATTTGCTGCACCACTTGGACCATCTAGAAGCCCAGTCAGCACACTGCATTTCCATGCCTTAGCTACCAAGACACGTTGACCAGAGAGGAGGCGAGCATGTGGTATTCAGAGGTGAAAACGAGAGAGGGAGGCATGGGCATCTCTGACAGAGTGAGCACTGTCGCGTGCCACTGTGGCCACCTCGCGTTTTTAATCCTCTCCCTCGCCGTTGTAGCTTTGACTGTCCCCTTTTGGCACCCCTGGACGCACCCAAAGGCCAAGGGCCATGGCATGGGCACGCCAGGGCGCGCACGAGCGCGTCTCACTACCGCTCGAGGGCACCCGTGCATGCACACGGCCACTCCCGCGCCTATAAAGCCACGGGAGAGCCACGGCCTCGCCACCGCACCCGCACACCACCTCTCACTCACCCCGTATCCACCCACGAGCACTATGTGCTCTCTGCAAGCCTAGATCGCCGGAGAACGCCGCCAGCCACCGCGGACAGTACCGGTGGGTTCCGCACGTCTGGGGCAACCCCGATCCTCCCTTTTGCCCTCTACTCACTCCCCACCCTCCGTGGAGCACGCCTGACCTGTCCTCGTGCTTCCTCGTTTGCAGGAACGCCAATGACGTTGTCGGAGCCGTCGTGGGACACCTGCTTCGTGCCAGCAACAGACACCACCCCGCGCCGTGATTCCAACGCCCCTGCACGGCCCCGAGCACCTGCGACTGCCCCAGCCCCTCACCACCAGCCTGCACAAGCCCTAGGTGAGCAATCGCATCAAAAATCACCGTCGGCCGTGCTCCGTTCTGTTTGAGAGAGAGAAAAGAGAGAGGAGAGGAGGACGATGGTTGTGCGCCGTTGATCGCGAGATCAACGGCCATGTTTAAACCGTGAAGCGGTACGCGCATGCAGCGTGTCGTGGAAGCGAGCTGGGAAGCTGAGCCCTAGCGGGCCGCGCGCCCGTGTGTTGAACAGCCCGCGAACGAAATTATTTTTCCTTTTTAAAACAAACTGAATCTGACACTTTACTTTAATCGTGTTAAAAATAGTTAATCTCAAAAATAAAATCAACCAAAATTACCAGTGCTAGATACACAAAATCTGGAAGGAATGCAACTTATAGATATGTGTTTGGACCATTTTTGAACAAATGAAAAATGATGAACTACACACTATCTGTTAAGACAAAAATACAATAACTTTTTGTTGGACTGTTCAAAATGTTCAAACTAAAATTCTTTGAGTAGCTCTTGACTAGATCTATCAGTAGGGCTTGACCTCACATCAAGGTGATCTACCATTTGGAAATGCCATCCACTTTGGTAAATGTCGAATAGCATATTCTAGGATTTTTATAAGTTGTTTGAAATCACTTTTTGATGTGAACCTAACTGGATCTGTTATATTGTGTTTAGATCTAAGATATCCTATCTTGGTGTTATTTTTAGAGCTCTAGATTAATTTTGGCAACAGATCTAAGTTTTTGCACATTTCTGTTATAAATAATATGTGTAGATTTAATTTTAGACTAATTGCTTGCTAGTGTTATTTTGTTTTCTAGCATGTTTAGATGTTGTGCTTGGTGTTATAATATTGTTTTCTCACAGATCTATCATGTGAGAAAGTTTGTGCATGTTTAGGATTTGTATGGAACTAGTATGAGCATAGTGTTATTCTCTTGTTTTATGTTATTAAATCTTGTGGTGCAAATGCTTAGCTAGATTTTATCCAAGTTGTTAGGAGTATTTTTATGTGAGCCAGTACCATTTTGGTACTGGTTAGTACTTGTTTTCACCTCTGTTAGAGTACATTTTATTTCCTTAGAGATGCATGTGTAGTTTTAGTACTTATTACTCATAGTGTTGTTTTCCAGTAGAATAGCTAGTTGTATTTTTACTGGATGAATGTTTTGTTTTCCAGAAGTTGGACCAGAGGCTTAGTACCTCTTAAATGACATGGAAAACTTAGTGGAACACCCACTGGTTCCATCTCATTTTGTTGAGAAATGATATATCTCAACCATAGTAGTAGTAGTAATAGTAATGAATATTATTCTTATGGGTGTATGCTTGTGTAGTCTTGTTTTGTGAACTTGTGTGCTATTTTTGTTTGTGCATTTCTTGCTGTATGGTGTAGTTGGGTGTCATTGATTGCTTAGTATGGTTCTGATTGAGTGTCCTTATTTTTATTTTACGATGATAGAACCCGAAGAAGAAGTAGTTGGAGCCGGAGGCTACTACTACCACTCTTGCTGTTATCACGAACAGGAACCTCAACTCCTCCAAGGCAAGCCATCCTTAAAGCTTGTTGTTATACTATCTACCTTTATCTATCATGCATGTTCTACTTCTGAAGTTTTACAAAAACTTGGTTATAAAAAACTATTTTGTTGAGTGACTATCATTATTACTATTAATATTATATAGTTATACTATCACTTTGCCATTAGTAAACTTGGTGTTACCAAGGCTTTAGCCACTATAAGGTATATAAATACCGCCTAAGATAATAATCTTGAGTCCCTAAGTGGACACTTTTAAAATGTGTTTTTGCAAACAAAAAGGAGTTATAAAAAGTCCACGGTGAAGAGGCGGGACCTTGTTCACCAGGAGAGTTAAAGAGTTGTTTTCAAAAGGTTTACAAAAGACACGTAACCTAGTCTTCGCTGGACAACCAAGAAGTACTGCCACTCTACCCCAACATGGGTACGGGGCCTATCTAGATACTTGATCTTGTTAGTGTGTGTTCTATCCCAAAAAGCTATAGAGAGGATGATACTCTGAACCGAAGTGTCGCTAGGAGGGAGTAACGGGACATACAAAGTGAGGGATTAAGTTAACCCCCAGATGCGACAATTGGGTCCCCTGTTTGGCGATGTGTGACATGGTGCCAGGGGGAATAAACCTAATTGAAGGGATAGTCATATACTAGCTTGTTCACAGTGGACAGTTATGATCATTCTTCTGATGCTTGCATATCGCTGTGACGATCCATGGGTGGTTCATGGCAGATGATTGGATCTAGTGGAATGTGTACACCTCTGCAGAGTAAAACTATTCAGAATAGCCGAGCCCTCGGATATGGGGAGTTGAAAGGCCATGTAGCTAGCATTGTGTCAAGTTTTCAAAAAGTGTTTTTGAACAAGGATTTGTACCTGAGAGGTACCGATGAAGAAGCCGGAGATGTTTTCCAAGAAGTTTGCAAAGAAAAATTTCTTTTATAAAACAAGTTTTATAAAACCTCTTGTACATGCGATACCTACAAGAGAAAGAAAAAATTATACTATTTTCTTTTGAAGTATCTTCTTCAACAAATATACAGAGTTATCAAAGCAACCATGATGTTATATTACATACACCATGGGTAGTGAGCCCTATTTATAGCCTACCTACCCACCATATAAGCATATTGCATTTTGTAAGTGTATAAAGGATGTCTTGCGGAGTACATTCAAATGTACTCATATTGGTTTCGCCCCTGGCTATTTACTTGGCCAGACTTTGAGGAGATGCCACCAGAAGAGGAATACGAGGAAGAGTACTATTCCGACGATTATGCGAACTAGGCCCAGCTCCCGGTCAGCAGCCTGTTGGTGAAGGCGTGACACGGGCTACCTACGTGTGTTTCCTTTCTACTGTGTGTGTGATGTGAGAAATTTGCCTGTCCTGCGTGACAGTTAATAAAGACTTGGTCATGTGACCATTGGTTTGTAAGACTATTTTTATTCGTGTAATGGATAATGTATCTGTGTACCACTTCGTATGTTGTTCATGACTGAATTCTTGGGATCGCGAATGTATGCATATGAGGGATTCTGGACCATCCGATTTGGGGCCTCTACAGATTATACCTACGCCTTCTCCCCCAGTTCCCCGACCACGACTACTTCCTCGTGCTGCCCCTCTTGTGCAGGCTGATGCTAATGTGAGGAAGTCTCCTCGTAATGTGAGTGATGTTGTTCTACCGGTGAAGAAGGCTGTTGTTGCGGCGAAGAAACTTGTTTTGAAGGGGAAGGAGGCTGCTGGTAAACCCAGCAAGCCTCCTGCTAAAACCAAACAACTTGCTATTAGAGTCAGGAAGTCCCCTCGTAACCCTAGTAAAATAGTGCATTTCTCTGATGTGGTCGAAAGTGACGATCAGAAGAATGATTCTGATTATTCTGCTGAGGACACATGTGCCAAAGAGGTGAGCTTGTTTTCTGTATTGTTTTCCATATGTTTATCTGTACTTCATTTTTCATATGCATATTTTTTTTAAGTGTATATGTATTTTTTAACCGCTATCATTTTTGGTACTTTAAGTGTATTGCGTACGACTGAACTGTCATCAGCATGTACTCTTAGTGTGTTATTAAAACTTCATTTCCTACATGTCCAATTTCCTTGCGTTTGGTTGAACAGCTGTCTTTGTGATATTGAACTGTCTATTTTTTATGGTCCTCGAACTTCTCTATGTGTTTTGTTGAACTTCAGCGTCTATGGCTTTGAACTTCCTAGTTTTTAAATTTATTGTGAGCTGCTATGTTTTATATGCAAAAATTCTTATACCTCTGGTCATGAACTGCTATCCATTGGATTATGAACTACTTCGTACTAGTGCTTGAAATTCTATCTGTACTTTGCATTATTCCGCCGATTTGTTAATTTCTTTATTTTATTGCTGTAGTTCAAAGTTGTTAAGAGAGCTGGTAAGAGGAAGAGGGGAGTGCAAACCCCATTGGATTCTGAATCTGAGCCAGTTATAAGAAGAAGACGCTGTCAACATCACTATCATGTGCTCTTTGAAGGAGTAACCTGCTTGCATCAAATTAATGAAGCAGCGACACCTTGATATTCTTGTGGCTAGAGGTCTTGGCTATCTTCGACATTTTAATGCCGATTCTAACATCTGCCGCCCACTTATTTTATTTCTCATGCACCGCATTGACGCTGCCACCATGACCCTTGGTTTGGGTGATGATGGCAAGAAATTCAAGATTACTGCACATGGGATTGAGATGTTGTTCGCGCTCCCTCGTGGAAGTAAGACAACTCCAAGGCCATCGGATAAAGAGCATGATGATGGGCATGATGATGTATTGCAGCAGCTGAAGGAAGAGCTCTATTTCGATCCAAAGAGGACAATAAACACTAATGATCTCCGAGCTCTTCCTAATATCCTTGTTGAAGATCAGAGCAAAGGTAAGCTGGCTATGAAAGTGTTTGGCCTTATATTGTACATGAAGTTCATTTGTCCTGGAGCAACGGTCCGACTTTGTAGAGAGGCCCCTATGGTTCAAGAAGTGAGCCTAGATGACCTTTGGGATTATGATTTGTGTCAGCTAGTTGTTGATGAGTTGAACAAGGCAGTTATATACTTACAGCAGCAGTATGCTGGTGTTGATTGTCTAGCAATCCCTACATGCTGCATTGCCCCTCTATTTATGTACCTAGATTGCCTTGATCCCCGCAGGCTTAAAATTACGGATAGCCGTACTCCTTGTATATTATACATGGATAATAAGAAGCTAAGTAAGCTTTCCCATACTGACATCTTTGGAGATGGTGGCACGAATAACCGTAGAACATGGTTTTTTGGTGTTCATCCTATGAGTGATCATTTTATTTACTGTTTCCTGACTATGTTTTTTCTTTTCTCATTGTATCTCAATAGAAATATTTTTCCTTACTGATTTTTTGTGTGTGTTATTTTTCCAGTGGAATAAGATACCTGCAACTGTGTATTATGAAGAGAAGAAGGCAGGAACAATGTTTAGATTGAACGCTCCTCTCAAGAATTCTCCTCGTAAGAGGATTATCGGTTCCTCTGTTGAAGAATCCGCCAACAAGCGTGTGCACACTGGTAGCAGTAGTGCAGCAGATTTGCACCCTGTTTGTGGAAGCGTAAATGTCACTCACCGCACATTAACTCAGCTGGAATACCATCTTGCTAAGGCTTATGAGTATGCGATGCAGTTTCCTACAACTAGCAGTCGTCTGGAATGTACTGATGGGCTTCTACCTTCTGGCCATATGTCTGACAAGGAAGCTTGCAAAGACGCCCTTGCCTTGGAGTCTATGAGTATAACTGGTCTGAAACTTAACATATCACAGATCCAAAGTACATTCCAAATATTGAAGTCGATGCAAGATGCTCGCTCAAAGCCATAGGAGGATGATGCCCAACGTTACATCAATGATATGAATAAGCAAGATGATGCAGCTGGCCATCAAATGCATGAGTCTAAGCATGTTCGTCACAACCACTGTTTTTCTTGTTATATTATTGTTTTCATGTTTTACAACCTTTAACTTCTCTTGTTAATTTTTCTGTTTCATGTTGCAGGTCAATGTTTACGGTGTTGGTGTGTCATCTCCAGAGCACACCATAAAAAAAACCAGTGCGTGCTGGTCCCATTTCTCATCCAGAGGAATCTGCAGAAGATGACAGCGAACGTACTCGATCCTTGGATGATCATGGCCAGACGGCAGGTGATGGTGCATTTGTGTAAGATGACACATCTTCTCGGCCTCCAGTGCATGAGGATAAAGGTGATGCAGATGTCAAAGAATCTGATGCTCCTGTGCATGAGAATGAAGTGGTAGAAGCTGAACATGTTCAGGCCGACCCTTCATCGCAATTGCCTGCTGCAGTTCCTTCACTCTCTGGGGACCATGCTGAAGATGCAGATGCCAGTAAGATTGTATCTGATGTTGTTGTAGATGAGCATGCTGAGAAGAGCTCTCCTATTGCTGATAGAGCAGATGTTGCTGTTACGCGAAGCTCTTTTGGTCTAGGCAAGAACCCATGAAGTCCACCCTTTAATTTTACATTTTCTAAACTTTTTAATTTAAATATGGGCTCACTGTGTGAGATGGGGTTTGTGCTGGGGTTGTAATGTTTGAACTTATTTACTTTTGATGTGTTAACGTGGAACAATGTTTGTAAAAAATATTCGGGGTTCGCAGTGGTACTTCTTTTTCTTAATGAATTCCTTGGTGTGTTTGGATCATGTGAATCGTTCATTAATGTGCGCAATTACTGCTCTAACACGCCCCTTTATGCTTAAGTTCTATTGTACAACCACATGAAATTCCAATATGACCCAGTATGTACTTTCATACATACGTACCTGAACTGCCTCGTTTCACGCTTCTGAACTTCATTTGATGTGCTTCTGAACTTCCCGGATTCTGCTGTTGTTAACTTCCTGATACGTCATAAATCTATCCCTAATTTTTTATGCTCCATGATGATATTATGGCAATTCCTACATGTTTTCTCCCTTCTTTATGTCATTTTTATTGATTTTCCGGACTAACCTATGAACAAGATGCCACAAAGCCAGTTCCCTGTTTTCTGTTGTTTTTTAGTTTGAGAAAAGTTGTTCTGGAAATATTCTCAGAATTGGAAAATTCGAAGCCCGGAAGTCCTATTTTCCCCGGAAGCATCCAAAAGATAGAAGAGGAGTAGAAGAGGGGCAGCAGGGGGCACACCATAGGGTGGCGCGGCCCCCCTGGCCGCGTCAGCTATGGGTGTGGGGACCCGCCGGCCTCCACCGCCTTTTCCCTTTCGCCTATTTAAGCCCCTCGGATGGAAAAACATAGGCACCTGATCAAAATCCCCGAAAAAGTTCCGCAGCCGTCGTCACCGTCAACCCCAGATCAGGGGGGTTCTGAATCTGTTTCCTGCACACTGCTGGAGAGGAGATCATCACCGGAGGCTTCTACATCACCATGCATGCCTCCGGAGTGATGTGTGAGTAGTTCATCCTTGGACTACGGGTTCATAGCTATAGCTAGATGGTTGTCTTCTCCTCATATGCCTCCGTGTTTAGATCTCGTGAGCTGCCTATCATGATCGATATTGATCTTATGTAATTCTTTATGTTGTGTTTGCTGGGATCCGATGAATATTGACCTTATTCCAAGTTGATTATAGTCTTTATTGCATATTTTATTTGTGATCTTGAATGCTCTCTGTTGGTAGCGGTTATTCAGGCCAAGTAGTTGCTAGTGACTCCAGGAGGGAGTATTTATGCTCGATAGTGGGTTCATGCCTCCTTGTTTCCTTGCTCGAGTGACAGAAACGTGAAGGGGGAGGATGTGTTGTTGCCATTCGGGAGAAAACAGCAGCTGAGAGTGCCCGCGTGCATAATCATTTCTTACATTACACACTTTGTTTAATTGTAACATCCCTGATTTTTGGAAAGTGCAAAAATCACAAAAATTTGAAACTTTTTGTTTTCATGTTATGCAGGTCACCAAAAACCAAATGAGATGCAAGAAACAAAAGAAAACAATACATGTTCTAATGTTTTGGAAATGAAAATCCAATATACCTCTATTCCATAAACCCTTAAGTCATTTCAAAATAAATATTTCTACATAAAGAAAATATTTCTTCTTAAGCAAACCCTTACACCAAACATGTTTTCAACCCAATTATGATCTTGAAAATATTTTTGATATATAAAAACTAGAGAATTGTTATCTCTAATATTTTCTTCTTGTCTCTAAAAAGGGTTTCACTATTATTGATAACCCCAAAATAGATATAAGTTGGATCCTTGTTTTCCAAGTGTTATGTCAATCAACAAGATAATATAATGCTATAGAAATAAATTTTTTTATGAAAACAAGTAAGATACTTTGAGAAAACAATGTTTTCATTTAGGAAAACCTTTCTGCTTTTACTAAACCCCATTTCCAAATTTATTAAATAAATTCTCTATGTTTGAAATATAACAAAAGGATACAAATTGTGGTTTCACTAATATGTTGAAAATTATACAATATGAAAGTTCCTAAAAGGGTCTTAGAAAACAATAGTTGAACCATAGAAAATATTTCTAAAAATTGTTTTAATCATATAAAAAAAATTAATGTTTTCTATTAAAGTGACTATCATTGTTTCTTCATATTTTAAAATCATAAAATATGAAAACCATTAAATATGATTTTGTAAAATGTTATTTTATCACATTGATGTCTCTGATATTTTATTCAACCAATAATTTTCATTTATATAATTGATATTTTTAAAATGGCATTAATATGCTATTAGTGAAATCATTTTTATTTCAAAATATAAAATAGCAAAACAAGTGTAAATGATTTTCAAAAATGATATTTGACTTATATAATGTCTCTTTATTTTTATAAAACCCTTACTCAAAATTAAATTTGATTTTCTATTAAAAATGCTATTAAGTCACTTTTAATGAATTATTCAAATTTCATAATTCAAAAATGTAATATGTTCAAAAGTTTTCAAAAATGGTATTGTTAGAAAGTATTTCAAATATTATGAATTTAGAATTTTATTTCATGTTAATTGGATTCATAAAACAGAAGATATAAAATAAATGAGAAAACAGAAATTAAAAAGAAAAGAAAATCATTGATGACCTCATCATGACGTCATCGTCTTCAACCTCGGGCAGAAAACTGCCACTACCGTTTCTCCTTCGATTAATTTCCGTGAATTACTCGTGATTAAGGCCATAATTATGTCTCCCGTTTCCTCCTCTTAAATCCCCTCGACGCCCTCTTCATTTCCCCCTTGGACACCCAGCCCGAGACCTCCCGAGGAGGAAGAAATCGCTCGCCGGAGTCGAGAGTACCCGCCGCCGTTCGCCGTTGGTTTCGGCCGCCATAGCCCATCCCTACCTCCCTCTTTCGGCCCTTTCGAATCCCATGTTCTAGGCGCACGCGATAATCCACTTGCCCTATTCGTTTGTGCAGAGAATCGACGGCGCCACGGTCGCCGGAGTCGAGAACTCCTCCGTTCGCTCGGCGCCAACGCTCGAGGAAGCGAGCATCTGCGCCGTGGACACCACCGAGTCCGCCGTGCCGCGCCGGTCCTCTTCGTGTGCTTCCCCGAGCCCGGAGACCCCCTGCCGCGTCGCCACCCTCCACGCCCGAGCGAGCGCCGCCGCCCCGCCATTTTCCGGCAACCCTCCGGTGAGGTGAGAACCCTAGCCGTTCCTGGCCATCAGATCTAGTTCGTGCGGCCCAGATTAGATCACTTAAGGAACCGGTATCGGCCAATAGGATTGCGCCACGCCAGCGCGCGTGTTATGTTGGTATTTGTCGCCCAAACGCAGCACACAACCGGCCCAAGCCCACTCCGTAGTTATCGCCCTGTGCGACAGATAAGCAATCTGGGCCCAACTGCTTTCTGTTATCTTTTCCGAATAAATTAAAAATGGCAATTTTGCAGAATAGTCCCTAGAACTTAGAAACATCATAACTTTTTAACCACTTAGCCAAATTTAACAATCTTGGACTTTTTGAAAAGCCCTTGACATCTAGAAACTTTTGGCACTGTCCAAATTCAAATTTGACAAACTTAAATGTGTTCAAATTCAAATATGCTTGTTTGGTGAAATTTGGCATAATTCAAATTCTACAAATCCAAAAATTGTAAATAAAATATATTTGGAAACCTTAGGATGTGTACTTTCATACCCCCTGTCCCAAAATAATAATTGAACAAATTAAAATTGAATTTATAATTTAGTTGTCTGTTTGAGTATTTTTGACATAGATTAATTTCTATAAATAATTTCAATATAGTTCCTTTTGCAAATTTGTTCCATTTGACAACCTTGAACCAGAAACAACCTTGCCCAACCATTTTGGACACCCTTGGACCATGACCATGTATTTTAGCCAAAAATCCATCTTAGTAGTCCATCTAGTTATTATGTCTTAGATTTTGTTTCTATTTCTTTCTACCATTGTTTGTTGTGGCTATTTTTGGATCCAAGACCAAGTCCCTAAAATTACCAAGTAGTGAACCTCAAACACTAGCACCCTAGTATTCTATCTACTTCTCCATTCCCCTATTCTTGCTTCAAGAAATCATCAAGTTAGCAAAATGGAGATCAGGACTCAAGCACAAGAAGGAAACTTCATTTTCAACTTAGTGGAAACATGAAGAGCTACAAGGAAGATCAATGAAAAAGTTTTGAAGAAAATACTTGGACTCCACACCTAGAAGAAAACTCATGAAGTACAAGTGTGAAGAAATTTAGAAGAAAACATCTCCCCCTCTCTTCCTATCCTTCTTCTTATTTTCTTTCCAATTTGACTTAGTGGTATTTGTGCCCATCCCATACCCAAACCAATTAGTGAAGTGAAAGCCCTGAATAATTTATCAAGACCAAGAGAAGAATCCATCCAAGGAACAAGACTACAATAGAAGCATGAAGATGATCTTCAAGAAGGCAATCACATGAGGTCTAGAAGCAATCCATACAAGTTGAAGAATAATAAGTTATTTTGTCCAACCATTGACCCAAATGGAAAACCAAAGACTTAGTAATATTTTCCCTTTGATGATGAAGTTAGTAGACCTACCCTAACCACAATGGAAAATACTAGCATAGTCACTCAAATATTTTTAGGTGAATATGACCAAGTGTTTGCATGTATTACCTTAGTTGAAGAAGTAATATGTTTATTCTTAGTGAACTCTTGGAACTTCCTCGAAAAGTATGGTTATAATAAAGTTAGATCACATCAAGCTCAACCTAGTCCTTCCCAAGTAAACCATTGGAATTGCCTTAACAAGAATGAGACCACTAGAGAATGAATCTTTCAACTCAAACCTAGACCTTGTCCTAACCAACTTGGTTAAGCCCCTTTTGATATGTTAGTTGCTATGTATGTTTTATACACTTGTATGTTTGTTTGTTAGGATGCTTGTTTATTTGGTTTTTGTTGTCAATGAATAGATTGTACGGAGAGCAACAATCTTTTGTGAAGAGAGTGTGATATCTTCACCAACTTCAACAAGGCAAGTAACACATCATAAACTACCCATTATTTTCTATATGCATTAGTTGATTTTGAGTAGTATGCATGATAGGAATTTTTTAATAAGTTATATTATGCTATGCTATATCCTAGTAGTGTGTAGCCGTCCTTATACCTTGTTATTTTGATGCCTTGGTACTTATTTAGATGCTTAGCCATGCTACCAAAATTGTTTTACTAGATGTTGAGGAAAAATTATAAGTATAACTAATGAATGAACCACCTGGGTGGAAGTGGTAAGACTGGGTTATGTTGAGTGTTGCCTCAGGGCCCTTGTCTAAGGGTTATTCCACTTGAGGTTGTCACTTGCGGATGGCCACCCAGGAACAAAGAGATTACTATGTCCCTCTAAATCTAGTAGCTTCCCGTGCAGCCTTTTGACAATATGGGCTCTGTCTTGATCAATTAAGTTGTGAGGGTTCAGCCCAGGCTTGACAAGCAGATGTAGCAAAATTATAGGTGGAACGGGTCTTGCCGGTGGGTTTGGACTTCTTCTTCTGAAAGATCTCGTCTCAATTCTCTCCTTTCCATGATGCACTCCGGGTGTATAGGATGTTTGGGCTAATTGAAGACAAAGGGTGAAAGTGCACAACCTCTGCAGAGTCAACAAACTAAGATCTTAGCCGTGTCCCCGGTTATGGACAACTATGAGCAGCTGGACAAGGATTGACGGAAGAATCTCATCATCAATTTCAATAAGTAAAATTTTGACCAAGTGAGCAGTATTGTGGTGCTTGGATCTTAATCCAATGTTGCCACCCTTTTGAAAAGAAAAGCTTGTTTTACAAAAGTGATAGGAGAAAACTGGCTTTATGCAAACTTAGCCAAAACTCCACTCAGCCAAATAAGCATGTAGTATTAGTCTTGCCATGTATATCCACCATAGTGTTACTTGCCAATACATTAAATTGTATTGACTCCCTTTTGGCTGCATATTCCATATTGCAGATATTTCTGAAGACGAGTGAGGATTTCGTTTAGGATCTCGAGACTATCACCAACATGTTTTGCCTGTGGCACATGAAGAAGATGGGCTCAATGTTGTACTATGTTTTCCGCTGTATTTCTTTGTTTTCTGCTAGTCTTCTAAGACTATGCAAGTTGTAATCCTATTTTGTAAAGACTGGATCATGCGATGTAATAGAATTTGATGCATTTGCATGATATTTCATTTTGTACTGTGGTGCTAGCAATTGATCCAGGGACTAGCACAATAACACAGGTATTCCATCTTTATTAAAAGTTGGGATGCTACAAAATGGTATCAGAGCATTGTGTTGCCTGTAGGATTCGAGACCCTAAGTTTGGATTAGAATAGGAAAAGCCATAGGAATAAAAACATACTATCTATTAACTACTCCACAAAGGAATCTTTTATATCTTCATTTCTCCTCGTACACCTTTCCATGGTACATTTCTAATGTATACTCTTATCTGTAGATGACCAACATCATTGAATCACTCAAGAAAGGACCAATGATGACCATGACCCTGGAATGTGACACTGATTTTCCAAGAGCATTGAAGGATCCCATGTCAATCATGGGATTTGAAGGACCAGCAGTCTATTGGGGTTTTCCCTACATTGATGAGGAAGATGATCTTGAATATTGGTGGGTGCAGATTCATCTGTACATGAACAAGGAGTACGACCACAAGATGGGAGGAGATTGCATGCTTACCAACAAGGAGGTGCATTTGACATTCTTTGATTCAGCAAGAAGTGCTGCATGGAGGGCTATTGAAGAACTTACTGAGAGACTCAAGTGGAGACTTCACAACACTAAGAAGATTCTCAAGGAAGCTGAAGAAGAGATCAACACTCTTGAAAAAGAGATTACAATGTACAAGAACGCGGAGATCATCGTGAAGACTGAGTATTGAAGACCTCTCAAGAGGAATAAAGCAAGAAAGTTGTTACCCTACCTTAAATAGTAGACCACCATGAGATGTAAAAAAAGTTGTGAGACACAAAAACACGATTAGTGTATTGATCATACCAATGAGTGTGGTATGACAATATTAGTTTGTTTTAAAAAAAAAACTATGTTGTTTGGTGTGATGAATGTGATGATATATGTTTGTTATGTGTTGTTTGAAAGATGAGTTTCCTTGATCTGCTATTTTGGATAAGAACCTTCCTTAGCTATCTTTCTAAATCTCTACTCATCCCTACTAGACCAAACCCAACACCATACTCATTCACCACCCATAGTGAGAACCATGTGAAATCATACAACCTTTACCCTATTGAAACACAAGCCATCCCATTTGAGGAATGCTAGTATCAAATTTCTTTCTTCTGTGTGAAGGAACAATCACATCCATGATCAATGCCAACTGCCTAATAAGGAGTATCAATCCAATCAACAAGTGAAGAAAGACAAGTGAATCCCAAGTTGCATGAGCTATGAAGGTTTCAGAGCCAACTACACCAAGAGAAGAAGTAATGAAGAAACACAACTACCCAGTTTGTGTTACATGAGAGTTTGTTTAGAAATAGCATGATGTTTGCTTTCAAGAATGACAACAACAAGATGGAAGATTGCCAAGAACATCAAAAGATCAAGTTGAGAGTGAACCAAAGACTTTTGATTGACCCAAAGAGTGACCCCTCAGTGTCAAAGGTAGTTCAACAGATCTATGTTGGTCTACAGCTCTACCACGAAGGAAAGATCTACTCAAGCTAATTTAAAATCAATCTACACTCCAATCTAATGAAAATAGACTACCCACAAAAGTTTCTTTTAAGTGTGGTAGCCCACCCAGTTGTTTTGGAATCCAATTACCCAAATCTTTCTTTCTAACCTTCCCAAATCTCGGGACGAGATTTCTTTTAAGGGTGGTAGTCTGTAACATCCCTGATTTTTGGAAAGTGCAAAAATCACAAAAATTTGAAACTTTTTGTTTTCATGTTATGCAGGTCACCAAAAACCAAATGAGATGCAAGAAACAAAAGAAAACAATACATGTTCTAATGTTTTGGAAATGAAAATCCAATATACCTCTATTCCATAAACCCTAAAGTCATTTAAAAATAAATATTTCTACATAAAGAAAATATTTCTTCTTAAGCAAACCCTTACACCAAACATGTTTTCAACCCAATTATGATCTTGAAAATATTTTTGATATATAAAAACTAGAGAATTGTTATCTCTAATATTTTCTTCTTGTCTCTAAAAAGGGTTTCACTATTATTGATAACCCCAAAATAGATATAAGTTGGATCCTTGTTTTCCAAGTGTTATGTCAATCAACAAGATAATATAATGCTATAGAAATAAAAAAAAATTATGAAAACAAGTAAGATACTTTGAGAAAACAATGTTTTCATTTAGGAAAACCTTTCTGCTTTTACTAAACCCCATTTCCAAATTTATTAAATAAATTCTCTATGTTTGAAATATAACAAAAGGATACAAATTGTGGTTTCACTAATATGTTGAAAATTATACAATATGAAAGTTCCTAAAAGGGTCTTAGAAAACAATAGTTGAACCATAGAAAATATTTCTAAAAATTGTTTTAATCATATAAAAAAAATTAATGTTTTCTATTAAAGTGACTATCATTGTTTCTTCATATTTTAAAATCATAAAATATGAAAACCATTAAATATGATTTTGTAAAATGTTATTTTATCACATTGATGTCTCTGATATTTTATTCAACCAATATTTTTCATTTATATAATTGATATTTTTAAAATGGCATTAATATGCTATTAGTGAAATCATTTTTATTTCAAAATATAAAATAGCAAAACAAGTGTAAATGATTTTCAAAAATGATATTTGACTTATATAATGTCTCTTTATTTTTATAAAACCCTTACTCAAAATTAAATTTGATTTTCTCTTAAAAATGCTATTAAGTCACTTTTAATGAATTATTCAAATTTCATAATTCAAAAATGTAATATGTTCAAAAGTTTTCAAAAATGGTATTGTGAGAAAGTATTTCAAATATTATGAATTTAGAATTTTATTTCATGTTAATTAGATTCATAAAACAGAAGATATAAAATAAATGAGAAAACAGAAATTAAAAAGAAAAGAAAATCATTGATGACGTCATCATGACGTCATCGTCTTCAACCTCGGGCAGAAAACTGCCACTACCGTTTCTCCTTCGATTAATTTCCGCGAATTACTCGTGATTAAGGCCATAATTATGTCTCCCGTTTCCTCCTCTTAAATCCCCTCGACGCCCTCTTCATTTCCCCCTTGGACACCCAGCCCGAGACCTCCCGAGGAGGAAGAAATCGCTCGCCGGAGTCGAGAGTACCCGCCGCCGTTCGCCGTTGGTTTCGGCCGCCGTAGCCCATCCCTACCTCCCTCTTTCGGCCCTTTCGAATCCCCTGTTCTGGGCGCACGCGATAATCCACTTGCCCTATTCGTTTGTGCAGAGAATCGACGGCGCCACGGTCGTCGGAGTCGAGAACTCCTCCGTTCGCTCGGCGCCAACGCTCGAGGAAGCGAGCATCTGCGCCGTGGACACCACCGAGTCCGCCGTGCCGCGCCGGTCCTCTTCGTGTGCTTCCCCGAGCCCGGAGACCCCCTGCCGCGTCGCCACCCTCCACGCCCGAGCGAGCGCTGCCGCCCCGCCATTTTCCGGCAACCCTCCGGTGAGGTGAGAACCCTAGCCGTTCCTGGCCATCAGATCTAGTTCGTGCGGCCCAGATTAGATCACTTAAGGAACCGGTATCGGCCAATAGGATTGCGCCACGCCAGCGCGCGTGTTATGTTGGTATTTGTCGCCCAAACGCAGCACACAACCGGCCCAAGCCCACTCCGTAGTCATCGCCCTGTGCGACAGATAAGCAATCTGGGCCCAACTGCTTTCTGTTATCTTTTCCGAATAAATTAAAAATGGCAATTTTGCAGAATAGTCCCTAGAACTTAGAAACATCATAACTTTTTAACCACTTAGCCAAATTTAACAATCTTGGACTTTTTGAAAAGCCCTTGACATCTAGAAACTTTTGGCACTGTCCAAATTCAAATTTGACAAACTTAAATTTGTTAAAATTCAAATATGCTTGTTTGGTGAAATTTGGCATAATTCAAATTCTACAAATCCAAAAATTGTAAATAAAATATATTTGGAAACCTTAGGATGTGTACTTTCATACCCCCTGTCCCAAAATAATATTGAACAAATTAAAATTGAATTTAGAATTTAGTTGTCTGTTTGAGTATTTTTGACATAGATTAATTTCTATAAATAATTTCAATATAGTTCCTTTTGCAAATTTGTTCCATTTGACAACCTTGAACCAGAAACAACCTTGCCCAACCATTTTGGACACCCTTGGACCATGACCATGTATTTTAGCCAAAAATCCATCTTAGTAGTCCATCTAGTTATTATGTCTTAGATTTTGTTTCTATTTCTTTCTACCATTGTTTGTTGTGGCTATTTTTGGATCCAAGACCAAGTCCCTAAAATTACCAAGTAGTGAACCTCAAACACTAGCACCCTAGTATTCTATCTACTTCTCCATTCCCCTATTCTTGCTTCAAGAAATCATCAAGTTAGCAAAATGGAGATCAGGACTCAAGCACAAGAAGGAAACTTCATTTTCAACTTAGTGGAAACATGAAGAGCTACAAGGAAGATCAATGAAAAAGTTTTGAAGAAAATACTTGGACTCCACACCTAGAAGAAAACTCATGAAGTACAAGTGTGAAGAAATTTAGAAGAAAACATCTCCCCCTCTCTTCCTATCCTTCTTCTTATTTTCTTTCCAATTTGACTTAGTGGTATTTGTGCCCATCCCATACCCAAACCAATTAGTGAAGTGAAAGCCCTGAATAATTTATCAAGACCAAGAGAAGAATCCATCCAAGGAACAAGACTACAATAGAAGCATGAAGATGATCTTCAAGAAGGCAATCACATGAGGTCTAGAAGCAATCCATACAAGTTGAAGAATAATAAGTTATTTTGTCCAACCATTGACCCAAATGGAAAACCAAAGACTTAGTAATATTTTCCCTTTGATGATGAAGTTAGTAGACCTACCCTAACCACAATGGAAAATACTAGCATAGTCACTCAAATATTTTTAGGTGAATATGACCAAGTGTTTGCATGTATTACCTTAGTTGAAGAAGTAATATGTTTATTCTTAGTGAACTCTTGGAACTTCCTCGACAAGTATGGTTATAATAAAGTTAGATCACATCAAGCTCAACCTAGTCCTTCCCAAGTAAACCATTGGAATTGCCTTAACAAGAATGAGACCACTAGAGAATGAATCTTTCAACTCAAACCTAGACCTTGTCCTAACCAACTTTGTTAAGCCCCTTTTGATATGTTAGTTGCTATGTATGTTTTATACACTTGTATGTTTGTTTGTTAGGATGCTTGTTTATTTGGTTTTTGTTGTCAATGAATAGATTGTACGGAGAGCAACGATCTTTTGTGAAGAGAGTGTGATATCTTCACCAACTTCAACAAGGCAAGTAACACATCATAAACTACCCATTATTTTCTATATGCATTAGTTGATTTTGAGTAGTATGCATGATAGGAATTTTTTAATAAGTTATATTATGCTATGCTATATCCTAGTAGTGTGTAGCCATCCTTATACCTTGTTATTTTGATGCCTTGGTACTTATTTAGATGCTTAGCCATGCTACCAAAATTGTTTTACTAGATGTTGAGGAAAAAATATAAGTATAACTAATGAATGAACCACCTGGGTGGAAGTGGTAAGACTGGGTTATGTTGAGTGTTGCCTCAGGGCCCTTGTCTAAGGGTTATTCCACTTGAGGTTTTCACTTGCGGATGGCCACCCAGGAACAAAGAGATTACTATGTCCCTCTAAATCTAGTAGCTTCCCGTGCAGCCTTTTGACAATATGGGATCTGTCTTGATCAATTAAGTTGTGAGGGTTCAGCCCAGGCTTGACAAGCAGATGTAGCAAAATTATAGGTGGAACGGGTCTTGCCGGTGGGTTTGGACTTCTTCTTCTGAAAGATCTCGTCTCAATTCTCTCATTTCCATGATGCACTCCGGGTGTATAGGATGTTTGGGCTAATTGAAGACAAAGGGTGAAAGTGCACAACCTCTGCAGAGTCAACAAACTAAGATCTTAGCCGTGTCCCCGGTTATGGACAACTATGAGCAGCTGGACAAGGATTGACGGAAGAATCTCATCATCAATTTCAATAAGTAAAATTTTGACCAAGTGAGCAGTATTGTGGTGCTTGGATCTTAATCCAATGTTGCCACCCTTTTGAAAAGAAAAGCTTGTTTTACAAAAGTGATAGGAGAAAACTGGCTTTATGCAAACTTAGCCAAAACTCCACTCAGCCAAATAAGCATGTAGTATTAGTCTTGCCATGTATATCCACCATAGTGTTACTTGCCAATACATTAAATTGTATTGACTCCCTTTTGGCTGCATATTCCATATTGCAGATATTTCTGAAGACGAGTGAGGATTTCGTTTAGGATCTCGAGACTATCACCAACATGTTTTGCCTGTGGCACATGAAGAAGATGGGCTCAATGTTGTACTATGTTTTCCGCTGTATTTCTTTGTTTTCTGCTAGTCTTCTAAGACTATGCAAGTTGTAATCCTATTTTGTAAAGACTGGATCATGCGATGTAATAGAATTTGATGCATTTGCATGATATTTCATTTTGTACTGTGGTGCTAGCAATTGATCCAGGGACTAGCACAATAACACAGGTATTCCATCTTTATTAAAAGTTGGGATGCTACATTAATGCAATTATCTGTTGCTTGCAACTTAATACCTAAGGGGGGTCAGATGATAACCTCAGGGTGGATTATTAGTCATAGATGCAGATGGATGTCGGTCTATGTATCTTGTTGTAATGCCCGCACTAAATACCATAGTAATCTTCATGTCATATTGTGCACTACGGTGCAACCTCTATTTGTCAATTGCCCAGTTGTAATTTGTTCACCCAGCATGCTATCTTTTATAGAGAGACACCACTAGTGAAACTATGAACCCCGGTCCATTTTTCCACATTGTTAAACAAACCACAACAATTTCCTGCTTTCTTTACTTACTGCAAGCATACACTGTTTTCCACACTATATGTTGAATCTTTGTTTTCAGAAAGACCGGTGAGATTGACAACCTCACTGTACCGTTTGGGGCAAAGTATTTTGGTTGTGTTGTGTGCAGGCTCCACGTTCTTGCTGAGACCGGTGAAGAGCCAGCACCACCGTCAGTGGCGTCAACCTTTCGAAGATTCTCTTTCTCCTACTGGATTGATAACCCTGGTTCTTAACTAAGGGGAAACTCCTACCGCTGTGCTCATCACACCTTCCTCTTGGGGTTCCCAACAACACAGAGAAAGGATTAAACTCTGTCAGCAATCAAGGACTTTTCTGGCGCCGTTGCCGGGGAGAAGGAAGTCTTCTGGCAAGGGGAGTCTCTCACTGTCAACCTCTTTATTCTTTTTATTGTCTTGTTTTTATTTTTGTCTTGTTTTGCTTCTTTATATTGAAAACACAAAAAAATTAGTTTACTTCATAGCTATTATTTATTTCCTTGCTTTTATTCTGCTAAAATGAGTTCCTCTGAGAATACTAAGTTGTGTGACTTCACTAGCACAAACAACAATTATTTTATTTGCACACCTATTGCTCCACCTGCTCCTAATGCTGCTTTCTATGAGATTAAACCTGCTTTATTAAATCTTGTTATGAAAGAACAATTTTCTGGTATTAGTACTGATGATGATGCTGCCCACCTTAATAATTTTGTTGAACTATGTGAGATGCAAAAATATAAAGATGTGGATGGAGATATTATTAAACTAAAATTATATCCTTTCTCTTTGAGAGGAAGAGCTAAAGAATGGTTGCTATCTTTGCCTAGAAATAGTATTGATTCATGGACTAAGTGTAAAGATGCTTTCATTGGAAAATATTATCCTCCTGCTAAGATTATATCCCTAAAAAGTGACATAATGAATTTTAAGCAATTTGATAATGAACATATTGCTAAAGCTTGGGAAAGAATGAAAACTATGGTGAATAATTGTCCCACTCATGGACTGACTACTTGGATGATTATACAAACCTTTTATGCAGGACTGAATTTCTCCTCAAGGAACCTATTGGATTCAGATGCTGGAGTTACCTTTATGTCCATCACTTTGGGCAATGCAACAAAGCTTCTTGATGATATGATGATAAATTATTTAGAGTGGCACACTGAGAGAGCTCCACAAGGTAAGAAGGTAAATTATGTTGAGGAAACCTCCTCTTTAAGTGAAAGGCTTGATGCTATTATGTCTATTCTTGTTAATGGTAAAGATCACATTGATCCAAATAATGTTCCTTTAGCCTCTTTGGTTGCTCAAGAAGAGCATGTTGATGTGAACTTTATTAAAAATAATAATTTTAACAACAATGCTTATAGAAATAATTTTGGTGGAAACAATTATAAGCCCTACCCTCCTAATAATGGTTATGGTAATTCTTATGGCAACTCCTACAATAATAATAAAATCTCTACATGTGATCTTGAAAACATTCTTAGAGAATTTATTAGCACACAAACTGATTTTAATAAATTTGTTGAGGAAAAGCTTGCTAAAATAGATGTTATTGCCTCTAAAGTAGATAGCCTTGCTATTGATGTTGATTTTCTAAAACTGAAGGTTTTGCCACAAGATGTTAAACAAAATAAAACTTTGAATGCCATCCAAGTTCAAATAGACAATAATGTTAGATTGATGGCTGAATTACGTGCTAGGTGGGAAAGAGAAGATGAACTGGCTAAAAAGAATAATATTGATAGAGTTTGTACTATCACAACCACTAGTAAAACTGAAGCTCCTAGTGCTAGTAAACCTCCTACTATCAATGGTAAAGTAGTTGGTGTTAATAAAGTCCCTACTCCTTTGTTTAAACGTGCTAAATTGCCTCAAACTGGTGAAACTACTTCTGATAAAAGTGCTAAATTTTTTAGAGATGTGGGAGATAATGGTTCCATTACTTTTGATGATAATAATATTGATTTTGATGATTGCGATATCTCTGAAGTTATTATGTTTCTACAAAATCTTGCTAGAAGTCCCAATGCTAGTGCCATGAATATGACCTTTACTAAACATATTACCAATGCTCTCATGAAAGTTAGGGAAGAAAAGTTGAAACTTGAGACTTCCATCCCTAGAAAATTAGATGATGGTTGGGAACCTATAATTAAGATAAAAGTAAATGATTTTGATTGCAATGCTTTGTGCCTTGGTGCTAGTATCTCTGTTATGCCTCAAAAGCTCTATAATATTCTTGATTTACCACCGTTGGAACACTGTTATTTGGATGTTCATCTTGCTGATAATGCTAAGAAGAAACGTCTTGGTAGAATTGACGATGTTCTTATTATGGTTAATAATAACTTTCCCCTGTTGATTTTTTTGTTATGAACACTGAATGCAATGCTTCTTGTCTTATTGTCTTGGGATGACCTATTCTTAGAACTGTTGGTGCTATTATTGACATGAAAGAGGGGAGTATTAAATATCAACTTCCCCTCAAGAAATGTTTGGAACACTTTCCTAGAAATAAGGTGAAGCTACCCTTTGACTCTATTATTAGATAAAAATATGATGTTGATGCTTCCTCACTTTAAAATACTTGAGTTGATTTTCTATGCCTAGCTAAAAGGCGTTAAAGAAAAGCGCTACCGGGATACAACCCGTTTTATTTCTCTGTTTTCATTCAGTTTTCCTTTGTTTTCTTTGGTGTGCTTGAACCTGAGTGTTGTCTGTTTCCTTAGAAACCCCTCTGTATCTTTTCTTTTGTGTTTTTGTTGAGCCAAGTAAAGCCACTAGTGGAAAGTTGACACTATATTTCAGATTTCTGCACAGGAAACAGATTTCTGCTGTCCACTGTTAATTCCGTTACAAATCACAGAAAATTCAAAATTACCTGAGATTTTTTGTTCTTAATCCTGAGTTATATACGCAACTTTTCTTAGAAGACCACTTTTTTATTTGAGCAACAGAATAATTTTGAAAAAATCGATCTTTACCTGCTGTTCTATTTTGACAGATTTGTCATTTATCGCATTTGCATCTTAATCTCTTTCTTTTGGTGTTATTTTGAGAAAAAGTGTTTTGAAAGAAGTTATGACAGTAACTAATGTGTTTTTAGTGTCAGACTTGTGTTGAAACTGAACCATGTGAATTTTTTATTTCAATTGCACTAACGTTGCTAATGAAGATTGTGAGAATTTTGATATGAAGGTAGTTTTCAAGGGTCAAGAAGAGTGAAAAGCCAAAGCTTGGGGATGCCCCGGTGGTATATCCAAGCAAATTCCAAGAAGACTCAAGCGTCTAAGCTTTGGGATGCCCAAGGCATCCCCTTCTTCATCAACAAATTATCAGGTCACTTCTAGTGAAACTATATTTTTATTCGGTCGCATCTTATGTGCTTTACTTGGAGCGTCTTTTATTTTTGTTTTCAGTTTGATTTTGCTTTTGCTTTCATTTGGTTTTTTAATTTAATAATAATCTTGGCTGGACCCCAACATTCTTTTATTGGAGAGTGACACGCTCCGCTTTTTCATGAGAAGACGTTGTATTCTTAGTCTTTGTCTAGCTGTTGGATTTATTCAGCTCCTGTTTTGCATGCATCTCTTATTAGAGCTGTTAGTTTTAGTAGTATCATTTTAGTACTCTCATGTTTGCTTGATGTATCATAAATAGTATTTTTCTTAAAGCATGTTTTGTATGGTGCTTGTTGGGAGAAAGAAAATTGTTGCTTGAAGTAGAATTTATAACTGTACTAGTAGAAGCTTGTAAAGACTGTGGCTAGGACTTTTTCATGCCATGATAAATGTTATTTCAGTTTTAAAGCCTTGTGATTGTTGAGTAGCATGATTATCCTCAAATAGATGAGAGTGTTTAATATGTATTGAAAGATTCATGAGTTGTTCTTGTCATAGTAAAGCATCAATATATGGTATTCTCTTTCGAATGTTTTATTTGGTTGACTTGGCGCATGCTCACACCATGTTTATGACTACAAACCAGTCACGAATATCCTCCATGACCACTTAGTCTTTGAACTTGTGATACTGCTTATGTTTTAATTAATGATGCTTATGTCGCTATGCATGATTATGGCTCTTATGCTCTCTTGATTTGTCGCTCCCAGTCTTTTGCTAGCCTCCACCTGTACTGAGTATGAGCTCTACTTGTGCATCCAAACTCCCTTAAACCAAAGTTTTTCCCATTGTGTACACCATACCTACCTACATGTGGTATTTAACTGCCATTCCAAAGTAAATTGCTCATGTGTTACCTTTAAAACCTTCAAAATTACACCTGCTTTATGTTCCTGTTTTTTCCCATGAGGACGTAAATAGAGAATATTTATCTATCTTGTTGATTGGATTTCACACCCTGGACTAGTGGCTTCATCCGCTTATCCAAATGATAGAAGAGCTGGTAGCGGGGTGCCCAGCCCCAAATTAATACAAACAAATTCTCTTCACTATTTTTTCCCTTGATTTATCAGTCAAAGCATAATTGTGTAAACAAAAGAGAAAGAGGGATGACCTTCTACACCAGTTGCATCCTTCACCATGGGAGCCGCTCTTGTGAATCTAGTTGACTTGTGATGTACTGTATTTTCTGTTTACCATTTGTTGACATTAGCATACATTTCCCAAAATATAGACACTCCTCCATGGTATGTGATTGTTGGCAGGCACCCGAGGATTCGGTTAGCCATGGTTTGTGAAAGATGGATGGGAGGAGTGTCACACTTTTAATACATATGTTTAATAAAATAAAAGCGCTAGCACATGAGTGATCCCTACTTCCCTCTGGGAAGGGCCTTTCTTTTACTTTTATGTTGAGTCTCCATCTTCTAACTTTATGCACAGTTGAGAGAGCATTGTTTCCATTCTGAGTTCTATTTGCATTTCTCCCATAAGCATCAATAATTACTTCATGATGTGATATCATTTGTTCTTAATTATTTGTTCTAGTCTTCCTAATGAACTTTGAAGGTGTCCTGGCATTTATGTTTTGCCCCACTCTTAAGGACTATCGAAATATCACTTTGCCATGCTTTCTCTATACCTGAAACAAATGTTTACCTTTCTTTTCATTATTATTCATGATCATTTATCTGATTTACTCTTCGCGATGCAAAGTAATTACTATGCTTTATCATTAAAGTTTTATTTATCATGCCTTTGTTTAAAGTTTTATGATCTCAGCGTGCATATGCTTTTACATTTGATTGATCAAGTTATGTTAGTAGCATGTCACCTCAGAAATTATTGTTTTATCGTTTACCTACTCGAGGATGAGTAGAAACTAAGCTTGGGGATGCTTGATACGTCATAAACGTATCCCTAATTTCTTATGCTCCATGATGATGTTATGCCAATTTACATGTTTTCTCCATTCTTTATGTTATTTTTATCGATTTTCCGGACTAACCTATTGACAAGATGCCACAGAGCCAGTTCCCTGTTTTCTGCTATTTTTTAGTTTCAGAAAAGTTGTTCTGGAAATATTCTCGGAATTGGAAAATTCAAAGCCCGGAAGTCCTATTTTCCCCGGAAGCATCCAGAAGACCGAAGAGGAGTCGAAGAGGGGCAGCAGGGGGGCCACACCACAGGGTGGCACGGACCCCCTGGCCGCTCCAGCTATGGGTGTGGGGCCCCTCGGCCTCCACCTCCTTTGCCCTTTCGCCTATTTAAGCCCCCGGATGGAAAACCCTAAGCACCTGATCAAAATCCCTAAAAAGGTTTTGTAGCCACCGTCACCATCAACCCCAGACCAGGGGGTTCTAAAGCTGTTTCTGGCACACTACCGGAGAGAAGATCATCATCGGAGGCTTCTATATCACCATGCCTGCCTCCGGAGTGATGCATGAGTAGTTCATCCTTGGACTACGGGTTTGTAGCTGTAGCTAGATGGTTGTCTTCTCCTCATATGCCTCCATGTTTAGATCTCGTGAGCTTCCTATCATGATCGAGATTGATCTTTTGTAATTCTTTATTCTGTGTTTGTTGGGATCCGATGAATATTGACCTTATGCCAAGTTGATTATAGTCTTTACTGAATATGTATTTGTGATCTTGCATGCTCTCTGTTTCTAGTGGTTATTCTGGCCAAGTAGTTGCTAGTGACTCCAAGAGGGAGTATTTATGCTCGATAGTGGGTTCATGCCTCCTTGTTGCCTGGCTCGAGTGACAGAAACGTTAAGGGGGGATGTGTTGTTTCCATTAGGGAGAAAACATCGGTGAGAGTGCCCGCGTGCATAATAATTGCTTGCGTTACACACTGTGTTTAATGCAATTATCTGTTGCTTGCAACTTAATACCTAAGGGGGTTCGGGTGATAACCTGAGGGTGGATTATTAGTCATAGATGCAGATGGATGTCGGTCTATGTATCTTGTTGCTATTCCCGCACTAAATACCATAGGAATCTTCATGTCATATTGTGCACTACGGTACAACCTCTATTTGTCAATTTCATAGCTGCAATTTGTTCACCCAACATGATATCTTTTATGGAGAGAAACCACTAGTGAAACTATGAACCCCGGTCCATTTTTTCCACACTGTTAAACAAACCACGACAATTTCCTGCTTTCTTTACTTACTGCAAGCATACACTGTTTTCCACACTATAAGTCTAATCTTTGTTTTCAGCAAGACCGGTGAGATTTACAACCTCACTGTACCGTTGGGGCAAAGTATTTTGGTTGTGTTGTGTGCAGGTTCCACGTTGTTGCTGACACCGGTGAAGCGCCAGCACCACCGTTAGTGGCATCAACCTTCCGAAGATTCTCTTTCTCCTACTGGATTGATAACCCTGGTTATTAACTAAGGGGAAAACTCCTACCGATGTGCTCACCACACCTTCCTCTTGGGGTTCCCAACAACGCTGAGAAAGGATTCAACTCTACCAGCAATCACTTCCATTTGAATAGTAGTTTGTACAGTAATATGAATCTTCCATGTGAACTTCTTTTTACATGGCCGCGTTATTCGTGTGCATTATGTCTGAACTTCTTGTTGTTACTATTTGTATCTCATTCTCTGTTCTTATTTTTATATTGGTATGAACTACCCTAATAGCTTCCTTGAACTTCTTTGTAGATGTCTTTTTTCCTTAATGTGCAATTGTGTTTAAAACTTCATGTAGTTGTTGTTTGTATCTCATTTGTAAGTCATATTTTTTATTAATATGTTTCACTTTTTTTATGTTTTTTGCAGATGATTATTTCTTGAATGTCAATACTACAGTTCCTGCTGCTATTGAGGAATTTTATGAGATTGTTACCAGGGCTAGGGAAAGGGATAGAATAGCGTAAGTTACAGGAATATTGTGGAAGGCCTTATTTTATCAATTTGTTTTTCTAGCAAATTCATATTTTGCTATTATTTTTTCTATGCTCAGGAATTTGCCCATGATTGATGTTCCTGAATTTCCGGTCACAGTACTAGAACATGCAAATTGCTTTCGGCCTTGTGGCATGCTTAGTTCCCAGGCAGCTAGTGTAGGTATCTTTCTTTTGAGGGAGAAATTTAAAGGATCACCAAACAGATTGATTGTGTCCTACTGAATTACTGTAAGTAGTGGTTTTTCACATAAGTGATCTCTTTTCACACCATCAAATATTTCTACATATTTTTGATTGTTTGTTTGTTCTTTTCAGCATAAGTTATACGCTGGGATTATTGACAGGAGTGTCATCAAGTTTTTCATTACAAATCCATTGGAGAGGATGGACCAGTATAACATTGTATGTTATTTGTGTTATTTTATGTTTAATCTATAACTCAATGGATTGTTGACAGGGGCTTCTTATTAACTATGCATCTGTTATTACTATTTTAAATAATTTTTTAGGTCGTGTTTCCAACTATCGATCCCCCGGTTGAAAAGGATGGTGTGGGCCATTGGGTTGTAGTTTTCTTGAATCTCAAAGATGAACGCTTTCGGTATTTTGATTCGTTGTATGAAGCTGATTCTACAGGAGGCTGCTTCATATTCCAGAAGATGATGAAAAACATTGTTAGTCTATGGAATATTCTGAATCAAGACAAGGATCAGAAGCCCCCTCTTAGGCCTTTTAGTGTTGAAGGTTTCAATACCGCCTACATGACTTGCCCGAAGCAAAACAATAAGTTAGTGCTCTCTCCATTGATTTATAGATTTTTATTTTTCGCAAAATGAGGATTTATATAACATGATTGCTTATTTTTGACGATTTATTATTTGTGAACTGCAGTCGGGACTGTGGGTTTTTCATGCTACAGATGGCCCAATTGTGGAACGACGAGGCTCATACAGATTTTACCTACAGAGATATCCTGAACATGAAAAAGTTGATGCTATGGAAGTGGGCACAGTCTGAGCTCTTCAATATTGATTTTCAAGGGCTTTTCGGCTACAGTCCTGGTAGTTAGTTCTTGCTGCAATCTTTCTAATTTTTCTCAATGTTTTTATTCTTGTATATTCAGCAACATTTTTGTTACTTGCTTTTTATTGTATTGTTTTACTATTCTACAGGACAGATGTAAGATGAAGAAGCGGAAAAATTTGAGCTATTTGAGACTCAGATGAATTATCCAGAAAAGCCATAAAGTTGTGAACCTATAGTCATTCCTGGTAAAGACGATATTTGTGAGCTGGATGATTTCAATACACCACCTGTTGTTGAGCTGCCTGCCATACAGCTTTCTGAAGACGATTCTTCCGATGATTTCGTTGGGCCACGCATGACAAGATTTCACAAAGTACTAACACCCGTGAAACAGAAGAAAGTTCCTGCTGGTGTCAGGAAGAAGGACCCTGTACTGTCTATCAGAAATGTTACTTCAACAAAGAGGCCCCTCAAAAAGCCAAAAATATTCTTCGGCTGTTGAAATGCTTAAACCAGGTCAATCTCCTTATCTTGCGAGTGCTCGACTTCTGCGCAAAATATCCTCAGTGATTATGCCAAGGATCTTCACAAGGAGTGAGTAATCATTACTATATTTGTGAACAAATTCATTCGCAGTTGACCTGAATTTTATTCTCATGACTTTTTGTTGTTGTTGTCGTTGTTGTTCTAGGACTGTATTTGTCGTTTCATTCACGGCACTTACAAGGATGGATCGGTGGTGCATACAACCTTCACTGGTAATGACTTGTTCAAGGCTTTCCATGAATTCAGTGAGAGTGAGGGTGACCTCATGGATTATGTCATAAGGCAATGGAAGGTCGATGACGTTTACACCTATGTGTTTGGTTCCACTACCCGTGTTTTATTGAGCCCATACTTCTTGCAGGTATCCATATACATGAGCTGCAATGTTTTTCTGTTGTTGAACTTCTGTATTATCGATTTTGAACTTCTTACATACTTTGAACTTGAACTGTATCTTTTTTACAGACCTAAACTGCTTACTTTGTATGTGGCACAGACTTCTTTTCTGATTTAATGGTATCTTTTATAGTATGTTCTAGAAATGGATGGCATTGGCACAAGTAAAACTTTCAACGTGGAAAGAGTTATTAATTTGATGGACAAATATGCCAGACCTCAAGATAACCTCATGAGATCAAGCCTGGTTAGTTTTATTCCGTATTATTCCAATTTTATATCTACTCATGATATCTAATGTGCTTATGTATTTTTTGGAACAGATATTGATGCCTTATACGTTATAAATAAATACTCCTTATACGTTATAAATAAATACTGCTCCTTATACGTTATAAATAAATACTGCTCTACATTTGATGTGCTCGACTCCAAAGAGTGGTTGAGGGGCAAAAAACCATCGAAGAGCAGTTACCACAATGAGACTGTAGAAATTGTAAGTCTGTATGAACTTCTCTGTGTATGCTTAGAACTTATCAACGTACTATCTTGAACTTCTCCCTTTATGGGGTTTGATCTGCTATGTGTTTCAAATTTCTGAACTACCTTCTGTTCGTGCTTGAACTTATTTTTGTATTTGTTTGGAAATTCTTTCTGTATGTGTTTGAACTACAATTAAACTGCATTTAGAGTAGGCAGGCATTGTTAGCAGGTTGTATATGAACTTCACTTTTTTTTTTACCTGAACTGCTTGTTGTTTATGCCTAAACTGCTATATGATATCAGATGAACTGAACTGCTATATGTTGTTTATTTAGAGTGCGTGTGCATTGTTTTGTCTCTTTTTACGATATTTCACGTACAAACAAGCCAGGAGGATGACTCTATTGATGAAAGCAAAATATGGGTATCAAGTTTACTCCCGATGGTATCATCCAAACTGGGAGAGGGTTCCTTCGAAGCCATGGTTTGTGAAGGTACCAGTTCAGGGTGTTAACCAATGTGGATTCTGGTGCTTGAAATTTGCATTTGACTTTGATGGAGACAATCTGTTTAACTCGTACAAGTATAACGATGTAAGTCCCCTGGAAGACTACGAATAATTGTCCTGTGTTTATTTAATTGTGTAGCCTCGTGTTGATGACTGGAAGGCGGAGTATCTGTTCTTATCAGTGCTCCATTCGGAGAACAAGGCCCCTCTCGAAGAACAGCCAAAGGAAATTCAGCATCTCTCTCCTGGTAGTTTCGCTTTCAGCACACAGTGTCAACATCTTCTAAAGTTCCTTTCGCAGCAAACCTAGATCTAGGATACATGATTTGTTATTTCACATTTGATGTTACATTTGTATTGAGAATTCAAACATTTTAAATTATTCTCTATACGAGGAATGATCTGCTAAGTATTAAGGATATATGTACCTCTCCGCACCCAATTGTTGAACTTTTGTGTATATGATATACGAACTTCTCTGCGATTGAGCTCTCTTACACATATATCTCAACTTCGGTATTTGTGATTGTTTTTTAATTGCACTGTTATTTTTGGTGTCTGCACTTATGTATATGTACGAGTATTTTGATTGTACTGTATTTTGTACAAAGTTATTTTCGGTGTTATTTCAAAATACAAAATTAGATTTTTCTATTTAGCACTTCTACTTGTATCTTTTTGAACTTTTGTGCGTCGATCGCTGAAAATTTCGATATATATGTAGTTGGTACTGAAGTTTTTTTTATGCTTAATTATCGTCCATGTGTCTGCGAGGTGTTGCACTATCGGCGTCTTATGGCATCACCTCTCCACCTACCCCACTTCTATAAAATACACGAAATTTTCGGCTCCTCGTCTATTCCGCCACTTCCCCACTCCCGCTTCTGACACAACCGCAATACCACTCCCATTATGTCCCATCAAACACCGCTTTTATCTGCTCCGGCCATTTCTTCCATGAAGGATATTGGTCTGTAGATGCTGCTGGTGTGGGTCCTCCCGTGAGCCAGGAGTCGAACATCGTTGTCGCCGCCTCCGAGGATTCTGGTAGCAAAAAGAGGAGCTACAGTCCAGATCTGTACCGTCATGTTTGCTACTCCAGCGGAAATGATGTTGAGGTCAGTAATCTGTAATCGTAGTTAGATCTGATCTTCGTAGATCTGTACACTTGTACTTCCCTGAGCATCATTCTGTACTTTTTTTGTTCTTTGTTAGGTCTGAACTTCATAGATCTGTACGCATGTACTTCTCTGAGCATCATTCTGTACTTCTTTGTTCTTTGTTAAGTGTGAACTTTGTAGATCTGTATGCATGTACTTCTCTGAGCATCATTCTGTACTTCTTTGTTCTTTTGTTAGGTCTAAACTTCGTAGATCTGTACGCCTGTACTTCAATGAGCATCATTCTGTAATTCTTTGTTCTGTGTTAAGTGTGAACTCCGTAGATCTATACATATGTACTTCTCTGAGCATCATTCTGTACTTCTTGTGGGATGTCTTTTTGTTACTGTATTTTTTATAGTTTTTCAAATTCATGTTTTACCATTTGAAATATGAACCTTATTTATCTCACAATGTAGTACAACTCTGATGAATCTGTCACCGTTTATAACGAGAAAAGTTATGCATTCAAGGTTCTGTAGGATCTGGATGAAGGGAAGTACAACATCACTAACATTGTTGACGGCAGGTACCGTTGCCGTTTTGATCAGAAGTTTCTCAGCGCTGATGTCACCAGTCTTTCTCAAAACGCTTTTGCGTTGTCCAAGCAAGACGACGAAGATTTAGCTAAAGTCCGGGCATAGCACAAGGCCATGTATGAGTTCGTAGAGATGCAGAGCATGGTCTCTAAAAAGAAAAACGACGTCGGTGCTGGTCTTTAAAAGAAGAAGAGGAAGAAGGCATGGCTGCGCGCACGTCACCACAAGACCCAGTAGATTCTGTGTTCTGTTCGTGTGGAGCACTACTATATGGTCACCGTTTATATCGGTCGACTTTTTATGTAGTTAGGTGAACTGTTTGCTAGAACTACCAATCTGTCTGTTCGTGTGGAACTATCTGTTCTTTTGTTGTCGTATATGTTATCGTATGTGCTATTATGTGGATTCTGTATGAACTGCATATGTAAACATGGTTAATTATGTGTGTTCCAGTTTTAACTTCTCTTGTTTTACGGTTGAACTTCCACCTCTTCACGACTGAACTGATTTTAAATGTGTTATGTTTTCTTATAGAACTTCCCCTCATAAAGAGTGAACTACTATAATGTGTGTGTTCGCAAATCTGTTACTACTTTGTTTGAACTGTTGTATGATCATTTTTATTACTACAATGTGTTTGGGAGTTGAAGTTTTATTTTTTTGAGCCCATACTTCTCTATCCATGGATATGAACTGCTTTCGGAGTTGCTCTGAACTTCTCCCAATCTGAATTTGAACTTCTTTCATGTGCTGCTTTGAATTTCTCACAAACGAGCGTTCAAAGTGCTATATGTATTGATGAATAAGTATCTCTATGACAATAACCTAGCGCTCCTTCTTGTTCGTAATTCTGTATTTGTCTTTGTGTTTCTGCTCCCTTTCTTTGGGGCTGGTGTTATAACTGGTTCTTTTTTCACTGAGCTCTTTCTAGTAGGAATATTTGTTATAGCTTGCTCTTTTTGCCTTGTTATTTTTCTCGCTGGAGTAGGTGTTGTTGGTGTTGCTCTTCTCCTTCTACTTCTTGTCATTTTAGGCGCTTCCTGTTCAAGTCCATCATCTCCTTCGTCGTCTTGTTCATCTTCCTCTCCTTCGCCGCCGTCTTCTTCATCTTCCTCTCCTTCGTCGTCGTCTTCTTCAGCTTCCTCTTCTTCCTCGTCGTCTTCTTCGTCCTCGCTATATTTAAATAATACTTTAGTTTTACTCTTTTTGCTTGCCTTCATTTTTCCTAGACTAGATTTTTCTAATATGTCTTCTCTCTAAGGACATGTTAAATAATTGTGCCCAGCTATCTCATTGCGAGTTTTGCACATTGTTTGTTTTACCCTTTTCGTTATAGCCTGCGCATCATGTGTTGTGTCCTTTTTATGTTCAACAGCAGCAGCAGCTGTACCAACAGCAATACGGAATAGCAGCTGAGGACATGTCCGTGAGTTATGGTTCTTGTACAACCCACACCCACCACATTTCCTGATCCCTACCGCATCTTTGCCTTTTCCCTTTAGCTCCGGCAGCAACTGCTTGTTGTCAGCAACATGTTTCTTTTTGTTTGCCTCTTTTCCCTTCTCCTTGCTTCTATTTCCTTTTGTCTTCGACATTGAGGGTGACCGAATAACTGTATTGGGGTTCACTTTGTTCCTCCGCTTGATTGAATATATTGTTTAGGTCAGGTTCGAACTCACCAAAATCGGGGATTTCTTCATCCCGTTCCTCACTTGGTCTTGAGCACCTGATTGCCTCCACTTGCTCAATAAGTTCATGAAGAACGTGTTTTGCTCTCTGATGTCTACGCACGCTTCTATTCTTGTATACAGTGTTGGGCCTCCAAGTGAAGAGGTTTGTATAACAACATCAAGTTTCCCTTAAGTTGACAACCCAAGGTTTATCGAACTCAGGGAGGTAGAGGTCAAATATATCCCTCTCAAGCAACCCTGTAAACAAGATACAAGAAGTCTCTTGTGTCCCCAACACACCCAATATACTTGTCAGGTATATAGGTGCACTAGTTCGGCGAAGAAAGAGTAAAATGCAAGTAATATGGATGATAATAAGTGATAATAGCAATCTGAAATAAAAAGGGCAGCAAGCAAACATGTAGCAGAATAGGCGGAAAACGGTGTTTCAATGCTTGGAAATAAGGCCTAGGGATCCCACTTTCACTAGGGGACACTCTCAAATATGATCACATAAATGAATAACTAGATATCTTCTCTCACTAATCTACTCTTAACCACTCTCTGGTCGAATAACAAAACCAATCCATTCATAGGGCTTTAACAACGCTCCTCGAAGTAAGAATTTTCCCAACCAAGTAACCCCCATGCTATCACCATGGGACCCAGATGGTTCCACGCAAACACCACAATTTCATAGGGTTATCCAACACAAAATATAAATATAATGCTAAACCACATGGTGCACACTCTGTCACCTTTACACCGTGATCAAAGCGTTTACGGAGATCTCATAACAAATAATGAACACTAATCATTGTGTAGGGATGCAGAAAGCATTCCTTAATGTAAGCATTCCCATGTCTAGTTAACCCCACGCTGTCACTATGAGCGCCCCAGAAGGTACTAGACAAACACCACAATTCATAGAGGAGACACACACGATGTGCACACTGTCACCTTCACACCGTGATCAAAGTGACTCCAAAGTTCATATTAATAAAGCACTTGAGTAGAAAAAGATGAAGAGTGACATCTACGAATTCAAATAGATTAGAAATCTCATGATCACATATAGATCACACCATGGGAGAGAGATATGAACCACATAGCTACCGGTAGAGCCCTCAGCCTAGGGGGAGAATTACTCCCTCCTCATCATAGGAGACAACAACGGCGACGGAGATGGCGGTGGAGTCGATGGAGATGGGTTCCGGGGGCACTTCCCCGTTCCGGCAGGGTGCCAGAACAGACATCTGTCCCCTGAAACTTGTCGGCGGCGGGGGCGGAGCTACGGATGTATTTTGTGGAAAAGATCGATACTCCTAGGGTTTATGCATCGGGGAGTATATATAGGCAAAAGGGCGATGTCGGGGGGTGGCCAGGGGGGCCACACCACCAGGTGGCGCGGCCAGGGTGGTGGCACCACCCTATGGCGTGGCCACCCTGTGGCCCCCCTCCGAGGCTCTTTAGGGACTTCTGGGTGCTTCCGTGACTTCTAAGACTTCTGGCTTTCGAATCGTCCAATTCTGAGAATATTTCCAGAACAACTTTTCTGAAACTAAAAACAGCAGAAAACATGAACTGGCTCTATGGCATCTTGTCAATAGGTTAGTACCGGGAAATCGATAAAAATGACATAAAGTGTAAGGAAAACATGTGGGAAACAACATGAAAACAACACGGAACATCAGAAATTATAGATACGCTGGAGACGTATCAAGAATCCCCAAGCTTAGTTCCTACTCGTCCTCGAGTAGGTAAACAATAAAACACAATAATTTTTAAGGTGACATGCTACTAACATAAACTTGATCATAAAAGTGTAAAAGCATATGTAAGCTGAGATCATAGAACTTTAACACAAACATGATAAATAGAACTTTAATAATAAAGCATAGCAATCACTTTGCATCATGAGAAGTATCTCAAATAAGAGATCATGAATAACAATGCAAAGAAAGATATATGTTTGTTTCAAGTATAGAGAAAGCATGGCAAAGTGGTATTTCGCTAGTCCTTAAGAGTGAGGAAAAACAAAAATGCCAGGACACCTTCAAAGTTCATGAGGAAGACTAGAGAAAATAATTTGAGAACAAGTAATAACACATCGTGAATCAATTAATAATATTTCTGGGACAAATGCAAATAAAACTCAGAATGGCAAAAATGTTGTAAGGTCCCCCGGAACCACTATTCAAGGACACCTCCGATATGCATACATTCACGATCCCGGATCACACCAGTCGTGAACAACATATCAATTTGGTACACAGATACAATATCCATTACACGATTACACAAAACACTTACAAAGGGACATGGTCACATGACCAAGTCTAACACAATTGCCACGCAGGACAAACACACAACACACACAGCAGAAGACTAAAACACACAAACGTAGTAGAGCCCAAGTCACGCCTTAACCTACAGGCTGCTGACCGGGAGACGATCCTAGTTCGCAAAACCATCAGCGCAGTACTCCTCCTCGTAGATATCCTCCTGAGACTCCTTCTCGAAGTCTGGCAAGTAAATACCAGGGACGAAACCAATATGAGTACATTTGAATGTACTCGTCAAGACACCCATCATGTGACTTACCAAATGCAAGTATGCTTATATGGTGTAATAGGTAGGCTATACATAGGGTTCACTATCCATTATATATGAAAGATATATCTTGGTTGATTTTGAAAATCTCTGTATCTTTGTTGAAGAAGATACTTCAAAAGAAAATAATATAGTTTTCTTTCTCTTGTAGATATCACATGTACAAGAGGTTTTGTAAAACTTTGTTAAAAGAAAGTTTTTCTCTTTGCAAAACTTCTTGTAAAACAACTTCTGGCTTTTCATCAACGGTACCTCCATGGTACAAAGTTTCCTTCTTTCAATACATCCCAAGTTCCAACTTCTTTTCAAAAAATCCTTCTTGAAAACATTGACACAATGCTAGCTACATGGCCATTCAACTGTTCATATCCGAGGATGCGGCTATTCAGAATAGTTTGACTCTGCAAAGATGTACACATCCACCAGATTCAGTACATCCGCCGTGAACAACCACAGACTGTAACAACAGTATGTAAACATCAGATAACCGATCCTAACCATCCACTATGTTCAAGCTAGAATATTACTATCTCTTCAGTTGGGTTTGATCCCCGGCACCTTGTCAAACCCCGCCATGATAGGAGATTCATGGTTTCTCCCCGGCACCGAGTCTAACCCTTCCGTGACAGGACCCATCTGTCGCGTCCGGGGGAAAACTTAATCCCACACTTTATGTGTCACACGTTTGATAACTTGGCGACATTCGGTTCGGGGGAGTACGTCCCCTTATAGCAAATTGAGATAGAACACACACTAAAAAAACAAACTTCAAGTTAAGCCCCGTGCCCATGTTGGGGTAGAGTGGCAATACGGTAAAGGTTGTCCAGCGAACACTAGGTTATGTGTCATTTTTTAAAACATCTTTTTTCTCAGAAATGACCACTTCAACAATCCTCCGGTGGATAAGGCTCAGCCTTTCCATCGGGTTTTCCATAAAGCCTTTGTTTTGCAAAAACATATTTTTAGGGTGTCCACTTAGGGACCTATACTTTTGGATGGTAATAAATACCATATGGTGGCTATGGGCTTGGTAACACCAAGTATCAACTACTGGCATAGTAATAGTATAATATTAATAGTAGTAGTAGTCACTCGAAAATAGTTTTTGGTAATCAAAGTTTTTGTAAAACTTTTCATAAGTTAAAACATGCATGATAGATAATGATTAGTGTAGCAGCAAGCATCAGGATGGCTTTCCTTAAGTTTCTTACTGTCCCTGGCCTTGAAGTAGCTTGAACTTGACGCACAACTCTACAACTCCCGCTTCTTCTTCTTCGTTTTCTAACGTCGTAAAAGAAATACAAGACACACACTCAGAACCAAAAGAAACCAACTAAACAAAGCAATACATACAGTAAAAAAACTTATACTAGCACAAACACTCAAAAGTTTATCGCGAAAACTATCTCACAAACTCTCATGGTGCAAAACTATCGCCAAACAAGCATATGGTTGAGAAACCATATCCCGCATCTTACATACCATATATGGAGTGGGTGTACCCCTCTCATACCATGATACCTAAGAAGCTAAAAATATAGATTGTGGGCACAAAAGGTGAGAATACTAAAATACAACAATCAATCAAAGCAATACCCATGGCAGTGTGTATTAACAACACACATGCAACATCACCAAACAAGTTCACTACTAAAGTAATGCATAGATAACAAGATTCTACTAAGAACAACAATAGCACAAGTACAGCAATAACATAAGTACAATACTCATGCTAAGGTAAACACTCAGACAATCTTCAAACAACAAACAAACATACCACAGATGAATAAGCTAGTTACTGACTATGCTTAAGTCTAACTCCAAAGCTAAGGAATCCATAAATCATGAAAATAACCAAACAAAACAGTAGATCAACCAATGGTAACAAGTCATGAGATGCACTCTAAACACAATCACTACAAGAGATAACAAGGCTAGGAAAGAACATAGTGACAAGAGTGCACTAATAGCATACTAGTATGAAAATTCTACACAGGCATGCTACAAGAAATAATTGCATTCTACCATTAATAGCAACAAGAAACTCCACAAGTTATGTCATAATAACAGAATTAACAACATCCTAAACATGCTACAATAGTCATACACTCATAAACTAAAAAGACAACAATGCTACAGCAACTCATAATATCTAGTGGTGACACTAGTTCATCACTAGAGATGCAAACAACACTACAAGGATGCATAACTCTAAACAAGAAATGTATGAAGGTAAAAACCTACTAACAACACACAACACCTTACACATGCTAGTAAGCAAAAACATTAAAATAATTCTATGGAAACAGCTACTTGGCAAGAATCAATCCATGCTAATAATTCATGCCTTCCTAACAATGAAATACTAGGCAACCAAGATACATGTTATACAACCAGTAGCTATGCACTTAAAACAAGATCAACTAAACACTTTCAAAAATCAAAACACTCATGAAAAACTATCCACACATAATTTACCAATCCCTAGGAACACAATCCATTTGCAAACAATAATCAAAACCATCAAACAATGGTTAAACATTTCTTAACATGATATTCCCAAGGGAACATTATGTTAAAAAATGCACCCCAACTAAACATACTATTATTCACAAAGAAATACTAAGCACTTCAATCAAACAAGTAAAACAAACAACCATTTTCCTTGGTGGAAAATATTAAACACACATAAGAAGTATATGTTACTAACACACCAATGTATGGTAGGGGATTTGCATCCCTAACCAAATGCAATGGGACCAGTGCGTTATGGTCCCACTAATACCAAGGAATTTAGAGGTCACAAAGCCTCTGGTTACACTTGACAAAAATAAACTATCAAAGCAATCATCACTCAACTATTATACTAGTGAAAACAATAAAGTTCAAACAAGCAAACAAAAGCTACACATGCTTTTGTAAAAAATAAAAAGCAAGCTAACAGAGATACTACCTATCCTAATATCAGTACCAAAATGGTACTGGACTCAACTCAACCACATCAAAAACTTAGGTGCACAATCACACAAAGATTTTCTCACACAACTAGTCAAAAATAAATACTAGAAAACTACACAAGGCTATTTCTATTTCTAATTTAATTCCAAACATGCACACACTTCCTAAGGTAGTTATACTGCAATAAAACAGCCTAATAACAAGTGGTAACACATCTATACATGCTAGCAACAAAGTCTCAAACAATCAAACATTTGTTTACAAACAAATACACACATAACAAAGAAAACTGAAAAGCTGATGTATCTAAAACGGCTCACCAAAAATAATATAGGGCTCTAAAAATTGTGCCAAGCTAGGATTAGATAGATCTAGTCACACACAAACTCATCAAATTGGATTCACCTCAAAAATAATTTTTAAACTCCTTCTAAAAATTCTAGAAAAGCCTACTGTTCATTTACCAAAATGGATGGCATTTCCATTTCGAAACTCACCTTGATGTGAGGCCAAGTCCTAGTGATAGATCTACTTACTAGCTACTCAAATCAATTTAGTTCGACCAAACTGGAGACACACACAAAAAGTTATGTCCAAAATGGCCCCACAGACAGTCTGTGGCAAAACAGTTACTGTTGCAAAAATAAAGGTGCAAACCTAGATCTACCAACTGGACATGGTTAAGAAAACATAGATATACTGCTGTGAGTTTTTGTAGAAATTAACTAGCAATCAAACTATTTTAAACAGGGCCAAAGCAAACCAGCAATATTCAGTGGATTTTTAAAAAGGAAAACAAACACAGAGGGGGCGGGCTGGATCTGCTGGCGCGCGGCCCATTTAGGCTCAAAGCGGCCCAGCATGGCACGCGCGCGTAGTCACTGTGCGGGAACGGGCGGATTTAACCAGGGTCATGGATCTGAAGATCGAGGGTCCCTGTTCATCTCCTTCCCTACTCTCTCTCTCATCTCTCTCGCACGGGACACGAAGGAGGTGCGGGAACGGCCGGTGGCTCACCGTGGGGCTATAGAGAGGGGCGGCGCGGGCTCGGGGGAGGTGCAGGGGTGCAGGGGAGTCGAGGGGCATCGAGCTCGCGGCCGGTGGTGGCTGCAAACGATGGAGGATGGTGGTGCGGCCGCGGCGGCGAATCGGACGGCGGCGGCGTTCCTGCAAGCCAGAGGGCAAGAGGGGGTCAGGCAGGTTGCCCTGGTCACGGGGAGTCCAACCAGGGTAGTCGAGAGGGATGGGAAGGCACAGTGAGGGTGGACCACCTCGGTCGCGCTCTCGGTGGCCGGCGGTGAGTCTCGAGCTCGTGGAGCTCGCAGAGGCTACGGGTTCACTCTCATTTGCTCGAGGGGCTCGTGGGGGAGTGTGAGAGGGCAGAGGCGAGAGGGACGCATGTGTGGTGGCTTATAGCAAAGGGTATGAGCCAAATGTCTAGGGCGTGCTCTCGGGTTGATGCCAAGAACGGCATGGGGTGTCCAGGGGCATGCCCAAGGCAGGCATGGCTAAGATATGATGCCAAGGGGCAAGGCTAGGGTTGGGGCAGGTCAAATGTGGCCTTTGGGAGATGGGAAAGACCACAAGGGTCAAGGTATGGGAGCCCATACCTTGCCACACCAGCTTTTACCCCTCTCTTTCTCACTTGCAAACTTTCTCTCCAAGCCTTCTAGAAACAAAGAAAAGGATCCTAGGTGGAGTTCATACCATGGTCAACGCAAATGACAAAGTCGCATTTCCAAAATTGCAACGAAAAGCAAAGAAAACATCTGTCAAACATTGTATCTATCATTGTTCCAAAAAAATTCAGAAAATTCAGTTAACACTTAGAAATTGTTCTAAGTGTTGGAAAACAGAAGAAATGAGCAAAAAGTATGGAATGTTTCAAGAGAGTAAATGGATTCCAAATTTTGTTTTCCAAGTTGGAGCTTGTTAATCATGTTTTAAAATTTCAGAAACATCTTTTGGAAACAAATTTAGAATAGTGGAAGGCTATGAAAACATAGTGGGAAAAGGTGTACTTTCTGTTTTTCTCTGTTTTCTAAAAATGCAACTTTCTGCCTTATTTTTCTTCCACAAAAACAACAAAAAAAAGATCATTTTTATTATTGCAAAAATAAAACCAAGCTTATGGATTTGTAGTCCATATAACAAGTAACAAATACAAGTCAAGAAAACACAAAATATAATATGATAGCCTAGTGAAAACAAGTGTGGAAAGCAGGTACTTGGCTATATTTTCAGGGAATAATTTCTATGGAAAGAAAACTACCATAAATCATTTTGAAATTTTGTTTTCTTGGATCCAACAAAGCTAAAAGTTTATTTAAATATGCAATCAAGAATGATCCAAGTCTTGGAATAAAAATCACTCAAGTAACATCAGGGAAAACATCAGGAAAAACAATAGAATTGTTTTCAGGAAAAAGTTTGTGATGGTTTTCCAAATGGAATAAAACTTGCATTGCATATATGATTAAGATCATACACACATGTTGGTTCAAACAATCATGTTGTTTAAAAAAAACTTGGCCCTAGTTTTTGTCTTCTTGAACCACAGTATGATGCAGCCCGACCCATCCCACTGGGCATGTCTCACACTCCATCATATGTAAAGTCACCATGGATTCAAAAGGTGAACTCATTCCTCTTCTATGACCCATTTTGTACCCCTTTGGACGGTCTACTACTTGACCATCTACCCCCGTACATTGCTAGGTATGAGTCAACGAGTACGAATGCGAGGGGAGATGCCAAGGAAGCCCAGGACTCAAGGCCGTCCAAGGTGTACGCGCGGAAGAGGAGGAAGAAGCGAGAAGACGAAGAGGAAGCTGGCCAGGAAGGCCGGCCTGAAGACCCGGCCTGGCCGGCTCTCCAGGCCGGCGCTCTCGGGTACCTGTCCGGCCTGGCAGCCCGACCTAGGCCGGTTCCACTGCGCCCCTCTAGCCGGCGCCCCTACAAACCGGCCCGGCCTCCCAGGCCGGCTCCCCTGCGACTTACCTGCCTGCGCACAGAAACAGGGAATATTCCCTTCTATCCCTCTATCTACCCCCTACTACTATTTATAGGACCCCTCCGCCTCGTTCATAGATAGAGTTTACTTGAGATAGGATTGGGCTTTGTGCTCCCCTCCCATGTGTAGAACCTCCCCCATGGGATCCATGGCTATTCCATAGATTAATCTATTGGAATGTATCAAGATCTCTCCAAGTAGCTACTCTTTCACCTTGTGACTCTAGTAGTTCTTGCCAACCTTCCCCTTGTGGCTTCTGTTGGATCGGTGGACCGGCCGGTGAGAGGAATCGGTTCCAATTAGCGTGTTGTTGACTTGCGTTTGCGATCCCTCGTAGGCTTCACGAGTTATCTCCCCTTTTGTGTGCGTGAGTTCATCCTATTCTTCGTGCGTTCTTCGCGTTCTTCCCAATCTCCCCACCTCTCGTGAGTCAATCCGTGAAGATTGGGCCACCCTAGAGGCCAAGCCCATATCATCTGGTATCAAGAGCAAGGTTGCCACGGATTTGACACCCTCTTTCCCCCCAAAATTTTTCTTGATTTTGCCTAAATTCGAAAATTTCCACCAAAAATAGCCCAATTTGATTTTGGACCGATCTGTGATTTGAGTGCGTTTTGGTAGGTTTTGATCCGTGGATCTATTGCTAAACTTGTTGATCTACCTTCCTTTGCGTTCCCGTGACTTAATTCCATCGTTTTCCACTTCGATTTGGTGATTTTCGGAGCCATTTTCCGCCCAAAAGTTCAAAATCGGGTCAAATTCGCGTCCCCCGGAAGCCCGGCCTCAAAGGCCCTCAGGCCGGACCCCCAACAGAGCGTTTCGGCCTCAAAGCCCGGCCAGGCCGGCCTCCCAGAAAACTGTCGCGTTCCTTCACCGTTTTGGCCATAACTTTTGACTCGGGACTCCGTTTTGAGTGATCTTTAGCTTGTTTTGTAGGAAATTACATAATATACATCACCATTGCAGGAGATCCATGATCCATTGAATCCTAATTTAGTGAGCAAGCACGAAACGTTTCAGCCTATAGGGTGAAGATTGTCGGAGAGAGGTATAATCATCCCGAATCTTCTCCCTCTTGCCATTCCTTTGTGAGCCAACTTACCTTGTGATTACCTTACCTATTGAGGCTAGTTCATCTTTGATTGCTTGGGCTTTGCACACTTGTACCGTGTAGTTTCCGAGCGACCATTGTATGCGCTAATTCATATAGTTTCATTTGTTGGCACAAAGTGAGTGAGCAAAAAGTGAAAAAGCAAAAGAGAGAGGAGAAAAGAGAGAGAAGAGAAGAGAAGATAAGAGAAGAGAAAGAATTAGAGAGAAAAATGAAGCCACCACTTGCCATACCACTTGTAGGAAGCGCGCAAGCTCGACATCTCGTAGGTGGTGCATTGTGTGCAAATCTTGTAGCCCACTAATAATTTGCAATCGAACAAGCGGCTCTCCTTGTACTTGTGCAACACGAGCTTTATAGTATTCGCTAGGATCATTTGGTTCCTTAGCTCACATTTTGGTTGCACTAGTCCCATTTATCTCCGTGTGTGCGTTTCCATACCTTTTGTAGATTGACTTGTTGTTGCTTTGTGATCATTGTGGTCTCTACTTGCCATTACAATATCTTGGTTTCCGGTTGTTCCATTAGCTTTCCACTTTCCATACCTATCCACCCATAAGCCGTGTGTGTTTTGGAGCGTGTTTTTGGATCTTTCGAACTCAAGTCACTTCATTCTTTTTGTTATAGGTTTCTCTTGGCATGGTCCACTAGTTCCAATACTTGCTAAAAGGTGAGGTTTGAGCTCTTAGGTCTTAACACTCTATATATACACTTGTGCTTGTGAGTAACCATGTGTAGCGAGAGCGGAGCATAGGGAGGCCATGATGACCATGACGAGTACATGATGGACCACTACGACTACAACAACGACAACGACTACAACGAGCTACACATGGATCACCACTCCTACGAGCATGACATGGTGGACGACCACTACTACGAGCATGACATGGTGGATCACCACCACTACTACGACCACGACGTCGAGCTCTACACCGACTATTCCTCCCCAAGCATCATCGACATGGCGGAGCACCACACCAACCACAACAACTTCAACTCCATGAGCTCCAACGACATGAACCACTACTTCAACTACGACACCGCAAGCTTGGATGAAGAGATGGAGCCGTGCTACACCGACAACGCATCCACAAACATGACGGAGTACTACACCGACAATGACTCCACAAGCATGAGGGACAAGATGGAGCTCTACAACTACTTCGACTCCGACATGGACGAGCTCACCTACAAGAATTTCCTCTCCAAGCTTCGATTGCTAAGACATCATATGTCCTATGGTTCATGCTCAAGACCAAGGAACTTCAAGGAGAATGCCAAGGCCAACACAAGACAACTCCCTTCAACCTCAAGATGGTGCAGCGACAAGAAATCCGACAAGTTGGCAAAGTCAAGATTGGCTCCTTCAACATCAAGACGGCGCCACAAGAAGGACATCATCGATGCCCCGTCAAGTGAGAAAGCCAAGAAGCCAAGGCACCCAAATGACTTTCGGCGTCATCCCAGACATGAAGAGCGGTAAGGCCGCAAGCTTCGTCGTCAACAAACTTCAACCTCCAAGTTAGCGCCCACACAAGCTACAAGATGACGACACAAGAAGAGAACATCTACACCAACACTCCAAGTGCGCGATGACTTTCACACACACAAGATGGCGGCGAGCGCACATCACAAGGTGTCTCCTTCAAGTGCTACCACAACATTGCCAAGACATGTGCAAGGCATGAATGATCTATTCCATGACATGGATACGACATTCGACAAGTCCAAGCATGCTACTTCTCAATGGTTACAAGATCTCAAGACCTCCGTTGACAAGATCTCCAAGCGTCTAGCTACTTCAAGACGGAGACACAAGAAACAAGATCACACATGCAAGGCCAAGACCACCATGGATCCCTCAACAAGTATGCATCATGTGGTATCTACATCAAGTTCCACCACCACAAGGGCTCCCACATGGCAAGATGAAGACCTACAACAAGATGGAGGAAGAGAAGGCCCTCCCATATATGATGATGATGCTATGAGCCTACTTTCCCCTCTCCTTCAAGATGAAGATCTCTTATGCCCCATATGCAATCGACATGGCCATGTGATGTGGGATTGCCAAGGCGGCGACCAAGATGGTGCGTCAAGTGGAGAAGCCGAGCATGGGAGTTTCCCTTCGGCAATGGAGGAGAGTGTTGATGCCAATCTTATGGCTCGCACATTTGGAGGCGATAAGGTTGATGAGGTTGAGCATGGGATTTTCCCTTCAACCAAGGAGGCGTATGGAGTTGAGAATATCGAGCCTACCCCTATGTGCATGTGTTATGAGAGGGTACCAATCCCATGTGAGCATGAGAGCCACTTATCCCACATGAGTGAGAGAGCGTGTGAGATGAGTGACTCCACCATATGTGAGATTGAGTGCATCCACTTTGAGGGAATGAGTGATACACCACATGAGTTGAGAGAGGTAGTTGATAGGTCACGTGAGACCATTTCGAATCCTAACAACTCACCCTCTACCTATAGTGTCTTTCCTCATGATGTGTTAGGTTCCATGGATGATGAGACGCCACTCCTAAAGACGGTGATCCCTATGGAGAAGAAGATGTACATGGTGGATGAAGGTGATACCACCCCATGTCTACATGAACATGGACAAGTCGACTACTTGAAGGACCCTACTACCACAACACCTACTTCATATGAGAAGGATGACAAAGGTATGGGTGTTGATGTGACCATGTTCCCACTAGTGGACATGATGAATAATGATTGCTTGCATGTGACGGATGAACCTATATTTGATGATATTGCCATTGACATGCTTTGTCCCAAGTGCTTACATTTTTCTCCCATTGTTGCAACCAAAATGTCGAACAATTGTTCTTTCAAATGCTTGGTTTGCAATAATGTTGCCATGCTTTCAAATGAGTTTGCCCCCATAGCATCCTCAACTTTTGGAGATTTATCTTGTGAGAAGATTGAGTTTTTCCATGTTGAGCTTGCTCAACCCTTCATCTTGCATTTTGACCATCCACACATTTCATACTTCATATTTGATTTTGATGTTTTTGGTCATGTGCGAATGAAGATCCATGTCATGATGGATGATGTGTTCATTTACCATAAACAAAATTTCTTCGTTTGGTCTTTTGTGTGTTTGAGTACCCGCATGCTATTTTCAACCTCAAATGAACATGAGTTGACAAAACGAGCTCTTGAGAGCATAATAAAATTGTGTTGCGGATCGAACCCGGCTCTAATACCTTTCTCATGTTTTGCGTCAAACACGTTGAAAAATTGCTCTTTCCTTTGGTTTGTTTGCAAACATGTTTGTGATGATGTTCTCCTTTGTGACAATAATGCTTCCTTGATCTTTTATATAGATCATTTGTGTGTTGCAACAAGTATGATGAACAATCGTTCTTTCCGATCGCTTGCTTGCAACCACAATGATATTTTGAGCATGTATTGTCATGAGTGTTTTGGTTTCCCTTCCATTGGTGTTGCAACAAAAATGTCGAAAAATTGCTCTTTCCTATGCTTTGCTTGCACCCATGATGATAATGTTTGGGACATTCTTCATCTTGTGTTTTTGCCAATGTATCCTCTTATTGCACCAAGGATTTTGACAAACTTCCATTTCCAATGCTTTGTGTGCAACTCCTCAAAGTTTATGGAGATTTCGTGTTCTCATATTTTGGAGATGTTTCCATGAATTGCTTGCACCTTGACCTTGCATATGCACTAGATTCCATATATTTGTGTTTTGCTAATGGTGCTATGAAAATTAATGGACATGTCATCAATGATGTGCTCCTCTATCTCGCACACACATGGTTTGCTTGGTCTTTGGTGTGTAGGTTCTACCTTGGGATGAGATGGCATGCGTGGCTACATCACCACCTTTCTATGACGGAGGATCTTACAAGACAACCACATCGACATCTTGCTAAGGTGCCTTCCCTCTACTTAGAAACCCATGCCATGAGATTCAAGAATTGGCTACTCTTTGAGTGTTGTTTTGTCTTTCTTGTGAGCTTGGTAGATTACATGAAGGCCAAAGGAACATTGAAGAGCTGCCATACCCTTTCCATCAAGAATGCCCACGTCGTGACTTCGACTTCTACGATAATCCATCTACCTCCTCTACACGTTGATGACGAGTTAGCATCGAGGACGACTCTTTTTCAAGTGGGGGGAGATGATGCAGACCGACCCATCCCACTGGGCATGTATCACACTCCATCATATGTAAAGTCACCATGGATTCAAAAGGTGAACTCATTCCTCTTCTATAACCCATTTCGTACCCCTTTGGACGGTATACTACTTGACCATCTACCCCCGTACATTGCTAGGTATGAGTCAACGAGTACGAATGCGAGGGGAGATGCCAAGGAAGCCCAGGACTCAAGGCCGTCCAAGGTGTACGCGTGGAAGAGGAGGAAGAAGCGAGAAGACGAAGAGGAAGCTGGCCAGGAAGGCCGGCCTGAAAACCCGGCCTGGCCGGCTCTCCAGGCCGGCGCTCTCGGGTACCTATCCGGCCTGGCAGCCCGTCCTAGGCCGGTTCCCCTGCGCCCCTCTGGCCGACGCCCCTACAGACCGGCCCGGCCTCCCAGGCCGGCTCCCCTGCGACTTACCTGCCTGCGCGCAGAAACAGGGAATATTCCCTTGTATCCCTCTATCTACCCCCTACTACTATATATAGGACCCCTCCCCCTCCTTCATAGGATAGAGTTGACTTGAGATAGGATTGGGCTATGTGCTCCCCCTCCCATGTGGAGAACCTCCCCCATGGGATCCATGGCTACTCCATAGATTCATCTATTGGAATTTATCAAGATCTCTCCAAGTAGCTACTCTTTAACCTTGTGACTCTAGTAGTTCTTGCCAACCTTCCCCTTGTGGCTACTGTTGGATCGGTGGACCGGCCGGTGAGGGGAATCGGTTCCAATTAGCGTGTTGTTGACTTGGGTTTGCGATCCCTCGTAGGCTTCACGAGTTATCTCCCCTTTTGTGTGCGTGAGTTCATCCTGTTCTTCGTGCGTTCTTCGCGTTCTTCCCAATCACCCCACCTCTCGTGAGTCAATCCGTGAAGATCGGGCCACCCTAGAGGCCAAGCCCATATCACAGTATAAGAATCCAAAAACTGGGGTGTGACAAATGCTCTCTCAACTGTGCATAAAGTTAGAAGATGGAGACTCAACATAAAAGTAAAAGAAAGGCCCTTTGTAGAGGGAAGCAGGGATCACTCATGTGCTAGAGCTTTTTATTTTATTAAACAGAGATATTAAAAGTTTGACACTCCCCCCCATCCATCTTTCACAAAATATGGCTAACCAAATCCTCGGGTGCCTGCCAACAATCACATACCATGGAGGAGTGTCTATATTTTGGGAGATGTATGCTAATGTCAACGAATGGTAAACAGAAAATACAGTACGTCACAAGCCAACTGGATTCACAAGAGAGGCTCCCATATGAAGGACGCATCTGGGTAGAAGGTCATCCCTATTTATCTTTTGTTTACACAATTATGCTTTGACTGATAAATTAGGGGCAAAAATAGTGAAGAGGTTTTGTGTGTATTAATTTGGGGCTGGGCACCCCGTTGCCAGCTCTTCTATCATTCGGATAAGCGGATGATGCCACTAGTCCAGGGTGTGAAATCCAATCAACGAGTGAAATAAAGATTCTCTATTTACGTCCTCATGAGCATAAAACGGGAACATAAAGAAGGAGTAATTTTGAAGGTTTTAAAGGTAACACATGAGCAATTTACTTGGAGTGGCAGTTGGATGCAATGAGTAGAGGTCATACTCAGTAGGTAGGTATGGTGGACACAATGGGAAAACTTGGTTTTAGGGAGTTGGATGCACGAGTAGAGCTCATACTCAGTACAGGTGGAGGCTAGCAAAAGACTGGAAGCGACAAATCAAGAGAGCATAAGAGCCATAATCATGCATAGCGACATAAACATCATTAATCAAAGCATAAGAGGTATCACAAGTTCAAAAACTAAATGATCATAGAGGCTATTAGTCACTGGTTCATAGTCATAAACATGGTGTGTGCATGCGCCAAGTGAACCAAATAAAACATTCAAAAGAGAATACCATAAATTTATGCTTTACTATGACAAGAACAACTCATGAATCTTTTAATGGCACATTAAACACTCTCAGATATTTGAGGCTAATCATGCTACTCAATAACCACAAGGCTTTAAAACTAAAATAACATCTAGCATGGCATGAAAAAGTTCTAGCCACAATCTATACAAGCTTCTACTTGCACCATTAAAAATTCTACTTTAAGCAGCAGTTTCTTTTCCCAACAAGCACCATACAAGATATGTTTTAACAAAAATGCTATTCATGATACAGCAAGCAAAAATGAGAGTACACACATAACACTACTAAAACTAACAGCTCTGAATAAGAGATGCATGAAAGAAAATTGCTAAATGCAGTACTAGCAAAAAGTGAACACTCACAGATAAATAAGAATGAAAACTAGAGTGTTCTAAGCAATGAAAATGGAGCGTGTCTCTCTCCCACACAAGTATGATAAGATCCAACCATAAAATACAGCAAAGAAAACTAAACAAACTGAAAGAAAAAATAAAACATGCTCCAAGTAAATCACATAAGATGTGACTGAATAAAAATATAGTTTCACTAGAAGTGACATGATAATTTGTCGATGAAGAAGGGGATGCCTTGGGCATCCCCAAGCTTAGACGCTTGAGTCTTATTGGAATTTTCTGGGATGTACCACCGGGGCATCCCCAAGATTAGGATTTTCACTCTTCTTGATCACGTCATATCATCCTCTTCTCTTGGCCCTTGAAAACTTCCTTCACACCAAACTTCTCACAATCTTCATTAGCAACGTTAGTGCAATCGAAATAATTAATTCACATGGTTCAGTTTCAAAACAAGCCTAACACTAATAAACACATTAGCTACTGTCACAACTTCTTTTAAAACTCTTTTTCTCAAAAGAACACCAAAAGAAAGAGATTAAGATGCAAATGCAATTATTGACAAAAATCTGTCAAAACAGGACAGCAGGTAAAGATGATTTTTTTCGAAAATCTGTTGTTTCTCAAATCAAAAAGTGTTCAACTAAGAGAAGTTGCGTATATAGCCCAGGATTATGCACAAACAAACTCAGGTTATTTTGAATTTTCTGTGATTTTATACGAATTTAACAGTGGACAGCAGAAATATGTTTCCTGCGCAGAAATCCGAAATATAGTTTCAACCTTCCACTAGAGGCTTTACTTGGCTCAACTAATACATTAAAATAAAGATACAAAGGAGTTGCTACATAAGTATACAACCCCTTGACTCAAAGAAAACAGAGAAAAACAATGCAAAAATAAAAACATGGGTTATGTCCCAAGAAGTGATTTTCTTTAAAGCCTTTTAGCTAGGCATGATAATTTGAGAAGATGCTCACATGAGAAATATGAATTGAAGCAAAAGAGAGCATCAAGAAGCAAATGTAAAACAAATTTAAGTCTAACCCACTTCCTATGAAAAAGAATCTTGTAGAAAAACAAGTCAACGAAACACAAAGTGACTAGCATAGGAAGACAAAATAAGTGCAACTTCAAAAATTTCAACATAAAGAGGGGAAACTTAATATTGTTGAGATGCATAAAACCATGTTTCCCTCTCTCATAATAACTTTCAGTAGTATCATGAATAAAATTAACAAGATAGATATCACATAAAACATTCTTATCACGAGCCACATGCATAAAAGAATTAATACTCTCCACATAAGCATAGTCATACTTATTAATAGTAGTGGGAGAAAATTCAACAAAATAGCTATCATTATTATTGTCATCACCATAATCATCAAATATAGGAGGCATAGTATCATCAAAATAAGTTTTCTCCTCAATAGTAGGTGGATTGAAAATATCATATTCATCATTGTAATCATCATATATAGGAAGAATATTATCATCATAAGCAATAGAATAGTTATCCTCCAAAATGTGTTCATTTGTAAACATATCATCATTTTTACTAGGAGGAGATGTATCAAGAATATAATCATCAGTAGCAAAAGGATTTTCAAACACATCATCCACAAGTTTAGAGCTTTCTATATCATCATTTTCAATATCAAAAGTAGTGTGCTTTTCCCAATAATGATCACTACTATATGTAACAGGCATAGGGTCATCATCAAAGAAAATTTTCTCCTCCGTGCTTGGGGAACTAAAACGATCATTTTCATATAAACTAGCTTCCCCAAGCTTAGACTTTTCCATAGCATTAGCAATAATGGTGTTCAAAGAATTCATACTAATAATATTGCTACTAGCATGCATATAAAGCTCCATAGGTTTTTTAATTTTCTCTTCAAACACTTCATATTTTAACTCAAGATAAATATTATAAAGCTCTCTCATATTTTTTGTTTTCAATTAATCCTAACTAGTGAAAACAAGAAACAAAAAGATAAAATTAAAGAATCTAAAGGAAATAACTTCGAGCACTCACACCCGAGGATGTGAGTACCTTTTACCTTACCTCCCCGGGAACGGCGCCAGAAAAGAGCTTGATGTCTACGCACGCTTCTATTCTTGTAGACAGTGGTGGGCCTCCAAGTGCAAAGGTTTGTAGAACAGCAGCAAGTTTCCCTTAAGTGGATCACCCCAGGTTTATCGAACTCAGGGAGGTAGAGGTCAAAGATATCCCTCTCAAGCAACCCTGCAATCAAAATACAAGAAGTCCCTTGTGTGCCCAACACACCCAATATACTTGTCAGTTATATAGGTTCACTAGTTCGGAGAAGAGAGAGTAAAATGCAAGTAATATGGATGATAATAAGTGATAATAGAAATCTGAAATAAAAATGGCAGCAGAAAACATGTAGCAGAACAAGCGGAAAACGGTGTTTCAATGCTTGGAAATAAGGCCTAGGGATCCCACTTTCACTAGAGGACACTCTCAAAAATGATGACATAAATGAATAACTACTCCCTCCGTATCAAAATATAAGATGTTTTAGCATTTTGTAGATATAATGTATCTAGACATGTTTTAGTGTGTAGATTCATATGCATCTTACACTAAAACATGTCTAGGTACATATTGTCTAGGAAATGCTAAAACATCTTATATTTCGATACGGAGGGAGTAGATATCTTCTCTCACTAAGCTACTCTTAACCACTCTCCGGTCGAAAAACAACACCAATCCATGCGTAGGGCTTTAACAGCACTCCTCAGAGTAAGCACTTTCCCAACCAAGTAACCCCCATGCTATCACCATGGGACCCATATGGTTCCAGGCAAACACCACAATTTCATAGGGTTATCCAACACAAAATATAAATGTAATGCTAAACCACACGGTGCACAGACTGTCACCTTTACACCGTGATCAAAGCGTTTACGGAGATCTCATAATAAATAATGAACACTAATCATTGCGTAGGGTTGCAAAAAGCATTCCTTAAAGTAAGCATTCCCATGTCTAGTTAACCCCATGCTGTCACTATGAGCGCCCCAGAAGGTACTAGACAAACACCACAATTCATAGAAGAGACACACACGATGTGCACACTGTCACCTTCACACCGTGATCAAAGTGACTCCAAAGTTCATATTAATAAAACAATTGAGTATCAAAACATGAAGAGTAACATCTACAAATTCAAATAGATTACAAAGCTCATGATCACATATAGATCACACCATGGGAGAGAGAGATGAACCATGTAGCGTTCCCACATTTAAATAATGTAAGGACACCTGTGTTATTGTGCTAGTCCCTGGATCAACTGCTAGCACCACAGTACAAAATGAAATACCATGCAAATGCATCAAATTCTATTACATCGCAAGATCCAATCTTTACAAAATAGTATTACAACTTGCATAGTCTTAGAAGACTAGCAGTAAACAAAGATATACAGCGGAAAACATGAATAACATTGAGCCCATCTTCTTCATGTGCCACAGGCAAAACATGTTGGCGATAGTCTTGAGATCCTAAGCGAAATCCTCACTCGTCTTCAGAAATATCTGCAATATGGAATATGCAGCCACAAGGGAGTCAATACAATTTAATGTATTGGCAAGTAACACTATGGTGGATATAAATGGCAAGACTAATACTACATGCTTATTTGGCTGAGTGGAGTTTTGGCTAAGTTGTGCATAAAGCCAGTTTTCTCCTATCACTTTTTGTAAAACAAACTTTTCTTTTCAAAAGGGTGGCAACATTGGATTTAGATCCAAGCACCACAATATTGTTCACTTGGTCAAAATTTTACTTATTGAAATTGGCGATGAGATTCTTCCATCAATCCTTGTCCAGCTGCTCATAGTTGTCCATAACCGGGGACACGGCTAAGATCTTAGTTTGTTAACTCTACAGAGGTTGTGCACTTTCACCCTTTGTCTTCAATTAGCCCAAACATCCTATACACTCGGAGTGCATCATGGAAAGGAGAGAATTGAGACGAGATCTTTCAGAAGAAGAAGTCCAAACCCACCGGCATGACCGTTCGACCTATAATTTTGCTACATCTGCTAGTCAAGCCTGGGCTGAACTCTCACAACTTAGTTGATAAAGACAGAGCCCATATGTCAAAAGGCTGCACGGAAAGCTACTAAACTTAGAAGTACATAGTAATCTCTTTGTTCCTGGGTGGCCATCCGCAAGTGACAACCTCAAGTGGAATAACCCTTAGATAAGGGCCCTGAGGCAACACTCAACATAAACCAGTCTTACCACTTCCACCCAGGTGGTTCATTCATTATTTATACTTAGAATTTTTCCTCAAAATCTAGTAAAACAATTTGTAACATTGCATAGCATCTAATAAATTATAAGGCTATCAAAATAACAAGGTAAAAGGGATGGCTACACACTACTAGTATAATAGCATAGCATAGTATAACTTAGTAAAATTTCTTATCATGCACGCTACTCAAAATCAACTAATGCATATAGAAAATAATGGGTAGTTGATGGTGTGTTACTTGCCTTGTTGAAGTTGGTGAAGATATCACACTCTCTTCACAAAGGATCGTTGCTCTCCGTACAATCTATTCATTGACAACACAATAACCAAATAAACAAGCATCCTAACAAACAGACATACAAGTGTAGAAAAGCAACTAACATATCAAAAGGGGCTTAACCAAGTTGGTTAGGACAAGGTTTGGGTTCGAAAGATTCATTCTCTAATGGTCTCATACTTGTTAAGGAAATTCCAATGGTTTACTTGGGAAGGGCTAGGTTGATCTTGATGTGATCTAACTTTATTATAACCATACTTGTCGATGAAGTTCCAAGAGTTCACTAAGAATAAACATATTAGTTCTTCAACTAAAGTAATACATGCAAACACTTGGTCATATTCACCTTCAAAAATATTTGAGTGACTATGTTAGTATATTCCATTGTGGTTAGGGTAGGCCTACTAACTTCCTCATCAAAGGGAAAATATTACTAAGTCTTGGATTTTCCATTTGGGTCAATGGTTGGACAAAAATAACTTGTTATTCTTCAACTTGTATGGATTGCTTCTAGACCTCATGTGATTGCCTTCTTGAAGATCATCATCATGCCATCTAAGTTGTTTCCTTCCTTGGTGTGGTGCTTCTCTTGGTCTTGATAGTCTTCATGGTTTTCACTTCACTAATTGGTTTGGGTATGGATGGGCACATATACCACTAAGTCAATTTGGAAAGAAAAATAAGAAGAAAGATAGAAAGAGAGGGGGAGATGTTTTCTTCTGGATTTCTTCACACTTGTACTTCCTTGAGTTGCTTCTAGTGGTGGAGTCTTTTCTTCAAAATTTCTTCATTGATCCTCCTTGTAGCTCTTCATGTTGCCACCAAGTTGAAAGTGAATAACCTTCTATTTCTTGAGTCTTGTTTTACATTTGATAACTTGATGGATTCTTCAAGCAAGAATAGGGGGATGGAGGAGTAGATAGAACACTATAGTAGTAGTGTTTGAGGTTCACTACTTGGTCTCTTATATGGTTTACATACTAGGGACTTGGTCTTGGATTCAAAATGGCCACAACCACAATCGTAGAAAGAATAAAAACAAAACTAAGGCATGATCAACTAGTGGTACACTAAGATGAAGTTTTGGTCCAACTTACAAGGAAATGGTTCAAGGTTGTCCAAAAGTTTTAGGTACTGATGTCTCTGGTTAAAGGTTACCAAACGGAGCAATTTTGCTTAAGGGAACATATTCCAATTATTTAAAGAATTAATTCTATGCCAAAAATACTTAAACAGACAATTTAATTCTAAAATCAATTTTAATTTGATCAATAATTATTTTGGGACAGAGTTTATGAAAGTACACATCCTAAGGTTTCCAAACATATTTTATTTACAATTGTTGGATTTGTAGAATTTGAATTATGCCAAATTTCATCAAACAAGCATATTTGAAATTGAACAATTTTAAGTTTGTCAAATTTGAATTTTGCCAGTGCCAAAAGTTTCTAGATGTCAAGGGCTTTTCAAAAAGTCCAAGATTGCTAAATTTGGCCTTATGGTTAAAAAGATATGAATGTTCTAAGTTGCAGGGTTGTTTCTGCAAACTGCCAATTAAATTCTATTCGGGATAAAAAAACAGAAAAACAGCTGGGCTACGTGGCGCGCTCTGATTGGTTGATTGTGCTGACTGGACCGCTGACTAGGCTAGGGTGACGTGGATAAGTCATTGGATCTGGACCTTCAGATCCAGATCTGAGGGTGGCATACCCCTTCGGTTGTAGGATCTAATCGTGGTCGTTCAAAAGAAATCGGACCGCACAGGGGAGGAGAGGAACTCCCCACCGGAAGACCTCGCCGGAAAATGGCGGGGACGGCAGCCGGCGCTCGGGTTGTCGTCAGAGATGGCGTTGGAGGGGGTCCTAGGGCTCGAGGAGGTGACGCAGGGGTGCGGCGCGACGCGGGGAACTCGATGGCGTCCTTGGCGTTTCCAGTGGGGCTCTTTGTTGGCGGCGTGGTGCAAACAGAGGAGCTCGGGCGCTGGCGAACTTCGGAATTGGATGGCGCGGCTCTTCTGCTGCCACAAAAATTCGAAGATCCCGTGATGGGGTGCGCGCGGCCACAGGGAGTCGAACATAGGGGGTATGGGGACTAGGAGCTCGCTCACCTTGCCGGAATCGAGCGGGGACAGCGGCGGTGGATGAGAACACCGGCGAGCAATACGAATGGCCTCAGGGAACGAATAAGGGAGGAACGAGAGGGGAAAAGGAGAGGAAGGCCAGGGCTATAAGGAGATGGTCTCGGGAAAGATTTTAATCGCGTTTAAGACGAGCAATCACGGGGCAAAAATTTCGGGAGAAACGGTCTCCTGCCGTTTCCAGAGGTTGATGACGGGTGACGTCATGATGACGTCATCAAATCTTTTATTTTTCTTTTTAATTTCTGTTTAATCATTTCTTTAATAACTTCTGTATAAAAACTCCAATTGGCATGAAACCAATTTCCAACTTCTTAAAATTTAATTGCCTTTCCAGAAAAACCGTTTTCACAAACTTTTGAACATATTACATTTTTGAATTATGAAATTTGAATAATTCATTAAAAGTGACTTAATAGCATTTTTAATAGAAAATCAAATTTAATTTTGAGAAAGGGTTTTACAAAAATAAAGAGACATTATTTAAGTCAAATATCATTTTTGAAAATCATTTACACTTGTTTTGCTATTTTATATTTTGAAATAGAAATGATTTCACTAATAGACTATTAATGCCATTTTAAAAATATCAATCATATAAATGAAATTATTGGTTGAATAAAATATCAGAGACATCAATGTGATGAAATAACATTTTACAAAATCATATTTAATGGTTTTCATATTTTATGATTTTAAAATATGAAGAAACAATGATAGTCACTTTAATAGAAAACATTAATTTTTATATGATTAAAACAATTTTTTTTAGAAATGTTTTCTATGGTTCAACTATTGTTTCCTAAGACCCTTTTAGGAACTCTCATATTGTATATTTTCCACATATTAGTGAAACCACAATTAGTATCCTTTTGTTATATTTCAAACATAGAGAATTATTTAATAATTTGGAAATGGGGTATAGTAAAAGCATAAAGGTTTTCCCATGTGAAAACATTGTTTTCTCAAAGTATATTACTTGTTTTCATAAACAATTTTCAAATTAATAATTGAATTGAAAACATTTCATGTAATATAGTTTGCTAAAGATAAAATGGTTTTCTTTATCCAAGGAAAATTCATTTTGAAAGGGTTTTAGGGTTTATGGAATAGAGGTATAATATGATTGGTAAAATTCAATTTCATTGAATATGTATTGTTTCCTTTTGTTTCTGGCTTCTCATTTGGTTTTTGGTGACTTGCATAACATGAAAACAAAAAGTTTCAAATTTTTGTGATTTTTGAGTTTTCCAAAAATCAGGGATGTTACAGACTACCACCCTTAAAAGAAATCTCGTCCCGAGATTTTGGAAGGATAGAAAGAAACATAGTTCTGGGTGACTGGTTTCCAGAACAACTGGGTGGGCTACCACCCTTAAAAGAAACTTTTGTGGGTAGTATATTTTCATTAGATTGGAGTGTAGATTAATCTGAGATTGGCATGGTAGAGTTGTAGACCAACATAGGTATGTTGGACTACCTTTGACACTGAGGGGTCACTCTTTGGGTCAATAAAAAGTCCTTGGGTTCACTCTCAACTTGGTCTTTTGATATCCTTGGCAATCTTCCATCTTGTTGTTGTCATCCTTGAAGGCAAACACCATGCTATTTCTAAAGAAATTCTCATGGTAGGCAAAATCTTCCATTGCTTGATAGCTCCAAGGTTGGCTTGATCCTCACCGAAAATAGTACGTTTTCAGCATCACTATCATAGGGTCATTATTGTATTCTACCATTCTATGGTTCATGCTTAACATCGTTGTCTCTCTAATAGGTATGTCACTCAGATTTAACATTCCTCATAGCAAAAGTAAATAATGTGAGTAGTCACCATGGGGGCCAATCCATGTTGCACTCAATTATTACCTTGTACTTGGATTGATGAATCTTGTTTAATAACACTAGGTCACCTCACTTGTCTAACAGAAAGTTTCCAATATGTAAGACAAACTTGAGCCAAGCTATCACTTCTCAACTAGTGGGTTGCGTAAAACTCTTATGTAACACAAGCTGGATAGTTGTGTTTCTTCATTATTTCTTCTCCTTGTGTAGTTGGATCTGAAATCTTCATAGCTCATGCAACTTTGAGTCAAGTTGTTTATCTTCACTTGTTGATTGGCTTGATGATCCTTATGATGTAGTTGGCATTGATCATGGATGTGATTGTTCCTTCACACAAAAGAACAAAATCCTAAGATTTTGGCAATCCTAAATTGGATGGTTTGTGTCTCAAAAGGGAGGTCTTGGGTATGAAGTCAGTTGGCGCACTCCAGTTGGAAACTCACTGTGGGTGGTAAATGGGTATAGGGTTGGGTTTGGTTTAGCATGCATGAATGAAGATTAGAAAGATCTAAGGAAGATCCTACTCCAACATAGCAGATCAAGGAAACTCATCTTGCAATCAACACATAACAAACACATAACAATACATTCATCCCACCAAACATCATGGTTTTTAGAAAACACTAATATTTTCATACCACACTCATTGATATGATCAATACACTAACACGTTAACGTTGTTCTAACAAAGGAACTAGATTGGTGGTCTCATCTATATCTTCTTGAGTTTTCTTCAATTTCTTGAGTGTAGGTCTTCATGTGGTGAAAATACTTCTTGCACTTCATGGTATGGCCATCAACATTCCTGTCTTGATGGTATCGAGGAGGGAGGTCATCTAGAAAATTTTGAAGGTGAATAATAGATGAGAGGATATGAGAAAGATTAAGAGGATTGTTTTGTTTCTAGAAAGTTTGAACATAGAAAGTTTTCAATCCTAGGGTGATCAAGGGGTTATTAACAACTTGTTGCAAATCGGATTTTCACTATAGTGAGAGATACTGGCACCTGCTAGCCAATCAGGGAACGGTCTCGTGTCCGTGGACACGTAAAGTTGTCCGGGACGCTTCATCTCACTATGCCGCTAGGATCCAAAATACTCTAAGGAGATAATAACATGATAAAAAATGGCTTCCAAACCTAAGGGTCTTGAATTCTACAGGCAACACAATGCTCTGATACCAGTTTGTAGCGTTCCCACATTTAAATAATGTAAGGACACCTGTGTTATTGTGCTAGTCCCTGGATCAACTGCTAGCACCACAGTACAAAATTAAATACCATGCAAATGCATCAAATTCTATTACATCGCAAGATCCAATCTTTACAAAATAGTATTACAACTTGCATAGTCTTAGAAGACTAGCAGTAAACAAAGATATACAGCGGAAAACATGAATAACATTGAGCCCATCTTCTTCATGTGCCACAGGAAAAACATGTTGGCGATAGTCTCGAGATCCTAAACGAAATCCTCACTCGTCTTCATAAATATCTGCAATATGGAATATGCAGCCACAAGGGAGTCAATACAATTTAATGTATTGGCAAGTAACACTATGGTGGATATAAATGGCAAGACTAATACTACATGCTTATTTGGCTGAGTGGAGTTTTGGCTAAGTTTTGCATAAAGCCAGTTTTCTCCTATCACTTTTGTAAAACAAACTTTTCTTTTCAAAAGGGTGGCAACAGTGGATTTAGATCCAAGCACCACAATATTGTTCACTTGGTCAAAATTTTACTTATTGAAATTGGTGATGAGATTCTTCCGTCAATCCTTGTTGAGCTGCTCATAGTTGTCCATAACCGGGGACACGGCTAAGATCTTAGTTTGTTGACTCTGCAGAGGTTGTGCACTTTCACCCTTTGTCTTCAATTAGCCCAAACATCCTATACACTCGGAGTGCATCATGGAAAGGAGAGAATTGAGGCGAGATCTTTCAGAAGAAGAAGTCCAAACCCACCGGCAAGACCGTTCCACCTATAATTTTGCTACATCTGCTAGTCAAGCCTGGGCGGAACTCTCACAACTTAGTTGATCAAGACAGAGCCCATATGTCAAAAGGCTGCACGGAAAGCTACTAAACTTGGGACAACCGGAGGGGATGACTGCAATGTGAGGATAACATGTGTTCACGGAGTGTTAATGCTTGCTCCGGTGTTCTATTAAAAGGAACACCTTAATTACCAGTCGTTCCTTTAAGGCCCCGCTGCCACCGGTTGGTAGGACAAAAGATGTTGTGCAAGTTCTCATTGCGAGCACATACGACTATTTACGGAACATATGTCTATGGTTACTTAGTGCTTGGATGCTTTATCTTATTTATCTGCAATGCCCCTGACATAATCATTATTAGAACTTTCTTATCCACGCAATGCCCGTTTATCCATCCCTATGCCTACAGTATTTTAATCCTGATGTTTACTTCAATCACTACTGCTGCTATTTTCATACTACTGCTGTTATTATTTCACTTCTGCTGCTACTATAAAACTGTTACTACTGATAAACCACTATGAGCAAAAGTACTTTCAGGTGCAGGTGAATTGACAACTCACTTGTTAAGGCTCACAAATATTCTTTGGCTCCCCTTGTGTGAAATCAATAAATTTGGGTTTTACTTCCCTCGAAGACTGTTGCGATCCCCTATACTTGTGGGTCATCAAAGACCTAGAGCTCATTTGAGGAGGCTCATCATTGGAATATACAAGCCAAGTTCTATAATGTAAAGTTCCCCACATAGTTATTAATGAATGATAATATGAAAACTCTCTCCAAACTGAAGTATTGGTGCTAAACATGAAGCACAAGTGTGGTATAAAGGATAGTGATGCACCCCCTCTCTCTTTATTCTCTCTTTGGCCCTTTTTCCTTTTTGGGATTTTTCATTTTTTTATATATCCTCACCGGTAGGGGAAACATCCTATATTACAATGAATCATCACACTTTTAGTACTCATAACTCATAAAGAAATATCTTTGATGTCTCTAACTGCATGCTCCTACCAGTGTAGCAGTATGCATAAATAACCATGAAGCTCATCATCAAGTAACATAATGGAGGTGGATGTTGTGCAGCAATATATCTCGGAATGGCTATGGAAATGCCATGATAGGTAGGTATGGTGGCTGTTTTGAGGAAGAATATATGGGCTTATGTGTAGGATAACAAAGTCCTCCCACGGGATTTGGATGCACTGGCAAAGTTTGCACCAACTCTCAATGTGAGAAAGGGCAATGCACAGTACCGAAGAGGCTAGCAAATATGGATGGTGGAAGTTCCAGGAACCACAACATAGACTCACGAGTTAAAATATTACAGCAAGCAAATCATCTTACAAGGCACAATGCAAATCACTCCAAGAGGGTCTGTGGCACTGACAAGTCACTGTTAGCTACCCCGACCGTAGCGTGTAACAAAAGGCCGATCAGAAATGTATCACTCGTAGCAATCATATACCATTGTTTCTATCAGCTGGTAATTTTAAGTGTGGCACGGATTCAAGTTTATTAGACCAACCATTAAAAGTTTCTACTTACTAGTCCTTCCCGTTTATCCATTAAGCAAATTAATATCTCAAAACAACATCAATGATTCAAGTGGAGGAGTTTACTGATCTACAAGATCATGCAATATTTTCCACTATACCAACTATCACAATAGCATTCCTATTTCCAAGCAAACACACATATGAGAACCACCTAACTACAAAAGCTAACATGTCTGAACAAAGGATGCATGCAAAACAAGAGCTGGAAGCACTAAAATATCTAAGCATGAATACTCAACAAATATAAGTGAAGCACAAGAGTATTCTAACGAAAAAGCAGAGCGTGTCTATCTCCCAACCAAATATGCTAGGATCCAACTATTTATTACAGCAAAGAAAACCAAACAAACTGAAAACAAAAATAAAAGACGCTCCAAGTAAAGCACATAAGATGTGACTGAATAAAAATATAGTTTCACTAGAATGACCTGATAAATTGTTGATGAAGAAGGGGATGCCTTGGGCATCCCCGAGCTTAGATGCTTGGGTCTTCTTGGAATTTGCTGGGATGTACCACCGGGGCATCCCCAAGCCTAGGCTCTTCACTCTTCTTGATCACATCATATCATCCTCTTCTCTTGACCCTTGAAAACTTCCTTCACACCAAACTTCTCACAATCTTCATTAGCACCGTTAGTGCAATCGAAATAATAAATTCACATGGTTCAGTTTCAAAACAAGCTTAACACTAATAAACACATTAGCTACTGTCACAACTTCTTTTAAAACTCCTTTTCTCAAAAGAGCACCAAAAGAAAGAGATTAAGAGGCAAATGCAATTATTGGCAGAAATCTGTCAAAATAGAACAGCAGGTAAAGATTGATTTTTTTCGAAAATCTTTTGTTGCTCAAATCAAAAAGTGGTCAACTAAGAAAAGTTTCCTATATAACCCAGAATTACGCACACAAAAAACTCAGGTCATTTTGATTTTTTTGTGATTTTATACGATTTTAACAGTGGACAACAGAAATCTGTTTTATGCGCAGAAATCCGAAATATAGTCTCAACTTTCCACTAGAGGATTTACTTGGCTCAACAAAGACATGAAAATAAAGATACAAAGGAGTTGCTACAGAAGTATACAACCCCTTGACTCAAAGAAAACAGAGAAAAACTATGCAAAAATAAAAACATGGGTAATCTCCCAAGAAGTGCTTTTCTTTAAAGCCTTTCAACTAGGAATGATAATTTGAGAAGATGCTCACATGAGAAATATGAATTGAAGATAAAGAGATCATAAATAAGAAAATGTAAAACAAATTTAAGTCTAACCCAAGGAAAATAACCTCCCAGGATATCTGTTCTGGATCTTATGGGTCGAGCTCTTTATCTCTAGGATCATATCTTTCCGTTTCTTGTAAAGATAATTCTCATATTTCTATCTCCCAAATCTCCGGAACCTAAAGGATCTTAACCTAGCCCGGATTTTTCTCCATGCAACCGTTCCATTTCCTTGGAAAAAATATTTTCCTATGATCCGATCTGGCTGTATCTTTTTATTAATAACGTAATCCTGAGGGGTTTTTATGCAAAAGTTACCTCTTAACCCTAGGGTTTAGCCCCCGCCTATAAATAGTAGGCGTACGGACCCAGGGCTCATTCGCACCCTGCTCTCCCCACTTCGTCTTCCTCCTCCGATCTGAGCTCCAGAGCTCAACTTTTCCTCCAGCGCCGCCGCAGTCGGACTTCACCGGCGTTCATCACAAGATGGGAAAAGAGAAATCTTTGGCGTCCAAGGCCGGCGGAGCGGGAAAAAAGAAGAAAACTGGAATTGCTTCTGGTTCTGGCGCTGCCGGCTCTAGAAGGAACAAGATGCAAGTAAACTGGTGCAAATCTGAGATGACTCAAGGCCGGCTCACGGAAATGGAGACTTCCGGGCTTCTGCCTGCCGGTCTATCTTGGCGAGCTCCGGGAAATGAGACCCGGCCTGAACCTGGGCCGGGTGAGGTAATAACTTTCGAAGCCCATATTCTTCGTGTGTTTCGTCCACCCGGTTCACTCTTTTTCCGCCAGCTCTTGGCTTACTATGGCCTCCATCCTCAGGACCTCCCACCAAATTCTATCTTAAACGTTAGCAACTTTGTAGTCCTTTGTGAGGATTACCTCCAAATAGAGCCAAACTTAGATCTTTTCCTCGAGTACTTTTACTGTAATAAGCATCCTGAGGTAGCTAGGGGTGAACTTATGCACTGTGGGGGAGTCTCATTCCAGAGGCGTAAGGACATTGCTTACCCAGGCATTCCACTCGCAAGCCATCCCAAGTTGCGGTAGAAATCCTATTTTTACATCAAGTGTACCACTCTAGAGGGTGAGCCGACTCTTCCGGGCTTCCGTCCTGAACGCTTGGTTTACACTAGCATGATGAACTCTTATGCCAAACCCGCTGATCGAATCAAGATCCGGCCTCTCCTAAAAGTGTAACCTCGCTGATAGTTCACGGGCTTACAGGTTTAGATTTGACAAAGACCTGGGTAGACTGGCGTGTTCAGCCACTTAGCATCAGGAACCGGCTGTTCCAAGAATATTCCGGTTCAGTAGATTCCATGCGATATTCTGAGTCCATAGTTTCTAAGTGTGAAATGATAACCTCCCTAAAACTCCTGGTTGGAGTGAAACAAGACCAGTTATTTCAAGTTGGCCTGGAGCCCTTTAGCTCTTCTAACCCGGCTCCTCCCGTAAGTTTTCATATCTTCGTGTTTTTGTCTCCTTCATTATTCTTTTTAACTACACAGGTTGTAACCTTGCCGTTGTTCCGGTTCTCATGCTAATGACCCTTTCTGGGTTACTACCGAAGACCCGGCTTCACCACCTGAAGACGAAGAATCAGAAGAAACAAGTGACGACAAGGAAGAGGTTTCTAAATTTGACTCCCTCGGCCAGTTGCACAACCAATTTGCTGACGCTGATTACTCGCAGGATGAGAAAGAGGAACAGGTTGTCGGGTTAGGCGGTGGCCAAGCTGTTGAAGAAGAACCGGCTCATGAAGTTCCGGATCAAGGCATGCCGGATCTCGAGCCCTCTACTCCCATTACTAGTTCCAACCTGGTGGCCGAAAAAGAGTCCCCCGCAGGCCAGAAGAGGACCCGTCAGGCTGTCGCAAAGGTGCCTATCTCGAGACTGTCAAAAAAGCCTTTGAAAACGTCCTCACACACACAAAAAACACAGGAGGATGAGGAGGGCAGCAAGAGAAGAAGGACCCGGAGCTCTGGCTCCAGCGAGTTAGAAACAGGCTTGCCTGAGAAAACTCCCACTCGCCGGGTCTCCAAAATCCGGGTTTCGCCCACTGCTTCACACCCCTTAGCCGGACAAATGATGCCAGAACTGAGTCGTCCATTCAGATTCCCCGAACTCAGACTCGTCCCATTTCAGCGGGGCTGGCTCATTCTCCATTAACTCTGGGTAGGCTAACTTTCCTTTCCAGATTTGCTAATACCTTAATCTTGCAATGTAACTCAGAGCTTTTTCCTTCTGCAACAGAACTCAAGCTATACTAAAAGTGAACCCTGTTTCGTCTGCTGCTCCCTCCGTAAACATCAAGGAGAAAACTGTTGAGGAAGAAAATGATGAACCGGCCGCTCCCTCGCCGGGTCATTTGGATGTTATGGCTGAAGAACATGAAGAGGTGAACCCGGTTGATGATATCTCGGGTAATGATCCTCCGGTTGAGGAGGTAAATGTTCAGGACCCAGATGTGGTCATAACCGGGTCTCAGGCTGTTGAGGTTACGAGACCATCCACTGTTCTCTCCAAGGTCATTGAAGACCCAAAAGTAAAGCCGGAAGACAAAAGATCTGCTCCTAGCCTGAACATTGAAGGCCAGGACTATGACACACTTGTTCAAGAGCTCTCTGACAACCGGCGCCGTACTGATGGTATCATCGAATTTCTAAAACAGAAATATGAGGTAACCTCAATATTCATAACATGTAGCCCTCAATCTTCTAGCTTATATTAGTAATATATGCTTGGAGATTTGGTACTGAATAGTCGTAGACTGAATAGCTTGTAATCTGAATAATTGTAACCTGAATAGTTGTAACCTAGATAGATGTAACCTGAATAGCTGTAACATAGATAGATGTAACCTGGATAGCTGTAGCCCCCAAGGGCTGGCTTATAATGCCATTATAAGCCGGGACTTGATATGCTTTTGTTCTGAATAAAATTGAAACACTGTAGCCCCCCAAGTGCCGGGTTGCGAGCCTGCAGCCAGCCGGGACTTAATCATAGGTTATAGCCCAACTCTTGAATTTGAAATACTGTAGCCCCCAAGTGCCGGGTTGTGAACCTGTAGCTACCTGGGACTTAACTTTTCTCTTAGAAACTGTAATAAGTTCACCAGTATCCGGGTTGCAGTTGCATAATCCAGATAATTGTCAATTTACAACTTAACCTTTGAATAACTTGCAATCTTTTTGCAGAGTCTGGAATCCTCGTCTCAAAAAGAGGTTTCTAACTTGAAGAACCTACTTGCACAAGAGGCCAAGAAGACTGAGGAGGCCAGGACCCGGCAGAAAGAACTGGAAGAACAAATTACTAAGGCAGCCAAGACTTGGTCTGATCTGCAGCGGGATTTTGAAACCCGGGAGTAAAATATCATAACCAGGGCAGAAACTGCGGAAAAGGAACTAGAGGAGACCCGGACCCATTTCACCAAGGTCACAGATTTGCACAGGGATATCACTTGCAGTGTTTTTGGTGAGTTTATCTACCTTATCTTCCCCTTAATTTATTGTATGTCCAATACTGTATTCCCTTTGCCTTTTTATCAACCAGCTTGACTTAGATCACAATTTTTTTTGTAATCTGTAGGGGGATGCATGGGAATAACCTGAAACTCCCAGATCTAAAACTCAAGGCCTTGTTCACCCTGATCCGGCAGCTATACATTGGAGGTGGAGAATGTATCAAAGTTGTCCGGAACTGGGATGCTCCACCTAGAAGGCTTAGCGAAATGCTTGTGGAGTTAACTCATGTCCCTCAGTGGATAGAAGAGCATAAGCTATCCTCCTGTCGCCGTGGAGCCATCAAGGTCATGTCACTGGCGAAAGAATATCATCCAGAACTGAAGTCGGATCTTCTTGTGGGAGGTTTCCCAGAATATAAAGCGGATATGTCAAAGTATGAAAAGAAGGACTTCGCCAGGATTGAAAAAGAGTGCCGGTTCTATGCCTGCACCATTGCTGAGCAGCTGAAACCGAAGGACATGTGTTCAGGTTATAACTCTTCTGGTGAACGAAAAATGCCTTTTACTCCTCTGGATATGGCCGTTGTTCGACAAGCCCCTCCCAGGAGCCGGCTCTCCATAGCTTCATCATCTGGCGCGCCTCAGTCTGTTACTCCCTCTGTCTCTGCTCCACCACGCCCCTTATATGAACCGGAGAATGTTACTGATGCTCTGGCTCAGCTAGAGTGGAAGTATGTCCCAGCTGATGAAGTCCAAGGAGCAAACCAGACGCCAGATGACCCGGAGGCTCTAGACGTTGTAGCTCAAGATCCGGTCATGCAGGATCCGGACCAGCAGAAGGAGAAAACTGCTGCGGACTGATTTTGTGATATGTTTTTGAAACAACAATAATTCAACCCTGTTGGGTCTGTAATAGGCTAGATAAACTTCTTCATTTCTAGTCTCATTTTTTTTAAAGTGCACTTATGCACTTATGCCACAATTTGGTTTTGTAATATCCCAGATTTTGTTTTGAGGTTATGCCAATCGTATCCGGTTTGATATGTTCTTTTACCAGAAGACAAGAATTTCTTTGACTTGGTTTATCTTTGCTTTCTAGCTCAGCCGGTTCTTCGCATGACTTATTCTAGTGTGTACAACTCTGGGAGTTCAGGGTCATAGTAATCCGGGTCGCCGGGTTATAATGATTGACTCTACCAGGTTTAAACATCTAGGTCATAAAAGTGCGTGTAACCACTGACTGACAGGCAAGTATAACCAATATATTTTTGCATAAGCCAGATTCTTGAGATATAGACTGTGCTCTAGCATCAGCCCCCAAGTAATCATATAAAAATAATGTTGTATCTTTATGTCACAGGGATAGGTCAACATATTTCAATAACTCACATGTTGCTAACTTTGATTCTTATTGTTAAAGGAGAACATAGTGATTACAATGATCCTATGTATAATATGGCCTCAACTGGGCTATGTTCTATGATCTTCCAGTTTCTTCCTCAGATGTGCGGGATTCATCCCACATATCAATGAGGTAATAGGACCCGTTGTGTAGTTTTTTACTTACTACGAAGGGTCCTTCCCATGGAGGACTTAGCTTATGCATCCCATCTTTCTTCTGAATAAGTCTTAAAACAGAATCTCCTTCTTGAAAACTTCGAGTCCGAACTCTGCGGCTATGATAGCGACGCATGTCCTGCTGATATATAGCTGACCGAGATGTTGCTAGGTCATGTGCCTCTTCTAAGGCATCTAATGAGTCTTGACGAGCTAACTCATTATCAGCTTCTACGTAAGCTGTCACTCGTAGTGAATCATGACAAATGTCACTTGGCAAAACTGCTTCAGCTCCATAAACCAGGAAAAATGGTGTATAACATGTTGATCTGTTTGGAGTAGTTCGTATGCTCCATAAAACGGCTGGTAACTCGTCGACCCAGCACCCTGCAGTTTTTTCCAAAGGTACCTGAAGTATAGGTTTGATACCTTTGAGTAACTCTTGATTTGCTCGTTCTGCCTGTCCATCGGACTGTTGATGTGCTACCGAAGCAAGGTCAATTCGGATATGGTTTTGTTCGCAAAACTTCTGCATTTCCCCTTCTGACAAATTTGTTCCATTGTCTGTTATAATGCTGTGTGGATAACTAAATCTGAAAATCAGCTTTTTTTAAGAACTTGACTGCTGTAGATGTGTCACATTTGCTGATTGGTTCTGCTTCTACCCATTTTGTGAACTTATCCACTGCCACCAAAAGATGAGTTTTTTTTATCAGAAGACCTTTTGAAAGGTCCTACCATATCAAGCCCGAAGACCGCGAAAGGCCAAGTTATGGGTATCATACGCAAATCCTGAGCTGGCACGTGGTCCTGTCTTGCATACCTCTGACATCCTTCACAGGTTTTCACTATGTTCTCTGCGTCAGCATTTGCAGTAAGCCAGAAAAACCCATGTCTAAAAGCTTTTTTAACCAACGATCTCGAACTTGAATGATTACCACTATCTCCTGAATGAATTTCCCTCAATATCTGACATCCTTCTTCTGGAGAAACGCATCGCTGGAAAATTCTAATCACGCTTCTCTTATATAACTCACCATTGATGATTGTGTATGATTTTGACCTTCTGATAACATGTCAAGCCATAACCTCATCATGTGGGAGTTCTCCTCTCGCTAGGTATGCCAGGTATGGCTCGGTCCACTCTGGACATGTATGCAACACCGTTATCAATTTAGATTCCGGGTCTGGGTTTGCTAAGACTTCTTCCGTTGGAACCTTGACCGACGGTATGAAGTTCGTCCAAGAAAACTTTAGGTGGAACTTTTTTCTTCTGGGAACCCAAACGAGCTAGTGCATCACCCGCCTCATTAAGACGTCAATCAATATGGTCAACCTGATAACCTTGAAAATTTCCAACTAACTGGGTAACCGCTCGCCTGTAAGCTGCCATAACAGGGTCTTTAGAATCCCAGGTTCCTGTAACTTGTTGGGAGACAAGGTCTGAATCACCCAAACATCGAATCTGGGTTACGCTCATCTCCTTAGCAATGCGAAGTCCATGAAGCAAAGCTTCATACTCTGCTGTATTATTAGTGCACTTGAACGAAATTTGTAAGACGTAGCAAAATTTATCACCTCTTGGGGAAGTTAACACCACACCGGCCCCTGAGCCTTCTAGTGACCGAGACCCATCAAAATGCATAGTCCAATATTTGGTATCAGGCTTATCCGGTGGAACCTGTAACTGTGTCCAGTCATTTATAAATTCGATCAAGGCTTGAGATTTTATTGCGGTCCTAGGCTCATATTTGATGTGATATGGCCCCATCTCAATAGCCCACTTGGCAACTCTCCCTGTTGCTTCCCTGTTCTGAATAATATCTGACAAGGGCGCTGAACTAACCACAGTAATGGGATGTTCCTGAAAGTAATGTTTCAGCTTGCGACTAGCCATGAATACTCCAAAAACTAACTTTTGCCAATGCGGGTAACGTTGCTTGGCCTCTGTCAAAACCTCGCTGACATAATAAACCGGTCGCAGGATCAGACCTTCGTTTCCTTCCATCTTGCGTTCCACAACCACGACCGCACTGACTGCTCTGTTGTTGGCTTCTATGTATAGTAACATAGGTTCCTTTTTCTCAGGTGCAGCCAAGACTAGAGCATTAGAAAGCTGTTTTTTCAGAGCCTCCAAAGCCTCATCCGCCTCTTGATTCCAAACAAAGGTGTCCGTTTTCTTCAGAAGTCGATACAAAGGTATAGCCTTTTCACCCAAACTGCTTATGAACCGGCTTAAAGCTGCAACACAACCTGTGAGCTTCTGAACGTCTTTCAGGCAGGCCGGTTTCTTCAGGTTATGTATAGCCTGGATTTTTTCCGGGTTTGCTTCAATACCCCTTTCTAAAATAATGAAACCTAGTAACTTTCCAGCTGGCACTCCAAAAATGCACTGTGTTGGGTTAAGTTTCATCTGGTATTTGCGTAAGCTGGCAAATGTTTCTTCCAGGTCTGAGATCAAAGTGTCACTTTTGTGAGATTTTACCACTATACATCCACGTAAGCGTGCACATTTCGCCCAATCTGACTTGCCAAACAGTTTTGGATGCATCTCTGATAAGTTGCTCCTGCGTTCTTTAATCCAAATGGCATTGACGTGTAACAAAAGGCTCCGAAAGGAGTAATAAAAGACGTCTTCTCTTGATCCTCTTTCTTCATCTTGATTTGATGATAACCTGAGTATGCGTCCAAGAAACATAGCAATTCGCAAACAGCCGTAGAGTTTATAATCTGATCAATACGGGGTAAAGCGAACGGGTCCTTAGGGCATGCTTTGTTCAGGTCTGTGTAGTCAATGCACATCCTCCAAGTTCCGTTTTTCTTGAGGACCAGGACCGGATTGGCTAACCACTTTGGGTGTAACACCTCAACTATAAAACCTGCAGCTAGTAGCCTAGCTATCTCTTCTCCAATTGCTTTTCTTCTCTCATCACTGAAACAACGGAGGAATTGACGAATCAGTTTCAGGTTAGGATCCACATTTAAACTGTGCTCAGCAAGTTCTCTTGGGACACCCGGTATGTCAGAAGGTTTCCGTGCAAAGATGTCCCAATTCTCACGGAGGAACTTGATGAGCGCGCTTTCCTATTTCTCTGTCATATGAGCCCCCACGCTGAACTGCTTAGATGAGTCACCGGGGTTTAAGTCCACCAACTTGGTGTCTTGGGCAGACTGGAATTTTAACTTAGACTCAGCTAATGGTTTTTTGAGCGAGGTCCTTCTGGATCAAGTTGCAGTTTATACAATTTCAGTTCCTCTTCAGTGCAAGCTGTTTCTGCATAAGTTGCATCACCTTCCTCACATTGCAGAGCTATGTCTCTATCTCCATTAACAGTAATGTTTCCATTGGGACCTGGCATCTTTAGTTTGAGGTAAACATAGCAAGGTCTGGCCATGAATTTGGCATAAGATGGCCGTCCGAATAGGGCATGGTACGGACTCTTGAATTTGACCACTTCAAAAGCTAGCATCTCTGTCCTGTAATTTTCAAATACCCCAAAAGCAACTTCAAGGAATATTTTTCCGATAGGTTGTGCAGACTTACCGGGTACGATGCCATGAAACACAGTTGATGATGGCTGAAGTTGTTTCTCTTGCAGGTTCATCCTTTTGAACGTGTCGTAGTATAGTATGTTTATACTTCTTCCTCCATCCATCAACGCTTTATCTAACTTATAACCTCCAACTTGTGGAGCCACGACCAAAGCCACTCCTCCTGGATTATCAACTCGCGGAGGATGATCTGCCCTGCTCCAGGTTATGGGTTGTTCCGACCAGTTAAGCCATCTGGGAATAGCGGGAGCAACGGTGTTGACTGCGCGTTTCTGTACCTTGCGCTCTCTCCTGCATGAACTAGTGGTGAATATGTGATATTGACCTGAACTTAACTGCTTCGGATTTGTTTGAAAACCAGAATTCCCTCCTTGGTGACTATTGCCCGGGTTAGTTCCCTGGTGACCCTGATTGGGATGACCCGGATTATGATTGCCGGGTCCCGAGCTGCCAAGTCCCGGGTGTCCACCTCCCATATTGCCTGGGTTACCTCCTCCACCGTTGCCTGGCCCGTACTTATTATTTCTGCTAGGTCTGAAGCCCTGCATGATGAAGCAATTTTCCCAAGAATGATTTGCTACCTTTCCATTTTTACTATGTCGGGGGCAGGGACCTTTCAGGGCTTGCTGAGCCTGTGCAAAATTGTTTGGCCTGAAATTTTGATTTCCTCTGAAGTTGTTGCCCTAACGTTGGTTTCTGTAACCTGTATTTGTAACATCCCTGGTTTTTGGAAAGTGCAAAAATCACAAAAATTTGAAACTTTTTGTTTTCTATTAAAGCAAGCCACAAAAAACAAATAAAACTCAAAACACAAAGGTCATATTAATTGTTTTACAATGCTACTGGAATTAATATAATCTTAATATGCCTCTGTTTTGTCAAACCCCTAAATAGGTTTCACCTAATCAAAGATAATCTTTCACTTTAACCAACATACCTCATAAAAGGGTTTTCATATAATCCTTACCTTGGAAATGTTTTCATAGCATTTGAAACTTGAGATTACAAAACCATAAGAATTGTTTTCACCATCATTAATATTATATGAACTTGAGAATTGTTATGTGACCACATAATGTCATATCAAACCTTAAAAAAATTGTTAAGTTGTTTTACTAGCTATATGTCTTCCAATGATCCCTCAACTCCCAATTTTTTTATGCTAATTATTTTTATCCAACAAATTGGATATTGAAAATATATATTCAAAGAAAAGAATCAACTATATCTTTTTCAAATAATGATCCAGTACCAAAATGGTTTCCACAAATTTCCTTTTTAGAAAATAAACATGTTTTCAAATGGTTAAATATCAAATGTCTATCTTCCTAATTATTCACTTTAATTATTTTCTATTATAAAAAAAAATGGCATATGTTTCTATTAGGGTTTACCCCTATTTTAAAAATATAAAATTTTGAAAATAAGTAGTGATGACTTTCAAAAATAAGTTTTCAACATATATTATGCCACTAAAACTTTATTGGACTAATAATTATATTTTATAATTTTCTAAATTAAAAATCACATTAAGCTACTATTAAGGAATTATTTCAATTTTCAAAATTCAAAATTTGAAATGTGTTGAAAGTTTACAAATAATGTTTCTAAGTGAAAGATATTATTTTTACAAAAAAATTGCAATTGGTTTGAGGTCAATTGGAATTTTTAAACAGAAACTATTAAAGAAAAGGGAAAACGGAAAAAAAAGGGGGGATGACTTCATGATGACGTCACTGTCATCAACCTCCCATCCCTACCGTTTCCACCCGAGAAAATGCGGAATAAATTCGTTGATTACGGCCGTTTCTGTGTGTGGATTAATTCCCCGAGCCTAGCACCTTAAAGCCCCTGATCCCCTCTATCTTTCCCCTCTGAACTTCCCCCTCAATCGAGCCCGGAGGCCATCTAGATTTCTCACCGGAGTTGCTCAAACTCGCCACGGTCAACCTCCATTTCCGGTCACGGTGAGCAACCCCTCGGTCCCTAAACCCCTTTGCTCGAACCCTCTTGAGCGTACGCATGTTTTGATGCCCCTTTCCGATCTTTTGACGTAGGAATTCGTCACCGCCATGTTCGTCCGTGCGTCACCGGAGTCGCGCCGTCTCCTACCCGAGGAAGCGTAGGACAGCACCATCACCACTGTCGCACTCCCTACGTTGTGCCTCACCCCGTCTACCCTTCCGCGAGGTCAGGAAACCGCCGGAGAGCCGTCCCCGTGAAGTTGATGCGTCGTTTGCCGCCGCATCGACCATTCTCGGCAGCCCACGCCGGCGAGGTGAGCTTCTCCTTGTCCCTGTCCGTTGGATCTATTTGAACGGCCACGATTAGGTCACTTAAGCGAAGGGGTACCAGCCAATGGCATTGCGCCAAGTCAGCCGAGCATTATTTCGTTATCCATCGCTCGGTACAACACACAGCAGGCCCAAGCCCATTCCCTACCCATCGCTCTCGGCCCAGCCTTTCTCTGGAATTAATTCCGAATAGAAATAAAAAGTAGTTTTTGCAGAAAAGCCACTAGAACTTTGAACCATCATATCTTTTTAACCATAAGCCCAAATTTAGAAAACTTGGACTTTTTGAAATCCCCTGGATCTGTAGAATCTTTTAGCACTGTTCAAATTCAAATTTGACAAACTTAAATTTGTTCAAATTCAAATATGCTTGTTTGATGAATTTTGGCATAATTCAAATTCTCCAAATCCAAACATTGCAAATAAAATATTTTTAGAAACCTTAGGATAAGTACTTCCACACCCTCTGTCCCAAAATAATTTTGATCAAATTAAAATTGAATTAAGAATTAAGTGGTATATTTGAGTAAATTTGACATAGATTTAATTCTATAAATAATTTCAATATAGTTCCTTTTGAAAAATTGCTCCATTTGGTAAACTTGAACTAGAGACCACTTTGTATAAACCCCTTGAAAATCTTAGAACCATTTTCATGAGGTCTTGGCCAAATTATCACACATATCTTTCACCTCATGATAGCCATGTCTTAGAAATTGTTTTCATCATCTATTCTTTGTTGTTATGGCTATTTTTGGAGACCAAGTACCTAGCATGTGTCAATCACATAAAATACGAACTAGTGAACCTTAAAACACTAGTACCATAGTTTCTATCTACTCCTCCACTCCCCTATTCTTGCTTCAAGAATTCATCAAGTTAGCAAGTGGAAGACAAGACTCAAGCAATAGAAGGCACTTCACTTTCAACTTGGTGACAACATGAAGAGATACAAGGAAGATAAATGAAGAAATTTTGAAGAGAAGACTTAGACTCCACAGCAACTAGAAGGAACTCAAGAAGTAGTGTGAAGAAATTCAGAAGAAAACATCTCCCTCTCTCTTTCTATCTTTCTTCATATTTCCTTCCAATTTGACTTAGTGATATTTGTGCCCATCCCATACCCAAACCATTTAGTGAAGTGAAAGCCATGAAAAATTTATCAAGATCAAGAGAAGAATCCATCCAAGGAACAAGACTACAATAGAAGCATGGAGATGATCTTCAAGAAGACAAGCATGTGAAGACTTGGAGAAATCCATACAAGTTGAATAATAACAAGTTATTTTTGTCCAACCATTGACCCAAATGGAAAACCCAAGACTTAGTAATATTTTCCCTTTGATGAGGAAGTTAGTAGGCCTACCCTAACCACAATGGAATATACTAACATAGTCACTCAAATATTTTTGAAGGTGAATATGACCAAGTGTTTGCATGTATTACTTTAGTTGAAGAAGTAATATGTTTATTCTTAGTGAACTCTTGGAACTTCCTCGACAAGTATGGTTATAATAAAGTTAGATCACATCAAGCTCAACCTAGTCCTTCCCAAGTAAACCATTGGAATTTCCTTAACAAGTATGAGACCATTAGAGAATGAATCTTTCAACTCAAACCTAGACCTTGTCCTAGCCCACTAGGTTAAACTCCTTTGGCTATGTTATTGCTTTGTATGATCTCTTCACTGGTATGTTTGCTTGATAGCATGTTTGTTTATTTTGTTATTGTGTTTTCAATGAATAGATTGTACGGAGAGCAACGATCCTTTGTGAAGAGAGTGTGATATCTTCACCAACTTCAACAAGGCAAGTAACACACCATCAACTACCCATTATTTTCTATATGCATTAGTTGATTTTGAGTAGCATGCATGATAGGATATTTTACTAAGTTATACTATGCTATGCTATTATCCTAGTAGTGTGTAGCCATCCCTTTTACCTTGTTATTTTGATAGCCTTAGAATTCATTAGGTGCTATGCAATGTTACAAATTGTTTTACTAGATGTTGAGGAAAAATTCTAAGTATAACTAATGAATGAACCACCTGGGTGGAAGTGGTAAGACTGGGTTATGTTGAGTGTTTACTCAGGGCCCTTATCTAAGGGTTATTCCACTTGAGGTTGTCACTTGCGGTTGGCCACCCAGGAACAAAGAGATTACTATGTCCTTCTAAGTTTAGTAGCTTCCCGTGCAACCTTTTGACAAATGGGCTCTGTCTTGATCGACTAAGTTGTGAGAGTTCAGCCCAGGCTTGACTAGCAGATGTAGCAAAATTATAGGTGGAACGGTCTTGCCGGTGGGTTTGGACTTCTTCTTCTGAAATATCTCGTCTCAATTCTCTCCTTTCCATGATGCACTCCGGGTGTAAAGGATGTTTGGGTTAATTGAAGACAAAGGGTGAAAGTGCACAAGCTCTGCAGAGTCAACAAACTAAGATCTTAGCCGTGTCCCCGGTTATGGACAACTATGAGCAGCTGGACAAGGATTGACGGAAGAATCTCATCATCAATTTCAATAAGTAAAATTTTGACCAAGTGAACAGTATTGTGGTGCTTGGATCTTAATCCAATGTTGCCACCCTTTTGAAAAGAAAAGTTTGTTTTACAAAAGTGATAGGAGAAAACTGGCTTTATGCAAACTTAGCCAAAACTCCACTCAGCCAAATAAGCATGTAGTATTAGTCTTGCCATTTATATCCACCATAGTGTTACTTGCCAATATATTAAATTGTATTGACTCCCTTGTGGCTGCATATTCCATATTGCAGATATTTCTGAAGACGAGTGAGGATTTCGTTTAGGATCTCGAGACTATCGCCAACATGTTTTGCCTGTGGCACATGAAGAAGATGGGCTCAATGTTGTACTATGTTTTCCGCTGTATTTCTTTGTTTTCTGCTAGTCTTCTAAGACTATGCAAGTTGTAATCTTATTTTGTAAAGACTGGATCATGCGATGTAATAGAATTTGATGCATTTGCATGATATTTCATTTTGTACTGTGGTGCTAGCAATTGATCCAGGGACTAGCACAATAACACAGGTATTCCATCTTTATTAAAAGTTGGGATGCTACAGTATTTGTATTAGCCACCAAGTCTGAAGTCCCTTCCCCGTTTTTGCGCTTGTTATTATTCAGGTTCTGGGTGTTGCTGCTACTCTGATTCGGGTTCTGGCAACCCTTGTTTCCAGCTTTCTTCGCCTTAGCGGACTTCTCATCATCAGAGTCTGCATCCTTTGTTTTGTCAGACTCTGCATACTTGGTCATCGCATCCATCAACTCGCTCATATCACTCACGTATCATGTGATACGTCCCAGCTTGTGCTTCAACGGGTCGAATCTACAGTTTCGCTCCAATGCTATGACTGCTTGTTGGGTCCAACTGACGAATGTATGATTTCTGCGACACGTCGAGACCAGTGCTGGGCAGACTCTCCTTCCTTTTGGACACAATTTTCTAGGTCCGTAATAGTCGTCGGCCGCTTGCAAGTTCTCTGAAAGTTTTTGATGAATTGATCCTTCAACTCCTGCCAGCTGTTAATTGAGTTGGTGGGCAAGTTTTTTAACCAAGACTTCGCAGGTCCCTCCAGCATCACACTTAAATACCGTGCGCACATCGGATCGCTAACTTCCAATATCTCCATGGCCATCTCATATCCCTCTATCCAGTCTGCAGGCTCCATGTCAGGTGTGTAATTCACCACTCTGCGAGGTCCTTTGAAATCGGCTGGTATTCTCTCGTTCCTGATCACAGGACCGAGGCATTGAATCCCAATTCTCTGAGATCCGGCCGGAGCTGGGTTTGAGACCGTGTTTTGGATCGGAGGGCTGAACATGACCCGGATTCCTGTTCTCCGGTTCTGCAAATCTATGTCCTGTATTCGGGGCCCCAGGTGCGTAAGATACCTCTTGCCTAGGTGGATTAGGCTGCCCGCGGTTAGCGTTGCTGGATTGTCGAATCTGTTGCTCGGCAAATCCCTCAGGTGAACCTATAGGGTTTCGAATAGGAGAACCCATGAGCGCTGGTGGCGATCGTCGGCTAGACAGGGGGCACAATTTACCCAGGTTTGGGGCCCTCGTAGAGGTAAAACCCTTACTCCTGCCTCTGTCGATCTGTATTATCGAATAGATCGGTTACAAATATGATTGCTTAAGTCGAGAGTACAATCTCGATCTCAAGGCTTTGGTAGTGCGGTACTGCTTGGTCCTCTTCCGGTGGTTCTCCTGGCCTTATATAGGTGGCCATGTCTCAAACCCTATCCGAAGAGGACTCGAACTCTAACCCTATGTCGGTTACAAGTTTCCTAACTTAGCCCGCAAGGAATTGCGGGTGGGCTTCAAGTGGGCCTTCCAGAATACTCCAAGGGCTTCCCTTCTTGGGCCTTAACCTTGGGCCTGAGACGGGGTGTCCCTACCCGCAGGGTCTAAGATCCATCCCTTCGTCAGTAGCCCCCGAGCGTTTGCTCGATTGGGATTTTTCCAGTCGAGTAGACGGTCAAATTTTTCATTCTTCTTTCTTTCGGATAACCAGTATGGTCGTTTCCTATTTAGAGGGTGTGTACCCTGTATGATGAGCTTTTACACCCGAGTATCGAGTAATGAAAGTGCCTGTTTTTATGGCTGTTTATCGCAGAAGGATATGGCGCAGTAGTTTGACTCTCCCGAAAGATCGGGGCCAATTAATTGCAACTTGGGCAAAAACAGTTCTGGCCTACACAGATTCGAGACCTCCGACTCGAACCCGATGAGGTGATGGTTGCGACTGGGCCGTAGTGGACTTACCGAGTCGAACTTAACCTATGGGGGTACCCAGCGCGTCCGCTAGGATTTTTCTTCGTGTTGTTGACACGGAATTATGCCGGAGGACGCAGCTTGAGTGCGATTCCAGGCCCTCAAGAGAGATCTTTTGGGTCTTACCTTCATATTCGAAAGAATATGGCATCCGGATGTACCTAGTCGGCTGAACAATCCAGGTTTTTGATGTGCAGACATCGTGTGAATGAATGGCAGGATCTGCCTATTCGTGTAATTTTGAGTTTGCAGTCCCTTGTCCATACGAAAGAGTTTTCGTGTTCGGAGTTTCATGCCCATACGAAAGAGTTTTCGTTGGGGTATTTTTTCCTGTGAAAGAAATTTCACGTCATAATTTGTCCATACGAAGTTATTTCCGTGTTTGGACTTTTATTCGAAGGATTTCTATCCATGCAAAGTTATTTTCGCGCTTGGACTTTCCATTCGAAAGATTCTTCAGCTTGATGATGCATGCTATGACGTCATGGCGCACTTTTATCCTCCCGATGGGACGTGACGGAGTAAGAGCAGAAGTGCTGGCCCACCTTGTCAGCTTTTTGACCGGAAACGAGACGTCGTTCCCGGTTTTTACGCGAACTGCGCGCAGTAAATGCGCACGTCTCGTTCCCGGTTTTTACGCGAACTGCGCGCAGTAAATGCGCACGATCCACTGTTAGGATCGTGGCACGAAACAGCATCCGCCGCCCCTTCGTTTCGCCTTCGCACGCGGCGGCCGCGATGGATGCCACGCGGCTCAGCGAGCGGCCAGGATCGACTGGCTCTGTGTATAAATGCAGGCCTTGGTGAAACGGTGAAAATTTCCCAGCCTTTGCCTTCCTCGCTCATCGTCTTCCTCGCGCTCCATCTCCTCTCTCTTCGAGCTCGTGCTAGCAGCAATGGCGGGAGGCAAGAAACGCGGTGCTGCCGCCTCGTCGTCAAGGGCGTCAGGAGAGGTTCCAGCACCACCTGCACCGCGCTCGGGCGATTGGCGCTCGCCCAACACCACGGCAAAAAGTATCAAGGGGATGCAGCGAGATGGATTGCTGCCTTCGGAAGCGGAGAAACGGGTACGCCTCGGCAAGAAAGAGGAGGTACCTAATCCCCGCGCGAATGAACGCGTGATCTTTGCGGATCACGTATCGCGCGGGCTTTCACTCCCTCTTCACCCTTTCCTCATGGCTCTGATGTATGTCTATGGCATACAGCCCCATGATTTGCCTCCAAACGCAATGCAGCACATCTCGTGCTTCATTGTCCTTTGCGAGTGCTTTCTGGGCATTCTCCCCCATTGGGGCCTCTGGAAGGCCCTTTTCAAGGTGCGCATCTTCCGCGAGAGATCGCGGGTGGAGACTGAGCCCGGGGAGCCGCTGCGCACCGGCGGCTTCGGGATCCAGGCGAAGTCGGAGAACGGCTACTTCACGATGCACTTCATTGATTCTGCCCAAGGATGGAGGAAAAAATGGTTTTACGTCATCGACAACAGCGCGGGTGGAGTCAACGAATTCCATCCGTTCGTTGTTTTGAAGAAAAGGAAGTCTTGGGCGCACAAACTCTCGGCTGAAGAGAACCAGGTTGTCACTCCTCTACTCGCTGAGGTGGCCACTCTCCGCGATCAAGCCGCAGGAATCGCGCTGAATGGCCTGCACTTGACAAGTGTCTTCCTCAAACGCAGGGTTCAACCCCTTCAGGATAGGCCATCCGCGATGTGGGAGTACCGGGGCGCCAAAGATCCTAGCCGCGTGAGTCAAGAGGAACTCTCGAATGCTGAATTCGAGAAGAAGATCGCGGCTATCACCAGTTTAAAGGAGGGCGATGCCTTCCCCGACTGCCCAGTAGCCGCTTTTGAGGCATCAAGGCCACCACCAGCTGAAGTAAGTTTTGAATTTTCTTTTGAATTTCGTCTTTTTCCAGCTCGAAAGTTTTTCGGTTGACTGAAATTCTTCTTTCCTTCTGTCTTCTTCGATAGAGCCTAGCCGTGGCTACCTGCTACCCGCCAATATCCGGGGAGGACGCCTCGGATTTGCTGGCAAGTAACTTGGACGGCCCAGCCGACACCAATATTGTTGATGCCTCCTCGAGCTCCGAGAGTGACTCCTCGGATAGTGCGAAGGATTCGGATAACGGTCTTCTCCGGCGCAAGCGCCGTCGAGTGGAAGGTGATGAGGCCACCTCCAAGGATAACTCTTTGGAGGAATCGCCTGGGAAAGGGCCCTTCATCGTGACTCCGCTGCACACACTCGCCCCTTCTCCTTCATTCCCTAATATCCAAACCGCTTGGAACGCGGATATGTTGGATGATGAAGATGACGACGAGTAAGTTTCTCTTCTTGATCTTTAGTCGAACGTTTTTCTTTCGCGTCTTTTGACATATTGTCTTCATTGTAGTCTGCAAACTATCAGTCCACGCAGATTCGTCTCTTCCCGTCCTGACAAGAAGAAGAAGGTTGAAACCGCGGGTGGGACCCCTACCGCCGACACCGTGCAGAACTCACCGAGTGCGGCCCCTACAGCGGCGACTAGGGAATACAGAATTCCAGGTTTCGCTGCTGGGGCCTCGACTCCGAAAGAGGTGTCGGGTAGCTCAGCGGATCCCCTTTCTTTCGCCCAAGGCCAGCTAAACCTTGCTGCTTGTTTCTTCCGTACTTCGTCAATTTGGATCTGTTTTTTATCGGGTGCACGGCAGATGGGAGTAGCCCCCAAGGCTGTAGTTGATCGCATGTGATTAGCTACGGGCTTTAAAGATAGACCTTTTCCTTTCTTCTAGTTTTATCGGGTGCACGACAGTGCTCCCGATGGGAGTAGCCCCCGAGGCTATACTCGAATGTTTTCAATCGTGTATAGGCTCAAATTTCTTTTTTTTTCTGATTCCTCTATCTTCATGTTCTTCACAATCTCTCATCGACTCCCTTGCGTCCGTCGGTTGCCATGTCGTTCTTGCTGAAGCGGACTGCGGGATCCTTCGGTCGGATCGTGATCGACTTGCCAGCGAGAACGAGCTCCTTCGAGGTAAGTTTGTTGCTTTCCCCATCTTTATCCTTTTATTTCTGCCAGTTTCTTTGTTTCTGATAATCATTGCTGCACAGCTCAACTTGAGTCTATGAAGGCCGAGAAGGCGGATGCTCCACTCGGGCAACTGCTCAAGAGGCTCAGCTGGCAGCTATTCAAGAGGAACTTGAGTCCTCTCGCATGCTGTCGGCTGACCTTGAAGGAAAGATTGCGACTGCCCGGGAAGCTCCGAAGAATCTGGAGGAGGCTGGTACCAGGGCCGACTCCGATCTTGTCGACTTCCTTCGTCCTTTGGCCGAACGCTTTGCGGGTAAGTAGCTTTTGGCCTTATCATCGTCTTCAAATTGTTTGATAGGTTCCTGGATTTTAACATTTTTCTTTGCAGGTCTTCTGGGCGTCCCGCTGGAGCTTCCTGGGGTCCAGCGGGTGGATGCGCTGACGGATTCTTGCGCCCAGCTCAGGAGGCACGCCGAAGGGATTTGCACCCTGATTGGCGATGCCGTTCGGGTGCTGACGCAACTTCACCGTGGCCTCCTTGTCAACGCCGTGTCTCTACCTGCACTGGGCGATCTTTTGAAGATTTTCTCGGAGAGCAATCTCCTTGGTGCCTACGCAGTCGCGCAGTCGGAGTCTGGGGCGAAGACCGCCATCCAGTTCGCGCTAGCGCATGGAGTCACCGGCCTGGAAGAGGCGTACTCGGACCTTCCCGTCGATCCTTCCACGGGTAAAAAGGTAGGGCTTTGTCGTTTTGGCGAGCCAGCCGGAGTCCTTGCTCGGAAGTTATCCGAGTTCTTCGCCCGTGCCAGGGGAGGCACCGTAGCGAGTGCCAGCACATCTGCAGCTCCTTAGTTGTCTTTTCTTTGTAGTTCGCTCTTTTGATTGTAATGAACCTTGGGATGCATTCCTGTATTTTCATCGTTTAATCGAGATGTTTTTCTGAAACGCTTACTGTGAATGATTTGTTGTGTGTTTCCTCCCGATGGGAGTAGGCCCCGAGCACCTGTCGAATAGGTGGTTGTTATATCTTGAATGAGGGCATCTTATTCCGTCAATTTCGATGTATTCTTTCAGGTAGTCGGGGCTGCTGCGGAGTCTTCAGGTGGATCTGCTACCCCAGCAGATCCTCTTGTTGTCGTTGTTGGCACCTTTGCAGGCCTCTGTGATCGTATGGCGGATGGTGAACGCAAGCTAAAAGCGTTGCGTGGGGTAGCGGATGTAGCCAAGTCCAAGCAAAAGCTGACGAATGAACGCGAGCAGTTTGTGATGGATGAATTGGCGTCTGTTGCCAATTATTTGCTCTGTAAGTAGTTCAGCCCCTTAGTCTTCTTTTGTCCTATACTTTTCTTTGACCATATACCTTTGTTTTCCACTTGTTCAGCCAGATGATAGGAGTGAGAAACAATGGATGGAGAACCACATCCTTCAGGAATCTGGCAGCTCAAAACCCCATGCGAATAACTTTTGGTCCGATCGTAGACGAGGCTTTGTGCTGGCTACCTTGAAGTTCCGAGTCATACAGGCGAAGATACTCGTGAGTTCCTTTCACGAGGTGCTGATTGCAATGAATGCTGTTTTTTATCCGTTGGAGAGGGGTCCTAAGGATTGGAGCCATCTTCTCAGGGTGTTCGGGCGAGAAGGAGAAATTCGCGAGTGTGTTCGCAATCAGATGATTTGCGGCGCAGTAGTGGCCCTCTCTTTCGTCCGGTTGTGGCATCCTGAGGTGAATTTCAACTCCGTAGCTAGACTTCCTGATGGTCCAACCGTCGACCTTTCTCCTCATTATAGGGTTGTTCGACCCGCGGCAGAAGAAATTATTCGATTGACCTCTGCTGCGGTAGATCGGGTTTTGGTGGCTGAGAATGCTCATCGCCATGTGTAAATGTAGGATGTATGTATCCTGTTTCGCTGTGTAGTTTGTAAAAAAACTGTTGTAAGGTGTTAACCTTGTATATAAATTTCTTCCTGTGATGTTGTGTTAGGTGTAGCCCCCGTGTGTTTGTGGGGTGTATACCTGTTTCCTTTAGCATGTAAGGATGGGGAACTTGAGTATCTATGGTTGAGAAACCATGTATTTTATTGCAATGACTGAGAAGTCATGTGTTTTTCTTTCCGCTACAAGATGGCTAATATAGCCTTATTATGATAAGTAAAAAACAAATCTAAGGATAGAATTTTCAGAGTTGTGCAACATTCCAGGGGTTGGAATAGATGCCTCCAGTCGCCGGATTCTTCAGTCGATAGGCTCCACCTGGGATAACTTCGTGTATTATGAAGGGTCCTTCCCATGGTGGTTCGAGTTTGTGTCCTTCCTTCTGCTTGAGCCGTAGCACAAGATCTCCTGCTGCGAAGGCCCTGTGGCGTATGAGGCGACTGTGATAGTTTCGCAATGACTCCTGGTATACTACGGATCTTGCGAGTGCAATGTCACGCATTTCATCGAGTGCGTCCATATCATCCGCGAGTGTCCTGTTAGAGGTTTCTTCGCTGTAAGCAACAACCCGTGGGGCGCTGAACCTAACATCCTCGGGAAGGACTGCCTCGGCCCCGTATACCATGAAAAATGATGTGTAGTTTGTGGATCGATTAGGAGTTGTGCGGAGGCTCCATAGCACGGAGGGTAGCTCCTCCGCCCAATGTCCCGCTGCTGGGTGTAGGCGATCGAGTAGACGTTTCTTGATGCCGGCCGAAACTAATCCGTTGGATCGTTCGACTTGGCCGTTGGTTTGCGGATGGGCAACCGAAGCAAATTTGAAGATGATGCCCTTTTCTTCGCAGAACTGTTGTGTTTCTTTTGCCGTGAAGTTGCTACCATTGTCAGTAATGATGTCATGTGGCACTCCAAACCTGCATACGATGGAGTTGAGGAATTTGACGGCGCATTGGGCGCTAGCCGAAGTTACTGGCATTGCTTCGATCCACTTGGTAAATTTGTCGACTGCGACTAGCAAGTGTGTGTATCCACCTGGCGTGGATTTGCGTAATGGACCTACCATGTCCAGCCCCCATTGTGCAAAGGGCCAGGCGATTGGTATCATATGTAGTTCCGTAGCGGGTGCGTGCGGTTTTGGTGAGAAACGCTGGCAAGCGTTGCATCTGTCGACCAACTCCTTTGCGTCCCTGGCTGTTGTAAGCCAGTAGAATCCCGCTCGGAAGGATTTTCCCATGATTGCTTTCCAGCTAGCATGATGTCCACAGTCCCCTTGGTGGATGTCCCGCAGTAATTTCTTGCCATCTTCGGGTGCTACGCATCGTTGCAGTATGCCTGAGATGCTTTGTTTGTACAACTCGTCGTTGAATACCCGAAAGGATTTGCTGCGTTTGATTATTTGTCTGGCCTCGCGAGGATCTGTTGGGAGCTGTTTGGCGGACAAGTAGTCGAGGTATTTCTGCGTCTAGACTGGCTCGACCAGAAAAACTTGCCGCGAAATATTATGAATTTGCTCGATAATAGCGATCTGCGGGCTGACCTCTGTTTCCAATGCTGCGGGTGCCTCTACAGCTTTCTTGACTTTGACTGATCGCCTAGTCATCCGCTCGAAATATATCCCTGGCGGTATGGGTGTGTTTGTGGAACCCATGTTTGCCAGCCTGTCTGCTTCTTCATTGTTGGACCTCGCAATGTGCTTCAGCTCGCACCCTTTGAAACTTCCTTCGAGTAGGTTATACATGTCACGATAGGCAACCATGTTCTCAGCGATAGCGTCGCACTCCTTCATTGTTTGTTGCACGATGAGATTAGAATCGCCGTAGATCATCAGTCGGGTGGCTCCGCACGCGACTGCCATCTTCATTCCATGCAACAGGGCCCTTTATTCTGCGTCATTATTTGATGCTGGATCGTCAGGTGGAAAGTCCAGTCGTAGGACGTACTGCAGCTTGTCTCCTCTAGGTGATATTAGAATGATCCCAGCTCCTGCTCCTTCGTTTCTCTTGGATCCATCGAAGTACATGATCCAGTTGCTCGTGTATTCCGGCGGTCCGGGCGTTTGTAGTTCTGTCCACTCACTCAGGAATTCCACGAGTACCTGGGATTTTATTGAATTGCGCCCTGCATAGATAATGTCCCAAGCGCCTAGCTCAATGCTCTATTTTGCTATTGTTCCGGATGCCATTGGGTTGTTCATGATTGTGCCGAGCGAGGCATCATTAAACACTGTTATGGTATGCTCCTAGAAGTAGTGTTTGAGTTTTCGAGTTGTAAGAACGACTCCATATGCAAGCTTCTGGTAGTGAGGATATCATTGTTTGCATGGCGATAGCACCTCGCTGATGTAGTAGATTGGTCGTTGAACTCCATATGCCTTGCCCTCCTCAGGTCGTTCGGCTACAATTGTCGTGCTGATGACCTGGTTTGTTGCGGCTAGGTATAGGTATAGTGGCTCCCTCTCTTGCGGTGTTGCAAGGATGCGCTTGCTTTGCAATGATCGTTTTAGGTCTGCGAATGCCTGCTTAGCCTCTGGTGTCCACTCAGACTTGTCTGTCTTCTTCAACAGCTTGTAGAAGGGTACTGCATGCTCGCCCAATCGTGCGATAAATCTGCTCAAGGCGGCTAGTCGCCCTGCGAGCTGTTGGAATCCGCGTAGATTGGTTGGCTCCTTCATTGTAAAGATTTCTTGTATTTTCTATGGGTTGGCTTCGATGCCTCTGGCGGATACCAGGTACCCGAGAAGTTTTCCTGCTGGGACGCCAAAGACGCATTTTGTCGGATTGAGCTTGATCCTGTATGCGTTGAGGGCGTCAAATGTTTCTCTAATGTCCTCGAGGAGTGTATCCTCTACTCGAGTCTTGATGACGATGTCGTCAACGTACACTTGTACGTTCTTGCCAATGAGCTTGGCGAGGCATTTTTGCATGTAGCGCTGATATGTTGTGCCTGCGTTCTTGAGCCCGAAGGGCATTGTGGTGTAGCAGTACACATCGTGTGGTGTGATGAATGTTGTCTTTTCCTCGTCTTCCTGCTTCATCCGGATCTGATTATATCCCGAATAGGCGTCCAGGAAAGAGAGGCGTTGACAGCCCGCAGTAGAGTCCACGATCTGGTCGATTCGCGGGAGGGGAAAGTTATCCTTGGGGCAGTGCTTATTTAATGACGTGTAGTCAATGCATACTCGAAGGATGTCAGTGTTCTTCTTTGGGACCAGCACCGGGTTTGCTAACCAGGTGGATATCTTGATCTCCCTGATGAATTTTGCTGCTAGCAATCTGTTTACTTCTTCTCCAAGCGCTTTCTGCTTGGGTTCTGAAAACCGTCGAGTGGTCTGCTTGATGGGTTTTACGTCTTTGAAGACTTCGAGTGAGTGCTCGGCGAACTCCCTGGGTATTCCTGGCATATCTGAGGGCTGCCAAGGGAAAATTTCCCAGTACTCACGGAGGAGTTCGACGAGCGCGCTTTCCTATGCTGGCGAGAGGGTAGTTGAGACCATCGCTGTCTTTGCAGAATCTGTCGGGTGCACCTGATGTTTTCGGGTGTCGCTGTTGGTGCTGAACTCCAATTCTGGCGCGTTTTTCTTTGTGAGGGGCATCACGGAGTGGTCCGTGGTCTTTGCCAGCTCCTGCTGTTCTTCTTGCATCCCGAAAGATTTTGCGACCTCGTTGAACTCGATGTCGCATTTGTTGGACTTCTGGAAATCTCCGTCGATGGTGATTACACCATATTCTCCGGGTAGCTTGAGCTTCAGGTACGCGTAATGTGGTACTGCCTTGAATCTGGCGAACGCCGTTCGATCGAGAATGGCGTGGTACTGTGAGGGCCAGTCGACTACTTGAAAGTCGAGGAACTCTCTTCTGTAGTTGCGTCGATTGCCCAACACGACCTCTAGGTTAATTTTTCCGAGTGGATGGATCGCCTTTCCTGAAACTATCCCGTGGAAGGATGTTTCTGATTCCGCAAGGCCATCCAGGTTCCTGTTCATCCGGCGGAGTGTATCCGCATAGATAATGTTGATGCCGTTGCCACCGTCCATGAATACGCGGGCCAGTTCGTATTTAACAATTTGTGCTTGGATTACCAAGGCAGTGTGTCCTGGTCGATAGACTCGTGGCGGGTGGTCTTCCATCGAGAAGGTGATCGATTGGTCCGCCATCTTCAGGTACTCGGGCCTTGTTGGCGGGGTTTGCACAGCCATGCACAGTTGTCGCGTGTTTGTCTTCTGAGCTCTGCGGGATGGGCAGACTTTTTGTATCATCCCTAACTGTCCAGCCGGGTTCGGGTACGCGTTAGCTCCCGCGTTTGGTGCGGGTGGTGCGTTTAGTGCGGCTAGCGCCATGTTAGGATTTCCTGGTGGAGGTAGGGGTAGTGGCGGCTGGAACCCTTGATGTTCTCCTCCTGGAAGTGGCGGGTAGTTTTGATTAGCTGTTGATCTACTTTTCTTCGAGAAGGCCTCGTGGATGTCGATGAACTTTCGGCAATCCTTGAGGAGGTGTGTTGCCTTAGTTTTGCCTGTGCGTTTATCTGTAAATAGATGTAGCGAGCAGTACACGTTTAGGTCCTCCTCGGGACTTTTGTCTTCAGCTTTTGGTTTCCACTCGCGACTTCCGCGGCACCCATTATCGCGGTTTCGCGTGAATTCTGCCGCTACCATGTCTTCCCGGTCATCGTGATCGTACTATTTTCTCCTTTTCTTCCGACCATGGCGGTCTTCTTCGGGCGCGGGCGATGATGCCCTCTCGTTGCGCACTGCGTCTTCTCCATTAGACCATTTGTAGGCTATGATCATCAGTTCCCCAATAGTTTTGGGTGCGACTCGGCCTAGCTCTTCTCTGAAAGCAGTTCGTTGGGCGCCTTTCGCGAAGGCCTCAACCGCTACTTCTTTTGAGATATTTCCCGCGGTGTTCCTGAGTGTAGTCCATCGCTGAATGTACTCGTGGGTGGACTCGCCACTCTTCTGCTTGCAGGCCCGCAGTTCTTCAATGGTTGCTGGTCTCTTGTACGTGGCCTGGAAGTTTTTGCAGAAATCGTAGTGCAAGTCGTCCCACGATGCGTAACAGGATTTTGGCCTTGCTTCCAGCCAGCTACGTGCCGCGCCAACCAAGTGTAGATTGAGGTACTGCATAGCTGTGTTCTTATTCCCACGTTGGCATTTTACTGCCGTGAGGTAGTCGTTTAGCCACGACGAAGGTTCGAGTGAACCATCATATTTCGTGACTTATGTGCTGAGCTTGAATCTCCTGGGTAGGGGTGCCTCGCGGATGCTGCGGGCGAAATACAGCGCGCCGCAGGTCTCGTCATCCGAGGAACTGGATGAGGAGCGCGCACGGTTCCTTGCAGCTCTCTCCTTATCCACCTTATTTTGCGCGATGTCTGACCGTGCGTTATATCCTGGCTGGTCGCGATCAATTTCCTTCCTTGGCTCTTTGTTGTGCTTCCGCGAGCGGCTGCTATGGCGTCGCGAGCTTCTATTTCTCGGGCTGCCTTCGCTGCTGCTTCGACTATCACCGCGGCGCTGAGCTTCTTTTCCTCGACCACGGCGAGGTGATTTGTCTCTCCCAGGCGAAGTGCTCTTGTGCTTGCGCGATGCCTCTTTTTCTTTTTCCTTCTCTTGCTGTTCGGCAGCTTTCCTGCGGTCGTAGGAGGCGAGCCTTGAGGCCGCCATGCCCAATCCCTTCCGAACTTGTTTATACTGCTATGCTCGAGGGTCGTTTTCCGCTGGCTGGTTCATCTGCATGTAGGTCGTTGCGGCCAGGACGGCGGCAGAAGGAGTTTGCGGGTAAACGTTTCCGTCCTCGTCAACCCTCATAAGGGAAGGTGCGAGTGACTTACTGATCCCACCCAGGGACTCAGCGTCCATTGATGTTGTTCTTGATGCGTATCCCTTCCTTGTGGGTCGAGTTCCGACCGAAGGTGTTAGGGACAGCTCGGCCCGGCGTTGACTCGATTCATCCGCCAATCTCTTTCGATGGGCCAGGTCTTTCCGAGCTTCTTTGATAGCTGTGGCTGCTCTCACTAGATGGTAGTGGTAGGCGACCATATCTTCGTGTGGCGCTCCTGCCACAGGCGGCTTGCTTGTTCGCAAGGCTTCTTTAGCTCGGTCCCAGGCGTCCCGCGAGACGCCGATCTCAGCGCGCTCTGCATCGCTTTGTTCTGTTTCTGGGGGTTGTTCCGATCCTGCCATGCAGACTTGAACCAGTCGTGGCCCGTTCGTCCTAGGCGTAGCTCGGAAAGCTTTCTGGATTTGGGAAGGTTCCTCTGTCGAGAGGGTATGGTAGTCGCTGGTGTTGAAGCGGATGGATTCGCCACTTTTCTCCAGATGGGGGCGCGAGTCGACGGCTTCTGACTCAGATCCAGATTCTTCAGGGAAGTGGAGGATCCCGTCCTTGTTGGTGTAGAACTTCAAGCTTCCGAACGTCAAGGTGACGCTCTTCTCCAGATCGCTGAATACCGGGCGTGATTCCGGCGAGTGAGGGGTGACCACGACAGATCCGATCCGAATAGGATTGGTTGGAGCCGAAGTCAAAGGGTTCCAACGTGAGTTGGATGATGAAGCCGATGATGCCGGAGATCCAGCGCCCGCCGTTCCCACAGACGACGCCAATTGTCAAATCTGTTGCTCGGCAAATCCCTCAGGTGAACCTATAGGGTTTCGAATAGGAGAACCCATGAGCGCTGGTGGCGATCGTGGGCTAGACAGGGGGCACAATTTACCCAGGTTTGGGGCCCTCGTAGAGTTAAAACCCTTACTCCTGCCTTTGTCAATCAGTATTATCGAATAGATCGGTTACAAAGATGATTGCTTAAGTCGAGAGTACAATCTCGAGCTCAAGGCTTTGGTGGTGCGGTATTGCTTGGTCCTCTTCCGGTGGTTCTCCTGGCCTTATATAGGTGGCCAGGTCTCAAACCCTATCCGGAGAGGACTCGAACTCTAACCCTATGTCGGTTACAAGTTTCCTAACTTAGCCCGCAAGGCATTGCGGGTGGGCTTGAAGTGGGCCTTCCAGAATACTCCAAGGGCTTCCCTTCTTGGGCCTTAACCTTGGGCCTGAGACGGGGTGTCCTTACCCGCAGGGTCTAAGATCCATCCCTTCGTCATGGATCCTGCCGGGGCTGGGGAATTTCCATGGTGACTCCTTGGTAAGGCGGTCCTACTGTGATAGGGAGTTGAGTGTATCCTTTCCTGGTTACTATAATTCAGCTATTGAACCACTGTTGTCTGTAACATCTCAATAGCTCTCCGAGCCTCAACGGCCATAGGGTTATTGGGGTCGACTGGGATTTGCGCCAGACTAGTGGTCGTGGCCCAGATGTTGTCCATTGGATTATTGAAGTGACCAGGTGGCGTATGAAACCTTTCCTGTAAGGGTGGTGCTGGAGTGGGTATTGGAATTGGGCCACCGTGTAGCTGAACGGGCGGCTGAAGGCGCGTTGGATGAGCCGGAGCAGGGCTAACCGGCGGATTCGTCTGACGACCTAGGCCGGTCGGGTTACCAGCTGCCGGGTTTGCAGCAGGAGGTGTAAACAAGTTCTGAAGGTTTGTGGGTTGAAGACCTGCCCCGAACTCATTGTTAGGACGAGTACTGTCACGCCTATTCTGTACTGAATCTAAATCCCTTTGCCTAAAATTGAGGCGAATTCCTTTCCTCTCCAAACGCGTAGCCTCCTCAAGAACCTCCGAACGCGCTTTGTTTATGCAGGTTGCCTCTGTCTCGATCTCCTGACGGGCGTGAGTTATCTCCTGTAGGAGTCTTTCTATCTCTGAGTTGCGTTGTGCCAGGTTTTCCGGAGTGATCGGTGTTGCTAGAATCTCATTTAATGAATCCATCCCTGCCATCAACTCAGGCCTGGGATTATATGATACATGCCCGGTTAGGTCAACCACCGCTTCACTTGACCTGGGACCAGTTACCCCGAGTCCTATTGGCGGTGTCGCCGTTGGTCCTCCCGGGGCCGTTGGCCCGGTCAGTTTTGTGCCCGTCACGCCTTGTGTTCCAAGAACCGGATTTGAGGTTGAAGCCTCGCCTGTGATGAGGTTCCCTTCCGAGTCATATCTAGGCTCGGTTGGCCGGGTGGGCCCAACCATGTAGACATCGGCGTGATAAGTTGCCTTAGCGAAACCTTGCATAACCAGATCCGAGTCTCCTCCCAGCCGATCTTTAAAAAGCTGGTGGATCGAACCTGTTTCGTCATGATCATCGTAATTTCCAACTGAAGACTCCCCGTCAGATCCTGCTGCCACGGTCTTCTCAGATACCGAATCTGATAGTTGGTCCGGTTCGGAAACTGTTGTCCCGACATATCCAATGAAGACATGGATCCCTCCGAAGGGGATGTGAAATCCTGACTCCACGGAGGCAAACTCAGGGCCCCACGTGTCATGGTTGTAGTAGTTCCCACGCCGGCTCCTCCTGAGCCGGCCTATCGTGAGCTTCTCGATCCCAGGTAGCGCTCCTTCCGAAAAGACGACGCTTCCGCGAGCAGGCCCCACGGTGGGCGCCAACTGTCGTGGTTTTGTCACGGCAAGTGTCCTCATGCGAGAACTGTATTGTGAGGCCATTGCTACTAAGAGAAACTTCGAAAGGGTTAGGGTGGAAACGATAGACACGAGTTTACCCAGGTTCGGCCCCTCTATTGAGGGTAAAACCTACTCCTGCTTTCTTACTATTCAGAGAAATAAGTCTCGATTACAAAGGGCGATTCCTGCTCTTGATGTCTCGAGTTACTTTGCTCTCGATCTAGAACCTGTCTTTCTACGTCCCGGGGTCTCGCCTTATATAGTGGACGAGACCTCCGGGTTACAAAGCAATCCGGGTCTCACCCGCACTCGGAGTCCTGTCTCCCTCCGGTTCTTGAACATCTTGATCCGGCTCTTCCTAAGCCGGTCTTGGGCTGCACTTCAGGCTCCCGGGTTCCCCTCTTACCCGTCCTGGGCCTTGGGCCGGTTCAAAGTGAGCGAGGTCGCGATCACCACCTTCTGGTTCTCCCTGTCCTTACCCGGCCTTGCGCAGTGACACCCGGGTCGCTCATCATGAACCGGATGAGGCATGTTCCGGTTTATATGTGGGACTGGTAAGGCTCCCCCTTACCTATTCCCCTAACAGAACTACTCCCTCTTCATCATAGGAGACAGCAACGGCGATGCAGATGGCGGTGGAGTCGATGGAGATGGCTTCCGGGGGCACTTCCCCATCCCGGCAGGGTGACAGAACAGAGATCTGTCCTCCAAAACTTGTCGGTGGCGGCATCGGAGCTACGGATGTATTTTGTGGAAAAGGTCGATTCTCTTAGGGTTTTCCCTCGGGGGAATATATATAGGCGAAAGGGCGATGCCGGGGGGTGGCCAGGGGGCCCACACCACCAAGGGGACCCGCGCCACCCTATGGTGTGGCCACCCTGTGCCCCCCTCCGGGGCTCTTCGGGACTTCTGGATGCTTCCGGGGAAAATAGGAACTTCGGGATTCGTGGGGTCCAATTCCAAGAATATTTCCAGAACAACTTTTCTGAAATAAAAAACAACAGAAAACAAGGAACTGGCACTTGGCATTTTGTTAATAGGTTAGTCCCGGAAAACATAGGAAAACATACGGAAAACATGTAGAAATTGGCATACATACGTTGGAGACGTATCAGCCACCAGGGTGGCCTCACCACCCGCAGGCGCAGCCAAGGGGGGGCCACGCCTGGCTATGGTGAGGACCCCTAGTGCCCGTCTTCGACTCCTCTTCGGACTTCTGGATGCTTCTGGGGAAAATAGGAACTTCGGGATTCGTGGGGTCCAATTCCGAGAATATTTCCAGAACAACTTTTCTGAAATAAAAAATAGCAGAAAACAGGGAACTCGCACTTGGCATCTTGTTAATAGGTTAGTCCCGGAAAACGTGTAAAAATGCTATAAAGAAGGGAGAAAACATGTAGAAATTGGCATAATATCAACATGGAACATCAGAAATTATAGATACGTTGGAGACGTATCATCGATTCAACCTTGGTTTCTTTCTGAGGGAAAACTTGCCGCTACACTCTTCACACCCTACACTTGGGGTTTCCCAACGTTTTCCATCAGGGTGGCCTAAGGAGGCGCCCCAACATTTCTCCTTAGCGAGGAGTTGTCCCTCGGCAAGGTGGGCCTCTCCTCTCCTCCTGCATTCTCCTTCCTGCTGGCCACCATAAGGACATGGCTAGTGGACCCCTTGTCCTCGTAGGTAGGAGATGACCTTGTGGGCCTCCACCTCTCCTCCGGTGCCATCAGATTGTCCTTCGGGAGAGAAGGGTCCCTCGCGAGGCCTAGAGAGTTCGTCCCCTCTCGGTCGCAGAGGCAGGCGCCAGTGGATCCATGGTCTTTGAAGGGCTGGAGGTCTCAGTCCCTAGCCCCTTTGCCTTCTTCTTCTTAGAGGACCTTCATGGTCGGAGAGAGGGTGAGCACCCTGATCTGACAAGGAAAAGAAGGAGCATCTCGGAAGCTCACCTCCCAGTAAAGGAACATTGCCTCGTCGATCGTTACTTAGAGGGAACGGCCATGGTAGTGCTTTCCCCCACGAGAGGCGCACCAAAGTCGGCATCGAAACCTGCATGGAGTGCCTTATTTTCCTCACGAGGCTCGCTTTTGTCCTTGCTCGTATCTTCTCCATCGCGCGACTATGAGGGACGCGGAGGTGATATGCTTGAGTCCTCGATGAACTCACTCTCTCCCTCCTCCTCCTTCCCACCATCGGAGGAGATCACCACGAGCCGACGCTTCTTCTACACCCACGCTTTCCCTTCTGTGGCAAGGCTAGAGCCCTCCTTTCCTTAAGTGTCGTCGTTGCTCTCGTCGACAGGCCGCGGCATGAAGGGGTTGTCCCCCCGACTCCTCTTCCGCCCCAGGGGGGTCCACCGGTCAAAGCGCGTCATCGCGCTAACAAACTTGTCCCTCGTCTTGTCGATAAGGTTGTAGAGGGGGACGTTGGCATCGAGAAGACTCGGCGGGGTATCGTTGGCGAGGAGGGTTCGCAGCACCTCGTCGAGCGCTTTGCCTTCAAGACGGTCACTTCTGAGTCTCGTCGTGTCGTCAGGGCCACCATAGCGCCACAAAGGCCTCCCATTCATCTTAAGGGGGGCAATCCGCTTCCCGACAATTTCCTTAACCAACATGGAAGTTGTGAGGTCGTTATTCACAATTCCTCCATGCGCTGCACCATGGACGGCATGGCTTCACCATCAAGCTCCTCCTGCCTTTAGCCAAAATGCTTCCTTGGGGCAATTTGGGGAATCTCGAAGAAGTTGCTAGAGCTGAGCATGTCCAGATACACCCAGCACCAGTGGATGTCGTCCACTCTCTTCGAGAAGTCGATCTGGGGAACAGACGCCTTTCCTCGTGCCCAGGCGGAAAGAGACGCACCCGGTGTCGTGCTCCCTCGACGTCACGCGGAGGTTGAAGAAACAACGGAAGAGGGCTATCGAGGGCTTAAGGACCAAGACAGCCTCACAGTAGAAGGACAAGATGGATAAGGTGAGGACGGAGTTGGGGTGGAGGTGAATCGCGTGAATCTGATAGTGGTCCAGGATGGCGGTGAAGAAGAAGGACAAGGGCGGGACTAGCCCTGCCAAGACAGTATGGTAGAAAAAGGGGTAAGACGTCGTGGAAAGGAGGTTCGGCGCGCCATACCCGACTGAAGAGAGGTGACTCCGTTCTCATTGGTGGCTGAGCCCACCATGCGCTTGGCCTTCTCGAAAGCCTTGTCGGTGCAGATACACGAGGGCCCAAGCACCATGATTGATGAAGTGGGGATCGACATGATAGCCGTGGGTGCTTTGCCTTTCGAGGCTGCCGATGTTTTCTTCCTGCCCACCATGGATGTAGGATCTCTCGAAGGTGGTAAGGAACATAAGGAAAAGGGGGAAGCAATACAACGGCGGGGAGTATTGTGGGAGAAAGATCCCATAACTCGTTCACTCGGGCTTTATATGCGTGGGCCTCCCCACGACACAAGGAGTCATTACAACCACCTCGAAGAGATTGTGGGTCGTGAACCGTCGCGCCACGTGTCCACGATTGGCCCGGCAGCAATTGGCCCCATGTGGTCTCACCTCATTTGGACACATGTACACCGCGTGCCTGGAGGCTACTATTGGCCCAGTGGATAGCAGGGTACCACGGACCGTCCGCTGCAGCCCAATCCAGTTGGCGGAAATGAGCTCCCATGAGGATGCCCAGGCGAGGGAACCCTTCCTCAGTGAGACTTTCGCCCCTCTCAAGATGCCGCCAGCAGGCGGCTGGCCCCTCCAGAGAGACATGACCCGTCTTTCCTCGAACACGAGTTCTACCTTGGGCTCTCCGCCTCCTCTCCCGAGGGTTTTCCTCTCAAGAGGAAACATACCATGCCAATTACGTTGATACGTCCAAAACGTATCTCCTTTTCCGAACACTTTTGTTGTTTTTTGCCTCTAAACTTGTGATTTTTGGATACAACTAACACAGACTAACGTTGTTTTCAGCAGAATTACCTTGGTGTCTCATTTTGTGCAGAAAATTCAACTTTCAGGAAATTGCCCGGAAAAGATCCCGAAGTCCTTATTTTACCCGAAGACCCTCGGAACCAGAAGAAGAGCCGGAGGGGGCAAGGAGGGGCCCACACCATAGGGTGGCGCCCCCCTTGGCCGTGCCACCAGGTGGTGTGGCTGCCCCAGGCACCCCCTCAAACTCCCCTTTCGACTACTTAAGCCCCATAACCTAAAAACTGAGGGGGGTTTCATCATATTCCAGAAAAATACAACAGAGCGCCATCGCCACCTCGAAACCCAATTCGGGGATCAGAAGTTCCTATTCTGGCGCCCTGGCGGGATGCGGATTCGGAGGAGATCATCGTCATCGTCATCGCCACCACTTCTCCACCAACCATCCATGATTCCCCCATCCATGTGTGAGTAATCCCCGCAGTAGGCTAAGAGGGATGGAAGGGATTGGATGCGATCGTTCATGTAATCATGCCAGATTGTTATGTCATAGTGCCTAGTATCCGTTGTCAGTGCTTTATATCGTTGTTGCAACTTGTTATGCTTAATGCTTGTCACTAGGGCCCGAGTGCCATGATGTCAACTCTGAACATATTATTGTTTCATGAGTATAATTATGTTTCTTGATCATATCTGCAAGTTGTTTACACACATTATTGTCCGGAACCCGAGGCCCCGAAGTGGCAGAAATTGGGACAGCCGGAGGGGATGGCTGTGATGTGAGAATCACATGTGTTCACGGAGTGTTAATGCTTTGCTCTAGTGCTTTATTAAAAGGAGCACCTTAATTACCAGTAGTTTCCCTTGAGGCCCCGCTGCAACGAGCTGATAGGACAGAAGATGTTGTGCAAGTTTCTCATTGCGAGCACATACGACTAAATTGGAACACATGCCTATGGTTTGCCTAGAACTTGGATGCTTTATTATTATCTATTTGTAATGCCCATGTTTTGACTATTATATGAACTATCTTATCCATGCAACGCCCGTTCATCCATCCCTATGCCTACAGTACTTTAATCCTGCTATTTCCTACAATTGCTACCGTTGTTACTATTTTACTCATGTTATTATTTTACTACTACTACTGCCATAAAATTGTTACCACTGATGAACTGTAGCGAGCAAGTCTACTTTCAGGTGGAGCTGAACTAACAACTCATCTGTTAAGCCTTATAAATATTCTTTGGCTCCCCTTGTGTCGAATTAAAAAATTTGGGTTTTAAGATCCCCTATACTTGTGGGTCATCAAGACTATTTTCTGGCGCCATTCCGGGGAGCATAGCTTTATTTATTTGCTCACTTGAACGTGATATTGTTCACTGCAAGCCTTTCGTCATAAGTAAACTCGTGATGGAGAAGTTCCTATATTACCATCCACTACAAGGATAGGTACAACTCGGAACACTTTTGTTGCTCTTGATTCACAGTTTGTGATGAGTAAGCTTCTTACACCACCACATGCTACCCACACTGCTACTCCTGCCGAGTCTGGAAATGTTTCTGATACTTTTTATGATGCTTCTACTATGCTTGATGATACTAATTCACTAGGTCCTTTCCTAGATGATACAATTGCTAGAGCTAAACAAATTAAAAACACTGAAATTTCTGATGAAAATACCGGTACACCTGTTAATTCACCCGAGTCTAGAGAAATTCCTAGTGATGATCTTGAGGAAACTTACATTGAACTTAATGATGACTTTATTGAAGAAGTTCAAGCTACTACTAGTGCAAGTGCTATTAAGAGTCTTCTTGCAAGACGTGCTGCTAAATATAAACATTCTCTTAATGCTAAGTTTGCTACATCTCCCATACACATTAAAGATAAGGATTATGATTTCTCTCTAGATTTATCTTATATATCTATTGTTGAGAAAGAACCTTTTTGTGGTACTGAAAGTAAAAGTGCTATGGAACATATGAATGAGCTTTCATCTTTGAGTAATTTATTTTCTGATGATATTAAGAAACGCACTTACTTTGTTACCAAGATCTTCCCTTTTTCTTTGAAAGATGAAGCTAAAACTTGGTTTAACAATTTGTCACCTGGATCTATTGGTAGTCCTATTGGTTTGGTTAATGCTTTCTTTCAAAATATTTTCCTGCTAGTGCTCAACATGCTGCTTTGCAGAATGTCTTTAGCTTCAAGCAAATTAAAGGGAGAAAATGCATGAATCTTGGTCAGGGTTTTGTTCTTTAATAAGAGCTAGCCCTGAAAATCCATTACCTCAAAATGAGCACCTAGATATATTTTATAATGGACTAACCGTTGAATCTAGGACATACCTGGATAGTTGTGCTGGTTGTGTTTTCAGGAAAAGAACTCCAGAAGAAGCTAAGGAATTATTGGCTAAAATAGCCAAAAATCATGATGAGTGGACTATACCTGAGCCTACACCAACACCATAACCAACACCGATGCCAACACCCAAGAAGAGGGGAATGATTGAATTAAATGATGAAGTGATGAGGGAAGCCAAGAAATCTCTTAAAGAGGGGTATTAAATCTGAAGATGTGAAGAATTTACCACCTATAGAAGAATTATGTAAGACAATTTATCATCCACCCACAGTTGATGTACACTCTCTCCAATATTTTGATAATAGAGATATTCCCTATTCTAAACCACCTGATCAATGCTTAGATGAATTTGATAATTATGTTATTAAGCAAGAAAACTTTAATATGAGAATTTAGAATCATCTAATGGAAAACTCTAGAGCTATTGATAATTTGCATGGTATTATTGAGAGAACCTCTAATGATGTTAAAATGCTTGTTAGATGTTTCCATATGGTTCAAACTCAAATTGATGAACTTACTAAAGTGCAAAAAGATTTGCTAGCTAATACTTCTAGAGAAAAATATGTTTGTGAAATAATTACTAGAAGTGGTGTAGAATCAATTGAGGAAGAGACATAAAATTGTTGTAGAACCTCCTGAACCTGTTAAAAATCCTAATAGTATATCTATTTCTGATGCAGAAACTGAAAGTGGTAATGATAAAGCGGATGCTTCTGATAAAGAAGAAACTGAAGTTGAACCTGAAAAGCAAACTAAAAAACTGCAAAGTATACTAAGGAGGATTTCATTGCTAATAAACATGGTAATGAGAGAGAACCTTGGGTACAAAAAACAATGCCTTTTCCTAATAAGAAACACAAATCAAACGAGGAAGAACATTGTAACAAGTTTTGTGAATGGATGAAGCTCCTTTATGTGATTTAGGAGCAGGAGTTATTGTTATACCTATTTCTCTTTAGAAGAGGCTCTCTCTAAAAAATTGATACCAACTGATATATCTTTGCAAATGGATGATAAATCTACCGCCATTCCTCTTGGTATATGTGAGAATGTTCCTGTTCAAGTGACTATTAACTGTTTGATATTAACTGACTTTGTTGTGTTGGGAATGCCTGAAGATGATAATATGTCTATTATTCTTGGGAGACCTTTTCTTAACACTGTAGGGGATGTTATTGATTGCAATCAAGAAAAAGTAAATTTTAATGTTAATGATAAAGAGCACACAATTTATTTTCCCAAGAAGATTGATAGGAGATACAGTTTAAATTCAATTGGAAATATTGAGACCATCAAGATTGAGAATTATATTGTCCCGTTCCAATGCCAAAAAAAGAATATGAAATTATTATGATTGATACTATGTCTATCAAGGTTGAGGTAACATTATCATTTAGTGAAAAAACAAAGTTTTGCTTCATATAAAAATTGTTTTGGTAACAAGACTTGATCAACCTAGTTAACAAAGTGATTTTGAATGAAGAAAACAATGTTTTCACTATGTTTTCATTTTACCTTTATGTTTTCACCCTGTTTTCACCATGCTACTTTAGTATCATTATGGTTTCCACCATCCATAGTCATGTTTTCATCTTGATTACTATGGTTACTCGTGTTTTCACCACCCACATTTTTGTTTTCACTTTGTTTCCCTTTATCCCCTTAGGTTATTTGCTTATTGGAGTGTCTGACAACCTCTGTAGCTTTGGTTTTGGTTTTGTTTTACACCTTTCTATATTTGTTTTTCTGGTTTTTAATCATTTATTAAATTATAGAAATTGCTCGAAAATGAAGTTTCTATAAAAATCCAGAAAATTTATATTAAATTTCTACGTCAAAAATGAGGCACAGAGGCACCTGGGAGACCCCAGGGGGACCCGCCATGCATGCACACCATGAGCTGATGCGACCTGGACCCTAGTGGCGCCAACGCATGGTGTGGGCCCCCCGACCCTCCACTTGCTCTCCTCCCTACCAAACACTCCACTCTCTCTCTCCCAAACTCGAAAATATTCCTCGAACCCAAGCTCTTGCTGTTCTTCTTCACGAATTTCTCGATCTCTTTGCTCAGCCCATCATTGTTGCTGAAATTTGGTGCATTTGCTCTCCGATATGTAACTCCTCCGATTATCCAAGTAGAATTTTATTTGGTGGAGTATTTCTTGAGTGTTTTGGTACTGTAGGTGATAGGTTGTGTGAGCTAGCATTCTTGATTTATGTGAAATAATTTAGTTTTGATGCATGTTTATCCCTCCTACAAGTCTCTATAGTAGTTCCTATCACATAGTTGCTTGAAATCAATTTTTGTGATGCTAGCTAAATATTTCAAAAATTGAGAACTACAACTTTGGAGAAATATTTGAGAGTGATGCACCTAGGAGGACAAGGCCTACACGCTCAGCTACTCGGCTGAGACCATCTTATAATAAGAATATCATTACACCGAGTATCGATGATGCGGGGGATGATGGAGATGCAAATCCATCTACCTTCCCTTGCTATACTTTTCTTAATGATGCAGACATACTTGAGGATTTATTGCTGCCATGAAGGCTCACCACTTTGTTACTACAAACTCTACTACTGGACATCTAAATATAGAGTTTTATTTACTGATGGAGATGAGAGGGAAGTTCTCTTGCCGCAACCTATTTTGTTTGATATTAGTAGGACATCATGGTCGCGTTCAAAGGAGGAACTGGATGAGCAGCTGCGTTTGCTTGATTTCCATGAGCAGCACGACCCCGAGCACCAGATGGGGCAGAACACGCCCTCTGACGACTACTCCGCGCAGTATACCGGGGCGTCCTCGAGCTCACATAAAAAGGATGGCTCATCCTCGACATACTATGGGGGTGCCACTTCATGTCCCTCTTGGGATTGATCTCCACTTAGGCCAAAATCCTAAGCTTGGGGGAAGACCAAAAATATTTTTGTTGTTTCTCTTTATTTGCTTCTTTATTTTCTTTTTTCGGTTTACTTTGCTTTCTAGTTTCGGTTTAGTATTCAAAAATCTCAAAAGATTTTGCTTTGTTTGCTTGTTTCCTTATGTTCTTGTTTTAAATTTGAAAACCCAAAAATATATGTTGTTCTTCTTTGGTTTTGTAAAATATGCTACAGAGTTCATTAGTCCTTCGTGACTCTGTTGGAGCTTGGTTATCATTTTAGATTATTCAATCCACACGAGTGAAGAGAAATAATGACGATTTACGACAATCCAAGTTGTGGTAAGAGGCTGGTATGAACTCTATTTGTTTTTATTTTTGTACATATACTCATCCATGTGCACATGTTTAGTTTGTTTGTGTAGGGTGTATGTTATTTCGATGCTTAGTAGTCTGTGCTCTCTCATGAGTAGTTCCAGCTTATTAATATTAGATAGCATGTCGTATAAATGTTTTCTTGCATTGTTTTATTCATGGAAGGGTATGAAATTGTGGTATCCCCTCTGAATGTTTTGGTTGAATCGACTTGGCACATGCTCACGTATGCATATGACTAAAAACAGAAAGTCAATTAAGCCTTGATGATTTATTTTTCCTCAGCGTATTTGTATCACTTTTGTGCCGCCATTAATTTTGTTTTGTCGCAAGCATGATTATCAAAGTTGTTGCTCTCTTGATTGTCGCTCCCAGCCTATTGCTAGCCTTCATCTGTACTGAGTATGAGCTCTACTCGTGCATCCAACTCCCAAAAAACAAAATTTGCCAAATGTGTCCACCATACCTACCTATATGTGGTATTTCACCGCCACTCCAAGTAAATTTATCATGTTCTACCTTTAAAACCTTCAAAATTATTCCTATTTCGTGCCCCTGTTTTAGCTCATGAGGACGCAAATAGAGAATTTTTATCTCACTTGTTGATTGGACTTTGCACACATGGAGTAGTGGCACATCCGCTTATCCAAATTGATAGAAGAGCTGGCAGCGGGGTGCCCAGCCCCAAAATTGGTTACTATAAATTCTCTTCACTATTTTTGCCCTTGATTTATCAGTCAAACCATAATTGTGTAAACAAAAGAGAAGAGGGATGATCTACTACACCAGTAGCGTCCTTCAACGGGAGCCGCTCTTGTAAGGTCTAGTTGGCTTGTCACGTACTGTATTGCATGTTTACCATTCGTTGACATAAGCATACACCTCTCTACAAAATGTTTTCAATACATATGTTTATAAACTAAAAAGCTCTAGCACATGAGTTAATCCCTTCTTCCCTCTACGAAGGGTCTTTCTTTTACTTTTACGCTGAGTCTTCACATTCTCACTTTATGCACCTTCTTGAGAGCATAGTTGTCATTCTTAGTTTAATGTGCTTGTCCCAAAACACAGTTGATTGCGGTATAACCTTGATGCTTGTATCTTTGATATATTTACTTCTAGTCTTCACTTGAACCTCAGAGGTGCCCTGGCATTTAGTTTCTGCTCCATTATTAAGGGCAAACGAGTACACTTTATCATACCTTATTATGAACATTGCAAGTCCTGTTGATCGATATATTTCATATTGCTTATTATTAGTGGGTTGGTATCTCTTCATGGTTTGCATAACTATTAGGTGACTTTATTTGCATACTTCTTATTATGAATTGCCTAAGCACTTGATCATATAGTGAGAATTGTTCGTAAATGTTCTTTTATCGCACTCAGTTGTCAACTGAATTGCTTGAGAACAATCAATAAGCTAAGCTTGGGGGGAGTTGATACGTCCAAAACGTATCTCCTTTTTCGATCACTTTTGTTGTTATTTGCCTCTAAACTTGTGAAAGATCACGTACTAACGTTGTTTTCAGCAGAATTACCTTGGTGTCTCGTTTTGTGCAGAAAAATCAACTTTCAGGAAATTGCCCGAAAAAGATCCCGAAGTTCTTATTGTACCCGAAGACCCCCGGAGCTAGACGAAGAGCCAGAGGGAGCAAGGACGGGCCCACACCATAGGGTGGCGCGACCCCCCTTGGACGCGCCACCAGGTGGTGTGGCTGCCCCAAGCACACCCTCGGGCTCCCATTTCGACTACTTAAGCCCCGTAACCTAAAAACCGAGGGGTTTTCGTCATATTCCAGAAAAACACACCAGAGCGGCGCCGCCACCTCGAAACCCAATTCGGGCATCAGAAGTTCCTGTTCTGGCGCCCTGCCGGGACGGGGATTCGGAGGATATCATCGCCATCGTCATCACCACCACTTCTCCATCAACCATCCATGATTCCCCCATCCATGTGTGAGTAATCCCCGCTGTAGGCTGAGAGGGATGGAAGGGATTGGACGAGATCGTTCATGTAATAATGCCAGATTGTTAGGGCATAGTGCCTAGTATCTGTTGTTAGTGATTTATATCATTGTTGCAACTTGTTATGCTTAATGCTTGTCACTAGGGCCCGAGTGTCATGATCTCAGATTTGAACATATTATTGTTTCATGAGTATAATTATGTTTCTTGGTCATATCTGCAAGTTGTTTATACACATTATTGTCCGGAACCCGAGGCCCCGAAGTGACAGAAATTGGGACAACCGGAGGGGTGGCTGTGATGTGAGGATCACATGTGTTCACAGTGTTAATGCTTTACTCCGGTGCTTTATTAAAAGGAGCAATTTAATTACCAGTAGTTTCCCATTGCGAGCACGTACGACTAAATTGGAACACATGCCTATGGTTTGCCTAGAACTTGGATGCTTTATATTATCTATCTGGAATGCCCATGTTTTGACTATTATATGAACTATCTTATCCATGCAACACCCGTTCATCCATCCCTATGCCTATAGTACTTTAATTGTGATGTTTCCTACAATTGCTACCGTTGTTACTATTTTACTCTTGCTGTTATTTTACTACTACTGCCATAAAACTATTAGCACTGATAAACTGTTGCGATCAAGTCTACTTTTAGGTGCAGCTAAACTAACAACTCATCTGTTAAGTCTTATAAATATACTTTGCCTCCCCTTGTGTCGAATCAACAAATTTGGGTTTTACTTCCCTCGAAGACTGTTGCGATCCCCTATACTTGTGGGTCATCAGACGCACGTAGGCCTGCGCGCTGACGAGAGCACGACAGTCCTGTAGAGAACCTTTGGCAGGAGTTGCCATTCTCATGTATAAAGCGTAGGCGACAGCTGCCCTCACCAAAGAGCCACCCAAAGCCTTCCTCTTTGGTGCAAGAAGACCAAGCCGACGCTACAAGACGAAGAAAACGTCACCTGGAGCCCCCACCGTGCTGCCATGGACGGTGACGCTGTCCCTCGAAGACCAAGACCATCGGAAGCTGCGGGGCACGTTCTGCCCCATCCTTGTCGCTGTGTGGTACCCTTTCCTGCCAAGAATGAGCGGAAAAAAGGGCCGAAGCGGGTATATAAGGGACTCCTTCGCCCCTGTAGAAGGGGACGGACAAACGGAGAACTGATTCGCTCCCTTGCCCCCATAGTCTGGACTCGAGCACAAGCTCGCCTATTGTGCTGTAATCAATCGTAGTGCAATCCATCAGACAAACAGGAGTAGGGTATTGCACCGCAAGGTGGCCCGAACCTGAGTAAACTCCCCGTGTCGCCATTGTTGTCCCTCGCAAGATTTCCTCTTCAGACCCACGAGTAGTGTTGTGTGTGCGGTTAGCCCCCAGTGTTCGAACCTCTTGAGAGACCCTGTTCGAGGACAACCACTCTCCGACAATTTCGGATGAAAGTTGGGCTGCGCGTGGTTTCGGGTAGTGGCTTCGGCTGCTGCAAATACGACACATTTGATCCAATATGGGCGCTACCTTAAAAAAATTGGGCAACTGACGAAGATGGGGCTGTCGTTGGAGCCTATCCACTTTTTTTTGAAATATCCCCCCTCTTTTTTTGTGCGTGTGTGCGCGCACTTCCCTACGTTGGGATGGTGTTAGGGTGTGTTTGGTTCAAGGGATATCCCTCAAGTGGTTAGGGATAGCCAATTTTTCAGTGGCTGCCATATGTTTGGTTAGAAGGGTGAGAGGGGTAGGGATAACCAGATTCGGTGTATATTCCTCCAAAACGGCGGCTCCGCTCGTCCGTTGAAATGTGCCGGACGAGCCCAACCACTTCTGGCTCCCACTGCTAGCCTCACCCGGATAGTTTTTTTACCGTCGATTCGCTCGCTCACCGCCCACAAAAGAAAATAGAAATGCTCACCTCTCTCCTCACTCTTCCTCTCTTCATGAACCAGGGGAGGCGGCAGCAAGAAATCGAGCGGCGCCGGTAGTAGTACTACTCCGGACGGCAGCACCAGGTAGCTACCTTCTTCTCCCTTTATTCCTTGGTCAGAGGCGGGGGCTGGCTCGCGTGCGCGAGGTCTGGGGAAACGGCGAGATGGGCTGGTGGAGTCGAACATCGCCGGTCAGGTTGCTCATCTCCAACCCTGCCCCTGTCCCTGGATCCCTTCAATGGCTCTCATCTCTGCTACGCAACGGCACCAGACGCGCTGAGTCAGAGAAGATCCGCGGAAGGAGAAAAGGGCAGTGTGTTGACCGAAAAGCCTCCTCCGCCCCTGTTTTGTATCGAGTAGCGCTAGTTTATTAGTGTTGCTAGCTACGTAGAATGGATTTTGTCATGTATAGTACTAATTTACTTTTTTGTTTGCACTGTAGTGGTGCATCACGGCTCTTCTTTGTTTGCATGCAATTGATTAGTAACTAGAACAACATGATGTCACATGCAGCATATAAGTTCATGTGTGCAATAATTTGAACAACATGATGTCACATGCAGCATATAAGTTCTTTCCTCGTACTCGGTATTTGATAGTCGAGTTGTTTGTATATCAACAATTATTCGATCTCATGTGACAACAGCAGTACCAGACAAAGTGTCGGTGGTTACAATTTTAGAAGGCAGCCCTAGAAAGATCAGATACACAAAAGAAATATATTGCACGAGACTGTCTGTCTGAGCCTATAATAGATCTTTGTCTAGAAGGTTCTAATTCTCTCCAGACGTTTGCGATCATAATTTCGTCCATGTTTGTATCTGTTAAGAGAAGGAACACACATCTCACTGAGCAACTGTCTTCCTCCTTCAACCGGTATTTCAATGACCAATGCTATTCCGGTAGTCCCTAATCAATAAATAGTCTTCAACATAGTGCAGACCAACCAATCAACAACGCTTGTCTAAATTTGCAGCTTCCAGTAAGCGCTGCAAATGGAAAATTAAGAGAAGTAACCATTATCTAACATGGACTTTCAGTTCATGGGGTTCTCATGAATCTAGACCGACTCGGTACTATGAAGAATTAGGACCAGCACATCGTGGCTAAGAGAGAAGTTGCGCAATGAACATGCGCATCGGAGGAGCAGCCTAGACCTGAGCTTCCACCTTGGGCACGACGTAGTGGTGACGCAGTCAAGCAGAGACTGGCATCATCCAACGGTCATTCGCTAGCAACCTCTGAGCTCGTCGCCAAAACCTGCACTGCAAGCAAAAGTTTAACGGTCTATGACTCCCACGCTTCATCAGGCAGCCCTTTGATGCTCAACCCGGTGTTGTACTCCAGTTTCCCCGATAAAATACACCATACCCTCCAGGTCAGTTGAGTCCATTATTCTTTCCTACATAAATCAATATTCAGTCATGCATACCCATAAATAAGTTCATAAGAACAAAACAAAACAATATTGTCTATAAGAGTGTAAAAGAAAGGCACATATGCAATCGCTGCACCACAATCACAACAAGCAAAGAAGTAGTAGTTGAGTGTTAGTGAATCCAATATCGATCACACCAATACGTGAATTGCTCATAATGGAATCTAAGGCTACCGACTCAATAACGTATAGGCCATTCACAGCACAGTGCAGGAAAGTTCATCTTGTGTGCTAACAAATTGAAAAAATCATTCGATATATAGAAAAAGTCAATTAGTATCAAAAGAAGAATAACTTTTTTTAGGTTTAAATAAATCTGTCCTAGAAGAGCATACCTTTCAGCCCAGACACTTGTATGCTTTGATGCTAGTTCTGTGTATCCCTATTTAACCTGACATGCCTTATTTTATTTTCATATATCAATCGATGAAAGAAAAAACTACCCAAGTATGTAAATAGTTGAAGCTACAACCAAACTGAAGCTATGAGCAATATAACCTAATGATTTCTGCAACAAAATCATTAACATGGAGCACTATAGACCACACCGAGAGCGTATGTATCAGGGTGCTTTCCTAAACCAGCAGAGAACAACTCCCATGCTTGATTGCACTACCAAGAGTGGGAAATAGCAATAAAATTATATGGCAGCTTGCAAGAGATTCCAATAGAAGATTGTTCAGAGGCCAACACTTATTTTAGAAGAAATTTAAATCCACAATTAATCAGAATCCAGTTAGAACGGTGTTATGAGACTAAACACACTTGTTGCCGAATAATATTCTACATGATAGTACCAAATACATGATTTCAACAAGATTAGCTTTGGATTTGGGGTAATCTACCGCGTGTAACCGATGCTACTTCTAGCTATCATATAGTTGAATCTGGTCCAAGGCCATCTTCTCTACTACCTTAACATGGCGCTTAAGTTAAATGTTGGATCTAATGTCATGCAAAGGGAAACTATAGTAACAAATTCTTACAATTGCTCATACTGATACCGCGGGGAAGCAGTCAAGCAGCCAAACAGAACGAAAGTAACTTCGCATACAAGTCATTTAAATCAGTAGCATCAGGGTTGTTATTTTTTAGGGAAACGAGTTGTCGTTCATATTGTTTAGCCCTTCAGTATCTAGCTGCATGAAAAAAATAGTTGTGTGTTACTATATAGGCTTGCTAATTACTTCTGCTTCAGCTACAAACAATCACAGTCCATATTCATTTACAATACACAACTCCACCTTTTGCCCAGGTACTAAACATCGCCTTAAACCGTATAATTAGGGGTATTAAAACCGAGAAGATCAGTCAACAAAGGTTTTCAACTCAGATTAAGAAAGGTTCAAAATTCATCCGCGCTGCTGCTCCAAAATTTAGGCATATAGGTTGGTCTAGCGGCCGAACGTGATGAGCGTGGCGTGTGAGGCGACGGCTTCGCCTGCGGCGACGAAGGCGATCATGGCGGGGGTGTCGAGCGCGGATCGTGCGGCGGCGCGTGCAAAGTGGGAGGCTGCGCGGTGGAAGGCTACCTTTCATAGTCCGTCTTCTCCCTCGTCGACGCGTAGGTGGGGCACTGTCCTGCTCCGCCGTGATCTGCGGCGCATCGCGCTTCTCGATGAGGACGAGGTGATCATCGATTGGTTGGATCTAGCTGTTGCTGCAGCGATTAAGGTTGGGGACGTGGTTGATCTGAATGAGTTCGTGGTTACGATTGCTGAGCGGGTGGTGTGTGCTTCCGATTCGATTGAGATTGATCATGGGGGTCCTCCTTCCGTTCCTGAGGGAGCGTGGCCACTGTCTCCTACTTCCTTACGATGGGTAGCGGTTTACCACGAATTAGGGAAGGAGAATGCTATGCACGGCACCATTATTTTGAGGTGTGCGGAGCATCGCCTTGTCCTCGCCGGAGAGGATGGGATCGCCGTTGATGTTCGGTTAGTCAATCGCGACGAGGTGGTCCGGTCCGCGTGTTGGGTCCACTTCCCCGCCCATTCTGCGTTCGTTGGTGACCCCATCGCTTCGCCACGCGTCCGGGTCGAGGGTGCACGCGTCCCTCTGCGACCGTGCACGACCCTGGGCCCTCGGGCACTCTTTCGTGACCCACCGGTGCAGTGTCACGGTGCATCGCCGCTGGCCGCTGACGGTGGGCCGCTACCTAATCGGGAAGCTATCCCCTTATCTTCTCGTCCTCGCCCGGTTCCAGATCCAATCTCCAGATTCGCTCACATCTGGAAGAGGGGTGAGGCGGCGGGGAGACCTAAGATTGTGTTCGTCCAAGTTCATCCACCAAAATCCATTCTCCGTCACCCGTCCCAATCGAGTGCATCTGTGAAGTGGGCGGGTACAGTCAAGGGAGATTCGAGGAGCTTCGCTGCGGTGCTTTGTTCTCCGCCTCCGGTGATGGCCTACAACGACAGGCGGGGTGGCAGGGGGTATGGGCCTCCTTTGCGGGCAAATTTCCCCCCTCGCCGTCCTCCGGGAGGTTATGCGGCGGGTGCTTTCGACGCGGAAAGCAGTCGAGCTAGCGAGGCGCCGTTTGTTGCGCCTGCACCTCGTGGCAGATTCGATTCGCGGCTTGAAGATCGGAGGGGGGCTACGGGTTCGTACTCTCGTAGCCGTGAACGTGGCCGCAGTGGCGGTCGCGATGGGGGGCGAGCCAACTTCAACAACAATCGACTGGGAGCGATTGGACGTGCTCCTACCAGATCTTCTTCGTCAAATCAAGGTAATAGGGACCGTTGGAATCATAGGGCTGAGATGTTGGACACGGAATCTGATAATTCCACTGATGGGAGAGATTCTTCTTCGGTGAATCCTGTCTTGCAAAATCCTGATGGGTCACCTGCTGTTGTGGGGACTATTGTAGTGGGAAGAGATCATGGCTTTGTTACGATGCAGCCTGCTACAGGTGCAAATAGATCTAGGAATGATGATGCCTTTGATTCTTCTCAAGCTACGCCCCAGAATGTGTCTTCTTATGATAGGGAGGACGCTGAGCCATCTAGATCTGTTAGGTTTCAGGAGGATTCTGTTCATGTTGACTCAGATAACTTGTGTCTTATGTGTGGTGATGATCACTGTGAGAAATTTTCCTACAATGAGATTAATCCCTGGGAAGTTGCGGCCCCCTTTGTGGGCGCAGCGATTCCAGGAGGTGGTTTCTTTGTTATCCCCGATATTAGGAATGCTGCTCCTCCGAAAGAGATGCACCAAGCCGTTGTGGAGGTGCTGGAAGGCAACCCAACGGCTAGAGATATTGAAGAAGAATTCACTCAGTGGGCTGGTAGGATGTGTACCTGGAGATGGTATGCTAAGCCTCTGGCAGCAAAGAAATTTCTCATGCGTTTTCCTAGCTCCAGAGATATAGATGCTTGGGTTCACTTCAGCAATGCTCAACTGCGCACCCTTCCTGGTGTTGTTATTCGTGTTGATCATTGGACCCCTCAGTATGGCGCCACAGGAGAATTGGACTCTGCTTGGTTTCAGGTGAAAGGGATTCCCCTTGACAACAGGAACTGCCCAACTGCTGTCTTTATTGGTAGTTTGGTGGGGAGGACTCTGTCAGTGGACAGGCATAGTCTCAACAATGTTGACTATGTCAGAATTAAAATTGGAAATCTTGATGTATCCCTTGTTCCACCTGTTGTATCCAATGTCAACATTGCCAACAGCTTCTATGACATTGAGTTTACAAGAGAGATACCTATGAGTAAGCAAGGCTCTGACAAAACTGCTGTTCAGAACCAGACGTCTAAAGGAGGGTCCAGTCATGGTGATGCTACATCTCAGCAAACGCCAAAACGTGCTAGGCAAGAGGGGGCTGCTAGAACTCCTCCTGGTGCAGCACCTGGAGGATTTATGCGTGATGCCAGGGCGGCTTATGGCAGACATGTTGTTGCCACTGGGAAGCAGGATCAGGCCAGGGATTTGGGCCCTGATGACAAAGGTAAAAGGAAAGCTCCTGAACCTTCTGCTAGCTCCCATGAGGACAGTGATGATGGATCCTTTGCTGTTCAGATCAAGCAGCTTGGGTATAGTGGTGAGCAAGAGAAAAATCAACTTATCCCTATGTCTGTTGGAAGCCCCAGCAATAGAGGAATGCCTGCTCCTGCTGTGGATCATTACAGTAAGTACCTGGAGTATCTTTCCAAGCCAAAATTGATTACTGATGGGGTGGTTGAACACCCGGATGAACCTCTGAAGAATGAACTTACATATGAGGACTTCCTCAAGCAACTTATGACATCTAGGAGTGATAAAAAAGACATGTGGAAGGATAAGCTGAATCAGATTCCTGGTGCCCAGATACAACCTGTGGTTGAGTCTCCTCTCACATCATTCAGTTCTGATGATGTCTCCAAGTCCACTTCAGCTATGTCTGTTGCCTCTGATGAATTTCAGCAGGTGAATCCCTCTGCGGTTCGCATTACTGAAGTTTTTAATGAGGTACCTGTATCTTCTGGATCGTTCCCCATTGGCATCCCTCCTTCTTCAGTTACTCCTGCTCAGCCTGTCCCCTCAAGGGTTAGTGCGAGGATCGCATCTTCTGGAAGAGCCAACGTTGACATGGTGCAGAGAGCGTCTCAGTATATTGCCAGGAGAGATTCAGGTACTCTCCTGTGTTCAAATTCTTTTTCTGTTCTTGCTGATAATGACATTTCTGATAAAGCTCTTGAACTTGGTATTGATGCATCATCTTTTACTCTTGAAACTGTTAATTTGTTGAGAAATTGGGAGGCTGCTAGGGCTAGTCTTTTATGCAAGAAAAATAGCTTGTCTGTTTCCAACTCTGACAGCCCCAGTAATATCTCAAAGCAGAATGTTGCTGCCCCTAAGATGCTGTTGCCTATTCAGGAGGAGGTGTTGGAATCATCCTCTGATAGTGATTCTATCCCATTTACTCCTGTAATCTCAAAAAGGACGGCTAAGAATTTAAAAAAGAAAACTATGTCTAAAGGTATGTCTTCTCAGGGAGTACCCCTTGGTGGTAAATCTTCCCTTAGTAAGGTCCACACAAACCATCCTTTGAGTGGGATTGTGGAGGGGCCTAGAGTCAGAACAAAACCAAAGAAGTTATTATGATAGGAGTTTTCTTAAATTGTAGGGGTGTGGGCAAGAAAGGCTTTTCAATTAATATGTTGGATATGATCAGGGAATTTGATTTTGACTTTATTGGTCTGCAAGAAACTATGAAATCTGTGGTGGGACCTGAGGTTTGGAGAAAGTTTGATCCAGAAGGAAACTTCATTTGGCATTGGTCCCCTTCTATTGGTAAATCTGGTGGTATTCTTTGTGGTGTCAAGTCCTCTAGGTTTGACATTATCAATGCCACTACTGATAGATTTTTTGTTAAAGCTCATGTTCTTGATAAGAAATTAAACAAGGAATTGATTCTCATGGTGGTTTATGGGGCTGCTCAGGATAGTGATAAGACTGATTTTCTTGCTGGTTTTGCTGACGTGTGTTCTCGTTTGGTTTTACCTGCTTTGATAGGGGGTGATTTTAACATTCTCAGGTTTTCTTTTGAGAAGAATAAACCAGGGGGGGTCACTAAGTTCTCTGATGTGTTTAATTCGATTATTAGAACTTATGGCCTTAGAGAGGTGGATATGGCAGGTGGGTTGTTTACCTGGTCTAACAATCAAAAGTGCCCTACTCTTGAAAAGATGGACAGAGTGCTTATGAGCTCTGACTGGGAAAGTTTATTTCCCCTAACTAATGTTAGGAAAACTCCAAGAGCAGTGTCTGACCACAATCCTTTGATTGTGGATACTGGAGAGGTAATAATCCCTAGGAAAAAAGAGTTTAGATTTGAAAAATCTTGGCTACTACATCCTAACTTTGCTACCAGGATTGATAAAGTGTGGGGGGCTCCTATCCCCTTTGTGGATAGTGTCTCATCCATCCAGTTGAAAATCAAAAAGGTAAAGAATTGCCTCAAAGGTTGGGGTGCCAATATTAGAGGTGACTCTGTCAGGTTGAGGAGAGATTTGTCTGCTGAACTGGAAGTGCTAGAGCAAATGGAAGAATCTGGGTTGCTGTCTGCTGAACAATATGGAAGGAAGAGTTTTATCCAAAGTGAGCTAATGAAGTTGCTCTCTGAAGAAGAAAAGTTCTGGCATGAAAGATCAAGTGCCAGATGGTTGTTACAGGGGGACTCCAACTCTGCTTTTTTCCATAGAATAGCTAATGGGAGGAGAAGGAAGAATATAATGTATTCACTAAAAAATGGTAATGAGTGTGTGCAGGGAACTGCTGAGATCCTTGATCATGCCACTGACTATTACAGGGCCCTGTTTGGACCTGGGGAGGGAGGGTTACTCAGATTTTCTCAACATATCTGGAGTGAGGATGAGAGGTTGTCTCAGATGGACAACTTTTTGTTGGACAAACCTTTCTCTGAGGAAGAGGTTAAGCTTGCTATTGACTCTATGGTCAAGAATAGGGCACCAGGCCCAGATGGGATTCCTATCGAATTCTTTCAGTCTTGTTGGAGTGTTGTCAAAAAAGATGTTATGAGACTGTTTGATGACTGGTTCTTTGGGGAGCTTGGTCTGTACAGACTCAACTTTGGAATGATTATTCTGCTTCAGAAGACACCAGATGCTGATTGTTTGCAAAAGTACAGACCAATTTGTTTGTTGCAAGTTCTTTATAAAATCATCACTAAGGTGGCCACCCTCAGAGTGGAACCTTTTATGGATAAACTCATTTCCAAGTGTCGGACTGCTTTTATCAAAGGCAGGAATATTGTGGATGGGATTATGTCCCTGCATGAGATCATTCATGAGTCAAAAAAGAAAAAACAACAGGGTGTGATTTTGAAGTTAGATTTTGAGAAGGCTTATGATAAGGTGGACTGGTCCTATCTCCTCCACTGTGTTAACCTGAAAGGTTTTAGCCCCCTTTGGAGAAGGCTCATTGAAGAGATTGTGAAAGATGGTACTCTGTGTGTGAAAATCAATAATACAAGGGGAAAGGACTTTGGTAGCCATAGTGGGGTCAGGCAGGGGGACCCTTTCTCTCCTTTTCTCTTTAACTTGGCAGCTGAAGGGTTGGCAAAATTAATCCAGCAGGCCCAAGATAATGGTCACATTGTTGGTTTGGCCTCTCATCTGGTTGACAAAGGGTTCACCATCTTCCAATATGCAGATGATACCTTGTTAATGGTTCAGGATGATGTGGAGCAAATCAGACAGTTGAAGCTTATCTTGTACCTGTTTGAGGCTATGTCTGGTCTCAAGATTAATTTCATGAAAAGTGAGTTGTTCTTAGTGTTAGAGGATTCCATCAAAAGTGTGGAGTATGCTGATATGCTGAATTGCCAGATTGGTCACTGGCCTATGAAATACCTAGGTGTTCCTGTCAGTGGATCCAAGGTGCTGGTGGCTGACTTAAAACCTATTGTGGACAAATTGGGGAAGAAATTGGATGGTTGGGCTGGCAACAACTCATCCATTGGGGGGAGGCTCACTCTCATTCAATCTTCTCTCAGTAGCATTCCAATCTATCATATGTCCATGTATCTGTTACCTGATTCTTGTTTGGAGGAGATGACAAAAATCATCAGGAGGTTCTTCTGGCAAGGGACTAGCCCCAAAAAGAAATACTACCTGGTAAGGTGGAATATTATCAATAAACCCAGATCTAAAGGGGGTTTGGGAATCAAGAATCTGAAAGTGTTTAACCTCAGTCTTTTATGTAAATGGTGGTGGAGGCTTGAGATGGAAGATGGTGTATGGCAGGAATTGGTTAGAAAGAAATATGGCATCTCACATGGGATTTGGAGGATTACTGTGAGGCAACAAGACTCCCCTGTTTGGAAGAACTTGTTGAAGGTGAAAAAGTGGTATCTACAAGGAAGAATGATGATCATCAATGGTGGAGGTGAGACTGATTTTTGGCATGACCATTGGTGTGGAAGCCTTCCACTTTGTGAAACATATCCTGGTCTGTTTGAGATTTGCCTGGACCAAGTGTGCACAGTCAAGGAGATGCATTCCAGGAACTGGCAGATGAGGTTCAGAAGATGGCTGGATGTTGAGCTGCAGTACCAGGTTGCTAAGCTTAAAAATCTACTGGCCACTGTTGCGTTGGGTGAGGGGCCTGATAAGCCTAAGTGGAAGTTTACAAAATCGGGCATATTCTCGGTCAAATCGATGTACAACCATCTATCTTCCTCAGCTGTGGATAGATCCTTTTCTCATCTTTGGAAGGCTAAAATTCCTCTGAAAATCAAGATTTGGCTTTGGCTGATCTGGCATAACTCCATTGCTACTAAAGACAACATGAAAAAAAGGAATTGGAAAGGGGATTTCTCCTGCAGTTTTTGTTTTGCTCATGAGTCCATCCATCATTTGTTTTTCTTGTGCCCCGTTTCTGTTTTTATGTGGGGGATTGTTTGCTCTGTTCTTGGGGCCTCTAACAGGCCTGCTAACTTCACTCAATATTTCTGGTGGATTGCAAATTTTTTCCCTCGCAGAACTAATCTTCATGTTGTTGGAATTGCTGCCTTTTGCTGGGCAATTTGGAAAACTAGGAACAGGGCTTGTTTTGAGAAGAAACTTATCTCCTCCCCTATTGATCTGGTTTGTTATATGTGTGCTTTTCTTCGCTATTGGGCAGGTCTACAGAATGCTGATGATAGGGCGGTGGTTGAAGAGGGAGCTAGGATTATCCAAGAAGCAGCTCTGGCTCAACATGCCCGTACTCGCGCGCGCCTGGAAAGCCATCAAGAAAAAGATGATGAAGAAGATGTCGACGTTGAGGGTTAAGCTTGTCAACTTGAAGCTCGCTTGCTGTTCCTTCCCTCTGTTCGGTGTTTTGGCCACCTGCGCGTGGTTGTGTTAACGTCGTAAAACCTGTTTGGTCTGTTCTCCCTAAAACGTTCTAGGTTTGCCCTGCTGTGGCTGGTTATCTTCACTAGGTTCCGTGACTGGTAGCTGGTTTAAACCTGGTTGCTTTTGCTTGGGGGCTCTCCTCCCCCTTTGTGGGGGGAGATGCTCGTTTCCAATGCTTGCTGGTGTAGTCTTTTTCTTTTGCGTTTGGTTACCTTGTAAGACTTTGTTCTGTTGTCTCCCCGATAATGGAACCCGGCTCGCGTCGTTTGTAAAAAAATTAAAACCGAGAAAAAAAGGAGCTCATCCACGCTTCCTCACGATCTTTACATTTTCGGCCGTCTGATTCACAGTTTGTAAGTTGCGAGCCGTCAGATTTTGCTACATTCCGAACTGGCCTAGATATCCCGAAGGACGCTACTCTGGGTATCAAATTGGCCCGTTCCGATTTGTTGGGCTCGGACACACGCGATAAAGCCCACGTCTAAGCAAAGCGTTTCCAGTCCGTTAACTTGCGATTGTGATTGAGGATCGATAAAAAATAGACGATGAATGACTATTCAATGCGACGAAGAGGAAGAAAGAGCACATGGAGAGTCACCACAGAAGCGATACAGCCCACGCCTCCGATCACGCGAGCAGTGATTCCGATGCGATGCGGCCAGGAATCCGACCCTATGCGACTCACGCTTCCGATCCGCGCGAGCCGATGTGGAACACCATCCACGACGGTTTGGGCGTCAGCAGCTGATACAGATCGGAGATGCGAAGGGACATCGCGAGCAACGGTTACTGGAGCCATTAATCCGCCGGCGTTCAAGCTAGCCATAAGGGCATATACAATCGTTTAGACGGCAAAGGTCCGTAAAAGACGTACACGTCAGTTCTAGACAGCATAAAAGACAGCTCGTGCAACAGACTTTTTTTTCACTTGTCTGTAAGGACCGGATCTCACAACCGCATCCAATTAAAATATTTATTTTTTAAAGGCAATAATTCAGGATTAGAGGCGTTGCTAGCCATACAATGGGAGGAGTGGCGTTGGTAAGAAGCGAATTTTGTGGGAATAGACTGTCTGGATAATTACCGACAGACTCATTCTCCCTCCACCTTCTCTTTCCTCTAAGTGACAAAAAATCCTATGTGGAATCTCTTATAGACAGCTGACTCAACACTACTGTACATGCCCTAAAGCATTTGTTCCTTATTGTCATTAATCACTAGCAACGGGTACTGGAGGTACGTTACTCCTAGCCCTTCCTACACCGTGCACGCATATAAATTGTGTGATCTATCTACGTATATTTTCCCCTTCGTACTCGGTTGTCACCTGCACCTCTGGCCCCTATGGTTTCGAGGCCTGACAGTCCCTGCTCCCAGTAATACCTCTTTTTTCTAATTGACGATGCTTTATTCTGTCTCAGATTGTTTTGGTGATATATACAGTCTAAGTGTTCATCCTGACTCTGGTCCATTTATTCTAGAAGTTCTTCGAGCTGTGGCTCTCCTATATTTTCCCGGAATTTTACACCTGACAATTTGCAATGGCCTACGGCCGACGTTAGTTTCTTCGACGGAATATCCCAGCCCTTTCCATTTTATTGTCCTAAATGTATGTATTCTTCTTGCCGTGGTACTATTGGTTGTTCTTGTCATTTTTGTGAAGAAAAAGCACAAATCTGGAGGTTTAAAGATGCAGGGGGCTGGAGATGTCTGGGGAGGCATAAAACACGAGAGTTTGGGGGCGCAAATCAATATCTATAGCTCATATATTTATATGTATATTTCTGATCTTTTCATTGTTCTGATTGGTTTGGGAACTAGGTCCACAAACTATGAACTTCAAACCATCCTTTTTCTGCGTGAGTTTGTATTCTCTAAATAATGTGTCTTCTTACATACTTATTTTGTTACAAAGTGTAGCGGCAAGTTTGGTTGTGGTGGCTGTCCTAGGCGCTTGACTTAAGGAATAGGTGGGAAGAGTGCAGGTGTTGCTCCACGACCAGGATTCCCTCTTGGCTTCACTGCGACCCACCTTCTAACTCTGCCCGCACGATGATCTGCATAATCAGTTTCTTTTGTGTCCGCCGCTAATAATTTTGTTACTTATGCATGGAGTATTTGGTTGCATCCTGTACAAATGTATGAAATCATTTAATTTTTCCTGCTATTCAAGCTTGATTTGGTGTGGTCTGAAGTTGTCTTACTGGTGTACGATTCGTTGATTTTCATACCACTACCTATGTGTATAATTGATATTGTACAACCGTGGACTTTTTTTTGCAATTTAGAGCAAGTTATAGAAAGTAGAGCAGAATGCTCAAAAGTAATGGACCTTGGATGTTGTGGGGACCGATGCCTCAACATCACGTTCTTTGTCCATGATTTTTGAGATCTAGGTATTTTAATCCAAGAACAAAATCTATATAATTTATTCAGTTGTCATAGCTAGCCCAAAACTAATGTGCTACATTTCATATCAACAATTTTTTCATGGGCAATTTGCAAATTTTCAAAAAAGGCACTAAATGTAATATTTACATTATTTTTGTCACTAAATATAATTCTCGCATCAAAATAGACGGGCGCGGCAACGCGCGCCATCAATGATCTAGTCAAGATAAAAAATGATGGTAAACCTAACCTCCAAAGCAGCACAATTATCATGCTGCTGCTACTGCATTTCGCAGTAGTATCCTCATAAAATTAAACACATCAGCCTCTTCATTCTAGAAATAAGGTAGCCACCACATTCGTTTTTGTATTGTAAATGATTCCTGCACAAAATCATCCGTTGCAAGGAAATTAGCAAGCTTAGCAACATAATCTCCAAACTACTTTGCAATAGAATACAACTTTGCCTGCACTGCAGTACATAGTTTGTTTTGCTTTGAGTTAAATGAAGGGAAATCAATTATGTTTAACATGGAAGATTAAAATATATTTCACATAAAAAAATCATAACCTCGTCAATTTCTTAAGTTTGCTACAACATGACATTGCATTCTCTGACCATTAATTCCAGTGGATAAAAACATTTGAGTTGAAGAGAAACTCTCGAAAGCAATTGCAGTTTGAGATGAATTCTAATAAAGAGACAACAATTCTATTTTGAGAGAATGGGCCATAGTATTCAGTAGTATTATGTGCTAACTTAGAGACAGAGAGGTTCTTCACGTGTAGGGCCACCTACCCTTCTCAAAGAAAACCCCTCTCCTTTTTCATCTCCCATGTTCCATTCCTTCAACACGAATACCAGCTTCCTTCTCACCAGCAATTCGTCGAATACCTGCGGGGAGTAAAAACAAACAGGATGAGAGGGCTCTGAGAGACCTGATGAGGACAGAACCAAGCACATTGGACAGTGCATGCCATTTCAAGATAGAAATTATTCATGCAAAATTGCATGCCAAAATAAAATCCACAAAGTAACCGGACCAAGAAACCTACAATTTGACCGACTCTAATTACTGGGCATCTTTGATTAGTTCTTATCGGCATGTGGTTGCTGTATAATGGTTCTGCCAAAAAAAGTTGTTGTATAGTACTATGGTTAGCATGATGTGACATCATTTTCCCGTGCACATTATTCTCTATAGAACAGTAATAATGTAAATTACTATTTTCAGAGATGGCCATTAATTTGCAAGGGTCAAGGCACAAACAAAGTAAGCTACAAAAATTATATATTGTGACCGAATCTATCTCATTAATTTAGAATAATACTTATTTGCTAAACAAACAATAACTCAAATATCCAATAGTTTCGCTGCATATTTCACTATCTCATATGTAAATCTATTATAGCAATATGTACCTTGTGCTAGTATTTTGTTGCTGATTTGGACTTCTCTGTTGCAAGAACTTCACAACAAAGCACTCAACATCACGCTCCAGTATGGTGCTCTGCGGCACCGAGTTAAAATCTGCAACATCCTCTTTATCATTCCCATTGCAGTCCATGTGCCTCTGCCAGTCAAAGGGTTGAATAAGAAATCTCACTATGGTCTCGAGTATACTGAAGCAGTCTATTCTGAAGCCGGAAGAGGAAGGGGAGGCAAGGAACACCTGATCTCACCTAGGCCATGTGGATGGACGTGCCGACGAGCTGGCCAGTTGCGGTCGGCAAGGAGGCGCTGGTGAGGTGGCCCGGCTAGTGGGGAGGAAGGAGCCGACGTTGGGAGAGGTTTAAAGGCGTGAATCCGGCTACTCCTCCCGCCAGGGCGGGTCCACCAGTCCTCCTTCCTCAAGCCGGCGCTGGGACAGGATCCGAGGCCAGCGCGCAGCCCGTGCGTGCCACGTGGGCATCGCCAGAAGGCCGACAGGTCCTACGCGATTCTTGGTTTTAGATGCATGTACTGATCTGCTCTCTTTTTGCATGCGGTGAGCGGGCGGACCAATCTCCACCGGTTGAAGACTTAATTAGCATATATATTTGTCTCGGTGATGACTTTAAAAATTATTTTTAATTCATAATTTTAAAATTATTATATTAAGAAACAGTAAAACGCATCAAGGTAGAAGCAATCACAGCGATTAGGAGCCCTGACCCGTCCGATTAGAATAGTGTACGCTCCAATTACCTGCTAATCCCGAATCATTTTTGCCTTATCTTTCATCCTAGTGATCCAGCTAAACGGGCCACGGACATTTTAAGGCAGCTACTTTACGAACCGACCTAGCTCACCCCTCATTTGTCGGGCCGCAATCGATAATTTTGGCCTCTTGCCGGGCGGTCTTCTATAATTTTCCTCTATCCAAGTTATCCTTTCGCCCCGAATCCTGTACGGTAGCATTCATGCATGGGCGCTGCTCCAGCGGCACTTCAGCGTGCGGGCGGACAGCGAAGGAGCACCGACTTGAGGCAGGGCAGGCTGCCAAGGTGGTATGCCTACGGTCTTCTGATTTTCCCTTGATTTTGCGCTTGTTTAGAAGATTTCGTCCAGATCGATAACTTCGCCGCTGACTGAGCCGACGCAGTTCGGATGGCGCGCAAGCAGCGGGAGTGGGCTTCCTTCACGAGGGCCTGGGATGACGATTCGCTGTGGGCGCGACCCACAATTCGAGGAACGCCTCCACTTCATTGTGTGTTGACTGAAACTGCCGAGGAGGTAAAAATCTTGACCCACTCCTTCATGCAATTTATGGTGATTAATGTTATTGCCAGTTATTTTTTGTCCATGATATATATGTGCAACGAGCTGTCATATTTTCTTTAGCCCTTGCCTTCGGCCTCCCATTTATCCTTGAGAGTTTCATTGCTTTACCTATTATACCTTCATATTATTTCCTCCCTGTTATTTCATCTGCACCAACATTAGTTAGCTATCTAACATCATGTTCTTTGTTTCAGGGATTGCCTAGGATTTCTATAAGCAAGGAAGATGGGATGCGTTCATGCTTTGTTTCAGCTTCAGGAAACAATAGTAGAGGCTGGCCAAGAACAAGTTTTGTCTCGTATTTGTGTTATTACGGTGTCTAACATTACCAATACCATAACGAAGCTACAATCGTATCAGATCCATGGCCTCAAGTTAATACTAGACGGAGCAGCGCGCTTTGCCGCGCCGTCTGCTGTCCCGTGTTTGCATGCCCTGGTCACCGAGCAAGCAAATGGGGGCACAATAGCTACTGCAGATCGCTTACTGTACGGGCGGCTCAGCGTAGTTCACCGAATGGATGGGAATATAAAAAGTAAACATACCAGGTAAATCAGTCTATCTATCGCCTGCAAATTTGTAGACATACGCCAGCTAGCTCATCTAACGACACAACACGTTCTGGTAGCACAATGGCCGTTTGCATTACATGTACGTAATAAAGTTTAAACATTGGATAACCATACACGCTACATAGACCAGGGCAGTAGAGTTTTCCTCGTACACTTGCATGCCAATCTAGAAAAGATTTTAGGTTCCCTAAATATCCATTCCACGGACATACAGATAAACATTGCATCATAGCGAATGATTTGACATCTACCCGAGAGAAGCGTACCACACAAACAGAGCATACTTGTTGAACTGGCGCCCAGGCTGAAAACGAAAGAAACAAGTCGAACAACTTGTGATGAAAGTCAAGTAGAAAATACAAAGCAAACATATGAGCAAAAAAACACGAGAGAAGTGCATATTACAACCCTGAACTTATGCTGAAGTTTAAGTTACAACCCTGAAGTTCTAAACCGGTTAGAAAACACCCCTAATCTATTGAAACCGTTTAATTTGAGCCGTGGGACAATTGGAAAGTGGTTTTGTAATGACGTGTGGCATGATGCAAGAGCACGCATGCCCACGCGAGTACGCGACGCCCCGACATCATGCACCGGAGTCGAATGAGGCAAGTAGCATGCCCATGCGACGACTGCGCGATGCTGTACTACAACACGGCTCTAGGCGTCAAGCGAGCCACAAGACGTTGCGGCCGGGCGGCCGGCATCAACGCCGGCGCAGTTGCCGCGAGCGACGTTGGCGTGGGCGTCGTTTCCCATGACGCCCGAGGCGGCACACGCCAGTCCACGTCCTACGGCCGAGCGCTGCCGCGTGCACGTCGACAAAGACGCACTCGATACTTCGGAACATTCATTCGGCCGAGCGCTGCCAAGTGCACGTCAAAGAAGGTCGGATGATCCGAAGCGTGACCTAATTGCTGACGGCACGCACGGGGAAGTATGACACCCTGGACTCTTCAATCTCTACGTCCCCGACGTGGTTGTAGGCGCCATAGCTGGACAGGTTGTGCAGGGCGAGGAGGAAGTAGGCGGAAGGGCGGTGCAGCACCAGCCTCGGGACGCTGAGTGTGGCGCACACATGCCGGACGTCCACAGGCTATAGGAGTCAGCGCTGAGGCGGCGCGGCAGCGCCCGCACATACTGCTCCGGCAGCAGGAGCTACGGGCCGGTAGGGGAACGCGGGAGCTCGACTAGCTCAGCTACTCTCCCTAACGATCGCTCAGGAAGCTCTGCTCCTTGTTGGCCACCTTCAGCATGAACAAAAGCCGTCGTGGCCTATTATCAGGCCGCCTCCTCCACTTGTGCACTGTCGTTGACGACTTCCCCACTGAGCGCTAGTTTGGCGCCGTCGAGGAAGACGTGCAAGTGCAGCAGGAGACGTGGCATGTGAGGCAAGTATCGCTGTTTTATTTTTGCAAAACCACCTTTGATTCGTCCCAAGGGGGTAAATTAAATGGTATCCATAGTTTGAGGTTGTGTTCTAACCGGTTTTGAACTTCAGGGTTGTAACTTAAACTTCAGCACAAGTTCAGGGTTGTAATGTGCTCTTCTCTCAAAAAACACCTTCTTTCCTATCTTTTCCACGCCTTCGGGAAACGACTCCTTTTAGTGTTGTCTCCACCGTTGTAAAACAAATGTTGAAAGCAAGCCAGACTGCCCAGTTGGCAATAACAACTGAAACATATGCAGGCAAGAAATTTTCCTATTTTCGTAGTGCTGGGCGGAGCCACCCGGCAGGTCATCAGCTGCCACAGAGTTCCTTATGAGCAGTTTCCTGAAACAAGAATAATTAAGGGAGCTGAAAAATTGAAAAAATATAGAAACCAAAGTCCATTTATCCATACAGACTGAAACAGCAAGAGGTGACGGCATACGCGCAACCGCATCGACAATCATACAGACCGAATCATCAACTTCCACATTTTTGCTTCCATAAAAGCATACAGACCGAAACAGCAGCAGGCGACGGCATACACGCAGCCGCATCGACAGTCATACAGACCGAATCATCAACTTCTGCATTTTTGCTTCCATAAAGCAATTGTTACCGTCTCTCTTATAGATGCAAAAAAAAACTCTAAATACAAAGATAATCATACCTCATATCAGTAATCCTAAGAGATCGCAGATTATTAGCAACCGTCGGCACGTTCAAGACACACCCTATACTAAGTAGCAAACTGAATAGACAGCTACGCCGCCAACTATCAGCTCAGTGCTGCCAAGCTTGAGCTCATTCAGTAAGTTTCACTCACTCAGTTTCTCTACTTTCGAAACGGTAAATCTGACATACATAATTTAGATTGATTTCAACTTCTCACGTCACCTCTCAGAACCAACATCCAATTGAGGCATCATGTGATGATTTTGTTTAGCAAGCAGGTTAGATAAGTCCACATACAGGCACAAGCTGCATATGTGTACATGGCAAACTAACAAAACTGAACATAGATCATGCCAAAATCCAACCAATCGTAGGAAAAAAAAGTGGAATAAGTCCTGGAGTAATAATTATCCAAAGAATACCCTATAAAGCTGCATATCAAACTCTTAATTTTGGGGTTTAATTAAGCACGACTATCAAAACATGGCTTTTATGCAAGTCCAAGTTACAGATCAATCTGAGCAGCTCAGTAGCTAATCGACGTCCAGCAGCAACAACAAATAACACTCAAGCGAATAGCCCAGCAGACCACCGAAAGAAACTAAAAAAAGGTAAGACAAAAAGAAACAACAAATGAGGCAGAAAAGAAAAACAAACCTCCGCATGACAGCCGAAGCGACGATTCAGCCAAGAACGGCAGGACCCCCAACCACATGACCCAATCCATATGACAAGAACGATCCACCTCCCCAGCAGCCGCAATAACGACCACACCAAACAGCTAAGCCGTCTGACAGCGACCACTGCAAACCGACCGGACGCCCCACCACCACAATGAAGATCTAGCCGGAAAAACCACATGCAGAGCGACAGGGGAAGGTATGCATAACATGAGTATTGGACTCATAAAAAAAGTTCCTATCCATAATGTGTAAAATTTCAGTGTGTACCTTCATCTTGTTCACATAAAGAAGTTGACTATGGTAGGAATTCCTCTGCTGGGCTAACTGTAAGGAAGAAAATAATTATCACATCTTCTGCCTTGTGAAAACAAATGACAGGGTTCCCTTAAAAGCATAACCCTTGAGTTGGAACAATCAAGATATATCAAATTAAAATTTTCATATATACCACAAAAGTTGTCCATAGGTACAGAAGGACTTATGAATAAACAAAACCGAGGGATGAAGACACCATGATATACTTTCAAACATGTAGATCTAGATCAATTTGACAGATCACACATATATTCCAACATATAATATATACAACTTAGGATGATACCAGTTTACCTTGAGACATGTAGAATAGATTTAAACATCAAGATGCATTTCGAAACATATGTTATTAGCAAACCACATGTCTTGAGATGAACATACATATCTTTAGCAGAAAATTGTCTTTTAGCTGAAAACTTCAATGTTCTTTGTGAGCAAAAAAGATATGAAATCTTCATACATGCATATCAACCATTTTCTTCCTAGACAACATGATAACAATGATTAAATAAATATAGATTAAGATATCATGATTCATTCAAGCTTCCTGTGATTATACCGAATACTCGAAAGGCACACCAAAACCTTATGATTTCCTCTTACTTAATATGTAAGCGAAATTAAATTGTTAGAGCACGCCCCACCCTTCCATCGAAGGAAGATCATGATACATATGTAATAATGAAATTAGGTACATCGGTTTGAGAAAAGGATTTAATTTCTCACACAAAATAAGTATATGTTCTCAAAACAATGTTGATCGAACCATTTAAGAGGATGGACTTTGTTATCTCTTACAAATTAGTCGTTCCTATTGCGTACATATAAATTTAAAATGCATATAATTTCAATCAGATTTTTTCTGTGCAAACAGAAGTGTTCTACAACAAATATTGTTGACCCAGTGACCATGAGCAGCAAGTACCAATAGGCAATCTCGTTGGTGTCACGCTTGCGAACTATTTTATTTTGTAGAGAGAAACTCCAGTAAGGTGGTGTCTTTAATATATGATACATTCATCTCTTCCTTGTAGACAACATTGTAGATTATACACTACAACATTCTTCCTATTAATTTATTGGCAACAATGCGATCCTACCGCGTGGATGCAAACAACTGAATCATCAGGTGTGAAACTTCCATATTAAGCTTAATCCAATGCTTTGGAGGAATATTTTAACCATTACATACACCAAGTACCTGAGGCAGAACATCACAGTATTAGCCAACAAAGTTTTGAAGGAAAATACCGTACGATAGCAGCACAACTCAGCTGTATGCTCAACCATCAGCTGCACAGGCACCTCCACCATCTGAACAACAAATGGCATCCAGGAGGAGGTTGTGCATTTCGTCGAGCAGGTATGTGGCATGGCAGTGCCACATTGGATGGTGTTTGTTTCACTGGTCACAGTGGAATGGAGGCGTGACGGACAACTGGGACTTGCAGCCAGCACCGACGGGGGGGTGGAGCAGACCCAGCCACCCAGGGGGTCCAGGGCCTACTCGCTGGGCAGTCCAGGAGCGGCCTGCCGGCAGTCCGGAAGTTGGCCTCCTCGCGCCGTCCACGCCGATGGCGGTGTCGTCCGGGCCGCCACCACGGTCCACAGCCTTCTCGACGAGGAGAACTGCAGCGCTCGCCCCTGACATGTTGAGCTCATGGTTCAGTGCCAGAGAAGGTTGGGAGGCCCGAGGCCGTGCGGTGGCACGCCGGCGGCGCACACGAAGTTGGGGGAGAAGGACGGCTTGCGGCGTACAAGGAGTTGGGAGAGGACAGCGGCCGGCGGTATGGAGTTTGGGAGGCGGAGTGGGGTCCTCCGGCGGTGCAGAGGAGGTTGGGAGGCGGGGGGGGGGGGGGGTTTGCCGGCGCTGGCGTGCTGCTGCTACGCGTGCGAGAGGTTGACTGAGCGAGGGGAGAGATAAACCGGTGGAGCGACTCGCCCGGTCGCCCGGCTCAGCGGTTTTCTAATTTACTGTTTAGGCTTTGTTCGGTTACGCCCACCCCGGCCGGGATCGGGGCGCAAACCCCGTGGGTCAACCGGGATCACATCCGCGGGGATCGAATCCCGGTTTTCTCTTCTGAAGCGTTCGGTTATTCCCGGGAGGGATTCCTCCCCGCTCTGTTCCACGCCAATCCCGTCCATTTCGGGGAGGAAATAAACCTCGCCATTATTCCCGTGGAAAGAATCCGCGAGACGCTACTCTCTCTCTCTACCCGACCTAATTTTTCTCCTGCGACTCGAGGGGGCAGCCACGGCGGCGGGCGGCGGCGGAGGGTCGGCGACTCGGCGTGGACCTCAGCGGCACAACCAACTCGTACGAGACGGCGCTCCCCTGCATCGCCTCACTGCCTCGAGGCAGACGACGCCAAGAACGTGACCGAAATCCCTGGCCTATGCGACGTCCCCCGCCGCCGCACACCGGAGAAAGAAGTCAGGTCCTCTCTCTAGCTCTCTCTCTCTCTCTGGTTGGTCTTGCTGGGGAAGACGCGGTAGAGGGGCGCGTGGATTTGGAAAAGGGGATGTGATGTTCTCCTGCCCCTTTTCTTTGCCCTCACCGTACATTCTTTTTCGCATCTTGTCTAAAGTCAGGATCATGCATCTTGTAGGTACTGATTTGATTATCACCGTGAAGCTGATTACTGCTGTATTTAGAGGCCAGACTCTAGGGCTAGGCATCTCATTGACAGAGCTTGGCGTTGATTTACTCTGTTCCTATAGCTGTAGTTAATCTGTCAATTAGATTACTGCTCGTACAGGAAAGCAACACCCTGGTACGGGAACAGAGACGGGCAAACATGATGTATCTTGTACGCTGGTACAGGAACAGAAACACCAACATGATGGAATACAAATACAACTGCATTTTTTGACCCATCTCCCTTCTCCTTGTGATGTAAGGGAGGGTTTCAGGCGCATGCATCTAAGCCTGTAGATGAGTGGATACCAATCTGTAAATGTAGTATTTTTTGTTTCAGCTTATGATATTGAAATAATTTTATCTGACCTTGCCATAGTTCTTGTATTAAGTGTATTCACATTTCCTCTAATTACTTCTGGTGACTATGACAATTAGATAATTATTACATACCAAGGTGATTATAATCTGATGACAAAGAAGTTGTGAATTGTTTGAACTGTTGCTGGAACATTCTAACATGTTGAACCACTGGTACTGTTAGTAGTTAATTATACGAGGCCTCTAGAACAATGTATCTGAATCAACAGGGGTCTTATATGAATCAAACTTGTAGATGGATCCATGATGGTTAGTCTGCTGATACACAAGTCGTGAGCTGTTCGAATAGGTTTGAGGTGATTACCAACCTCAAGCCTGAACTGCCACATGCTGTAATACCATTATTTAAATGTTCATCCATCTAGTTTCCTTGCTTTATTTTTGATAAAATGCAGCCTACTTCCACTGTGATTTGTTTAGATGATATGGACAGCAAGTAATATGTCTCTCTGACCATGATATTAGCATTTGTTCCTGTTATTTACTTATGTGCAGAACTGAAAATGGTATGCTAGCCTAAATGCCTTGTTCCTGTTATTTCCAAGTTGTTCCCGTAATGCTGGTACATCTATATGAAATACTGTTGAATCACTAAATGTTTGAACTTGTACATATATCCTGCACATGAATAAACCTTCTCTATGGTAATCTCTTTTTTCTGTTTTCTATTTTAGTAGTAGTAATTACTAGCACCCTATTTTCTTTTTAGTCTTGGAATGGATTTGAGAACGAGGGATCGTATTAGGAAGAGAGAGGAGGAGGATGACCTACGATCGAATTCCTAATCTAGCCTGTGATATCTATCTATGGCCCTTGCCGATGATCATAGTTAGGTAGTGATCCAGCTGGTCTTGTATGTCTAAATGTAGGTTCTATGTTCAGCAGCTAGGATGTAAAACCTGTTTGTAATGTAATGTGTAATGTCTACCTATGATGTTTGTTCACTGCTGATGATCCCTCTTGGCATGATGCTTATTGTAATATACACTTTGGTAGTTGATAAACCTGAGACTCCAATCCTGGAGCTAATCTTCAGCATATATCAACAACATATGCACAGTTGCAAACCGGTGACAATTGTTTGCCCCATCCAGCATTTGTACAAATTCCATGGGAGCATATCTAGTTGATAGATATTACTTGTAGCATATCTAGTTAACTCCGGAAAGAGACCTTTGATGAAGTCGGCATCCTCCCAAGTGGCATTTGCTTGATCCAAACTAGCCCACTTAACCAACCACTGGGTAACTAAAACTTTGTTACGAGGCAGAGATCTGGTTGCTACTTGTAAGTTCTCTTCCCTGCTCCTAGCTCCGAATGCCAGTATGTAGAGAAGTGATGGAAAGGGTTGTGCTCTTTCATTTGAGAAACAGCCAACCAAAATAGTACTGTTTTTAGTTTAGAGCAAAATAGTGGAATCCTAGTATTGCAAGGCTCTATGAGCTCCCAACTGTCCTCACTGCGTATATGTGTGAAGTAGTAGGATCTTTCTTATTATCACCTGGTTACATTTCTCTCTAAATTACAGGTATAATTTTGGAGGGAAAAGAACTAGAGTTCTACATGAGAAAGCTCCAGAAGAAGAAAGAAAAAGGGTGCCGTGGCGATCAATTTGTGTGTGCTTTACGGCGGAAAGACCGCCATATTTATCTGTCGAACTTTGTAGTTATTGTGTCTGTATTTTTATGAAAACGAATTGACTTTAGCTCAAAATAATCGGATATTATTTTGGGATACGTATGTTTGGTTGCATTTGATGCTTTCTGTTTGTAGCCGCTGCTCTATTTGTTTGAGATTATTTTTCATCGGCATTGCTGCAATGCCAAATTTTATGTTAAAGAAATATACTAATTTAGATGAGAAGTTATTGTTTTTCCTATTTGTACATGTCTGAAGTTTCCTGTTAAGAACCGGTGTTGCTTGCTGCATGTGTGCTGTCTGTACTTGCCGCTGCATGTGTTTGCTGCCACTTGCTGCTCCATGCGCAGGGATTAACCGAACGGCAGTAGAAGGAAACGGATTAGTAGGGAATACGAGCGGAGGGATTAGTGAGGATTTGGGTGACAAGTTGGGTTCACCCAATACCTGCAGGGGTTAGATCCACTAGGGTATCTAATCCCCTGCAACCGAACAAAGCCTTAATCAAGGTGAGCCGGTGCTCAGCACTCAGATCTAGCACCAGGCGTAAATCTTTAGTTAATTACATCATGGGATATCTCTGAACCAGATGGATACCTGTCTTAAGCAGCTCAAGAAGGTTGTATCGGATACAAGTTGCAGGTACTGTGGGTAGACGACCTTGATTTTATACCATTCAGGTTATACTCTTTTATGCATTTTATACCCAGTTCATGTACTGTCGCTTTTCTATCAAGTAGCTTTTACACCGGTTCAGCGTGGACATCCCCATATGACCGTGCTTTTTGTTTGGAGAGTTCAGCAGAGGGGCTCTTTTACGGTAGGTAAGGAGAAGCAACAGCCGTCCAACCCGTCCGATCCGGTGGCTCAGGTGGATAGATACTAGTCAGCATATCTAGTGGTATATTTCCTCCGAAGGGCAAAATGGGAAAGGGAGAAAAACATGTCTCGTGAAACAATTTCAACATTTAACAGGATCTCTTTGTAAGTTGTCGGTCCGGCTAGATAAGGACCGATCCCCACACTCGCTGGGGGCGACCCCCCACACTCGCTCGGCGGCCGATCCAGCATTCGATGTCGCAACGCCTCTTCTAGGACGATGTCGCCAACTTATACGTCGATTCCGCAGATGGCAACCTCGTGGAGCTGCTATGGCACAACGGCGTCGTCGTGGCGCAGAGCGGCAGCGGGCTCACCGGCGAGGAGCCGCATGTCGGAGTCGTCGACGGGCAGAGCGGGAGCGGGCTCACCGGCGAGGATGCAGCCGCTTGGCGGCAACGTGGATGGGTCTGGGTCGGCGTAGGCCCCGCCGGACTGGATCGCCGAGCAAAGCGCGCGGGCTCACCGGCGAGGAGCCGCATGTCGGAGACGTTGACGGGCGGAGCGGGAGCGGGCTCACCGGCGACGTGGACGGGTATGGGTCGGCGCAGGCCCTGCCGAACTGGATCGCCGAGCAACGCGCGCCATGCCCGCACGCGTAACCCAACGCCACCTGCAGTGCCACCGCGCCCGTGCTCGGGCTCGCCACACACCCGTTCCCGGCAACGCTGGCGGCGCCCGGGTGCGCCAGGGACGGCTCAGCGGTGGCGGGCACCGCCGTCCTATTCTCAAGTGGGACAGTCGCGAGCGGCGTGGGCACGTCCAAGAGCGACGGCGAGGGAGCGTGCAAAGTCGACGGGCTACGTACAGGCCCCGGTACGATGGCGGCAGTGGGCAGGGCCTGGCGGCGCGTGCGGCGTGACCATGTGCAAGGAAGGGCGACGGCGACACACAGGGCCTGGCGGCGCGTGCGGGAATAGCGTCCGATAGGGCAGGGCCTGGCGGCGTGTACGGCGACGCACATGGCTTGGCGGCTCTCTTTCTGTCAGGCGAACTAGCGTCCGATAGCAGACTCTATTTCTGTCAGGCTCGGTTTACTTTATTTCATTCGGTTGTAGTATTAAACAAATTCAGTTACCCCCTAACAATAATAAGTTGCTTAAACTAGCCCACACAATCAAGGGCAGAAATCGTTATATACTAGTGGCCCATAGAGGCAAGTAAGTTGTACCGTAAAAGAGCCCCAGAAGAGAGCCTACTTTCCCTTGTGACCTTGTGGGCAAACTATGTACCTGCACATTTTTGGACATATATATTATGTTAATTACAACTATTACCAGGTAACTTGTGACCTATTGGATGATTCCCCTTTAGCCAACTCCACACATGGTGCTACTCTGTCACCTGGCATATGAGACTAGGGTATTTGTAATAGTCGTTGTATCTTAATAACTACAAGACATGTTTGGAGTTGCCTTCCTACCTGGTTATGTTCTGGTTCTGGTGAATTCACCATAGTCAGAAGCAACGCCTTTACACAACTCTAAGTTCATCAAGATAGTTCATTTTTTTTTAGGACTTCTATGGTACCCCCAAATAAATATAGGCCGTCTATTTTCATGCATCTAATGGCTTGTACCAAATCATACTAGTGTGTAAAAGTGGACTAGTATAAAACATACTAGTCTCTAGTTAAAAAAGGAAGGTACCTTAAATAAGGAATAGTAACACATACGCAGGATTATAGTCGGAAACTGATTTACAATAAAATCAGTAATCCCGTTTAAATAGGAAGGCCTTGTAGTTTCTCCTACCGCTACGTGCACTAATGCCATGGCGCCTGCTTCACAGCGTATTGGATGTCAAATTGCCTATTTCACCATGAACAGGAAATATTTCCTAGATGGTCTAATTTTTTTTGGTCAAGCTACCCGGCCGCCAAACTTGTGTACATGAACTTCATCCGAGTTGTTTTAATACTTTGCCATCGTACATGCCTCAGAGCAGGCTGGCCAGCAAGCGTAAGTATACTCCATCTAGTTTGTTTTCAACCTTGGCCAACGAGCTACCCGGCCAGCCAGCCGGCCACCATGCGTACGTGAACTCCCGATAGAGACTAAAGCAAACGGTGTAGACTATGAAATAAAAAATCTCGCTTTAGTTACCATGATTTTAGGCTAAAATAATGGAATATTTAGTTTGATTTACGGATCAATAAATGGTTTCCTAATTAAAAGCCTGAATCTTCTCTCTCAAACAACGGTTAGATTTTAATTTATACTGGTCATCTTTGGCGAGTAGTAAAAGGTACCGTAGAACAAGCCTTTTTATTGGATCATGAATATTTATAGTTTCCATAATTAATTGCATATATAAATGAGATCTATGTGTGAAAGGCAACGTTGCCCACTCTTTTGCGACGGTTCACCAGCTGAAGGATGCTTCACTGTGGTTGACGGCGCTAGCTAGCAGTCACCTCCTTCGTTTCTTCACTTTCGTTGATAGATGTGGCCAACCCTGCCTCAAGGCATCACTCGATTCCTTGGTTTTAGTTTCTTAAGTTTGTACTACTTGAGCCTGCAAATTAGTAGTCTGGTATACGCACATCTAACCTTTTCTCAAATAAAGAACTATTATTAGTTGTGATTCCAGTTATATGAAACACAATAGATAATTGCTCTTATTCTTTACCATGTCTAAGTTTTTATCCTATATACTGAATTACTTCAATATTTATGAAGGCTAGTTATGAAGGCCTAACCGATAGTGGGACTTGCTGGATATTACCCCAAAAAATATTACGTACATGCTCCATGATCTGTACTAATGTTGTATTTCATATTTATACTGTTTACAATTCTTTCCCCAAAACTGAGAGCGAATGCGTAATTAACCAATGGTAACAGGCAGTCATAAAATCTATTAATTTTCCACAAACCCTTCAGCTAAGAATACACTACATTCACACAGCCTGGAGTCCAAAAGAAGTCAGTGGCAAACCACACTGTTAGGGCATCTCCAGTCGCCCCCCAGAGCCCCCCAGGCGGCCCTTTTAGCGTCGAAAGCGGCGAATAGCGCCGTTTCCGCACCAGTCGGCCCCCCAGAAGCCCAAATAGCGTCATTTCGGCGCTTTTTTGCGCCGCGGCACCCAGGCCAAACCCAGCCCGCGCGGGCCAGTTCTGTCAGTGACTGTCGTGGTGGTATCACGGCAGACGCCGTGGGATGGCTTAAGTGTTGGGGCCGATGGACGCTGGAGGTGATCGGGGAGGGATCACACGGCGAGTAGCCGCGTGTAGGATGTCTCAAGCACGGCAAACAACAAGATCTTACTCAGGTTCAGGCCCTCGTGTGGAGGTAACACCTCTACTCCTGCCCTTCTCTCTATTTGTGTGTTAACTGAGTAGCCACAGTACAAACCAGGCCTCCAGCCGAGTAGCCACTCTGCTGGTCACTCTTGCTCTACTGTAAGCTCTAGCAATAAAATGTGAAGTGTGGCGACGTATTCCAACATCCCTCGCGCAGGAGGAGACAGGGCACCTTATATACTTGTGCCCGGCCGAATAGAAAAAGACTATAAGGTACGACTGATGGGACAGGCACACTGCAGAACAGAGCACGCTTCCGGCTTCTCGCTGGCGCGGGTGCAGGGAGTCGTCGCGCCGTTCGGAGATGGGATCTGTCCACCTTGTCAGTGAGATAGGGTAGGCCCCTAGACCTGTCATGTCCCCTCTGTCAGTGACAGGACTTGACAGGCGCCTACCGCACTGTAGCCACGCTGTAGCGCGGATAATCACGCGCTCCGTAAGTTGAACCGCACGCCGGTACGGACGCAGGATACGCGGGATCCCTTGTCAGAACGGATCCATTGACTTCTGGCCCGAGTAGGATCATACTCCCTCTACTCGGACCAACTTCTCTACTCGGACGAACATAACTTGCTTGATTTCTCCTCTTGGCCATTGGTGGGTACGGCCGGATAGAAACCTACCGGGTAGCAAGTACCGGGTAGCCATCTCCCCGGTCAAATATCATCTTGACCTTGCATTTAGCACTTGCCTTACCCCTACTCGGGGGTAACCCCCCGACATTAGTCCCCAAAGCTGGTAGAGTCCTGTGAACTTGTTCACTGGGCCCTGCCAGCTTTAAACCAAACTGTCTTCTTGAATAGATAATGCCGAGTTGCACTCCAACCTGAACCAGTGACTCCTTCTCAAATCTCTTCAACTGTGCTCACGGGACCACCTTCCGGGTAGCTGAATAGAGCAATTCCTCTCCTGAGCCGCCGAATAGAATAACTTAGTGAAATTTCGAACTCGCTCCCGCTGAATCAGCGCGAATCCACCTCTCCGTGTCGCTACGGGGTACGTGTCACGCCCCTGTGCCCCCGACGCCTCGATGCCTGGGATACGGAAGGCCACGCGCCAGTAACTGCAACCCTGGCCCACTAGCCTGTTAGGTCACCTCAACTGCACTCAAGTGCCCACGATCTCGACGTGGGACTAACTGCGCCCGTTACGCGCGCGATATGCGCTATGTGCGTTTCTAACGGTTGCTTAACCCACGCCGCACGATCTCTGCATACGATCAATGCCACGATTAATCCTCTGGTAACGGCAACTCGAGGGGGCGAGATAAATACCCCATCGACGCTCCCTTTTCCTCTTTCCTGCTCTTTCCAATCTCGCGCCCCCTCGCCTCTCCGCCGCCGTCGAGCACACCGCCACCGCAAATACTTGCTGCGCCGCTGCTCCACGCACCGCAAGAGAGACAGAGAGAAACTCCTCCGCTCACCTCCGCCTCCAATCTCCCTTGAGTGCTTCCGCCTCCATGGCTTCTTACGGAGATGACGATGCCGCCGCCCGCGCCGGATGGGAAGGATCAGAAGTCACGGCAGAAGACTGCCAGTGGCTCGTCAACACGCGCCGCGTTCCTCCCGGCGTCGTGTGCAGGCACCCAGGTACAGAAATCATTCCCAAGCCTGAGAAGGACGAATATGTAGTCTACATGTCCCACTTCAAAAGGGGATTCGGCCTTCCTGTTTCCGATTTCTTCGCCGAATTCCTCCGTCATTTTGGCCTCCAGCCACATCACCTTCCACCCAACGCCCTTGTCATGCTTTCTATCCACGCCGTAGTGTGCGACGCCTTCTTAGGCGTCTACCCGACCATCCATACATGGGCCAGGTACTTTTTCTTCCGAAAGCAGAGTGTTCCCAATCCTAGGCACACCGAGAGCGCTCGCACGATGACCCAGACCGGATGCGCCATGATGATACAGCGCAAGAACGGGCATCACCCGCGGGTTAAGGGATTGGAAACTGTGCGCAAGTGGCAGCGCAGTTTCCTGTATGTGAAGAATGTTGCTGCCGAGGAGGGGAAGCCTATCGAGGACCGAATAAGGCTTCCAAAGTTCAAGAATGCAAGGCCCACGCAGCAGAATTGGGGCTACGACCCCAAGAATACCATCGAGGATGTCCTCCAGGTTGAGCGACGCCTGACCGAGTTGATCTCGGAAGGGTTTCGTTCGGACGATCCCATCGCGTGCTGGATATCACGCCGAGTGCTCCCACTGCAGCGTCGATCGCACAAGATGTGCCACATGGGAGGACCCCAAGACTGCACAAGGACAACGACATTCGAGCTCAGCAAAGCCGAGGTGGCCATCTGGGCCAGGTCCATCATGCAGACCTCACTCACTGACACTTGGTTGTATGGCTTCACGCCGTATAGCCGCCTCAAGCCCATTGGACAGGTTAGCATTATGTGCTTTGTTTTTGCACTTTGATACCGAGTAGGTGGTCTCTCAGCTCTGTATGCTTAATCTTTGCATGCTGCACCGAGTAGGACATCATAAATATCCTTTTGGCTTTATATGCTTTGTGTTTGCATGCCATGCCGGGTAGGATTACTTAGCTGAAAATGCTTTTGGCTTTATATGCTTTGTGTTTGCATGCCATGCCGGGTAGGAATCCTTAGCCGAGAAAACAACTCACAATGTTTCATGTTTGCCTCAACAGCACATCGATCGCCAGCTAGAGGAAGACACCGAAATCTTCGAGGCCAACTGGTCCGAGGACCGAGCAGAGGACGATGAGACCGCCTACGACACCCAAGACAGTCTCTGCATCCCTCACGCCAATCAACCTGGTAAGTCCCGAGTTGACGCGTCTATCCGGGACTGGTCCGAGGATGACGAAGGTGACCAAGTTCACCTCTCTGCTTACTAGCAACGCACCTTGATTCCCTTCTCTGTTTCTGAATCTATTTCTTCTTCTACTCTGCAGAGGGGCCTGAGCTGGATGATGACGATGAGCCCTTGGAGGTTAATCCTATATCTGTGTCAGCTCCCAACACTCGGAAGAGGGTTGGCAGTGGCGACCAGGAGCCTCCTCCGAAGAAGGCCAAGAAGACAGGTGGAAAGAAAACCGCCGCTAGAAGACAACCCCCCCCCCCCCCACCAGCAAAGGGTAAGTTATTCCATCCGAATACCAACTCGTTACTGCTTCTCGCTATGCTCTTCTCCTTTTCCCTTTCTGAACTATTTCCTTCTTCCAGCGCCCCTCTGGACGCTGATGCCGCTGCAGCCACCACTCGCCCCAAGAGGAAAGCCGTCGTGGACCTTGAAAAGCTCGTCGATCTCTCCGACGACGAGGAAGAGCAAGACCAGCAGGACAGGACGCGTGCGTCCTCTCCTATTAAGGTGGAAGAATATACCGGCGCCGACAACACGGGCGCTGGTGACAATGTTAATCAAACCACCGAGCAGCAGACTGACGCGCAGCAGACTGCGTAGGATGCTGCTCGTGACGAGATGCCCCCCTCTCCCCCAGCTGCATCAGCTGGGGAACATGCTGACAAAGATGCCGAGCAGCATGACCGTGTCACCCTGGAGCGGCAAGACGACACCACCGAGCAGCAGGGTACTCAAGCTGCAGCTCAAGACGATCCCGCGGCCGGGCCGCGGGTAGAAGAAGTCATATACACCCAACCTGATCCCGCTGCCGAGCAGCGGGTAGAAGAGTCTGTGGTAGAGCCCGTCCGCCAGAGCCAAGCGCAGCCAGATGCTGCGCCGGGTAGCCGGCCTCCCGTGCCGCCTACCCAGCAGGCGACTCCACTGAAAGCGCCAATCCCGCCACCAACAAAGATTGCATCCGCGACTACCTCCCAGCAAGTGCCTCTGGCTGCTCCTCGCCAAATGCCTCCATTCGCTCCTCGGCAAGACAGCGCTCCTAGCCCCAAGAAGACTGCTAAGTCTGGAGTTGCGCCTACACGGAAGAACCCACCGCGCAACGTTGCGCAGGATGGAGACCAGATGCCACCACCCAAGCCACCAACTGTGCCAGCCGCGAAGCCGGCGACTAAGATCAAACAACTGACACTCGGCGCGCCCGCCTCTAGCAGCAACCCGGCTGCTGCTGAATCTACTGAAGGAGTTGTTGTCCGTGCCCAAGCCAGCTGGCCACAATACATGCTAGAGGTGTCCCAGCGCCACGAGATCTCATTGGCCAGGGGCGAGAAGAAGTTGTTTGCGCTGAAAGGAGGCCCAGCTGTGGCGACCGAGTCCAAATCCAAAGGCAAGGAAGCAGCAGCCGTTCCAGAGCTCTTGTCGTGTGAGGCAGGAGACAACGAGTGTGAATCTGAAGGCCTGACCGCGATAATGGACCGAGTAGGTTTTGTGGACCCTGCTTGGAACAGCAAAGCGCATGGCAACCCTAAGTGGGAAGTCCTTCAGCTGGGTCTACTCGATCACTACCGCGTCGACTGGAACAAGACTGATGTCGGCTCTGTTCCAATGACGATCGCCAGCCCCACCTGCACTCTGGCCGGGAAGCTGTTCAGCTTGCACAAAGCTGCTGAAGACGTCGAGCAAACCTATGTTGTAAGTGCTTTCTCCTTTCTTTGCATTTTCCGAGTTGTCGTTTCTCTTTTCTCTTCTCTTCTCTTCTTTTCCTCTTTGCCTCTTTACCTCTTTACCTCTTAGCCATTCCCCCAGTCCCCGAGATTCGGGCTAAGTAGGCGAAAACTCAACCGAGTTGCCGTCTACCCGGGCCAAATCTTCCAAAATACTTAGACTTTTTCTCTTTTTTCTTCTACAGAATAGCCTCTTGAAGAGGACAAAACTGTTCCGCCGGCTGCTCTGGAACCATCACATTGCCAAGGACCGCCTCGAGGCTCTTAAAGTCGAGAAGAAAGACAGTGCAGCGATGGAGCAGGCGGCACTGGACCGCACTCTGCAGATCTCTGAGGTGGAAGGTAAGCTCTTAGCAAGTCGGTTTGCGCGTTTTGTGTTTACGCCCATTTGTTTGCTTTTTGCTTTAATTTGTTTACTCTGCAGGCAAGCTCAACGAATTGATAAAACAACATCAACACTGCCATGTTTTTGCTGCCTCTGCCGAGAGCAAGATCCAGACTCTGGAAGGTGAGCCCTTTCCCCTCTTCTCTACAATTGTGTCTATTCACTTATCTGGTTACTCCGCTGACACTGTTGTTCTTCTCGCAGAAGAGTACAAGAACTTCCGGGAGTAGCACCTTAACTGCCTCATGCCCGCCGAGGTGCGGCAACAGCTGGAAACCCGAGAAGCCGAGATCCAGAAGGAGCGCGCTGCTGAGAGAGCTGAGTTCGAGCAGATGCAGATCCAGCTAAAAACTGCCCTCCAGGATGCCATCGACCAGGCTGCCGAGAAGGACGGGGTCAAGAAAACCGCCAAGGCCCGGGAAAAAACACTCGAGATGGAACTCTCGATGCTGAAGCAGCACAATGAGCAACTCATCCTCCAGATCGCCAACGCGCGCAGCATTGAAGACAGGCACATCTCGGACGAGGAGGATTGGAAGATCAAGCTGGGAGCGCTCCTGGTGGATCTAGAACGTAAGTTTCCTCTTCTTTGCACCTGGCTGTTTCTCTTCTCTGCCACTTCTTCTACCTGGTTTTATCTCTTTTCTGCCTCTGATTCTAACTCTTGCTGGTTTCATCTCTTCCCTGCCTCCATTTCTAACTCTTATTGGTTTCTTTTTCAGATATCTTCCCTGATCTCCGCTCTGCCAGCGCGCCTGCTCTGGCGAAGGCAAGAGAACTCCGAGCTGCATCCGGGATGCCCGTCGACACCAAGTCCACCATCAATGATCATCTCCTGAGTATCAAGTCTCAACTCCGCTCCCTCAAGGGCTTGGGCACCACCATGGTGTCCACTGCATTAAAGCTGCACAATCTGTTCTGGCCGGACCAATCTGCGCCAGACAGCTTCAGCGAGATCGCCGAGAAGCTGAACGGCGTGAAGGCCGAGTTGAAGAAATGGCGCGCCTCTGCAGCTCGGGCAGGAGCTGACGAGCTGCTCCATTTCATCATTAGCTGGTACAAAAATCTTGATCTCAGTAGGATCCTCACCATCCGAGAAGGCTGCAAGTGGACCAAAAAGCCCGAGTGCGTCACTCGCCGGAAGGCCGTGGCATATGACATTGCCTCCTACGCCGACACCGCTACCTACATCGACGGCCTCCCCGAGCCAGACACTGAAGCTGAGGATGAAGTCGGGGACGATGAAGATGACACCGAGTCGGAGGACTTGAGCGTGTTCGAGGAAGACGCCGCCAAAGGAGCAGCCGAGAAGGGGAAGGCGCAAGCCAGCGTGGAGACCGAGTTGGCCACCGGCGCGGATGCCGAGCAGCCGCAGTCCAGCGCTCAAGGGTCCACCGTCACCACCGAGATGGTGATACCCCAGGCGGATCCCGAGCTGGGCACGACTGCTGCTGCGACAACTGACGCCGCTGCGCTACTCAGGACCCAGTCCGTTGCGTCCACCTCGGCCACTGATCTCACCTCCGTCGCCACGGCCACCTCTGACCAAGCTGCCACTGCCAACGCTGATGCTGATAGCGCCAAGGCGGACAACACCGCCGCTACCAATGAGTGAATCCTGAAAAACTTTTTATCTTGAACTTTTATCAGATCCCCGGGATGCCGGGTGCAGATGTAATCTCACAATTTGTTATTTCGTTGCTACTCAGTTTTAACTCAGTTGATATTTTAGCAACTCTGGCTTAATGCCGGGTTGCGTTATTATGCAAGTCCACAAGTGATGACTCCCAAGTGCAGGAGATCAATTGTAGTACCTTTCGATAAGTACTAGATGACCCGTTGCGCCACTGGCGCAAATACTGGATTTATGACAGAATTTGTTTTCATAAGAGAAGAATTGTTAGCTCCATGTAATTCTACTGCCTCATTTGTTGCTTGTCTTGAATTACGAAAGTTTATATATATTTTGCAAAGAAAAGTCATAATAAGTTGTACTTAACAACCAAAGCCTCGTACTACATTTAATAATTAAATTGCGAAATATTATATAAGATACCACTTCCTCAAAGGTATTTCACGGTGAACTCACAATAATATTGTATGTAGCTACTTTTATTTGTGAGATCTCGGTAGTAGAGGGAATATGTTGCAACCAGGAAGCACCGTCCACATTATCTTGACATGTCCATGGTTATGGACGCTGGTTTCGGGTGATCCGGCGCGTCCGTGCTCCCGAATGCATACACCTTGAACCGGTACCAGTAGGCTTCCTGGATTTAGACTTCCTAAATTAAGAGTTTAAACTTGAGAGGCAATTCGGTACCACGGAAGCTCGCGGTCTGGTCGGACCTGCTCGTGATGGTTATCTTGCTGCCAGATGCAACACAAAGTTTGTATAATCTTCACATGAAACACTCATCCATATGTGAGATGCAGTAAAACAAAACAATCTGCGTGTATATCACCAAACATTTATCCGATTAAGAATATTATAGAATATGATAATTGAGATTCAGAAATGTATCGAGAAGGTGGCAAACAAAAGGTGAATATATTGCTCCTACTATATGATATATACCATTGATATGTCTTAATAGAAACAAATGGACTATAATCCTGAACGGATGAACCCTAATCAGAGGTAGCTCCATGTAGGTTTGTGTCCTATCAATCTAATCAACAGTTCGTAACTTAGGAGTTGGGAATGAGATATTCATATGTATAGAAAACCATAATGTAAGACTGGTCATGAAAAAATTTCGTCACTGATTTCAGTTTACGATTTCTCTCTAGTGATAAAGGCAGATAATCCACCTAAAATCTAGGGCAAGGACATAAACTTTAGACTGAACAATCCGTTCAATTATCCTCCCGAAGGGCGTAATCTACATACCTTACTTGTTGGTACGGTTATGGGACGGTAAAGTTTTCTGCACCATGTATATCTTGTGTTGAAGACATATATTGTATAGGCGTGGGATGATGTTAAGGCACATAAAGCCGGATTAGAACTCTTGATAGAAGATGGCGCTCAAGCAGTTTCCAATTAGCAACAAAGGCCGAGGTGTTGGACCGGGGCTTCTAAATGTAGACAATCATGTTGATTTGCAAGAGTAAGTCCTGGCTTTCGCTGTAAAGCTTTTGGTATAAATAAAAACCACAAGCCTATAGCTATTTGCGACAACACGGGTGATCTCTGCAGGAATATAGAAGAACCGCTTGTTATGTGTATCAAGTAAGATTGGCAGCTAGAAAAATTTAGCAGCATGCCTTCCCAATTCATGCATATAATCTGAACGTTGCTTCCTAATCCAGGCCTATGGTCTGAACACCGCTCCTGGTGCCTCCAGGCTGCTGCTGTACCGCCAAACGTCTGTCAAACATTAAAACTCAACTTACAGCCCAATCAGTCTATTTCAGGCATGACAAAAAAGACTGTACAATATAGAAATCACCCTTATCAAAATAAACTAAAAATCATAAACCATCCATCATAATAAAAGTGTATATAAGCCAATGAAAAAAGGGCCAAATAATCTCGGAAGCTCACCCAATGTACTCTGCCAGGGTGGGATTTAAAAAAGAAAGTATAATATGTCAGGCAAGAAAATTTCAGGAATAGCCGATCGAAAATACAGTTTCAGTTTCAAACTCGCGGATCCACATAGACACGGGGCCAGATATCATGGACTGTTGTACTCATCACATGGGATTATGCCAAGCAACATTAATTTTCATGGTCATTTGAAGTTCGAAAAATAGTGAGCTACTGAGAGCTGAGCAGGTGAACAGACATGTACATGAGAGAACAAAATTCAGCATATATTCAAATCACAATCTCCAATAGGAGAAGGCAGGATGAAAAAAATTACTCCCTCCAGTCCGAAGAAAGTGTCGGGAGAGGTAATTTGCAAATAAACTCTTATTTTTTGTGAGACTCAACCCGCATTCCAACCCTGTCGCGAGGCGACCGCTCTCAAACTCTCTTCTCTCTGCTCCAACCAAGCCCATACTGTCTTCCGTGCTCTCTCTCTACTCATCCGCCGAGCTCCCCTCGACGTCGCGTCGATCCCCCTCCCCTGGACGCCAAGCTCCCATCTCTGCGTCACCGTGCTTCTCTCCCATAGATGCGCCAGGTTCACCTCTCTCCCTCCACCTTGTGTTGGCTCCCCACGCTATCTCCACAAAAAACTTCGTTTTCTTGTCCCAGGCCAGCAATGGATAGCGGGATCAAGCGTCTACGTGGCCGTATCCAGTGGTTGCGAGGCCGATCGCGTCGGATTCGGTGGCTTCATCAGCGAGGTCTAGCTCGCCCAAAGAAAACCCAGCAGCAGCTCACCACTTGCACAACTTCTTGAAAATCACGCCAAATCCCCGGATGTGTGCACCAGACTGATGAAATCCCCGGAAGACATTTACACTGACACCTTCAAATTGGAGAAAATATCAAGTTGGGATTTCTTTACAAAAAATCATGTATCCATATATAGAAGAAACCATGATTTACTATTTTTGGATTATAAGGTAATAATTAACAAAATGCAAAGAATAAACAGATAATAACTATGCTTAACCGAATAAGAACCCTGTACAATGTAGCTCCTGACAAAAAGTGTATATCCATATCTAATAAAATTATTAACCTTTGTAGCTCATGACAAAAAGTATGTATCCTTACCTAATAAAATTATTAACCATTGTTATACACCCCAATGGAAATGAAGATTTTGGTCAGATCCTAAAAGGTGATTTTCATCTCAACAATAATAGAAAAAACATCATATCAGTTTCTTTGCATCTCAAAACTGCCTTCTAGGAAAGAGAAGAGAATTCAATTGAAATGCATTTCAATAGAATAAATCTATTTTAATGTGAAAATCACCATGTCTTTCAAAAGGTGGACTAATGGTCGGATGGCCTTCAACATTCTCAACCTAATTCCAATTCGTATAAGAACTGGGAGATCTCTTTAGGGAATCTTAACATAGAGTATTGTTTCTTTGTTGAAGGTGATACAACAGGAAACACAGCGTTGGACAAAATTATGTCATATAAAAGCATCTCTTTTCCAATTCCTTTTCCACTCTCCATGATGGTACATACCTTATCGCGAATCCGTTTTACTTTGGTTCATCCATGCTAATAACATAACAAACTATGATGAACCAAACTGCACTACTCTTCTGTCCTTGAAGTAAGAAACTGCTCTCAGCTCCATCGCTGCTCAACTCTGCTCTGACTATGAAACCTCTCATCCCTTAGGCAAGCAAACGAAGATATTAACAAAAACTGCTAACTCTAGTGTCACGTCATGTATATGTCTCTCTAAAACTATTCTGATCATGGTGAGCGTGAAATGCATACGTATATAAGCATCCATATTTCATATTTCACAAGCCAATGACCTACATTGTTGGTATACTGATGAAGACGTCTTCAGTACATAACCAAACATGAACAAAAGCTAATTGCCTAAATTTTTAATTTTACCTCTGGCCACCTGGGCTTGGCCATTGAGCTTGCGTGCTGACAGCCTCGCCAAGAGGTGTGCACGAGCCTCTGTGCTCATGACACACCTGCAGAAGATTTAATGCCTTCCTGTACAAAATCAGAAGAGAATATAAATAAAATTGACAAAATGTTGGAGAAGCCAACAATGAACCATATTCAGCAACACTAACAGATATATACTATTTGTAAGTGCAATATTTTCAGAGTCATTTCCTGTGTAATCTGAATGCTAACATGGCAGGTCGCTCACTTCAATCCAAAAAGAGCTTATTTTAGGAGGTAATAAAGAGTGGTATTACCGCTCTTGCTCTCCAAATCTCTATCGCTGCCATGATATTTTGTCTATGTGGGCCCAATATTGCCATCCAGATAAAGCGTAATAACTAACTCGACTCAAGTCAATGGTCACGAAGTGACAATGTTACATCCTCATGGAGAAAAAGTGAAAACACTTGTGGTTTACTTGTGGCACATGCATCCAGTAACAAGACCACAAGAAAAGAAAATGTCAAAGAACGACGTGTAGATTTCTTACCATCAGCACCCTTCAATGCATGTGATGTTGTGTTTATTCTGTCAGAAGGTTCACCATCGTATTAGGTGCAGAAGAACTCTGATAATTCGATACAAAAAAGAAACGAGAACTTTGCGAAAAAAAAGCTACGATGAACTAAAGTTTCAGTAAACAGTGTTGGCTACATTATATTGGTAGTCACAAGAATAAAAGGACGTGGAAAACTGCTCCAGCTTCCACGTTTGCTTGCTTGGCTTTATTAACCGTTTTGGAAGTAATCCCATGCGAATAATGAAAATCCTTTTACTATAAGCGATAATGTATCAAAACTCTGAAAATAAAATAGATAAAGAGAGCAAAAAAAGAGGATGTTTTAACCTGGATGCACACCTTATACATTGAAATCATGAAATGTAACTCAAGAAAATATATTTCTGGGATACTGAAATAGAAAGAGTGATTGGTAGAGTGACTTACTGGAGATTGTAGATAAATCTCTTTAATCATGCGCACGAGCTTCAGATAACGATAAAAGTATAAGCATCAATTTGTATGTCGACAGAATTTCTGGAAAGACTAACCCCCAAGTGTGAACTCTACAATAACCAGGAACCATGTTAGAACAAGTACACATGCATCCCCATGTCCTATGTTCTCCTAGACCACACATCCTCGTAGTCTAGAAGGAGAAAATCAAAGAAAAGAGTATAATTAGAGAACTTTGCTACACTGTGAATAACAAAAATGATCAGCAAGATGTAAATGACAGTACATGTAGCAGACTTGCAGTGAATAGATTGTATAGCATGTGGGTACCAAATTACATTTATGGGCGTGAAGCGGGTAGATATAACTCAGAGAAGCTGGCATGTTGTCATGGAAGTGAGAAGAACGTGATACAAATCCAGTTGTACTGTGAGTGTACGAAGGGGTTGAGGGTGCGACAGTTTAAAAATGAGAATTCATTAGTCGAAACCAACAACACTAAAGTGGGCAGTTCAAAAATAAGAATTCATCAGTAGGAACCAATTTTATGCATTGAAACTTACTGGCTAGCAAGAGAACATTAAAAAAAATTAGGCACTAAACTGCCTTCTTAGAAGTGAAAGCAATATATGTGGTTCTTACCTACTTTAGTCTTGCATATCTACATGAAACTTTAAAGTGACCAAAATTGTAAATGACAACCTTGGGGCTGACACCTAATTAAAGAATCATAAATAATAAAATAATAAAATGGTTGCTTTACTTTCCATCACAAAGTAGAAGTAGAAGGCAACAACTATGATAATACAGAGTACAAGAGTCCTGGAAATATTTCTAGTAAGGTTCAACGATTAACAAAAAGGATCATGACATTTAGCATGAACGATCAAAACAATCTGATGCCAAAAAAGAGTTGGGTATGGAGCGCAGCCAAGGAATATTTTGGTTGCAATTATGTACTATATTTATTTTGTTGACTGGAAAAATTTACAGACAAAAGTAAATATTGCAGAGATGACCCATTGCGCCCGCTTCGCGCAAATATCGGAATTATGCCGCGATTTGTTTCCATAAGAAGAGGATTGTAAGCTATACCTAAACACATCTATGAATTTATACGTGCGCGTGTCAGTCAGCTACTGAATCAAGAAGCCAATCATCAAAACAGACGATAACACATCATCTTTAAAGCTGTACTACCAATAGATAGAAGCTCTAAGAAGCATTTTAGATACATGTCGAAGTTTAATTCAAATATCTTCATGATCAAATCAAACTACTACTTGGCATGATTCTTAATAACCAAAAACTATGAACACGTGGCATAAAAAGACACGATTGCATGAAAAGGCAATATCCCTTATAGCAATATGAACAACCAAGTTTATCAGGTTATTTTTAGCACATAATCTTTATCAATTAAGAGCAGTTTACAAAGGAGATGCAAACAAAGCCTACAACATCAGCCAGAAAGGATTGACACATTAGGCACTGCCCAGAATCCTTAGTGTCATCACCAGCCACTGTCGGTGCCACAAGTGTGCTGTTATCAGTGAGCAGACGTGGTTCATTTATCTATAGAAGTTGGGTTATCCTGGCCGCCAACAACAAAGCAGATGCTTCATCCTAGGGTACTGAAATGTCCGGAGCAGAGGAAGCCGAGACGAATAGCTGAAAGAAATGAGTGTTCCTGAGACCTGTATGAAGACTACAAGACTTGCAGAAGATGATTGGTGGTGTTGGTTCTGCTCCCAAGCCGCACAGACAAAAACAATCATCCCTTTGAATGCTGATAAGTCATGGAACGAAGCATATGGCTTGATAGTCTTCTGGCTAACATCTGGTTTTTGTGGCTGCTCAAATGGTCAAATCTGTACCTGTAGAGAACCGCAGTCTCCAAGCAAAGATCAGGGTAAAATAGCATGTGTGGCAGCATAGATCCGAACTGGCCTGTAAATTTTTCTGCCAAACAAATCATCACTTCTAGATTTCCAAAGACACAATATAAAGGTTAAATATTAGGCACCACATAGAAGTAAGAATATTAGTTGTGAAGCAGCATGAACAAAAGACAGGATGAAAGAATGGCCTGAATAATCGAGGGGATGGAGTGCTTAACCGAGACCTATAATTCCGCTGCACACAACATAAATTTTGGCACCTTCTCTGAAAGCGTACTCATCTTCTCTAGTTCATTAAACTTGTAAGCCCCAAATCAAATCTATTATGGTAACAATAAATCAGTTTCATTTTGTATTAATCATATTTACTGAACACCACACCCCCTAATATTGGACCAGAATATCTCTTCAGCAGTGTAAACACAGATTATGTCAAGCCATGTAATAACAAAAAATGTTATTTGGTTTTTTCTCGGAACATAGAAAATCACACATTGTTTCAATCTGTAATATATAAATTGTACTTTTAGACCAAGAATTATTAGCTTCTCTAACAACTTATAAACTATTATGAAGCACGCATGACTGCTCCAATCCCCTTGCTGTGCTTGTTGAGCTTGACCACCGTGAGTCGGTTGTCCCGCTGGTGAGGGTCGAGACGAGTAGGCATCGTGCACCTCCATGGCTCGCACTCTTCCTTCCTAGAGTATTTGAGCCCATCCACCAGAGTGGATCTGTACAAGAATAGAGTATATGCCTTTTCAATCTTGGACAATAAAACTACATTACTGTGCTACTATATAAAATTGTTATTGTGTGACAACTGTCATACATTGCTGTGGTACTATAAGAAGGAACTAAGGAGCATAGTGTTTTTTTGCTACACCAAAGCTGATAAGGGGTGGCCCGATCTTCTCGATGAACTAACTCTCTCTTTTTGTATTTTCTGATAACTTGGATAACTAGTGCTACACTGAGACCTCTCACAGCTAATCCCCGTTGCCAATGCAACAACAATCAAGCTCCTTAGATATTCTCAACTACACACTCTTGCACAAATGATCAATGATCACAAGTGGTGCTGTATCCCTTTATTCCCAGATGGAATAACAAGATATCACGCTGCTTTGCAATGGGTAAACTTCAAGATGAATGCTTTACAAGCAATACAATCTAGAGGCTAGGGTTTCTGGTTTTTGGTCTAAACTTCTTCTCCCTATTGCTATGCGCCCCATGGGCTTATATGGGAGGAGGGGTGCGGCCACAAGGGTCTCCTTGCGCAAGCACAACTCCTACTAGGACTAGGAAACCTAACACAACTAAGGTAGGATACAAACCGACCCCACACACAAAGGGGTGCGGCCACAATTGGTATACAAACCAATCCTAACACAACTAGGACATATCTTGGGCGCATTGTGCTTCCATGTGGGCCCTCCTTCTTGGTTGTCCATCATAGAGTGCATTTAACCTTGTGGAGGCACTCATCCCCTTGTTGATATTGATGAATAACAATTGTTTCTATTGAATAACAATTGTTATGAATTGATTCTTCTTTTGTTTTCCACTTCTTGAATTATTGTTTTCACCATGATCTTGATATCTTCTATCAACTCTTCACTCATGCTTGTGATAACAATGTCCTTAGGTCCATCCTCATCATCCTCCCTTTCTTCAAGACAAGACGTCCTCGTCTTGTGATTATCTGAAAGTGGAATAAACAAGAAAAACAAAGTGTATGCACCATATATATAGATATATTGGTACTCATTAGTTGTTAGCAAAACACAATATAGTGAATATATCATATGATCACGAAATTTGTATGCAAACAACACATAATAGTCATATTCTTTCATCTCATAGCAATCAAAATTGCAAATATAAGTATAGTTTGATTTAATAGAACATGTATCCAACAAATAATGTGGTGAACTAAACATATGTGTTTCGGCTACTTCATCATGTTTATCAATATCTATCCCAAATAACACATTATTTATTTCGGCCACTTCATTATATGTAACACATATATGATGTATCATGAAAATTTTATCCAAATTATAGTCACCAATCAAATAAAATTTGAAACTAGTATCATATGTGCTAACATTATCACAAACAAATTTATCCATAGCACATTGTATATCAATTGGTTCTTTAAGCATGTCATCATAAATAATATCACTAGAAGGTATCATAGCAAGTACTTCTTTATGTGTAATCAAAACCATGTTGTGAAATTTCGAATTCATATGTTTGTATGGTTGAAAATTATCACATAATTCATTACTACTAGGTACCAACCCGAAATCTATACCATTATCATTACTAACCTCCTCATGTGTAGTAGGTATGATTTCCTCAATATCTTGTGAATTTGAAGGTTGTAGCTCCCTTTCTTCAAAAATAACCTTCATATCACAAGCTAACTTTCTTGTATCCTCCAATTTATGTGATGATTGTAATGTTTCCTTGCCCTCCCTTTCTTCAAGAGAAACCTGTACATAAGAAACATCACTAGGAAAAATTATAGCATTAGTTAAAAGACTTTTTCCACTCGGCCTAGGCTTGTCTTCCTCCATGGATTTGTTGTTTTCACTCCCCTTCTCTATCACTTCAAACTTTTGCCTTGATTCATGCATGATTTGTTGGGGTGACATAGGCCTCAATATGATATCCTTATTGTTCCAATTCAAGTGGTAGGTGTTTGCTCTCCCATCATGTAGCACCTTTCTATCAAATTGCCATGGTCTTCCAAGTAATAGGTGGCAAACCGACATGGGAACAATATCACACTCAATTGTATCCTTGTATGGTCCAATTTGAAATTCCACTCTCACCATATGACATACCTTCATCTCCTCTTTGTCAGTGATCCATTGAATATAGTATGGATTGGGGTGTGGAATATACTTCAACCTTAGCTTTGCACATAATTCTTTGCTTGCTAGATTTCTACAACTTCCTCCATCTATGATCACCTTGCAAGCCATACTAGGTCCAACAATTGCTTTGGTTTGAAATAAATTGCACCTTTGGCTCTCATCTTTGCTAGGAGCAATAGTCAATGCTTTGGTGCACACAATAGTTGGATAATTTGTAGCAAAGGCATCAATAGGACCATCATCATCATTATCATCATATGCATCCTCATCATTAGGATCAACATCATCTCCAGTCTCATACTCATCATTAGCATTAAGTAGCATAACTTTCTTGTTGGGGCAATCCTTCTTAAAGTGTCCTTTTCCTCCACATGTATGGCATGTCATGTCTCTATTCCTTGTAGGAGGTGTAGAACCACTAGAACCCGAAGTAGAAGCAATGGGCTTCTTTGAATTTGATGAAGTTGGCTCGGGTTTGGTACTAGGAAGTCCACGGGTTGGAGGTGTAGGGGTTGCAAAATTGGATTGTTGAGAAGAAAAACTTCTCCTTGCACTCACTTGAAGCTCCTCTTGCAATCTCTTTTCGGCCTCCCTTGCTTGATGTAGTAATTCACTCATATTGTTGTAAGTAACATGCCTCACAATGCTTCTTATTTTGAATTGCAATCCACTCAAGAATCTTTGCATTGTTTGTTCAGGAGCCTCTCTAATTCTAGCCCTTTGAATAATCAACTCCATCTCCTTGTAATAGGCATCAACTGTCTTTGATCCTTGCTTCAATTGTTGCAATTTGTCATAGAGAGTTCTAATATAATTCTTGGGAACAAATCTATCTCTTAACAATTGCTTCATCTCTCTCCATGTGTTCACCTCTTCCTCTTCTTTTTCTTCTCTATCCTTTGTAATGCCATCCCACCACAAAAGAGCATAGCCATCAAAAGAAGAAGATGCAAGGTTCACCTTTCTCTCCTCGGGATAATCATGTAATCTCCATAATTTTTCAATTTTTAGCTCCCACATCAAGTACTCTTCCACATCTTCAGAGTCACAAGAAAGATTAGGCATAGAGAATTTAGGTTTTCCCAAGCCATCATTCTCTCTATTATTTTCCAAAGGAACTCTCCTTGCAATATGCCCACGGCCATCATTGAAATTTCTTCTCCCATCATCAATTGGAGCAATGGCTTGTGGTGCTTGTTGAAGTTGTTGCAATGTATTGGTGATTGTAGTCATTTGGAGTTGCATAGTCCTTATAGCTTCCTTGATCTCATTAACAGAATCTTGAGATGCACACTCCCTTATCTTCAAATCAATCACATTCAAATCTTCTCTCAATTGGTCATCACTTCTTTCAATATCATTCTTGATTTTTCTGGACAAGTGATCTCTCAATGCTTCATACTCATTCCATTGGACAATCTCCTCGGGTTTCTTCTTTGCCTGCACATCAACATCACTAGAAGAACTCATGATTAATTTGTTAGTAACAAAATAAACAATGGGTTTGTGGTGCCTCTCTCAACTCACTCAAAACCAAGCAAAGAGGCTTCACTTGATGTTCCAAGAGAGAAAAAGATTAACTTACCAACAAGGAGCAATGATCAATGTGCTTTGGTGTGAGAAGAGAATATCTGAGCTATCAAGTATCACAATGCAAACAGGGCTTATAGTGGGGCTTGGTATGGATACCTAACAATCACCAAAGTAATAATCCTATTTGCTGTTCTTGTGAAGATATAAAAGATCCACGGAAACTCACACAATATGGAGACAAATGTGGCAATGCAATATATGGAGGAATTTGGCAATGCTCTAGAGAGTCACTAGCTAGGCTCTTATTGACAGGCACAAGATTGCTCAATGAAAAACCAAGTGTCACAATGGCAAGCTCAACTAGTAAACAATAGTAATAATATGGCCTCTTTGCACTTTCTCTTTTCTCTTTTCTCTTTTTTTTTTTTTATACTTTTTGCTTTTTCTATTTTTTTTTGAATTTTTCAATGGCCTTACACTAAGCTAGGAGCAACAATGAACCAAATACAAGTGAACACAATGATGGTGATGAATTTAGAGCAACCTGTCAGAGCACAAAATAGCTATACTTGTGGGCAAGTTCCTATAAAGATGCTGTAGAAAGGCTGTGTCTATGGTTCACAAAGTATGGAGGGGAAAGTCCTAGGGATGAAAAACAGGAAAATAAAAAGAAACACAAAAGATTCTAAGTGATTTGTGGCTTTGGAACACTCACGGCAGGATTTAGACCACACGGCAGCAAAACTGATGGTTTTTGAGCCACGGCAGCACTCACGGCAGCGAATTTGGATGCTTTTCGTACCGCGGCAGAGCAAGAAGCTCACGGCAGCAAAACTGCCAAAACCCGTACCGCGGCAGCGCGCGCGCCTGCGTTACACGGATTGGTAAGGGCGCTGCGGAGGTTTTTCTAGTGCGCGCGTTACAGCAGCTGGCGGCAGCGAAACGTGCACGTTTTTGTGCCGCGGCAGAACACGCGGGGCGGATTGGTAAGCGATGTGACGGGCTCGCGAGGGAGTTTGTAATGGTGAGACGGGGCGAATCCGAGCTCGACTAGGTTACGGTAGCGGTGGGATGCGAACTCGACTGCGAGTAGGTAATGGATCGATGGGATGTGGGCGTGTATGGGACGTATATGGAAGGTGTGCTGCGGTATGAGGGGGTGAATCCGAGTATGGATAGGAGGTGGATTGCGAGCGGATTGGTGGCCTATTTGGTGGATGTGAGGGCACGGTAGAAACCCTAAGGTAGCTCGGATTGGTGGTGTATTTGGAGGGTGGAGGCGGCTGTTTTTGGTATTTTTGATAGGGTTTCGACTAGAACAACAAGGAACCTAGATCTAGCCGAAATAAAAGAAATCTAAAACAGAAAAAAGGTGACACGAAATCTAACACAATGACAGCAAAAGAAAAACAACTATGGTGATATCTAAGGCTATGGCAACAACTAGACCTAATATTTTTGTGTGGCTTTTTCTGGATAGGAATAAAAACAGTAAAACTAAGGATAACTTTGCTCACCGAGTAAACCTGGAGAATCTGATACCAAGATGATAAGGGGTGGCCCGATCTTCTCGATGAACTAACTCTCTCTTTTTGTATTTTCTGATAACTTGGATAACTAGTGCTACACTGAGACCTCTCACAGCTAATCCCCGTTGCCAATGCAACAACAATCAAGCTCCTTAGATATTCTCAACTACACACTCTTGCACAAATGATCAATGATCACAAGTGGTGCTGTATCCCTTTATTCCCAGATGGAATAACAAGATATCACGCTGCTTTGCAATGGGTAAACTTCAAGATGAATGCTTTACAAGCAATACAATCTAGAGGCTAGGGTTTCTGGTTTTTGGTCTAAACTTCTTCTCCCTATTGCTATGCGCCCCATGGGCTTATATGGGAGGAGGGGTGCGGCCACAAGGGTCTCCTTGCGCAAGCACAACTCCTACTAGGACTAGGAAACCTAACACAACTAAGGTAGGATACAAACCGACCCCACACACAAAGGGGTGCGGCCACAATTGGTATACAAACCAATCCTAACACAACTAGGACATATCTTGGGCGCATTGTGCTTCCATGTGGGCCCTCCTTCTTGGTTGTCCATCATAGAGTGCATTTAACCTTGTGGAGGCACTCATCCCCTTGTTGATATTGATGAATAACAATTGTTTCTATTGAATAACAATTGTTATGAATTGATTCTTCTTTTGTTTTCCACTTCTTGAATTATTGTTTTCACCATGATCTTGATATCTTCTATCAACTCTTCACTCATGCTTGTGATAACAATGTCCTTAGGTCCATCCTCATCAAAAGCGACGGTAGTTATCAACGCGTATGACTAAAATATGCACTGTCACTAAGAATGAATCCGCACACCACCCAAAGAAAGTAGCATCTATGTATTATTCTAGAAATCAGAGTCTTAGAATACTACAGAATGCATCATGTGGGGATAAATGAGTAAGCAAAAATATTCAAAGCTTTATGCATAAGCAAGAATAGATAAATTGGTACACGATAGTAATTCATCCCTATAGCTTACGAAATTTCGGTTGTCGTCCTTGGATCTTTATCCATAGTCAGGTACTCACAGTTCCACGGTCTTGAACATGATATTATTAGTCTCTCATATCTACCATTTCAACGCCAAGTTATCTAATCAAATTCATGCGGCTGGTCCCTTCATCCTCTCATTTCCTGAATAAGAGATGAAAACTATTCAGAAATAGAAGAATGTGATAATATTACCCTAATTCTACAGATTTAGCTACAAAATTTTGCACATGCTTTCCTTATCTCTGTGCATGTATGTCCAACGTGGAGCTATATACAAAAATGCGAAAGCAAGCAGATGAATAATCTACACAACAAACACAATTAGGCAAGATATTGGCACACAAAGAAATGTATATATAGCATATGGGTGTTAGAAAAGAGCAACCCTCTGGTTGAAGCTCTCATGATATCAACCACTCAGTCTCAGCAGCAGGTCCATGCTCCTCATCATGCTTAAACTGCACCTCCTTGCCTTTCCACATCCACATTCAGAGCCCATACAAGAGACCTGCTGCCCTCTGCATCACCTAGCCTATGGTAAATGTATACCCCACTAAAGCCACGAGAAAATCATTGATCAATCACACAACTGAAGAACACAAGTTGTCACATTCAACACTAATATTTTGACAAAGTTCTCTTTCATGATATGAAAAAATTTCAGCCATGAAACAACAACAAAAATTTCTATTACCTCACATGCAGCCATCAGAAGTGAACTCCCCACACAAAGCATATAGACTGGGGTTCTAGCTTCTAGGCCCAAGATCAACTCTGTTGGCTTCATAGTCAATTAATTTCTGAAAAGGAAAATACAAAATTTTAAGTATCAATTGATATCTTTTGTAGTTTGTATATAGAAATGTAATGTTGTGTAGTGCACTGCAATATAGAGAATAAATTACCGAAATAAAACATATTAGTTCTTCGTCAAGGATAAAAGCTATTTTCTAAAAAAAAAAAAGCTGGAAGGAGGAGCAGAGGTGAGCGTCGGCGCGGCCATCTACATCGTGCGTCGGTGTACATGGCAGGCACTCGTTCAACACAGCTCAGACCATGTTCACGTTACCAGCACATAGCTTGCATGCCTTCTATTGCCCGAAACTACTAAAACTTATCTTAACTCACATATATCTACAACACCAGATAGGGGAAGACTAATTCACTAAACAATATGATCGTATGTTCATAAGCTGTTTGTGCACGGGCATGCTCACTTCTTCCTATTATAGCAGTATATTGTGCTGCAAAATATATATATATATATATATATATATATATATATATATGAAACCATCAAATATATGTATTCTGCAACTCTTACAGTCCAAGACATAGTAGAAATTGATTTCGTATCCTAACAAACGTTGGTTCACAAAGCACCAATCTGAAGACCTAAAAAGCTGTGTACATGATCTCTTCTTGGACCAAACGAATAAATATCCAACAAAGTATCTCTGTTATCAACATCTTGTACTAATCATTCCAGAGAGGCAGGTAGACAACTATCACACATCACACAGAACATCAAGTGCGCAAAGCAAGCACTAAACTTATCAACCACCACGACAGACTGAACATGCAATTTTCAAGTCAAATAAAATCATAGTATACTCCTAAAGGACAAACTCACCTACAATCGACTCCAAACTTCCAGTAACCAGAGCATCTATTATATTATATTGAAGTGAATACCAAGATATCTCCTGTCCTCATTCTTCAGATGGTGGTTTTCTCTGAACTGCAAAAGAAAGAAACATGCCTGATTTTATCTAGCAAATAAAAAACATTAGAACTGCATCCTGATTCCTGAAAAGCAAGTATGACATGTTTAACAGTGAACCTGAGAGAAATCAGGTCCAACTAATATACAGAATTGAACATTTCTTCCGTTATATAGATTCCATTGGCTTCTTTTCGTAAATGTAAATCTTCTACCAGATCAATCATCAGTATTAGGAAAATCCATATTTGAGGCAAAGCCTAGAAGAGAGATCAGGAGCGGGTGTAAATAAAAACTGGGAGATGCTCACCTGGGCGTGAAGCCACCGACAGAACTCGTTCTCAAGCGAAGCGCGTGCTGCTTTGTGTTCAGTCCGTCCCCAATGTCGTAGTGCCTGGGAGAAGAGAGCGAGAGGCTGACCACCAGGGTCCAGCGTCGGGCGTGCGCGTGGCCGCTGCAACCCTAGCTCGTCATCCTCCGCACTGCCGCCATCCTTCGCGAAGCACTCCTATAGCGTCGTCGACCCGCCGCCGTGGCCGTCAGGTCAACGCGCATGGAGTCGAGACCCTCGATGCGCCGCTGACTCCGCAGCCTATTCTCCATGCCGCCAGCCTCTCGATAGCTCCGCCGCTCGCAGCCCTCCGATCGTACCGTGTAGGGACAGCAGGCCCGCGGTGGCGGCAGTATGGGGCGTGGAGGACGAGTTGGGGAGGAGGAAGATGAGGTCGAGCGGCCACCTCGGTCGGCTCCGTCTGCTCGCAGATCACCGTACGCCCCGCCGCCCTCCTCCGGGAGACCCTCCTGCAGCGCCTCCACTACCCCACTGCAGCCGTCCCTTTCGGCTCCGTCGCCCGCCGCAGAAGGTGCGGGAGAGGCGGCTGGGAGGGCGCGAGAGAGAGGAAGAGACGAGGCGTCGGGGTGGGGATATTTTCACCGCTCAGAATCTAGGTTTTGACGCAACGCAACGGAGAAACGAGGAAGCCTCCCGCGCGCGGCCAACCCAACGCCTACACGTGGCGCTTCCAGGAGCGACGCGCGCGAGAGGAAGCGCAGCGTGGCCGATCCGCACAGACGGACAAGGCCTCCATCCTTTATAGGAGTAATTTGAGTGCCGAACCCACGAGGAGCTGAAGGTAAGTTATCTATTCTCTAAAGCCCTATAACCCTCTTATATGGATGTTTATGCAAAGCAATAAGTTTGACTAAAAGGAACTAATTAATTAAAAGCAAGTGACGTGGAGTGTGGTTTGTCTAGTAACTAGTGAAGCAAGTTTAAAATGCAAGTTTCTAAGCAAGTTTCACAAGTATCAAGCAGCAAATATCTCAAGTATCTCAAGGGAGCAAGTGTTCTAGCAATAGGTGTTTCGTTCGTGTGGTTGTCACAATTAGTGAAGCACATGTTTTAGTCTTAGTTGTTTCTTCTAGGAAGGAGCCATGAATAGGTATAGTCAAGTAAATGATCTACAACCCTTTATGATGGATCTTGTGGCCAAGTAAATGACTGCACAAGATTGATTAAGACATAAAGTCCCACCATAGCCTTACGTTCTAAGGTCCCCTATATATATCCCCCAATAACTTAACTTTGTGGCTCGGTCTCAGGTTACTGTCACTCCCAATTCACCACCACTCCATTGTTGTCGCACCCGGACTTCTAAAGGATACTCGCCGTTCCGTTGAACAGTAGTAGATTGGATTACGGGGCTTACCGGCACCCGCGTCCTCTTACGAGTAGGCCAACACACGTATGTGTGACAACCAACCTCTATCTGTTCAGCGTCGACGTAAACTATCCCATAGAAATCAGGATACTTCCATTGACGTACTTCAAAACATACACACATGGTACGTCAACGGCGGTTGAACAAGTGATATCACAACAGATCTCTACGACACAAAAGATTGAAATAAGGTGCAAATAGCTCTCATTAGAGCAGAGATAGCAAACACAATCATTCAGAGGGCACCTGCCCCAACATAACATCATTACATCACAGCGGAAGCATCCAAAATGTCTGAGTACAGACAAGAACCAAATAGGCCTGAGAGGCCGGAAACGAAATGACGGAGCCCATCCACGAAGTCTCGGATCCTGCCCGGGTCCGCTATCTACTCGTCAGCAGTCTCGTCATACTCCACGTAGTAGCCACCATGTAGATCCTCGGAAACGTCGTCTGCGGAAACCACAGCCCCAAAGGGGTCAGTACATAAACGTACTGGCAAGCAAGACTCACAGTTCACCAAAGTGTAACCCGTCAACACCAAGCACAGATGCTTTGGGTTCATTGGAAGGAAAGGGGATATAAAAGATGCCGCAACTGGCTGCGCTAACCAACTACAGAGAACTACAACTTCCAACTAACAGAAAGGGGATAAGATCGAGTATTGTAACCAACTGAAAGATAACTTCAAACAAACCCATCCTGGATCTCGCCCCTTATCCGAAGAAGCAATCCGAGGATAACTCACACAGTTGAAATAATGATGGTTCATATTATTGTGTCAATAAGCCTATTACTAGTCAAGTTGTTAATCATTGGGGTGAGGTTGTTAATAATTAGGTTTAAGTTGTCCTGAGTACTTGTTAGCCAGTACTTTCACCAAGTAATCCATAACCGCGGAAAACACGGCTTCTCGAGAAGATTATCCCTGCAGGGTTGCACCAATTTGGCCGTACACGCAAGAATATCCCGCCAGACGGGGATCAAACCCACCAAGCGAGGTACTCTACACAACTCAACTCTTCTTCGCATCAAGCCCAAAGCACCTTGGGCGCACGGCTAATCGAGCCCAGAAGAAAATGGACCCTCATAGCACTCTAAGACCGTGTCCCCCTATATGCCGACTACGAAAGTTCCACCCGGGTACCAAGGGCTCGCAAGATCATGCATGCAGCAAATGGAAAACCCGAACTAAATGAGGCGATTTGGACGAGATGCGAATCGAGTCAAATTGAGGGGGCGCCCATACTCGCTTCCCACATGCGGGTAGTGCGCTCATCATGGATCAGTAGACAAGACCCTTTTCCTATTAGGGTCGACACTAGCAGGCCTCAAAACCACAAGGGCCTCCTGCCGGTGCCTTATCATCAAATTATTATTAACAATAACATTAGCATGATTGATTGATTAAACATCGAGCCCCCAGAACATAATAACGATATAGTAACTGAAAGTAACGGGTAACAGACTGGAGCAAAACAACCTAAGCATGCTAGTAAGACACTGGCTCAATCAAAGGGGTGATAGGAGTGGAGGTGAGGCAATATCAAGGTTAAGGGATTCATGTGATGGGTTCGTAACAGAAACAACAACTACTAAGGCTAGCAGAAAAGAACAACGGAAAGTATCGGTAATCAATGTTGAAAGGAACACAGTGGTTCATGTGAGTGATAACTTGCCTGCAAAACCCAGTAGCCTGGTACTGAGCTAACTCCTTAGAAGGGGTGTCGTAAGTATCGTCGGTCTCAACGTCGTCGTGTATCCGAGAAGAAGCAAACAAACAATGCAGAAATATAAACAATCATTATCATGGCATTATGCACAATCAAAGATGATGCATGTCAAGTTAATGGTTGCATCAAAATAAACTAGTTGATGAAGTGACACAATTTAAATGGACCCCTATGCAATTGGATTGCATATGGAAAAGGTCCATGCATTAAGTGGAAGCAAATGATCTATAATTGATTAACATGTGAAAGTTTTCTTATCATGATGCATGCATGATGACAACAACAAAATAACAATGAATAACAATAATAGATGCAAGTGAAAATGAATTTAACAAGTGGGGAAGTTATTTGTTAAGTTTGGAAAGTTTGGTTACTTAAACATGTCACACAAGTATTTGTTGTTTTCATCAAGTTAAAGTGTGCAAAACAATTAACAAAATTTATATTTGAAAAGAACATCAAATTTTAGTTGGATTACATGTTTCACTTGTTGAAAAAGGATTTCAAATAAATTATTTATGAATTAAACAAGTTTAAGCAAGAATTAAATGAATTTAATTCAAACATGAACTTATTTGAATTTTTATTTGTTCAAAACATTAAACCAAACTCATATTTGAAAAGTTTATACTTTTAGGGTTGGAAAACATATTTTATATGTCCCAAAAGAATTTGTTTTGAGCAAGTTATAAATTTAGCAATATTAAATGAATTAAACAAGATTTAAATTATTTAACCAATTTTAATTATCCAAAACATGAAACAAATTTTATATTTGGAAAGAGGGTTTAATTTTGCATGGAAAACATATTTCATTTGTTGAAATTGGATTTAAAATGAGCAAGTTATTAATTTGGCAATTTTAAATGCAATAAATAAGAAACAGTTGTTTTCAGCAATTTAAATTATTCAAAACAGCAAAAAAAATTATATTTGGAAAGTACATGAAAAGTTGATTGGAAAACATATTTAGTTTGTGGAATTTGGAATTTTTATGCTCAAGTTATGAATTTTGCAAATTTAAGTGATTTAAACAAGATTTCAAATATTGCACCAATTTAAAATATTCAAAACAGTAAACAAATTTTATATTTGGATAGAACATTTAATTTGGGACAGAAAACATATTTAAAAAGTTAAAATTGGAGTTGGGATGAATTTCCTATGCATTTTACAAATTTGGGGTGCAATCTGCCATTTTTAATGCACTAGGGACTTAGGAAAAAAATATTTCAGGGGTCTAGAATTAAGTTACAGGGACTGGTTGGTGATAAGAAACTTGTTTTGGCCTTGAAAAATAAAAGATAAAAGTTTGGGTTTAATCCCGAGGGTGGGGGATCGAACCCACAACCTCACTGTGAGCGCAAGGGTGTGCTAACCAGTGCGGCTGGTGCTGTGTGTGTTGAGAGGTAGGGGATTCGGGGGGTAAGAGGTGTGGCTCGCGGATAGTTTTTGTTTTCTGAAACTGCACGTAACCCACGAGCGGGCGGAACAGATCGTTGGTCGCCGGTACTCCTCTCGCGGTGGCCGGAGGGGGCGGCTGGTGGAGGCGCTGTGGGGTGCGGGCAGAAGGAGGGAAGGGAGAGGAGGAGGAAGGGAAGAAGGGGAGGATCTCACCTTGGGCGAGCGGACGGGGACCAGGAGGAGGCGGGCGACGGTCGGGGCAGACAGCAGAGCTGCAGCAGGGTGACGGTGGCGACAGGGGCGGATGGCGGCGGCGGTGTGGTGTGTCCCCGCCCGCGCCGAGGTGATGGGGAGGGAGAGGGCGGCCGCGGGGTTCCATTCCCGCGGTCGCCCGGGCCGGAGGGAGCCCGGAGCTCCGGTGATCGCCGGAGAACGGAGAGGGAAAAAATGGTGGGTTCAGTTACAGAAGGAAGAAGTACAGAGAGGAGGGAGATGGAGGAGATGAGGGAGGAAGAGGATGGCGGCGCTAGGCTAGGGTTAGGGTTAGCAGGGGGATGGCTTGGCGTTTTAAGGAGCAGAGGAGCTCGTACGGCCATGAATCGGAGGAGGGGGAGTGGATCGTGTGGAGGAGAAGCGATCGTACCATTGCTGACGACAGAAAGGAGGAAGATGACAAGATCGATGAAGAGGTATCGGGCCTGATAGGGAAAATAGGTGGGTTGGGCTTGCTGCTGCTCCTCTCTCCTCTCTTTGTTAGCTTTTAATATTTTTGTTTCTATTTGTTTTTTTTTTTTGTGTACCAATTAGAAAATGGAAGCAAAAGATAGGTTTTAGAGTTTTAAAAATTTAGGGAAAATTCATGTGGGATTGTTAGCTCATTATCTACCATAATTTCAACTTGGTTCTTGAAAAGTCAAATTTATTGCTGTTTTGCAAAATGGTTTGAAATTGGATGAATTTTGGTTAATAACTTGGTTATTTAAAACAAGATTTTTAATTATGGAAAACCAATGAGTTTAATTGGAAACAAGTGAGTACATTTGTTTTGTAATTTCATAATTTTCAACAATGGATACTGTTTGAAAGTTTTGGCTTGAATTTGAATGATTTAATAATTAATTGATTACTATTGGAAACAATGTTTTTATTAGGGTGACCCCTATTGAATAAATAGAACATTTGTGATTAGAATTTGTTTGGTATTTTTATAATTTTCAAATGAGGTGCTGTTTGAAGATGCTTTGAATTGAAAGCAATTTGGAATTACTTAATTGAAATAAAACCACCATTTTATTAGTTGATCAAACATGGAAATAAAATGAAACAAATGTGGTTTGAGTTGAGCTTTTATTTTCAATGGAAACAATTGGATGTTTTAGTTGAATCTTTCATTTGGAAAAATTGTAACATCACAAGGATGAAACAAAAGGTTTGAATTTTGGTTTGAAATTCAAATAGAAAACAAAGGAAAACAAATGAAAACAGAGGAAAACAAAAGGGAAACAAGCAAAACAATTGCAATCAACATGATGCCATGATGCAAAACATAAAATAACAGATAGCAAACATTCTAATGGCTATTTTTCAGACTTGGGATGTTACAAAACGCCCCCCCTTGAAGGAATCGCGCCCCGAGATTCCTACTGAGAAAAGAAAAGGTCCGGATACTTTTTGTGACACGTGAAACACATCGTGCAGCTTGGATAGACGTCAGGGAATTTGCAAACCACCGGAACATTTTCAAATAAAGGAAGGGGTTCTGTATTGAGGGTGTATAGCTGAATAGAACTTGATTCATTTGGGGAATAGACTATCTGGAATGTGGTGATTCAGGAATGCTTCCTTGAAACAACCCCAGGTGATAGGAATGCCAGCTCTCATAGTCTGGAATCAACAACAACAACCTTTCTGGACTGATAGACTTGATATTTGGGAAGTTTTGATTAGACGCCGGTAGAAGAATTGCAGTGGAAAACAACAACAAGATTTCAACGGACGAAAAGTATGTTGAGAAGAACAGGATAATGAAGCAACTCCGGGAAAACGAGATCAAAACTCCTGAGGTACTACGGAAAACCCATCCGGGCTTCTAAAGGATCAATATCTACTGCTTAAGGAATAGAGGATTTGCTTCCGGGGCTTACACGCCTCCGTTCTCAATCGTGAGTAGGCAACATGATAAATCATGTCACAACCACCTCCATTCCTATGGTCTAGTAGATATAACCATCCTAGAGAAACCAGGATTCGTGAAAACCTAACTTGAAAGTTTAGATGAGAAGAGAAAACAACGTAGCACTTCCTTACCAGAAAAGGGAGGGTGGGTGGGGAAAGAAGAAAAAGAACAGAATTCCTACTCTCACGTTTCATTTTTCCTATATAGCTACAAAATAGTTTCTAGACTCAACTGCGACCAGTAAAAAGGGATCCTACAGGCAGACAGGCTCTGATACCATTTGTCGCACCCGGACTTCTAAAGGATACTCGCCGTTCCGTTGAACAGTAGTAGATTGGATTACGGGGCTTACCGGCACCCGCGTCCTCTTACGAGTAGGCCGAATAGCTTTCCACCTGGTAGCGGGTACCGGGTAGCCAGCCAACTTGGTCACAACTGCTCTTCTGATCTTGCCTTTAGCACTTGCCTTACCCCTACTCGGGGGTAACCCCCCGACATAACTAGTGAAGCAAGTTTAAAATGCAAGTTTCTAAGCAAGTTTCACAAGTAGCAAGCAACAAATATCTCAAGTATCTCAAGGGAGCAAGTGTTCTAGCAATAGGTGTTTCGTTCGTGTGGTTGTCACAATTAGTGAAGCACATGTTTTAGTCTTAGTTGTTTCTTCTAGGAAGGAGCCATGAATAGGTATAGTCAAGTAAATGATCTACAACCCCTTATGATGGATCATGTGGCCAAGTAAATGACTGTACAAGATTGATTAAGACATAAAGTCCCACCATAGCCTTACGTTCTAAGGTCCCCTATATATATCCCCCAATAACTTAACTTTGTGGCTCGGTCTCAGGTTACTGTCACTCCCAAGTCACCACCACTCCATTATGCTACCGGTGATCACCTTACATGCATTCCCCAACATATGTGTGCACTCATATATTGTACATAAAGACAATCATAGAAGATAACAAACTTGTATGCAACAAATCAACGAACTATTTCACCGTTGCCAAGAACAATTCACTACTCAAACATAGACGGGGAGACACAATACATCAAGGGAATATAGTATTGCATCATACATCGTGTTTGCCAAGAGATTACAGTGGAGAGATGGAGCTGATCTTGCTGTAGATGTTGATGATGAACACGTCGGAGGGGGTGGAGCCCTCCGGGGGTGATCCCGGCGGCATTTCCCCCCTCCGATCTTCTCCGGCGGCAGCCTTTTGTCTCTCTGTTTCGTGGTTTCGTCTCTCGGCGCCGCCTCCTCCTCGAAAAGGCCAGGGGACCCTTTATATAGTCGTTTTTAGGTCACGAGACACTCGGGAGAAGAAAGATCGACGACATCGGAGCCACGGGGGCAAAAAGGGGGCCCCACACGCGGCCAAGGAATCTGGCCGCGTGGAGGGTCCTATTTTCCACCTGGTTGGCCTTTTGGCCCTCTACTTTGGCCCATGGTCTTCGTCTCGAAAATTCTGAACCGTGCTCTTTGGCCTTGCCCTTTTTGGAGTCCCGAAGCTCCCGGAAAGTCTGAAACACTAAAAAGTACGTTTTCTGGAAAAACAGGGTTAGAACCAAAAGAAGAGGGATTGTTCAGAAAATCCCCCAAATCATTATAAAACATGAATATAAGTTGCTAATATGTAGGAAAAACAAGTAATAACATGCAAAGTTCATGTATGCATTTTACATGCATCAACGAGTTGCATTTTTTATCCACTTTATCTTTTTTGTCTCAACTCTTACCTGCCACTTGTGGCTTTTTTGGTAGTCGAGTCACAAGATTTCAAAGATTGAGTTTCAAATACTTAGCCACTTAGAAAAATTCATAGTAACGCTGCCCACCACTTAGCCGAAAAAGGCAACAAAAACAGAGAAGAACACCCTAATTGGTTGCTACACCTCTCTTCTCCTTAGCAATTTTTCGTGTGCTCATTGACCTTTGGCTTGTTCTCTTGCTTGCCATGAAGCCGGGTTGCGGACAGCAGCAGAGTCGAAGAGTTGGCCCTTAGGTTTAAACACATTACTAAATACACTTATGAAATTCTAAGCAGAGCAACCGAGTAGACAAAGTAAAACAGAGTAGAACAACACAGAACAATTTTGGACAAGGGCAGTCCCCGAGTTTGAATTCGGAGTGCCTACTAGAATTTTAACTCGGTTGAGGGGATACATACAACTTTCTGCTCACGAATGAAAACGGCGGAGTAGAGCTACATTCCAGGGGCGCTTAGATTCCTCTCCCGCTCTATCCGGCATGTTCTTCTAAGGTGCCCGTGCGTCAACTAGATAGTAGGCATCATTGTGCAAAGCCTTGATCACAATGAAAGGCCCTTCCCACGGAGGGGATTGCTTGTGCATCCCGGCCGTGCGCTGCACGAGCCTGAGGACCATGTCTCCTTCTCGGAAAACCCTTGGGTTCACTTTCCGGCCGTGATAACGCCTCAAGTTTTGCTCGTAAACAGCTGAACGTGACAGAGTTAGCTCTCTTGCTTCTTCTAGCAGGTCAACGTCATTTTCTCGAGCTTCTCTCGCCTCCGCCTCGGTGTAGAGGGTTACTCGGGGCGAGTCATGCTCTAGGTCAGTGGGCAACACGGCCTCAGCTCTATATACCAGGAAGAATGGTGTGTAGCCGGTTGACCGGTTAGGGGTAGTCCTTAGACTCCACAACACCGCTGGCAACTCGTCTAGCCAACACCCAGGTGTTTTCAGCAGTGGCTCAATCAGCCTTGGCTTTATGCCGGATAGCACCATGCCATTTGCTCTTTCAACTTGCCCATTGGAGGCGGGATGCGCAACAGATGCAACATCTAGCCTGATCCGCTTCTCTCTGCAGAATCTCGCAAAAGCACCCTCAGCAAAGTTTGTACCATTATAAGTAATGATACTATGCGGGTAGTCATATCTCAGGATCACGTCCTTCAGAAAACTCACAGTTGTGGCTCCATCGCACTTTCGAATAGGTTTCACCTCAATCCACTTGGTGAACTTGTCCACCATGACCAGGATGTGAGTCATGTTGCCCCTAGCCGGCTTGAAAGGGCCAACCATATCCAAACACCAGACTGCAAATGGCCAAGTAATGGGAATGGCCTTCAACTCGGAAGCTGGCATATGAATCTTACTTGCAAATCTTTGGCAGCCGTTCCACTTCCTCACGATATCTTCAGCTTGCTTCAAGGCAGTGAGCCAAAAGAAGCCATGCCGAAAAGCCTTGTTGACCAGGGCCCGAGAAGAGGCGTGATGCCCGCATTCCCCTTGATGTATCTCCACCAGAATTTCTTCTCCTTCTTCTGGCTCCACACATCGCTGCAGCACACCAGTAGGACTTCTTCTATGCAGCACATCTTTGAAGATAGTATAGCGCTTGGATCTTCTCTGAATTTGCCTCGCGGTAACCTCATCACTTGGCAAGGTGCCGTCCTTTAGAAAGGATAATATGGGGAAAGTCCAACTCGGTGTCTCCCGCGTGGGAAACACTGGTTCGTCCACTTCCATTGGATCAGCCACCACTACCTCCTCTGAGTTGAGGACGAGGTCACGAGTCCCCGAGCTCTCAGGAAGGTCCCCCTCGATGAATGCAACTGTCCCCGAGTTGGGAGGGGCAGTCCCCGAGTAAGAGGGGACAGTCCCCGGGTTGCAGGTGCCAGTCCCCGGGTTGGAGACGGCAGTCCCCGGATTCTCTTTTGCAGCCTCCCAGTCAATCTCCATGGGAACAGCTTCCTCGCTTGGCAGAGAAGGAACGAATATAGACTCCGAGTTGGGGGAAGGCTTGATAGATGGCTTTCTCAAATGCTCTAAGGCAATCCCAGCTGGGATGTATTGTCGAGAAGACCCCAACTTGGACAGCTCATCAGCTGCGTCATTCTCTGCTCTGTGTATGTGTTGGAACTCACATCCTTCAAAGAACCCAGTCATGGTCTGCACCAGAAACCGATATGATGCCATGTTGGCATGCAGAGCATCCCAGGTGCCGGATACCTGCTGCACCACTAAATCCGAGTCGCCATAACAGATGATGCGTTGCACGCCAACCTCCTTGGCTACCTTCAAGCCGTGTACCACAGCCTCGTACTCTGCTACATTGTTGGATGCCTTGAAATGGATCTGCAGCACGTACTTGAGTTGATCTCGCTTGGGTGACGTGAGCACCACGCCAGCACCAAGGCCTTCCTTCACTTTGGAGCCATCAAAATGCATCTTCCAGTAGTTGGCTACTGGCGAAAGAGGCTCATACCGCACCTCAGCCCAATCCACCAAAAAATCTGCCAGAATTTGTGACTTGATGGCTTCTCTTCTTGCGTACAAAGGAGTGTACGCGGCTAGCTCAATCTCCCACTTGGCTACTCTGCCATTTGCTTCCTTGTTGCCCATGATATCCGAGATGGGAGAAGAACTCACCACTAAGATGGGATGCTCTTGGAAATAGTGCTTCAGCTTCTTGGCGCCCAGGTACACGCCGTAAGTCATCTTCTGGTAATGTGGGTAGTTCTGCTTGGAGCTAGACATCACTTCACTCAGATAGTACACTGGCCGCTGCACAGTCTTGCCTTCCTCTTCTCGTTCCACCACAATCACCACACTGACTACTTGGTTAGTAGCCGCGATGTACAGCAGCATTGACTCTTTGGGTAGCGGACTAGCCAAGATGGGAGCGCTACCCAGCATAGCCTTCAGCTCCTTGAATGCCACATCAGCTTGTGGTGTCCAGACAAACTTGTCACTCTTCTTCATCAATTGATACAGAGGCAAAGGCCTTCTCGCCCATTCTTCCCAGCAAGCGGCTCAGAGATGCCAAGCAACTAGTGAATTTATGCACATCCTTCAAGGATCTCGGCAAAGACGTGCTCTCTATAGCTTTTATCTTTGAAGGATTGGCCTCAATGCCCCGACTGGATACCAAGAAGCCGAGTAGCTTGCCAGTCGGAACGCCAAAGGTGCATTTAGTCGGATTCAACTTCATTCTGTACTTGCGCAAGTTGGCAAATGTTTCCTCAATGTCACTAAGCAGAGTATGTGTTTTATTCGTTTTGATGACAATGTCATCTACGTACACCTGCACATTCTTGCCAATTTGATCATGCAAGCATTTCTGCATGCATCTCTGATAGGTAGCCCCTGCATTCCGCAACCCAAAGCACATGACACAATAGCAATAAGCCCCGTACGGGATAATGAAAGCAGTCTTTATTTGATCAGCAGGGTTGAGAGCTATCTGATGAAAACCAGAGTAGGCATCTATGAAAGACAAAAGCTCACAACCAGCACTGGAATCGATCACCTGATCTATGCGGGATAGCGGAAATGGATCCTTGGGGCAGGCCTTGTTCAGGTCGGTGTAGTCCACGCACATGCGCCACGCGGTGTCGGCCTTGGGGTCCTCCTTCTTCTTCTCAACCATAACCGGGTTGGCTAGCCAGTCCGGATGTAATACTTCCATAATAAAGTTGCTTATCAGCAACTTGGTGATCTGATCACCGATAGCTTTCCTCCTCTCATCACCAAAGCGGCGCATAGCCTGCTTAACCGGCTTGGCGTCATGTCGCACATGTAGCGAGTGCTCAACCAACTCCCTCGGGACACCCGGCAAATCCTCATTGGACCAGGCAAAGACGTCCCGATTCTCAGGGAGGAAGTGGATGAGCTCGCTTTCCTATTTCTCTCCCAACCCGGCGCCAATGATGGCAACACGGTCTGGGAACTCAGGATCAACCTGGACCTTCTTTGTCTCCTGGGACGCCTGGAACGCAGTCCCGTACTGGGAACTCGGCAGAGGCACACTCCAAAGACCTCTTGTAATCACCCAAGATGGTGATGGCTCCATTGGGACCAGGGATCTTCATTTTCAGGTAGGCAGCATGGGTAGAGGCCATGAACTTGCTGAGGGCAGGCCTACCGAGTAGAGCATGGTAGGGGCTCTAGAGATCAACTACCTCAAACAGCAGGATCTCGGTGCGGCAGTTCTCCCTGGTACCGAATAGAACATCCATCCAGATGCGGCCGATTGGAGCACAAGATACTCCCGGCACAATTCCATGGAACGTGGTCTTGCTGGGTAGCAGCATGTTCTCGGCAAGCCCGAGCTTCTTAAGTGTGTCCAGATACATGATGTTGATGCTGCTGCCGTTATCAATCAACACTTTGCTGAAGCGGACGTTCTTCTCGGGTCCCAGGAAAGTGGGATCCACCACTAGAGCATAGCTACCCGGGTTGGGCATCACCCTAGGATGATCAGCTCTGGACCACGTGATCTCTTGGTTGCACCAGTGCAGGTAGTGAGGCACAGCAGGGATCACAGCATTGACCTCCATTGCACGCCTGTGCAGTGACTGCTTGTCGACGGGTTCGGTGGTGAAGATCATGTAACTCTCATGGTGCTCCTGGTACTGGTTGCGGTCTTCCCCACCATTGTTGCCGGTGTAGTTCCTCTTGTTGCTGTTGTCGTTGTGGTTGCCATTGTTGTTGTTGAAGTTGCGGTTGCCATTGTTGTTGAAGTTGCGGTTGCCGTTGTTGTTGAAGTTGCGGTTGGCTCCTAAAGCCACCTGGTTCACATTTTCTCTTCTCGGAAACGCTGCAGGCCTGGGAGCAGCTGCCCGAATAGGCTGCACATTGGCATTCGCAGCTGGCAGAGGAGGAGGAGGGGGCAGGCCCTCATTCTTGATTTGGTCCCACCAGCTGCACTGCCGAGTAGTGTGGTTGGCTGGTCTACCCGGATGCCGAGTATGGAAGCTGCATGGCCCAACCTTCAAGTCCTCAAAGATGAAATTCGGAGCAGGACCCGAGTTGCCGCTACCCTGCTGGGGAGCATTGTAAGGTTTCTTGATGCCTTGGCACTGATTCTGGTTTTGCCCGTATTGGGCTCCAGCAGTCTTTTGCCTTTGGCTACTCCCAGCAGCCGTGGTCACAACATTTACCTCCTCAGGATCATACCGAGTATCAATCCGGTCACATCTGCGCTTGTTGCGAAAATCATTGCGCCTGTTGCTGTCATAGTTCTTCCTTCTCGGCTCAGGAGAGTCGAGCAGAGGCTGAGTTGGGTCGCCGAGTGCGTACATATCCGCAATCTTGATGGTCTCGGCGAGTGTACTCGGCATCTCTCTCTGCAGCTTCTTCCACAACATGTTGCCATGCTTGCAGCCCTGAGCAAACCAAGTAATGGCCTGGGCCTCATTCACACCCTCATAGGTGTTCCTTAAGGTACTCCACCGAGTAAGATACTCGCGGTCAGTCTCCTCTTCCCGCTGCTTGCAAGCGGACAGTTGTTGCGGCATATTCGGCCTCTTGTAGGTGCTAGTGAAGTTGCTGATGAAGGCTTCCGAGAAGTATAGCCAGCAGTTGACACTGTTCTTGGGAAGGTTGTTGAGCCAAGTCCTAGCCGGACCTTCTAGCATCTGCGGCACATACTGCACAACCCATCTCCGGTTGCCGCCTGCAATGTGCACGGCCGTGACGTAGTCACTCAGCCAGTTTTCTGGCTTGGTACTCCCATTGTAGCACCTGGTCCCCCTGGCCAGCTGGAAGTGGTTCACACATGGCTCATCCATGATACGACGACCAAAGCATTCTGGGCCAGGTGGCCCTTTGTTCTCGAGTTGCGCGGACAGATTAATCCGGTCCAGCTTGTACCTTGCATCACTGGGCTCCAACATGCGGTCACCCAGACGATCAGTGACATCTCTTGGATCAGCATAGCCGGCTAGCCCCATCGCCGAGTAGCCATCATCATATATGTTCTTCCGCACAACTGCGAGCTGCACCACCGGGTTGGCTGCTGGCGCAGCCGCATGCGGCTGTGCTGCAGCTGGCTGCTGCGTCCTTTGCCGAGTGGGCTGAGTGGCAGGATACCGAGAAGGGCCTGCATGATCTCCATCTTGTCTCTTGTTGTGAGCCTTATGGGCTTGATAGCCCGCTCCTGCAGTAGTGTGTTTCTGACCGGACTGTCGCGGCACAGCGTGCTGTTTTGCGGCGAGAGCCGGGTCGTACACCTGCATCTGTCTACTCTTTCCAGAGTGCACACTCTGGTCCCTCTCGCGGTTGGGAAGCGGCGATGAGGCCTGATCCGTAGATCTGACCGCACGCGAGTGCACAATCTGAAAAGCGCCAGCACCCGGATTGGCTTTCCGGAACTCCTCGTTCTGCCTAGCAGCCTCTAGCACTAACTCATTAAGTCTTTCCTGCTGCCTAGGGCGCGCGTCGCCGGCGAGATGCGGCAACTCAGCAGCTACAGCCTCTGCAGCTCTAAGAGTTTTGGCGGGGTGTACTATACTTGGGCCTAGTAGCAGTGTTTAAACTAGCAGACTGGCTAGCAGCCTCACCAACTACCGCCATCTCAGCGCCTAAGTTGCGACGAGTATCGCCTAGCTTGATAGGCTTCCTAACCACATGAGTAAAGCTGTGAGCCCTGTTGTACTCATTTTGGTCTAGGTTAAGCTCAAGCCTAACCTTCTCCAGCTCCAGGTGCTCCGCGAGTAGCGCTTGACGCTGCTGGTCGAGTTGCGCCCTCATGGTCATAAGCTCAAGCTCAGTCGGAGGCGGCATGCCCATCCGCACGGCGGATGCCGGTATCATCGTTGTCGTGGAAGGAGGCACATACCCCGGGATGTTGTGGGGTGCTTCATAGGGCTTGTGAACCTTTTGGGCCGCACTCAGGCCAGCAGGCTCCTCGATGACTCCCGCGGTAGCGGCCGCGCCCTTCCCGGCATCGATAGCTGGGCCTGTCATCATCACCTTCACGCTGTCCGCCAGAGCAGCCAGTTGGCTTCCCGCGGGCAGCGAGTACAGCAGGAGGATCTTCCGCGACGAGCACCACCTCTGAGAACTCGCGGATGACGGTGGTGGCGACGTAGACCAGGTGCGTGCCGAAGGAGAGCACCGAGCCGCCTGCCGGCATGGGTCTACCGCCGAAATCTCCGGCGTTGTCGGTGACGAAGTCGAAGGAGCCGAATCTGTGGACAAGGCCACAGACCACCCGTTCCCCTGTAGCAGAAATGAGTCCCGTCCGAACATGAACTCCAGCCAGCGCCGCTGGTAGCCCCACGGTGGGCGCTAACTGTCGTGGTGGTATCACGGCAGACGCCATGGGATGGCTTAAGTGTTGGGGCCGATGGACGCTGGAGGTGATCGGGGAGGGATCACACGGCGAGTAGCTGCGTGTAGGATGTCTCAAGCACGACAAACAACAAGATCTTACCCAGGTTCAGAGCCCTCGTGTGGAGGTAACACCCCTACTCTTGCCCTTCTCTCTATTTGTGTGTTAACTGAGTAGCCACAGTACAAACCAGGCCTCCAGCCGAGTAGCCACTCTGCTGGTCACTCTTGCTCTACTGTAAGCTCTAGCAATAAAATGTGAAGTGTGGCGACATATTCCAACATCCCTCGCGCAGGAGGAGGCAGGCACCTTATATACTGGTGCCCGGCCGAATAGAAAAAGACTATAAGGTACGACTGATGGGACATACACACTGCAGAACAGAGCACGCTTCTGGCTTCTCGCTGACACGGGGAGTTGTCGCGCCGTTTGGAGATGGGACTTGTCCACCTTGTCAGTGAGACAGGGTAGGCCCCTAGACCTGTCCTGTCCCCTCTGTCAGTGACAGGACTTGACAGGCGCCTACCGCACTGTAGCCACGTCGTAGCGCGGATAATCACGCGCTCCGTAAGTTGAACCGAACGCCGGTACGGACGCAGGATACACGGGATCCCTTGTCAGAACGGCTCCACTGACTTCTGGCCCGAGTAGGATCATACTCCCTCTACTCGGACCAACTTCTCTACTCGGACGAACATAACTTGCTTGATTTCTCCTCTTGGCCATTGGTGGGTACGGCCGGATAGAAACCTACCGGGTAGCAAGTACCGGGTAGCCATCTCCCCGGTCAAATATCATCTTGACCTTGCCTTTAGCACTTGCCTTACCCCTACTCGGGGGTAACCCCCCGACAGTGACGCGCCGAAAAAACGCGGGAACAGAAACCCCCGCCCGTGACCTTCTTCTCGGCGCCCGCGCCGTCAAAGGCTGCCGGAGTAATGGCGTGGCGGCCGGCCAGTGCATGCGCCCCAGTCAAAGGCTGCCGGATTAATGGCGGAGCGGCAGCGGTGACACGCGCGGCGCAGTGACTGGCCCGCCAGGCTATAAAAAGGGCACTCGCCCCTCGCCGTTCCCCCATTCTCGCCTCCTCCTCCTCGCCGTTCTCCCATTCTCGCCTCCTCCTCCTCGCCACTCTTGCCGCACCTAGCAACGATGCCTCGCCACTGGGATGCGTGGCCCGACAGCGACGGAGAGGAACACCAGCCGGCGCAGGAGGTGGCGCCCGAGCAGCAGCCGACGCAGCGAGCGGTGGCGCCCGAGCAGCTGCCCGCCCAGGAAGAGCTGGCGCCCGAGCAGCAGCCGGCGCAGGCTGCCCGGCGCTGGAGGAGGGAACGGAGGAGGCAGCCGGTGTGGCCGGAGCAGCACGCGGCCTACCACTCCTTCGAGACCGCGCGGAACGAGGAAGCGTTCCACTAGGTCCTCGGCAGCCTCGAGCAGGCGCGGCGGCGGTCGAGGCTGCCGCCATTCGGGCATCTCTGGAGACCCATCGGAGGGAAGAGGTGGAGCGCGAGGCGTACCGGCAGCTAGCCGAAAACGCGGCGTCGGTCGAGCAGCAGGCGCTCATCGCGCAGTACGAGGACGACCGTCGACAGGTGGCGCTGCAGAGCGAGCGGCGCAACCGCCAGCCCTCCGAACAGGCATAGCTCCACCGGCTGCGGGTGCAAGGCCGGGCGGAGCGGCGCTGGCTCGCCATGGCGGCGAAGGATGACGGCGAAGCTGGCCCCTCCAACCGGCTCGCCATGGTGGCGAAGGATGACCGCGAGGAGGACGACGATGAAGACGCTGACGCCTAGAATAGTCGCCGCCGTAGATTTATAAGTTTTTCGCACCGTTTAGTTTATTTCTCGATGTTTAGTTCAAATTTGCGTCGAATCAAATAAAATGTGTCGAATTTTCATTCCTTTGTTTTTTGGGCCGAAAGTTGGGCTCGGGGGGCGACTGGGAAGCCTGCCCCCAAGTTTCAGATTAGCGCCGTTTGGCGCCGCGGCGGCCCCAAAAGGGCGGCGTTTTGGGCCCTGGGGGCGCAACGGCTGGAGATGCCCTTAAGCCCGAGGTGTAGTCTATCATACCCACATATTTTTTTTTTAGTTTCTTCACATAAGATGAAAATGTCTAAAAGTTTGCAACCCATGTCTACGATTTCTTCAAATATGGGCGGGGGCGGCAACACGCGCTTTTCATGGTCTCACACCTTACAAACAAACACACATAAGAGTTATCCCCAACCACAAATCATCTTTCCAACCAAACACAAAACCGGCTCATCCCACATTCTCAACCAAACAAAAAAAGAGGCTATCCCTAACCACGTGGTTGAGATTAGGGCTGGATTTGGAGCCGAGCCGAGTCGGCTCAAGCTCGGTCAACTAACGAACCGGCTCGACTCGTTCAACAAACGAGTCCAAAATCAAAACTCGGCTCGTCGGTGAACTCGCGAGTAGCTCGCGAGCTACCCGTTTAACTTTTTTATTTATTTTGTAAAACTATAATATTATATATTGTATATATAATTATTTTTCATTATTCGGGGCATGTATAATAAAATCATCACAATAATCGATGAAAACATGTTACCATCAAATAATTTGTAGTAAATAAACTATAATAATTGGTAAAAAAATATTCACATAGATAAAAATACCATTAGAAACTTTTTTTACCGAATTAAACGAGCTAAAAGAGTAATCGTAAATTCGGCTCGTTTAGTTTGCCGTTTACTGTCGAAAACGAAAACTCGGCTCGGCTCGTTGGACAAGTTCGAGCCGAGTTGAGTTGCGAGCTACTCGTTTAACTCGTGAGTTTCAAGTTTTAATTCCACCCCTAGTTGAGATGTGCTCGTCCCCTATAATCATATCCTCTGAACCAAACACACCCCCTAGAGATGCTGTTAGGCACGGATGATCAGATCTGTTCTTTTGCCCTTCCTCTTCTTCTCCGCCCAACCCGACCCACGGCTCCTAACTCTCTCCGTGTACCACCGCTGTGCCCTAGAGCTGCAGCGGTGTTTTAGCTTAGGGCATCACCGTTGGCGCCTCGCCCACCCCGCACCTCGGCCCCTCCGTCTCTCGCGCCGCCATCGCCCTCCCATTCTACCCCATCGCGGTGTCTCGTCCCTGGCTGTTACCGCACCGTCCCCAATCTTGGACATAGGTTTTTGAGGTATGAGGTTTTCTCCTGCCCTAGCAGCCCGGCGCATATGCTCAATGCTTGTGGATTGCGAAATCTTCCGTGTCGTCCTAAATCAAGTCACGCTGCTTAAGCTTCGCGAAATTAAACTAATTCTTTGTTGGGTTCATGCTCATGGACCAAATTTCTTACCTCCGTTTGCCCCTGACTGTGTTAATCCAGGTACCCTACCCTAATGCGGTGATTTCTACTGCAGCGGATGGCCAATACCCGGTCAGGAGGGGCGAACAACGATGATGGAGCAGGAGACACTGGTGCTGGTCCCAGCACAAGGAAGGGCAGTTCCGCTGCCAAAGCAAAAGACTCCAGTTCTGCCGCGACGTCTAGCTCATCTGCCACCGCAAGGGAGTCCAGAAGCTCGTCTGCGCGTGAAACAAGCGACGCACAGCAGCAGCCAAACCTCAGGAGGTCGAATCGAGAAACAAGGGGAAAGAATCCTAATTTACAAATCACTGCCAGTCCTGCCTCTACGCCGCAGAGATCTACAAGGGGCAGGAGCAGCGGCGGCACACCTGAAACCCCAGAATCGTCTGCAAAGACGCTAAAAGGAGTAGCAGGGTCGACAGGGAAGGCTAGTGCGACAAGAATGTCCGACAGAGTGAAGAATGCTAGCGTTTCAGCTTCTAATGCCTCAGTTGATTCAAATGGAATGGCCAGTCCAGTGGCTACCCCTCATAAAACCGTGAAAAGACAAGCTGATGAACACACCCCAGTGAACGATAAGCATGACGCTACCGAGAGCGGTACCAGGCCATCCAAGAAGCAGAAAAGGCTAAGCGCAAAGAGCTATACAAAACTCTTCAGGCCATCTTCTGAAGAAAAAGAAGAATCCCCAGGTACTGAGGGTTTCCCTGTGATTTTGAACTCTCCTTTTGCTTGCCCAATCAACTAGGAATGGTAGTCATTTCATTATCAAAGTTAGTCTGCTCGTTGTAAACAGCCATCTCCCGGACATTGCTGTTTGCCGAATGTAATCTAGGTCCATCATATATAGCTGATGCTGTAAAGCTTGACATGTTCTCATGACAGGCTTGGTCAGCACGAAGTATTATTAGCCTGCCGAGTGCTCTATAAACACTGCATTATGGCATTCCAGTCAAAGCACCCTTGTTGAAATAATTACTTAACATTTATCTCTCTCAAAAAAATGACTTAACATTTCCATAGGATTGTAGCTTGTTATCAGTGAATATCAATTCTTTTCGTCGTGATGCCATCATCTCTTTATCTATCTTTGGTGATGTACCCTTCTATTACTCTCAAAGCCAATGAAGGAGATGCTTCTAAGGTGCACATAGAAGACAATGACTCTCTTTCGGGGTATGAAGAAAGTGGCGGACAAGAAAAAGATAACCAGTCAGGCTATTCTTCTGGCCTTCCTGAAGCTTCGGAGGTGATACTGGAGGCAAATGTGACTACTGATCTGTGCTCGCAGAATAATGTGGCTGAAAGCAGCCCTGCAATTGAAGAGCCAACTGATGGCTATTCAAAGTAATTCTCTAAAGCCTTTGCAAAACTTATCAATTTAACTTAGCTATGTTGATGCTACCTTCATGTCTCTGGGCATGCATTTGTTAGCTCAACTGATTCCGTGATCACCTCTTGCTTTGCAGCAAAACTTCTGTACCAGAACCACAAAGTAGTCCTAACTACACTATTCATTCCAAAGAGGTACACCTGTAATGTTCTCACAGCAACTTTCTATGCCACCTGACTGTCAGTTCATCTTTCTGTTTTGGTGGAATATAATTAGTTATTGGAACATAATGTTCTTGCAATCCTTCTCTAGGCCAAGAAGGCAATTGAAGAACGTATTTCCGTTGAGATTCAAGAGACATGTACTTCCAAGCAAGCTGAAGTCACCCAATATGATGAAACCGACTGCATCAAGCACATGTGTAGTGTTTGCAGAAGTATGGAAATCTCTGGAATTCTTAAGTAAGTAAAGAGACATTACAATATATCTCTCACTCATCCCTCCTTTTTGGTTATCAGTTCTTTTTAATAACGAAACAATTGAAATGGGGCTCTAGCGTCAAAATAAAACATGATCATGCAACAATTTTTTAGCAGCTTTTGTGCTGATATATTTCTTCATGCTGCCAATTGATGACCCAAGGCATCACTTTCATTCAGTTTAGGGGATCTTGTTCATTTATACAACCTTGATAAGGATCCTGTAATGGTGTTCCGTTAAATTGTTTGTTCTTCAGTGTAGAAAACATGTAGTGATTGTACTTCTGTCGAAAGAGGAGGGAGGGTTGTTGAGAAAGTATTAGATGTAATAACATGAAAAAAGTTTATATGTATACTCTACCTAGTTGGCGCAGTTGGGCACTGAATAGTGATGGGCTGTAGGGCATGAGAGGAGGGAGGGGTGCACAGGTGGCTGTCGGGCTTGAGTGGAGGAGTGGATGAGTGGGGCATCTTTCCTTGTTTCCTCCCTTCTTTTAATCTGTAAGGTCTCAATATCTAAGCCAGTTTTTTTTTGCCAATTTACTACAGGTCTTGTGATAGAAACGACTGTAAAAGAAAGTACCATCCTTCTTGCCTGGGTCTTCCCTTGGAATGTACCTCTCCAGGTATATGGCTGTGCAGTATATGCACTAAAGAGAGACTCATGTCTGGTGTATATTCAGTCAGTGAGGGAATTGAATCTTTGTGGGATGTCAAGGAGGGTATGCTTAACATGAAACACCTACCATTCCATCTTGAGTTATCTCCATTTGTCTGTTAACACCATTGTTTTTCCACTCTAGGATTGCAGAACTGCAAGCAATATTTTGTGAAGTACAAGAATTTAGCTCATGTACATAATCAGTGGATCCCAGAAAGTGATATAATTGATAGCACCCCAGGAGGTCATAATCTCGTCTCTAAATTTAGTAAGAAAATTCTAAAAGAAAAGGTTGTTACTCTTGTGATATTTATGTTTGTAGTAAGAGGGAGCTCCTGGCTCTGCAGAAGTCCTAAAGTACGTCTGCTGATGTGTTCCTTTTTAATGTGGTTTCTTAGACAATGTGGAGGCAGGAATGGGCCGAACCATACCGCCTGTTGAAAAAACGATCACTTATGCCTCCAAAAGAAGCTGAAGAATTTTTTCATTCAGTTGGTAATAAATTGGTATTCTGTAATGTCGAATGGCTAGTAAAATGGAAGGATTTGGGTTATGAGCATGTGACATGGGAGCTCGAGACTTCATCATTTTTGTGTACGCCTGAGGCTGAGGAACTCAAGAGAAGCTATGAGACCCGCCGGGAGGCTGCAAAAAAAGCTTCTGACACTGCAAAAATAAACAAGGTATCTTAGAGGGTAGTTATTCATATTAACTGACGTACCATTACTTTGTGTAACAAGGACTATGCTAGAAACCTAATTATTTTGACTTCTTGGTATATATGCACAATTACACATAGTCCACTTGACATAAGTTTGTAAATCTAACCCTGACAGCATAAAGTTTATTTGTTGCATCTTCTATTCACTGGCTTTATGTTATCAAAGATAGCCATTTGTGACTATTGATAATTCAGAAGTTAAATTTTAACAATTTGTGTATTATTAACTGTTGAAATCCTTAGAATTCAATTTTCTATACAATATCTGCACATTGACCTTATGTCTATCCTTCTATGTTGCCACCTTCTGTACCTTTAATGGGTATAATCCATTCTTTTAATAGGTGTAATTCCTAACTATTTGTGTTAGTTTGCACCCTATACCTTTTCTGATTCATATGAACATGCAGTATCACGTTAGTTTAACTAGAAAGATACCGCGCGCGTTGCTGCGGGGATCGCTTTAGAAATCACAGGATATTATAAAAAAAAGTTTATAAGGGATGTCATACATATGTTTCTAAGTGAATATGCACATTTTAATTTATCATAGTATATATTTTTAAAATTATTAATATGAATAATTGGATGATTTAAGAAATGAATGATGTGTAACTTGCATGAAGTAGTTAATAATTATTAGTGGAGATGACATGGCCAATTGATTGGCTAGGTAAATGGATGATGTGGATAGCTTGCATGTTGAGATAGAAAAATCATTAATGCATGTTAGTGGGGTTTTGCTTTATAAGAAGTATAGATAAGCCATACGTGTATGGCGACACGAATACAGAGATACAATATCTGACGGCAACAAGAATCCATGGAAATGGCTTGTACATGTGTATTTAGATGACAATATTGAGAGAGCTTCTAGCCTTAATAGTTACCATGCCCTGAACCTAAATGCGAATAACCATATCAAATATAGGCACTGGACATGACACAATAAATCACTAGATTACAACTTATACCAGGCACTAACCACAGAACATGTCACCAAGTTGCGTGGACGAGACAGATGCAGAGGCGATTGGGGAGAGCCAGCAACGCACAGGAATGAGGGACGAGGATGCGACAGCATTTGGAGGCAGATGAGTTCTAGGGTCAGTGGCATTGTATTTGCATTGGGCTCTTATTAGGTCTCACTTTAAGTTGTTTTGGGCTGGGAACTATTTGACGGAATGCCGGGAATTCAGTTCATTTTCTAGAATAAAATACCCCGATACTTCCAGATACCTGTAAGGCCTGTGGGCATATTATTGGGTAACATAATTGTATTTAGTTTTTGAGTAAAATGCATCTGGAGGTCCTAAAACTATTTATGGTGTGTCCAGTTAGCCCCAATAATATAAAAATGCACATATGGGTGCTATAAGCGCAATTAGTGAGTCACTACAGGTCCTACCTTCACGCATGCTGGGTTGACCACTGACATAGGCTGAGCGTCCACGTTGGCTAACTGACGGGTGGGAAAACTAAGTAAAAAAGACCTTGAAAGTTCTCTCTCTCATTTCACTGTCCTTTAATTCCCCAATCGGTGTCAGTAGCAATTCGGAGGATCCCGTCTAATCGGTGATTCTAGGGCTGAAGCACCGGCGAGCAGCAAAGGATGACAACAAGGAGGGACAAGGCTGAACACGGTAGTACGGCTGCAGAAGAGCTTCGAGATTGAAAGCAGTGGTGGACGTAGCTCGTTGACGACTCTGAAAACCCGGATTAGCCAATTCGGTGAATGTGAACACCGACCCCGACCGCCATCTCATGACCAAGAGCAGCAGTCCAGCTAATGCAGCTCCTTGGTGTCGTCAGGTGAGGCGCTTCCACACTTCCGTGGCGACCACCTTCGTCGAACTGGCTGGCGACGATAGTGAGAATGAAGACCTAATAGGTTTGTTTTACAAATAATCCTGTCATCCCATGGCTGCCATGTTGTCTTGGCGGCTGGTCAAAGCGCCACAGGAGCAGAGGCAGTTTGGTCTCAGTAGAACCTCCTATGAATCGCTTATTGCACTTTTAGGACCCAGATATGCTGTTCTTAAGTATTAGAACTAACTGGCACCCTTCAAATTGAATTAGGACCTCCAATGTGGATGCGACGTTTGGTTCCCGGGAGCGTACGCTCCTGGATGAACAGTAAATTCGTAAATTTTTTTTTTAATGTTGTACATGTTTGTGTCTTTTACATTTCTGCAGAGTTTTGTGAAAAAGGACACATGCTGTGTCGTAGGAAAAAAATCAGCGTTGTACCGTTTTTGGAGCGGCCAATTTTTTCTTTTTTTTTGCACAGGTCGCAAAAAATATTCGTTTTCCCTGAAATTTATGTGTGAGCATGGGACATGGATATGTACATATGTTAAAATTTTCAGATTTTTTTGACATTTGGGATGCCCTTTTTATTTAGGCAGGAGCACGTTATTGGGGAGCTGTTTTGAACTACCGCTCCGATGCATCAGTCTTAATTTTTATGCTTATACCTTCACTGTTATCATTTTGATTTACTGGCATTTTGTGTTAATTTGGGTAGGATAATTCAAACTCCAAACACATAGGATAGGGCACTTACCCTCATCTGGCTATGGCAGGGCCTAATCCGTGTGTGGTGGCGAGGCTTCGAGAACTCACATAAAAAAATCCAAAATTCTGAACTTAAACCATGTATTTGCTTTAAATTCAAGAGTTTCTTGTGAAATTAAACCATGTCTGATCTTTACAGGTTAAGCAAAGTCCATTTCAGAAACTTCTGAAGCTGCCAGATGGGTGCCCTCCTGGTTTAGATAACGTTCATTTGAGTTCGGTTAATCAGCTCCGTGAGTTCTGGCACAATTCTCATGGCGCTATCTTATTAGATGATAAGGTATATGTATATCGTAATATATTAGAACCTGGCCCAAAATATATGTTTCTTGTGCATCTTCCACTTAAGCTCTCACTTCCTAGTAAAAAGATAAGTAGAACTTAACTCTCACTGAAAATGTGGTTTTCTTGCTTCAATTTATTTTCCTACTCATTTCTTCTTGTTGGATGTTATATCCTTGTTGTCTTAAAGCCACCGGCATGACTGAATTCTAGTTAGAATAGGCAATTTGCCTTCACTTTCCGGACCCTGAACATATGCAGAAGTAAATATCATCCGTAAACTACAATACAGTTTTAATTGCCAATTCGAACTATTGACTAGTCCACCTTTTAAGCAGTTTTAGAGTTCAGTCCAGTTCAGGATTGAGAAGTTCTCCCTCAAAGTTTAACAATTGAACTCATCTATTATACAGGAGCGTGTAATCAAGACCATTCTTTTTGCTATGTCCATATTGCTCGATGTCTGCCGTCCACTTCTCATTGTCTCCACTTCCGCTTCTCTCGCATTGTGGGAGGCTAAGTTCAACCGTTTGGCACCATCTATCAATGTAGTCGTGTATAATGGGGAGAAAAACGTGCGCAAAACAATTCAAGATTTGGAGTTCTATGAGAAGGGTTCTGTGATGTTGCAAGTTCTCTTGTCCCACCCTGATGCTATCATAGAGGTAATGATATTCTGTTACTCTCAGCTCATGTAGCTTACTGTAAAGGCGCAGCAAAGATAACTCTTTCTTACTTGCTTGAACATTATGTAGTCCTGAAATTTAGCTATAATGTTTATGTATATATAAACCTTTTTCTTTCCTTCATTTTTTTCCGCTATAACACAGGACATCGAAACCATGAAATGCATTGCTTGGGAGGCGGTCATAGTTGATGATTGTCAAAGCTCAAGAGTTTTAAAATGCCTCGAACAACTGAAGTGTCTTCACACTGATTTTAGGATGGTTCTCTTGAGTTCTCCACTTAAGGTGCTGTCAACAATTTTTGCCTGTAAAATGTCTGTTCTATAATTAGGCCGTGTTAACTCTGGTTATTTTGCAGGAAAATATTCTTGATTACATCAACTTGCTATCTTTCCTCAACTCTAAAGGAAATGATATTTCTAACATTTCAAATGTTGATTTATCTATCAACACACCTGGTACCATAGCTGAGCTGAAATCAAAACTCACACTTCATGTTGCATTTGAGCGGAAAGGGGACTCGTCAAAATTTGTGGAGTATTGGGTACCTGCTCGCCTTTCACGGGTGCAGCTAGAAATTTACTGTCATACCTTACTATCAAACTCACCAGCGCTTCAATCACATTCAAAAACTGATAGTGTTGGTGCTCTTCGCGACATTCTTATATCCCTCCGGAAGGTTAGCTTTTGAGATTTCTGAGCACGCGTGGTACTTTTTTATTTTCACAGTACGGCGTTAGCTCGAATCTGCAACAATACTCATTGTGCATAGCACTGTCTTACTGTTACTGATCTTTCCATGCAACAGTGCTGCGACCACCCTTATCTAGTAGATGGGACGCTGCAAGTCTCACTTATCAAGGACCAGCCAGTAACTGATATCCTGGATATAGGAGTGCATGCAAGTGGGAAGCTGCTGCTTCTTGACAAAATGCTCCAAGAAATCAGGGAAAAAGGGCTGAGAGTTATCATTCTTTCCCAGGTGAGCTTCTGTGGTACCACGCCTGAAATAAGATGTCTTACTTTCATTATTTTGTGCTAGCACAATTTATGCATAATCTTTTATGGGTGATTCATTACTACTTTTATCCAAAGAGTTTGTAATCCTTAGTATTTACCTCTCTGAAGGATGCGTTAATTTTTTTTTGGCAACTCAAGCATGCATTGATGATTTCCTTAACTTCACAATTTGACAATCAAGTGTTATCAACTTCTCGTACGAGGAAAGTTTCAAGCTGTCTTTGCTTTTGGTGTGCACATCATGTCAAATCGTGAAGTGTATAACATTTGGGACATCTGACTTGCCTCAGTTGCAAAATTAAGAGCTGCCTAAAGACTGGTGATATTTCACTGTAGTACATTATGTACATAAGAATTGAGCCATGGAGTTTTTAGACATTATTTATCGTATAAACTATAGTTACCGAATTCAGTAGAATGAGCTTCGAACTCTGGTCCCGATCGATCGATCTAGATCAGCGTTTGAGATTGCTCAGAGTATGCATCCCAAGTCACCAATCTGCAAACAGAAGAATAAAATCGTTCTTCCCAGGCGCCAGGACCATGCGCATGAGAACAACGATGGTGGCGACCTGGTGGATGGCCTGTCGTTTTTCAGTTTTCACGCAATAGCAGCTCCTCCTGCTTGCTGTGAATGTAAGCACAGAGGACAGGTTCCTCTCCATCTACCAGGAGCATGAGCTGGATGGTTTATAGTAGCCTATTTCAATCTGGAAATGGCGGGCTCACGAACCCGATGTCCAATTCGCTAATCAGAGGTGTATACCCCCGTAGCGAACCCGATATGTAAGATGTAGTGAATTGCGAACCATGAGTCAAATTGCAAATTGGGTAACTATGGTTTAAACACCAAGAAAACTCTCGAGTGGCAGCAGTCGGCACTTTGCGGTCTCCAATGGTGACTCCTGCATCCTTTCAAGCAAGGGGCAGTTCAAACCGGCGTCCATCTTCTCTTCACGGCCTTAAGATGCGCCTTTAGGGTCAACTGTTGGAACGAACTTAGCATTCAGTGGGGGCGATGCGATGGGTGCCAAGACATGGTACTGCTGGTTTTGCAGGGAATATATTCTTAGACGTCTTTGCCATGACCTGCTGGCTTATCTTGGCTCATACGGAAAGAAGTTCATGTTCAGAGCATCTCTAGCAGACCCCTTATCCCGCGGACCCTTAAGCGCGGATAAGGGGTGCAAAAAACGCGTTTTTATGGGCCGAAAAAAGCTGCGGCGGAACAGAAGCCGTAAAAACGAACGGTAAAACATTATCTTGTTATCTTCGTCTTCCCCAACAAGTCTGTACGTGCGTACACAAACTGAGCGCCGCCAAGAGAAAGCGCTCCAGCTCCCATCACCGCCCCTGTCCGCTCGGACCCTCGCCTAGCCCTCCTACCGCAGGCCTCCCCCGTCTCGACCCGACTCCTCCCGTGAAGGTGCTTCGATTGGGGAGTATGTCCATGGAGGTGCTTCCATGGGGCTGCGAGCCCCGTTCAGCTCGAGCCCTCGCCTGGCCCCTCTGGCGCAGGTCTGCCCCGCCTCCTCTCGTGGAGGTGCTCCCATGGGAGATTGGCCATGGAGGTGTTTCCATGGGGCTGCGTGCACAGGTCACGATTTCGCACAAAATCTGTCAGAATCGAACCTTCTCGTCGGGAATCGAAGATTGATGCCGGAATCAAGTCTCCTCGTCGTGGAATCGGCGCTGAAATTTCCCGATGGCTGGCGCTGATCGGTATTCTGGGCCCTGCAAAATTGCCTCAGAAACTTTATGTACACGGGTCTGGGGCGTGTGTTTGTAGTGCCCCTTGAAAAAGTTTGGGTCGACTAAAACTGTAAAAGTCGGCTATTTTACAGGTTTGACGGTTTTTAAGAGGTCTGCTAGAGATGCTCTCAGCCCTTTAGATTGAAGGGGACGTCTCTGACCCTCTTCAGGGTCTTGGCTGACTCTTGCTACCACGTAGTCTCTGTCAGTTGTCTTTTCTTTCCTGACCCCTGATTCCCTTGCAGTTTTTCTCTAAAAAAGGCATCGTTTTACACTGAAAATAAAATTTACTTGCTTCCATTTGCTCCTTTTGACGTAGAAGTCTACCAATGCATGGTTACACCTGCAGAAAACTCACACTTCTGCACTTCATTTTATAAAAAAAACATAGATATACAAAACAGGGAACTTGTGCACATGTAAAAATTGATGTACAATGCACATATTTTATTTGATTAATATTATAGTACATCATTATATTATTATTTCTTTTGTACAATGCACATATTTGATTTACATTTTGGAACAAAGGGAGCACATGTTCTAACATGTTGTACATGGGTTCCTTTTTGTACAATGCACATATTCCCTTTTTAATTACTGACATTGATATCCCTTATTAAGCTCATTGTTTGGAGAGTTTTTGATTCATCATTGTTAGAATTCAATATGATGATCTTCTGTGGTTTCCCAAGCTATCAGTCCAATATGATGTTACTTTCTTGGTTATGCAGTCTGGTGGTGGGGCTCGCAACCCAATGGGTGACATTTTTGATGATTTTGTCCGTCAAAGATTCGGTTTTGAGTCATATGAACGCGTGGAGCGTGGTTTGCATGATCGAAAGAAACAGAGTGCAATGAGTATGTTCAATGACAAGACTAAGGGTCGTTTCATTTTCTTGATTGATAGTCGTGCATGTGTTCCAAGCATTAAACTATCATCGGTTGATGTCATCATCATATATTGTAGTGATTGGAATCCCACAAATGATTTGAGAGTCCTCAGGAAGATCAGCATAGAGTCACAATCTGAACACGTGCCCATTTTTCGTTTGTATTCTTCTTGTACGGTGGAGGAAAAGGCTCTTATACTTGCAAAGCATGATCATACTGTTGATAGTAATATCCAGAATATAGCTCCTATCTTGAGCCATTCTCTTCTTAGTTGGGGTGCATCATTTCTCTTCAGTAGACTCGAGGAGCTGAAAAACAGTGCGTACTTAAGTAAAGATTCTGATGCTGAAAAACTGTTCATGGACAAAGTAATTATGGAGTACTTAACAAAGTTATCCACTGAAGTTGATGCCAGCACTAAAATGAACAGTGCAGCCATATCACAAGCTCATCTGTGTGGTACTTCTTATTCTAGCGATAGTGCTGTGGTAGGTGAGAGAGAGGGTATGTCTGCTCCTGATGGTGATCTGTCAATGTTCTGTACTTTCTGGGCAAATTTGCTAGATGGGAAGTCTCCTCGATGGCAATATATAAATGAGCCAGGGCAAAGATGCCGTAGAAAGATACAAAACATGGAAGAAGAGAGAATACCTGCCAATGAAACTGATGAACCCAGTATGAAATACAGAAAAATTGCTGGAACCTTGCTTACATCTGCCGATGTTGTAGCTGGCAAAGGCAAGGACTCCATGTTGCCTGAAATTAAGGCGACATCTAGTTCTCAGCAAATATCAGTTGATGACACATGGCAGGAACAAGGTATCACTACTGTAACAGTAATTAACTGATATGTTTTCGGTGCGAATAATGCGTTGTTTTAATCTTTTCCATTTTATAGGGGTGGAAAACCTTCAGGGCACACAAAAAGGTCTTCATGGTCAATTGAAGCCAGAGCTCTCAAAGCTATATAAAGTGTTGGAACTACCGGTATGGTTAAACATAATAGCTCATTGTTCTCTTGATGTTTACTCTTTTTAATTACTAATGTTGGTAAGATAGTCAAGGCCACCACTAGTAGCTAATATTTCTTTGCTCCCAAGAAGCATCTGCCTTAACTTTTGCCATGTCACACGCACCTAGTTATAGTTTCTTGTCAAGTTGGATCTCCAATTTTAGCTTTGAAGCTTGCTTTAGTTCTTGCTGTGTCATCTTCAATCCATTGATGGTTAGTAGTTAGAACTGACTAGTGCGATTTTACCATACTTTGGTTTTAGTACAATATTATGAGTCTTGTTAGCATCTCCGGTGTTGGTACTGGGCTGCTGGCAGTGCCAAACTGATATCAATATCATTAGTTGAGCTCTTTTTCCTCCGGATACTTAAGATTTTACTTAGGAGCATTGAACTTCATTATTCTGTCATATTAGATTTCACCTTTTAGTAGTGTGAAGTGTTTAATATATTCGTCAGAAGTAGTAGCATTCACTTGGTAGCAATAGCATTGCAACGGCTGTAGAAGGATACCAAGAACCAAATACATCCTGAAGAGAAGTAATTTTTTGGTTGTTTGGAACTGATCAGCAATCATAAACTGTGCTTAAACCAAAGAGAGCAGTATTCTGAACGGTTGCTAGATGATGTGTAGCAAATAAATACACAGGTAAGCTATAAAAAAGTAGTTGATCATACCATTTCAGCGAAGTCGAAAATTCCTTAATCCACATGATTTTATATACTCATCATTTTGGTATCGGAGCTGATTGTATTCTCTGATGGAATGGTCTCATTGTGCAGGGGAGTGTTATATGCTTATGTGAGGAACTTCTTGATTATACATTGAAGAATCACCAAGTCAGTCAGGAGCCAAAGGGCATATTGCATGCATTCAACATTGCACTGGTTAGAGAAGAACCTCCTGTAGTTTTTTACTTCTTGTTCGGTGTTAAATGCTACTCTTCTTTTTCATGAATGTTTTCCTTTTCATGCTTTACTTCAGACTTGGCGGGCTGCTTCTCTTGTAAAACATAAGGTTAATCATAGAGAATCCCTGGCGATTGCTGCAAAACACCTGAACTATGAGTGCAATGAAGATCTCGCTGAGTTTGTTTATGAGAAGCTAAGGATCCTAAAGAAGAAGTTTTCACGTAGAGCAGGCGAAATAAGCAAGCATTATCGATCAACTTCAGTAAAGAACATATCACCAAACCAGCAGGAGACCTCAACTAAATTGCGAAATGAAGAATCAATTCCTGACCAGGTAGCATATGTCGATGACAATTTACAAAACGGATCAAATCAAGAGGATCCACATGATTTATTTATTGAGGCGATCATACCAAGAGAGAGGGGACTTCTGTCTGTTCCAGAATTTCATGAAAAACAACATTTATCGAAGGATGAACTTCTTAACAGAATCATTGAGAAAAAAATTAATTTAGTTAACATGGTTTTCTCCTTAAGAGAAAAAAATATCCATGATAAACAAGCAAACGAGGTTGCAGTGTTCGACATGAACAGGCATAAGGGAGTGTTGAAACTGAGAGAAGCATGCAAAATAGTTGTGGAGCATCTTCGTAGGTCTCACGCTGGCCCAGATGACAGAGATGCTAAAATAAAGCTAATAGTTGAATGGTTCACTATGCTCCTATATGTGTTTCTGGAGCACATCAGATACCAGCGTGAGAAGCTTGACTTGCAGCAATCAGCAGTGTGGGAAAATGAGTTCCATTTGAAGGGAAAATTTCTTCAGGAAGCGAAACTTGGCCAACTAGATCATACTTTTGATCAAGACATTTCTTTACCAGATTCAGGTTTTATTATGGAGGAATTCAACCACTTTAGTTGCTGTGTTGATACAGCTGCTTTGGCAAACTGTCCGCAGTCTTTGGACGATACATCTGCAATGGAAATTACATTGGTCCGAAGCGTTATTCCATCCGAAGTTATCAATGCAGGAGCAGCAAGAAATGGGTCTGCTGAAATTTTTATCCAGACCGAAAGAAGGCAAGAATCAGAAGATAATGGTTTGACAGAGAACAGGATCAACAACAGTTCTGGTTGCACCGAGTCACAAGAAGGGGCGTCTCTGGCTGCTCAAGACACATCTGTTCAACATGCATTTAGTTCTAGTCCTGCAATTGACAGTTGCATTAATCAGGTATGGCATGGATTATTGCCCATACCTGCGAAATGTTATTTTAATGCTTGTACAAATGTTCTTACTGAGATACTGTGAGGTCTTATGTTTAATTCTTTGGAGCGGTGTCACATTCTAGCTTTATAAATTTATCCATGTAGGAGTGTGGGACCTGTCAACTTAACATTTGTTTTATGGAAAACTGCCAACATAGGTTACTATCATTGTTCTTCATATTTAAGTCTAACATATTGAAGCCTCAGTTCAGTTTTCATTATGTTTTATAGTTCATAGATTACTCATTAAGTTCGTTGTGATATAGCATCTAGGATTTGTTTTTCTTACCCTTTCAACAACCAATACAACATAGTTGCTTGCTCATCATGGACTGTGCAGCATACTATGCATGGAAGGTAGAACTCTGTAGCATGTCTCCTCTCGTACCGAACCCTCGTTTGAGCCTCGATGTGGGTTCTTCCAAATAGTGGACATCCCAGTTGATGCATCTTACACTTCATGTTTCCGATAGTTAGTGATGCATGTTTCAGTTCATGGCACTTCATTATGTATGGTTGCATTAGTATTCTTTTTGGCCATTTTTGTTGTATCCATTATGATAGTAGAATAACAACTAATCATATGTTCTGGTAACATATATCAGGATTCTTCAACTGGTTATTATAGAAGCACTGAACATGTTGAGGGAGAAAATGATGTGGGTTCGCAACCATTACTGGGAGGTACCGACCATCATTTAGGAGATGCTGAAATGGAGGTTAACACTGGTGATAGAGACAGTACTCTTGCAGATCCACTTGACTTGGAACCTCAAACTGTGGCTCCTGTGCCTATCCAGACTTCTGAACAAATGTCTAATGAAGTCGAAACTCGGACAAATCTTGCTATGCAGTCAGCCCAATCAAGCGCAGTGCCAGCACAACTTTTGCAAAGAGAGGCAGAGCAAGCAGGTCTTTCTGGTGAAGCACCAGCTCAGATATTGCAATCATCAGTGTGTAGGTTTGTTGATACTCAGACAGAGCTGATAATTCAGTCAGCCCAACCAAGCATGGTGCCAGCTCAACTTTCAGAAGTAGACCAAGCAGCCCTTTCAAGTGTACCATTAGCTCAGCCTTTGCTATCTGGAATGCAGCCATCAATTCCAGCATCCAGTATGCTGCTCGAAAGAACACACCCTGACCGGAGTCAGCAAAATGATCAACCTGAGGATGCACCAGGTTCTTCGACACAACTCTTTTCGGTGGCATCAATGATGTTTAATCATCCACCAGTTGGTGATGAACCATTGAAAAATGAGCTGCACAGATTAAGGTTATGCATCGACTCGCTTAATAAAACCCATGAACTGAAGGTTTGCCATTTCTTCTAGCTCATGTATATCTTTGTTGTGGTTTTCTTATGGGAGTGTTGGATTCATCTTGTTTTCATTTTTTTAATTATGGTAGAAATCACAACTTCGGACCGAGTGTAGCCAAGAAATGGAGAAGGTGAAACAAAAGTATGATTTGTTATTTCAAGAACAAGATTCCACTCATTTTCAGCAAAGGAAGACACTCGATGGTTTATGTGAGAAAGTTATCCTCAACCAGTCACTAGCTGAGGATTTTCGTGCTAAATTCATATCTTCTTCTGGAGCACAAGGTATTGACTATAAGCAATCACATCTTGATGTCCACCAAACCAATATTGGTGACATTATTGGTGTTAAGTTTGAAGCATCCATAGGAGACAAATTTCTATTTTAACCAATCTTTCCATATTGCATGATATTTGCATTCAAGCTGACCAGATCTTCCAAAATATGGTATTTTTTCAATTCCCGTTTGGATTTAGTGTTAGTATGTGTGTATGCCCTTTTTGTTTGATTTGCATAATTACTGTTGCATATGATCTCTTAATTCCAATGTTGTTTGAGTGCTTGTCATGCCATTCATAGAGTTGGATAGGCTTGTACTGGACAATGTATATGAAGTAGGTGTTAATTAAATTGATTCTTAAAACTTTATTCTTTACCTGTAATACTCATTTTTTATCTGCAGGTAGAGCCCCCAGCCCTCCAAATCACCAGATACCCCAGGCTCCTCATCAAGTTCCGACGAGGCCTTTGGTGGTGGCGTCGACTCCATCACCAACTGCGTCGTCATCATCTGGTCGACCACCGGTCCCGATACATCATGTTCAACAGTTACAGGTCGATCGACCATCATCATCGCAGATCTCGCGTTCATCATCGCCATCTTCACAAGTGCCCCGACCTCGCCCCTCCATACCAGGCAGCATTGTCAGATCGACATCAGTCCCTTTTAGTCACACGCCAGTTCTACCACGGCGAAGCTTTGGAGTACAGAGTGAACTGGCACGTGCACCTGCTCCTCATCTCCAGCGCAGGTCCCTTCCACCGGCGCATTCTATGGCACCCTCAAATCAGCAGCAGCTTCCAACTAGGCTGGAGGGCAGTACGTCTGCAAGGACACAGTCAATCCCTGTGACTCCAGTAAATATAAGACAGTCATCACCTTCACACCCAAGTTCAAACCTGACTGCACCAGCACCCTTGGGCCCATCAAGTTCAAATCCAACACGCCTGCCATCGCCAGTATCTTCAGTTCCAAATCCAGCTTTGCAATTATCATCACCACCAGGTTTAACAAGAATGTCTAACGTGTCGTTGGCCACATCGGATGTGCTGCCAAGCAGGAAAGTTGGGCCTTCCGCATCAGGCACGCTGCAGTCAGATTCCGATTCTGTATCGTTGGATGCATGGCTTACAGGAACTCTTGGGTTGAGCAGTGACCCCCAAGGTTCATCGGCTCGGAAAGATGTGGTATGCTTGTCAGATGATGAATGAAAGCAACGGAGGAGGGAGTAGACTAGCAAGTAGAGTTAGCCCCCTTGAACAATCTGACACGGAACGGCCTATTAACCAATTGATCAGGCTATGTTCCCGTACTGTTTGTGCCAAACCCTGTCCATGCTAATGAGAACCGCTGTAGGGTTAATGCGTGTACGTGCATGGTGCACATGACTGGCTTGTTGTTCTGGTTTGTCTGTTGAAGCCTGGTGATTATGTATGTACATGTCATGCTAGTACTGTCATCGCAACTTTTGGGTTCCTGGTTATACCCCCGATTGAACCGAGCTGGCCATCAGCATCGCAGCCGACGTCACTTATTCCTACGTTTCCTGAATAACCCCGAAGCACAAGAAATTCGCCCCTCTGAACTGCAGCATTTTGATTTAAGAACTCCCTCCGTTCAATGACTTCTATTTGTCTACAAGTGGATGAATTTAGTATCTATATATATCCACTTCTAGACAAATGGAAGTCATCTATTATTGAACTATATCCACTTCTAGACAAATGGAAGTCATCTATTATTGAACGGAGGGAGTAGTCGATTAGGTAGTGATGCTGATCGTCAAACAAATGCTCAGTTGGAACGAATTTGACAACTAAGAGGCCGGTCAGCAATCTGAGTATTTGTTGCCCCTGGCGTATCCAGTCCTTCATGAAACTATTTCCAAATATGACCCCTTGGTTTGGTTCGACGTCAATGAGAATAGAGCCGATGTTATGCAGTTCGGCGCCATAGTATGAGAATAGAGCCGATGTTAAGCAGTTCGGCGCCATAGTAGTTTGACATTTAGACCGACCCCTTCACGAAACTATGTTTTGTGTGGTTTTCGCAGTCGTCGAGGTGCACAACATCGGCTTCATCCTTGTTGGCGTCGAACTAAGAGCATCTCCGGTAGTCGCGGTATATAGGCGCCGCGAGGGAAAAACCGCCGTCCAGCGCGGCGTGCTCCAGCAGACGCGGGAAAAACAGCGGCGCGCGTTGTGACTCACGGTGTCGAGGGGATTGCCCACTAAGTACATGACCATGACAACGCTAAGAAGAATGGCCGACTGGTTTGGTACTTTACCAGTCGGCTGCAGTTCGTCCGGCTGGGCCCGGCCACCTGATGGCCGCCTGATGACTTTAGCCGGACGATTCTGACAAACAAGGACAAACATGGGCTAAAGTAAGGCATGGGCTAAAGGGCGACAAGACAGCACCCACAATGTCAACTACGTTTCTACTCGAGGAGTAGGCGGCCATACCCTTAAACTTTGGCCGCCTGAATCATGATTAGTAGTCCTCCTGCCTAGTCCCATCATGTATCTTGCTGGCATACTTAGAAGAAAGTACACTATGTATGACCGTTAGTGGGTCCCAACCGGCTGGCCGTACAGCCGCCCCCACCTATCAGCCGGACTGCCAGGCCCTATATAAGGCAGTCTGGGCCTCTCTTAGCAGAGGCAAATTCACCTAGAAGATATAGCTCCAGGAGCACATTCTAACACCATCTAACTCCACTCATTGTTCATCCTTGCAGGAGTAAGGGCCTCACAAGGCTGAGGTCCCGAACCTGGGTACATTATGTGATGCCAGCCGACAGCACAAGCCAGCCGGGAAAGCATGCCGCCTCCAGCGCCCGCACAGGGGAATTGAAGAACCCGAGCCGGCCAACCGGCGAGGTGGCGTCGAGGAGCGCCTAGGGCCTCTCGGCCCCGCGGTCAACCACGACCTCCGCGACCGTGTTGATAGGCCTAGGCTCTCCCAGGAGATAGAAGACGAGCCGGCAGACGGCCCCGCGTGCCTAGGGCCACACATCAAGGGAGAACCCTTCCCGACGAAGTTCTCGCTCCCCCGCGACACCCCCAAGCACAATGGTTCCACCAAGCCAGAGGACTTGCTGACAGACTACGTCACCGTCGTCGCCATCATAGGCGGCAACAAGAGGGTGGCAGTCCACTACGCGTCCTCATGCTCCAGGGGCCGTCCTGGGCGTGTCTTAACAGCCTCCTAGCCGACAACGTCAAATTCTGGCTAGACTTCGAGGAGGTCTTCGTCTACAACTTCGCCAACACTTACTAGCGGCCAGGACGGTCGCAACAGCCGACTCAATGCGTCCAAAGAGAGAAGGCGACAGACCGCGAGTACCTCACCCGGTGGACCACCGTGCGCAACACTTGCGAGGGAATTGACGAGAAGACCGCCATCGGGCACTTCGCAGGCGGATGCCAGGTTGACACCATGTTGAAGCACAAGATGTATAGGGCAGACCCCCAGACCATGGAGGCACTCCTGACCATTGCGGAGAAGTACGCCACGACCGACGCGGCCATGAAGGTCACCATCCGGCTTGATCGGTCCAGCCAGCTCATCAACGCCCAGTCGGCCCAGAAGGACGCAACCGGCCCAAGCGTCCGAGCCGGCCAGTTTAGCCGGAATGACCGTGACTACAACCAAGACGGAGGTAACCGGGACAACCGGAAGAGAGAGGGGGGACATCCACCTTGTAGCAGCCGCATACGGTGGACAAGAGGGCGGTTCAGGCGGCAACCGCTACCCCAGGCAACAGAACGATGACCGCCCTTGGGAGAAGCCTTCGAGCATATGCTCGACTCCCCCTACAAGTACCACAGTGGGCTAGCAAGCCAACCACTCACACCACCCAGCAGTGCAGTTGGACAACCCGCCTGACCAAGGGCGAAGGGCTGCCGGCTCCGCCTACCCCGAACCCTCAAGGCGGAAACCATGACGACCGGCATGGCATCCGACAGACTGATCTAGCCAACGGGGCCTGCAACAACTACCCCCGCCAAGACAAAACCTATGTCATCTCCATTATCGAGCGCAATGACAAGCGCAATACCCGCACACGCATGGCGGAGGTGAACGCCACTGTCCCTGATGTGCCCCAGTTTCTTGACTGGTCTGGGCAGCCCACCACGCGGGGCCGGGAAGATGACCCGGATGTCCTGCTAAGCGCCGGGAGTTATTCGCTCCTGCTAGACCCCATCTCGTAGCCGACGAATGCGCCTGCACCTTATCCCGGTGCTCATCAACGACGGCAGCAACATCAACATCCTCTACAAGGATATCGCCGACAAGCTGGGCCTCACCGAGGCAATGATGCAGCCCAGCCGAACGACGTTCCACTGCATAGTGCCGGGCAAGCTATGCACCCCATGGGAACCGTCCGCCTGGACGTCATATTCGGCAAAGAGGAGAACTTCCACCGCGTGCCCATCTAGTTCGAAGCGGTGAACCACGAAAGCGCCTACCACGCCATACTCGGCCGACCCGCCTTGACCAAATTCATGGCGGTCCTGCACTATGCGTACCTGAATATGAAGCTACCCGACCCGCATGGGATCATCACCATCTATGGTGACTACAAGCGGTCCATCGCCTGCGCCTGCTACGGCTCAAAGCTTTCCGAATCCGTCGAACACACCAAAAAGCTCCAGCAGATCCAACGCAAAATCAGCAACGACTCTCTAGAAGTGCCAGCTGCCAGGGGCCAGGTGGGCGAGTCTCAGTTTCAAGCGACCAAGGACACCAAGAAGACCCCCTTGATGCCAGACGGCCCAACGATAATCTCATCACCCTCGGAGCAAGCCTGGACCCCAAATAGGAAAGCATGCTCGTCAACTTCCTCCGTGAGAATCGTGATATCTTCGCATGGTCCCCCAAGGACATGTCGAGTGTCTCGAGGGAGTTGGCTATGCACTCACTTCATGTAAGGACGGACACGAAACCAGTAAAGCAAGACCTCCGCACTTCGTGGAGGAAAGAAGAAGGGCCATGATATGGGGTGGCCCAATCTTCTCAATGAGCTCTCTCTATTTTTGTGGATGTTTTGTGGATTTTGTGATAACTAGTGATGCACTGAGACCTCTCACTTGGATAACCCCTGTTGCCAATGCAACAACAATCAATCCCTTTGGATATTCTCAACTACACACTCTTGCACACGCAATCAAAGATCACGAGTGGTCCTGTATCCCCTATTCCCAATGGAATAACAAGATATCACGCAACTTTGCAGGTATACTTCAAGATGAATGCTTAGCAGAAATAAAATCTATAAGCTAGGGTTTTCTTTGGTTTAAACTTGTTCTACACTTTCCACACGTAGGTGGGGAGTATATATAGGTGGAGGGCTCCTTGCGCAAGCACCTCTACTACTAGGACTAGGACTCAACTAGGACTCCTATTTGGACTAGGAGGACTCTACTAGGACTCCTACTTGAACTAGGAAGGGATACAAACCGACCCAACTTTAGGGGGTCGGCCATTATGGCATACATGCCATGCCTAATTGAAATAGGACTTATATATGGTGCATTGATCTTTAATGGGGCGCCCTCCTCTTGTGTTCACCATTCCTTAGTATGGAAGAACATTCCTGGAGTTGTTTTCCACACTTGCACATTTGTTTTCATCACTCGTACTCTTGTTTTCCACATCTCCATATTGTTTTTCAGAATGCCTTCAGGTCTTCCTCCATTCATGTTTGTGTTATCAATAACCCTGCTAATACATATGCATAGGCTTAGGTAGTATAACATTCTTATAAACACAAATAATATTTATTACTAGGAAAGAATTCACCTTATAATGAACATCAGTGAGGCTCAATATTTCCTTCCAACTTAAGCATGTATAATCACCATGGACCCCTATTATATCCTCATCATCTTGCCTTTCTTCAAGATAAGACGTCCACGGCTTGTGGTAAACTGAACATGGAAGAAACAAAAAGAACAAATTGTATGCACAATATATGTATCTATAATGGGGTGCATTAGTTGTGTGCACATGATAAAAATTCTCACATGACATGGGACCACGAATTTTGCATGTAAATATCACATAATTGTCATATGAAAACAAATAACATCTCATTAAATAGCAATCACAATTGCAAGTATAAGTGAAGCTCATAGAATCATGACCATAAGGAGAAACATCTATGTATAAATTCTTATTGTTTAGTAGCAAATCAAGTGTTCTCAAAGAAGATCTATGATCAAATTCCCTTGTAGTACACCCAATTGTTGTAACATGTTTATTATCTTCATTATGTAAATCGCAACTGAATTTGCAAATATAAGTGAAACACAAATCAGTAGCATATGTATTTATCAAAGTTTTTGGCAAATCAAACATATGTGTAACATTATGCTCATATTTATCAAATTGTAAACCATCCAACCGAGGTAACACAATGTTCAATTCAACAATTCTATCACAAGTAATACATATTTGATCCACCATAAAAATTTCATTCATGTTATAGTCACCAACCAAATTAAAAAATAAAGCAAGTAGTATAGTTGCTAGAATTGATATATGAAATTTCAGCAATCCTATTCATAACATATTGCACAGTAATTGGTTCATGTAACATGATTGAATACACAATATTATTAGTTGGTATTTTAGCAAGCACTTCTTTATGTGTAATCAATACCACATGCTCAAAATTCGAAATTATCACATGGTGGTGAACTATATATGCTTGTTAACTCGCAAGAATCAACTAGCAAATTAGTAGACTCACAAAATTCAGCACTTGTAGTTTGCAGCTCGAAATCAGCACCAATATCAATGTCATCCTCCTCAGATTTAGTAGGTACTAATTCATCTTTTTCAAGTGGTGATGCAGGTTGTACTTGAGTAGGCTCCCTTTCTTCAAAAGTAACCTGCAAATCACAAGAAAGAACACTAGGAACAATGGCATGATCCTCCAATATATGTGGTGGTGGTGGTGCAGGTTGTACTATAGACTCCCTTTCTTCAAAAGCAACCTGCACATCAGAAGAAACAACACTAGGAGTAGACATGATTACATTAGTAGAAACAACCTCACATGTCTCCTCAACACCTATATTGTCAAACCATTGCATCGCCAGGATTTCAAGTCGTTCCTTTTCAAGGAATTGAGGAGACAAAAATAATGGTTGATGTCTAACCTCTTGAAATTCTTTAAGCCGAGTATGTATTATCCAATTTTTTTTGTTCCAATAGAATTGTAAATCGGGATAATGGCTAACAAAATTAACATCATGTATATCGCACCATTCTTGTCCTAATAAAACATGACAACAAGCAAATGCTCTAGGAATTATATAACACCAAATTCTCTCCTTATGTCCATGAAAAGTTAAAGGAACAGAAACTATGGGAGTTATAATAAGTTCATCATCATAAGTAGGTAATCTAAATGGATCACATGTCTTTGGAACCAGCTGCAATTTTTCAACAACCTCAAGACTAACAAAATTATACCGTGTACCTTTATCAAGGGTAATAGCAACTGGCTTTCCTTGATGTCTGCTGTGAAGTGGAACAAATCTGACGCAAGGATCCCACTAGCACCCTCCTCCCAAAATGTATAACTGCAAACATCAACCCTAGGAAACTCCATTGATTAACTTGTTAGTGAAATAAAATAACAATGGGTTGTGGTGTTCTCTCACAATTTACTCAAAACCAGCAAAGAAGATGTATCTCACTGGTCCAAAGTGAATAGGATTTACTTACCAAAACATATCGATGAAGAGTATACAAAGTGTGAGAAGAGAATAACCAGGACATCAAGTGTCACAAGACAAAACAGGGTATTTGGTGGGGCTTGGTTGGGATTCCTAACAACACCAAAATACCAACTCCTATTTACTGTCTAATGTGATGAAAAACACTAAAGGAATACACTCACCCTGGGAGACAAATGTGGCTTAGCAATTATATAGAAGAGTTATTGCAAGCACTGGAAAGATACTAGCAAATACTCTATAAAAACAGGCACAAGATTTCTCAAATATGTCCAAGCTCCACTAGTGATAAAGTATGGCTCGGCCTCTTTTTGCTTTTTTTCTCTCTTTCTATTTTTTTAATACCTTTTCTATTTTTCTTTATTTTTTTTGTACTTTTCCAATGGCCTTTGAATCAACTAGGAGCAATAAGTAATGGAAAACAAGAAATATGGACAAGAATGAGATCAAATTGAGCAGCCTATAGAGCAATAAAAACAGCTCGTCTTTGGGTTTTGTACCTAAAATTTTGCTGTAGAATGGCTGTGGCTAGGCTTATCAAAGATGAGACTAGGATACCTAGAGAGAAAACAGAAGAAAAACAAAAGAGGTTTGTGTGCGCGGTTATGTGGACTTGCTGCGGTGTGTGCGCGGTACGGCAATGGTGCGCGTACTAGCGTCTAGATTTGTTGGCGCGTAGTAGCGCGTGGAGTTTGGCGCATAAGTAGTGCTCAGACTCTGCTCCGACAGGGCCTGCAGCAGCTTCGAGTGCGGATAGGATACTACCCACCTAGTCTCCGATACGCGTTAGGGATGCGCGTGGAACGCACGCGTTAAAGTCCAGGGGCGCGCGCCTGTGTGCGTGTAGGAAAATGGAGCGACGTGGTTGGCAGCGATTTGGGCTCAGACTTCACACCGACACGGTGTACGGTGGATGCAGTCGATGAAAAGAAACAACGCCCGTGTGCAGGTGGTTTCTGTTTGGCCGCGCGAGTAGGACAAGGGCCACGCGAATCGGGACAACGCGTTAAACGCGTTAAAGCGCGAATCGTGGACCGAGTCCAAGGAAAAAGGAGCGTGCAATGACGCGGTTACTACAAAGGATGCGAGGTGCAGGTGGATTAGGTGCAGGAACGAGCGCGCAAATAGAAAAGGCGCGCGAGACGCTCGGCAGGTGGAATTGGGACCACACATTTGGTCGGTAGTGTGACGCGGTACGACTCGTTTTTGGCTTGTAGTGGTTCCGAAATCGAGTGGGACAAGGAAGTGTGCGCACGGCTCGTTTGGTCGGTTACGTGGAAAACGTGTTGAGGACAGGGATTCGAATCCGATGGTGGCAAGGGCAATGCGAGCAGGTTTGGGCAAAAAATTTGGTGGGATTTTTGGTATAGATAGAAACAAAGATGAACCCTAAAAGATGAAAAAGAAAAACAGGAATGCAAATCAACAAGAAACAACAACTAATAGATAAAAATTGGTGTTGATATAGGCTCTGGCACAAACTAAACCTAATATTTTCGTGGGCCTTTTTCTGGATTGGAAATAAAAACAACTAGACTATGGATAAAATGTGCTCACCGAGTAAACCCGAGGATCTTATACCAAGATGATATGGGGTGGCCCGATCTTCTCAATGAGCTCTCTCCATTTTTGTGGATGTTTTGTGGATTTTCTGATAACTAGTGCTACACTGAGAACTCTCACTTGGATAACCCCTATTGCCAATGCAACAACAATCAATCCCTTTGGATATTCTCAACTACACACTCTTGCACACGTAATCAAAGATCACGAGTGGTCCTGTATCCCCCTATTCCCAATGGAATAACAAGATATCACGCAACTTTGCATGCATACTTCAAGATGAATGCTTAGCAGCAATACAATCTAGAGGCTAGGGTTTTCTTTGGTTTAAACTTGTTCTGCACTTTCCACACGCACCTCTCCTACTAGGACAAGGACTCAACTAGTACTCCTACTTGGACTAGGATGACTCTACTAGGACTTCTACTTGGACTATGAAGGGATACAAACCGACCCAACTTTAGGGGGTTCAACCATTATGGCATACAAGCCATGCCTAATTAAGTTAAGACTTATATATGGCGCATTGATCTTCAATGGGGCGCCCTCCTCTTATTTTTACCATTCCTTAGTGTCGAAGAACATTCCTGGAGTTGTTTTCCACACTTGCACATTTATTTTCATCACTTGAATAATTGTTTTCACCATTCGTACTCTTGTTTTCCAGCATCTCCATCTTGTTTTCCAGAATGCCTTCAGGTCTTCCTCCATTCATGTTTGTGTTATCAATAACCCTGCTAATACATATACATAGGCTTAGGTAGTATACCATTCTTATAAACACAAACATATTTATTACTAGGAAAGAATTCACCTTATAATGAACATCAGTGAGGCTCAATATTTCCTTCCAACTTAAGCATGTATAATCACCATGGACCCCTATTATATCCTTATCAGACCATCGGAGAAGAGGTCTCCCAGCTGCTTGCAGCCGGATTCATCATGGAACTCCTCCACCCGGACTGGCTCGCCAACCTAGTCCTGGTCATAAAGAAGAACGACACATGGCCCATGTGCATCGACTACACTGCCTTTAACAAGGCCTGCCCCAAGGACCCATTCGCTCTGCCACGAATCGATCAATTTATCGACTCCACCGCCGGCTGCGAGCTCCTCTCCTTTATGGATGCCTACCGCGGCCATCACCAGATCAACCTCAACCCGGCTGATCAGATCAAGACTGCGTTCATCATGCCCTACGTGGCCTACTTCAACTTCAACATGACTTTTGGGATGAAGAACACGGGGGCCACTTACCAATGGTGCATGCAGAAATGCTTGCACGACCAGATCGGCCAAAATGTCCACGCCTGCGTGGATGATGTAGTGGTCAAGACCAAGAAGCAGCGCACCCTCCTCGAGGAGTTGGAAGAAACCTTCACAAATGATATGGGGTAGCCCGATCTTCTCAGTGAACAATCTTGATAACTTGATAACCAATGTGATACCTCGCTCTCTCCTTTGGCTAAACCCTGTTACCAATTGCAACAGCACTTAACCCCTTCGGATATTCGAGACTCCACACTCTTGCACACGTAGCCACCGACTACAAGTGGTCCTGTTTCTCCTTATTCCCAGTGGAACAGAAGAATACACTCAGATTTGCAAAGGTATATGATTCAAGATGAATGCTTCAAGCAATACAATCTAGAAGTCTAGGGTTTTTGTTTTAACGTAGTCTAACCTAACCTATGCGCCCCAAGGGGTATATATGAGGGGTGGGGTGCGGCCACAAGGTAGCTTGCGCAAGCAAAACCCACCAACCCGAATAGGAACCCAATTGGACCTAGTTTTGGACTTTGGACTCAACCACAATAGATACAAACCGACCCAAGCTAGGGGTGCGGCCATAATGGTATACAAACCATGTTTAATACTACTTGGACTCTATATGGCGCATTGATAGACTTTGTGGGCGCCCTCCTCTTGTTATGTCCCTCCATGAGTGTGGAATAACAATCTAGCACTTGTTTTCCACACTTGTAGAATTGTTTTCACCATGATCAACATTTGTTTTCAGCTCCTCTCCATCCATGTGCATCATCTCTCCTTGATCTCCCTCCTTAATGCTTGTGTTATCAACAAACCTAAGAATACAAACATGCATGGATTTAGGTAGTATAAAGTTCTCATAATCACAAATGTTATACTCAAGTAGGAATGAATTCACCTGTTGTTGTAATAGTTTGGTCCTTGATCTTGTCATGGGACCAAGCCTCACTTCATCATGTTTTATAGGAATATCATCATGTGAAATAATAGGTGAAACACTAGGGATGTCCTCATCATCCTCCCCCCCTTGAAAAGCCTTGATGTCCTCATCAAGAGCATCACCATGATATGGTGTCAAATCAGCAACATTGAAGGAATTGCTCACTCCAAACTCATCAATGGGAAGATCTATCTTGTATGCATTATCATTTATTTTTGCAATCACTTTGTAAGGACCAGCACCTCTTGGTAACAATTTTGATTTCCTTAGCTTAGGGAACCTATCCTTCCGAAAGTGCACCCATACTAAATCTCCCTCTTGAAAAATAACTTCCTTCCTCTTTTGATTCCTCTTTTGAGCTACATATTTCCCTTTCTTCTCAATAGCATCCATTGTCTTCTCATGTATCTTCCTCACAAAATCAGCCCTTTTAGAAGCATCCATATTAATTCTCTCTTGAATTGGAAGTGGTAACAAGTCTAGGGGTGTAGTAGGCCGAAATCCATAAACCACCTCAAAGGGACAAAGATTTGTGGTTGAATGAACAGCCCTATTATAAGCAAACTCCACATGTGGCAAACAATCTTCCCACTCCCTCAAATTCTTCTTGATCATGCTTCTCAATAATGTAGACAATGTCCTATTCACAACTTCAGTTTGCCCATCAGTTTGGGGGTGGCAAGTAGTGGAGAATAATAATTTAGTGCCAAGCTTCCCCCATAATGTCTTCCAAAAATAGCTCATAAACTTGACATCTCTATCAGAAACAATTGTTCTTGGCACACCATGTAGTCTCACAATTTCTCTAAAGAACAAATTGGCAATGTGAGAGGCATCATCACTCTTATGACAAGCAATGAAGCGTGCCATCTTGGAAAATCTGTCCACCACAACAAAGATGGAATCATGGCCTCTCTTTGTTCTTGGCAAACCCAACACGAAATCCATACTAATATCCTCCCATGGTGTACTTGGGGATGGCAATGGTGTGTACAAACCGTGGGGCTTCAACTTGGATTTTGCCTTATTGCATGTAATGCATCTTTGCACCAATCTATACATATCTCTTCTCATATGTGCCCAATAAAATTTTTCAGCCAACATAAGCAATGTTTTCTCTCTTCCAAAGTGTCCCATCAAACCTCCACTATGAGATTCCTGTAATAAAAATAAACGCAAAGAACACTCGGGAATACATAATTTGTTAGCTCTAAACAAGTATCCATCATGTATATGAAATTTATCCCATGCCTTAACATTAGAACATTTATTAAATGGCATAGAAAATTCCTTATCATTAGCATATAGCTCTCTAATACCCTCCAAACCCGAGACCTTGATCTCTAAATTAGAAAGTAACATGTTTTTCCTTGATAAAGCATCAACAACTACATTGTCCAATCCCTTTTTATGTTTAATTATGTATGGAAAAGACTCAATAAATTCAACCCATTTAGCATGTATTTTATTCAAATTTGTTTGGCACTTTAAAAATTTCAATGCTTCATGATCACTATGGATAATAAATTCTTTAGGCCACAAGTAATGTTTCCACACCTCTAAAACTCTCACAAGTGCATATAATTCTTTATCATAAACAGAATAATTCAATTGTGCACCATGTAATTTTTCAGAAAAATAGGCAATAGGTTTCTTTTCTTGCATTAACACTCCTCCAATACCTATGCCACTAGCATCACACTCAATCTCAAATTGTTTGTCAAAATTAGGAAGCATTAATAAAGGGTCCGAAATCAACTTCTCTTTAATAGCATCAAAAGCAATATCTTGTTCAACTCCCCACACAAATTCTACACCCTTTTTAGTGAGTTCATTCAAAGGTGCAGCAAGTGTACTAAAATCTTTGACAAATCTTCTATAAAAACCAGCTAATCCATTAAAACTTCTTACTTGACTCACATTAATAGGAATAGGCCAATTTTTAATAGCTTCAATTTTTGATTCATCTACTTCAATCCCATGTTTAGAAACAACATAACCAAGAAATATGACCTTATCTTTGCCAAAAGTGCACTTTTCCAAATTACCATACAATTTATGTTCTCTTAGCACTTGCAAAACTTGTCTAATATGATCAACATGTTCATGCTCATTGTGGCTATAAATAAGAATATCATCAAAATATACTACCACAAATTTACCAATAAAATTCCTCAAAACATGGTTCATTAATCTCATGAAAGTACTAGGTGCATTAGTCAATCCAAAAGGCATAACTAACCACTCATATAAACCAAATTTTGTTTTAAAAGCTGTTTTCCACTCATCCCCCTCTTTCATCCTAATTTGATGATAACCACTACGCAAATCAATTTTAGAGAAAATAGCACTACCACTTAATTCATCTAACATGTCTTCCAAACGTGGTATAGGATGACGATAACAAATAGTGATATTGTTAATTGCTCTACAATCTACACACATGCGCCATGTACCATCTTTTTTAGGCACTAAAATAGCAGGAACAACACAAGGAGAAAGGCTTATCCGAATGTAACCTTTATCAAGAAGCTCTTGTACTTGTTTCTGAATCTCCTTTGTTTCTTGGGGATTAGTTCTATAGGGAGCTCGGTTTGGTAATGAGGATTCTGGAATCAAATCAATTTGGTGCTCAATACCCCTCAATGGTGGCAAACCCGAGGGCACCTCCTTGGGAAAAACATCCTCAAAATCCTGCAAAACATGAGAAACACCAAGAGGAATAGGGGTCATGTCATTAGAAACTAAAATTTCTCCCTTGTGCATAAGCACTATAGGAAGCATAGTAGGATCCTCCCTAAATTCTCTCAAGTCCTCTCTAGTAGCTAGCATGCATAATAAGTTCACTCCCTCACTATTATTTTTTCCACTCGAATTGGATGCCCTACTTTCACTCACAACACTCAAATTTTCACTCTCTTTCTTTTCAACACTCTCAGGAATTTTTTGTCTAGATTCATTTACAATTTGTTGTGGTGTCATAGGTCTCAACACTATATCCTTCTCCTTCCACTTGAGTTGATAGGTATTTGCTCTCCCATCATGTATCACACTCCTATCAAATTGCCAAGGCCTCCCAAGCAACATGTGACAAACTGACATAGGCACCACATCACACTCAATGGTGTCTTTATAAGGCCCAATTTGGAATTCAACTCTCACCATGTGGGTAACCTTCATCTCTCCTTTGTCACTAAGCCATTGTATATGATAAGGATGAGGATGTGTAATGTATCTCAACTTCAATTTTGCACACAAATCTTTGCTTGCCAAATTTCTGCAACTACCACCATCAATAATAACCTTGCAAGCCAAATGGGGACCAACAATTGCTCTTGTTTGAAATAAGTTGCATCTTTGACTTTCAGGACTTGGAAGAATACTCAATGTTCTAGGTGTGCAAACAAAAGTAGGATATGTGGAAGGATATGCATCAAGAGGACCATCATCATCATCATAAGCATCCTCTTGAGAAGGATCAGCATCATCACCAGTCTCATACTCACCATTGTCCTCATTAATAAGCATAATCTTTTTATTTGGACAATCCCTCTTGAAGTGGCCTTTACCTCCACATGTATGGCAGCTCATGTCCCTATTTCGAGCTGTAGAAGAAGTAGATCCACTTGCACTAGCTGCTGGTTGTGCTTGCCTCTTAGAAACAGAAGTATTACTCTCGGATTTTGCAGTAGATACCCCACGGCTAGGGGTAGATTGTGACAATGGTGGTGAAGAAAAAGAAGACCTATTAGGGAAAGGTCTCCTTGGAGCCATAAGTGCCTCCTCGGCCAATTGCTTTTCTGTCTCCCTTGCTTGGTGCAACAATTCATTCATATCATTATATTGTGTATGCCGCACAATGCTCTTAATTTTGAATTGCAAACCTGAAAGGAACCTTTGCATAGTATGCTCAACATCCTCCTTTACTCTAGCTCTTTGCAATATCAACTCCATCTCTCTAAAATAAGCATCCACTGATTTTGTACCTTGCTTCAATTGTTGCAACTTGTCATATAAAGACCTCAAATAGTTCTTGGGCACAAATCTATCTCTCATAATTTGCTTCATCTCCCTCCAAGTGAGAACATCTGGTTCCCTATTTCGTGCCCTTGTTCTTGTAATATTATCCCACCATAACAAAGCATAGCCATCAAAACTAGAAGAAGCAAGTTTGATTTTTCTCTCCTCATGATAGTCATGCATCCTCCATAACTTCTCCATCTTGAGCTCCCACATGAGGTACTCCTCAACATCATCAGTATCAAAGTTGAGAGTAGGTAACATAAACTTGGGTTTACCAAGACCATCATCCTCACGGTTTGGCTCATTAACAGGGACCCTCCTTGCTTGGAACCCACGGCCAGCCCCATGATTTCCTCTTCCTCTACCTCGGCCTTGTTGGACATAATCATTATCCTCCTCTTCTTCCTCCTCGGCATCACCAAAAGCACTCCCACCATCCTCTCGGGCAGGAATTCTTTGATCCAATAAAGTGGCCAAGGCACCAATTCTAGTAGTCAATGTATCAATAGAGGCTTGCAATGTGGTAACTTGCTCTTGAGTAGCAGCAGCTGTTTCAGTCACAGTATCAATTTGAAGGCCCAAATTCTGAACATGTGTATCCATGTCCACTCCATGCTTATCAATAAGAGAATGCAACTCAGAATTTTTTGTAGCAATAGATGTAGTGATTTGTTCTTGCATCTCCTCCAAATCTGTCCACTTCACTTGTTCATCACCATGCTTCTTCTTAGCCTGTGTAGAAACATCACTAGGAGCAACCATGATTAATAGGTTAGTGAAATAAACAAAATATGGGTTGTGGTGCTCTCTCCCAACTCACTCAAAACCAGCAAAAGAGGTGATCCTTACTGCTCCAAAGTGAATAGAAAATCTTACCACAAGTAATAGTAACTAATGTGACTTGGTGTGAAGAATAGAATACCCAGGGGTTTTTGCTATCACAAAGGTAAAACAGGTTATATGGTGGGGCTTGGTATGGATACCTAACAATCACCAATTAACAAGTCCTATTGCTGTTTGTGAATGATACAAAATAACACCTAGGAAACACACACCAAAATTGGAAACAATTGTGGCAAAGCAAATATATGGAGGAAATTTTGCAATGCTCTAGAAAGACACTAGCCAAGCTCAATGATAATCAGACACAAGATTGCTCAATGTGTGGTGTCAATGATAGCAATGACAACAGCTCCAAATGATAGTAATAGCAATGTGTCTCAATGGCCTTTCTTTTTGCTTTTTCTGTTTTTCTCTTTTTCTATTTTCTGTTTTTCTCTTTTTTTTTTATATACTTTTAGGGCCGAAAACAACTAAAAGGAGCAAAGAAAAATAATAGCTAGATCAATGTGACACAATATAATAATGAGCAGCCTGAAAAGAGCAATAAAAATAGCTAGTCTTGTGGGCAAGGTACCTAGTTTATTTGCTGTAGAAAGGCTTTGTCTAGGGTTCACAATGATAAGACTGGAAATCATAATGAAAAGATCAAAGAAAAACAAAGAAAAACAACCTAAAACTAGCTAAGAAAAGCCCACGGCAGAGAATGAATACCACGGCAGCAAAACAGGAGCTTTTGAGCTCACGGCAGCCTAGCGCGGCAGAAAACAGAGTGTTTCTGTGCCGTACGGCAGCAAACAGCGCTCACGGCAGCGGCGGCAGAGAAAATGCGCGAAAACGAGCTCGCGGCAGAGCGGAACGGCGCGGAATTGTGCTGCGCGCGCGGGTGGATCGGTGGGTTTGCGGGCGAGCGAGATGGTAAGGGTGCTGCGGTGGTTTGGGGCGTTTTTGTAAGCGCGTGCTGGACCGAAACCGACTGCGACTAGAACCGTACCGCGGCAGCAAATTGCAAGGTTTTCGAGCTGCGGCAGGAAACGAATCCGATCAGAACCAGGAACCCGAGCAAAATAGAAACACACCACGGCAGAAACTTGAGAGAAATTGTGCCGTGAGGGAAAAAACAAGCCCTACTCGGATTGGAACTTAATGGATCTTGCGGGTAGCTAATTTTTTTTGGAATTTTTGGATATTGACTCGACTCGAAAAGTAAGAACAACTAAGAACCCTAACCCTAACCGAAACCTAATGACTCAAAAGGAGAAAAAGGAACACAAAATCAAAACACAAAACAGCACTAGAAATTGAAAACTAGCAATTATCTAAGGCTATGGCAAAACTACTACTATTCTTTTTGTGGCTTTTTCTGGATAGGTAAGAAAACAACTCGAAACTAAGGGATAGATACAGCTCACCGAGTAAACCCAGTAATCTGATACCAAGATGATATGGGGTAGCCCGATCTTCTTAGTGAACAATCTTGATAACTTGATAACCAATGTGATACCTCGCTCTCTCCTTTGGCTAAACCCTGTTACCAATTGCAACAGCACTTAACCCCTTCGGATATTCGAGACTCCACACTCTTGCACACGTAGCCACCGACTACAAGTGGTCCTGTTTCTCCTTATTCCCAGTGGAACAGCAGAATACACTCAGATTTGCAAAGGTATATGATTCAAGATGAATGCTTCAAGCAATACAATCTAGAAGTCTAGGGTTTTTGTTTTAACGTAGTCTAACCTAACCTATGCGCCCCAAGGGGTATATATGAGGGGTGGGGTGCGGCCACAAGGTAGCTTGCGCAAGCAAAACCCACCAACCCAAATAGGAACCCAATTGGACCTAGTTTTGGACTTTGGACTCAACCACAATAGATACAAACCGACCCAAGCTAGGGGTGCGGCCATAATGGTATACAAACCATGTTTAATACTACTTGGACTCTATATGGCGCATTGATAGACTTTGTGGGCGCCCTCCTCTTGTTATGTCCCTCCATGAGTGTGGAATAACAATCTAGCACTTGTTTTCCACACTTGTAGAATTGTTTTCACCATGATCAACATTTGTTTTCAGCTCCTCTCCATCCATGTGCACCATCTCTCCTTGATCTCCCTCCTTAATGCTTGTGTTATCAACAAACCTAAGAATACAAACATGCATGGATTTAGGTAGTATAAAGTTCTCATAATCACAAATGTTATACTCAAGTAGGAGTGAATTCACCTGTTGTTGTAATAGTTTGGTCCTTGATCTTGTCATGGGACCAAGCCTCACTTCATCATGTTTTATAGGAATATCATCATGTGAAATAATAGGTGAAACACTAGGGATGTCCTCATCAACAAATTTGCACCACTTCAAGATAAAGCTCAACCTGGAGAAATGCGTGTTCAGGGTGCCAGCCGGCCAGCTCCTCGGTTTCCTCGTATCTAAATGAGGGATCGAGGCCAACCCAGACAAGATCGCCTCCATCGAGAACATGCGGCAGCCGAATCAGCTGAAGGATATCCAGAAGTTCGCCGGCTGCCTAGCCTCCCTCAACCGGTTCGTCAGCCGGCTGGGAGAGAAATGTTGGTACCCGTAGATACAAACAAAAACTTTTATATGCGGTACTACCAAGATCAGGCCGAGGTAGAAGGCCACGAGGATTACCACTAGAAGCGCAGGTGCGGATTATCGAGGAAGCACGTCGATGCAGTGTAGCCCCACGATCCGATCCAGCCGATCCAATCCTGCGATCGTCAAAGTGCTGATCGTACAACACCTCTGCTAGTATCCGCATGTACGAGGAGGAGCTCCAACGGCGGACTGCTAGGTACGGTGCGGCGGCTGGACTGAGTGGGGATAGGGTTCCCAACTGTAACATCCCAGGTTTGAAAATCTCCCCCCTAGATGTTTGTTTCGTGTTTTATTTTTGTTTTGCATCATGTCATCATATTCATTTGATTTTTGTTTGCATCGTGTTGCATTTGATCTCTTTGTTTCCATCTGTTTTTCTTTTGAATTCCAAACAAAACATTCAAATTATTGGTTCATACTTATTATGTTACTTTGTTTCAAATAAACATTACAAAACTATCCAATCTGTTGTTTCCATTAAGTAGAAAGTTCAAACCATCAAAGTGTTCTCTTTAATTATTCAAAGGACCTCAAATTCATTCAATTTCAAACCAATTCCAAACAGCACCCAAAAAGTCAAAATTTGGAAACAAACAGTCCCAAAACTGTGCTTCTATCATAATTAATCCATACAAATTTTCCCTAATTTTTTTCTCTAGACCAAAACCTCTCATCTCTTTCCTTCCCTTTCTGCAAAAAAAAATAATAATAAAAAAAAAAAGAGAAAGGGAGGCAACCAGGCCAGCCCAACTGGGCCGGCCCAGTCCCCAGCGAACGTGCGCTCGGCCGCAGCCCGCGAACTGCGTCTCCCTCCTCCGTACAGGAGATGACGCAAGCACGCACGCATGCCACCTGCGCCTCCCCACTCCTCACCTGCTCCCCTCTCCCTTTTCTACCCCCCTAGAGCCCCCAAACCCTAACCCTAACCAACCCGCACCCCTTCCCTCTCTCTCCCACCTCCGCCGCCGCCGTTCGAGGGAGGCGCCGCCGTTTTCCTTCCGCGGCCGGCCGCCGCTCGCCGGACACGCCGTCGTCACCTCCGACTCCCTCCGGCTGCGCTGCGGCCACTCCGGCGAAGAGGGTGAGCCCCTCTTTCCGTTCTGCTACTTGCCCCCCTCGTTCCCGTGCCGTAGATGCCTAAATTTCTCCGTCCGTTGTTGCCATGGCTGCTCTGTTCGGCTACAGAGAAGAGCACCTGCAGGTTACGTTTGCAGTTCAGTTAGAGCCGGGTAATTAGGATCAAAACCAACCCTCTACCGTATCCTTTCAACTAAGCAGCAGTAGCCCATCTGGTAGGCGCTCGCTGCGCGCGCCTAGCAGCGCGTGAGTTCGAATCCCGGCCAAGCTCTTTTCTGCTCCTTTATTTCTGATTTAATTGCAGTATGTTTTGAGCTATAACCCCCCTGCGAGTAGTTCCCCTTCACAACCACAGCAGCAGCTCATCTGGTTGATTCCTTGCGCAGCAGGCAGGAGGGCAGGGGATCAAATCCCCCCCTGCAACAAAAACCAATCTTTTTCTCTCTTATTTTTTCTAGACCTAGATCTACTCTAATTTGCTCACAGGTCCCTGCTAGGATTTATCTAGGTCCCTGTAATTTTTCTTTCCAGGTCCCTGCTACTTTTTCTAGGCCCATAGTTATTTCTATCAACCATAAATATGATTAACCTTGGTAATTCAATAACTTTTGTTTGGAAACTCCGATTGCAAAACTTCAAACATGTAAATCACTCTATTTTAAATTCTCTACCCAAATATAAAATTTGTTTACTGTTTTGAATTTTCAAAATGCAATTCAAATTTGAATTCAAATAATTCAATTGCAATTTGCTGAAATCCATAACTAATTCATTATTAATCCAAATCATACAAATAAAATATGTTTTCCATACCATTTTGAACCACCAACTCAAATATAAATTTTGTTTCATGGTTTGAATAATTTAAATTGCCTAAATAATTTAAATCTTGTTTAATTCAATTAAAAATTGTTTAATATTGTTTAATTCATAATTAAATAATCCAAAGTCCAATTTCAATATGTGAAACATGTAATCCACCTAAAATTTGATGTTCTTGTCAAATATAAACTTTGTTATTTGTTTTGCACACTTTAACTTGGTGAAAACAACAATTACTTGTGTGACATCAATAAGGAACCAAAAATTCTTAACATGACAAATAAAATCCCACACTTGTTTTCTTCCTTTTCCATTTGCATCTAATATTGTTTACTTCTTGTTTTCATCATGCATGCATCATGTTTAACTACTTACACTTGTTAATCAAATGTAGATCATTGCTTCAACCTAAACCATTTGCATCCATATGCAATTCACATTGCATATGGGTCCAATTACATTGTGTTACCTTGTCAAGTAGTTTACTTTGATGCATCTATTAACATGACATGCATCATCCCATGGTTGTGCATCCTATGCCATGTATTGATTGTTCGTCTCTTTCGATTGTGTGTTTGCTTCTTCTCGCTTTAGACGACGACGTTGAGACCGAAGAGACGTACGGTACCCCTTCTAAGGATTTTCAGCTCAGTACCAGGCTACTGGGTTTGCAGGCAAGTTATCACTCACATGAATCATCGAGTTCCCTTCCACACTTGTTGTCGATACTATCCTTTTGTCTATTATTGCTAGCCCTATGTATCGTTGCTTGTTCTCCGAACCTATCACATGATACCCTGAACCAATGATATTGCCTCACCTCCATACCTACAGCCATTGCTTGTGTCTGTTCTCATCTAGCATGCTTAGGGTTGCTTTTGCTCGAGTCTGTTGTCGGTTACTCTTTTACTATTATTATTTGTACCGGGGGCTCGAATTTAATCAATCAATCCTGTTAATTGCTAATGGTAATAATAATTTGATGATAAGGCACCGGCAGGAGGCCCTAAGTGGTTTTGAGGCCTGCTAGTGTCGACCCTAATAGGAAAAGGGTCTTGTCTACTGATCCATGATGAGCGTGCTCACCGCATCCGGGTGGTAGTATGGGACCCCCCTCGACTTAGACTTGATCTGCAGTTTGTCCGAAGAGCCACACTTAGTTCGGGTGTTCCATTTGCTCCTTGCATAATGGGAGGTACCCCCATTGGTTACTGGTGATGATGATGATGCATATAGGGCGAGGCCTGTGGTGCCGGGGGGTGTGGTTTTCACCCTTGCGCTTAGGTTAGGCGGACTGGCCGGGACCTTATAGCTCCGTGGCTCCTAGGATGGATTGTAGAGATGGTTTGGGTCGTGTCAAGTCCACCTAAGTTTTAGTTGGTGGCTTGAGTGTGTACGGGTACTGGAGCACACCCTGCAGGGATAAATCTTCTCGAGAAGCCGTGTTTTCCGCGGTTATGGATTACTTGGTGAAAGTACTGGCTAACAAGTACTCAGGACAACTTAAACATAATGATCAACCATGTATCACCCAATGCTAAATAACTTGACTAGTAATAGGTTATTCACACAATAACTTGACTCATCTTTAATACAATGGTGTGAGTTATCCTCGGATTGCTTCTTCGGATAAGGGGCGAGATCCAGGATGGGTTTGTTTGAAGTTATCTTTCAGTTGGTTACAATTCCTCGATCTTATCTTCTTCTGTTAGCCGGAACTTGTAGTATTTTCTGTAGTTGGTTAGAGCAGCCCGCTGCAGCTTTTATAATACCTATCTTTTCCGTTGATCCCAAGCATCAATGCTTGTGTTGACGGGTAACTCTTTGATGAAGTGTGAGTCTTGCTTGCCAGTACTTGGATGTACTGACCCCGTTGGGGCTGTGGTTTACGCAGACGACGATTCCGAGGATCTTCATGGAGGCTACTACGTGGAGTACGACGACGCTGTTGACGAGTAGATAGCGGACCCGGGCAGGATCCGACGACTTCGTGGATGGGCTCCGTCTTCCTTTTCATTGCCGGCCTCTTAGGCCTACTTGGATTTGTCTGTACTCAGACCCTTTGTTTGCTTCCGCTGTTGTAATGAATGTTATGTTGGGACATGTGTCCTCTGGATGATTGTATTTGCTATCTCTGCCTTAGTGAAGGCCATTTGCAACCTTATTTCAATCTTTTGTGTCTTAGAGATATGTTGTGATTATCATTCGTTCAAAGCTGTTGACGTACCGTGCGTGATTGATATGAAGTACGTCGACAGTAGTGCCTATGACTTCTAGTGGATAGTTTACATCGACGGTGGAATAGCAGGGCTTGTGTTGTCGCGCATAAGCGCAGGCCTACCAGGAAGCTGGGACGTGGGAGCAGTTATGCCCCATAATCCAAGCACCTGCTATCCAGTTCGTACGATGAGTATCCCTTAGAAGCCAGGGTGCGACAAATGGTATCAGAGCCTGTCTGCCTGTAGGATCCCTTTTACTGGTCGCAGTTGAGTCTAGAAACTATTTTGTAGCTATATAGGAAAAATGAAACGTGAGAGTAGGAATTCTGCCATTTTATTTCTTTCCCCACCCACCCTCCCTTTTCTGGTAAGGAAGTGCAACGTTGATTTTCCCTTCTCATCTAAACTTTCAAGTTAGGATTTCACGTGTTCTGGGTTCTTCTGTAGTACCTTAGGAGTTTTGGTCGCGAGTTTCCCGATGTTGCTTCAATGTCATGTTTCTCTCAAGAACCTTTCGTCCATTGATGTATCCATTCCTAGCTATGTTTAGTTATCCTTTCGTACTCAAACCATTTATGGTGAACGTTGAGGGTAGTATATGTTTGATCCATGCTACCTTCTTACCGTTTGAAGTAATCCTTTTAAGCACTTATATTGGATTTTGTTATCCGGTTAGTGTGTTAACCTTGGTATCCTCTTCAGGATGGAAAGTGGTGACGAAGAACACACACTGCCACCTGAGATGGGGAAAGTGCTGTCTCAGATGACACAAGTTATAAGGCAGATGCAGCAGAACCAAGACCTTGGGAATAATGGCAACACCCGGGTGTCTATTCGGGAGTTCCTTGAGCTCAATCCGCGCACGTTTGATACCGCCTCCGAGCCATTGGATGCTGATGACTGGCTCCGTGAAATGAACCGTACTCTTGTGGTAGCTCATGTGGCTGACGAGGACCGTGTTCCTTACGTGACCTACCTTCTCCGTGGACAATCTATGTCTTGGTGGGAGAATTTCCAAGAAATGAGAGGTTCTAGTGTGGCGATCACATGGGAGGATTTCAAGCAAGCCTTCGTGCGCCATCACATTCCCGATGGGCTCATGGAGAAAATGCGTGAGGAATTCTATTCTTTCACACAAGGCAGTTTGGACGTTCTCGAATACCAAAGAGAGTTCAATCGTCTGGCTCGCTACGCCGGAGATGAAATCTCCACGGAAGCGAGAAAGATGGCAAAGTTCCGTAGGGGTCTCAACCCGGAACTCAAGTACGCTCTCACCAACGTCAAGGCCAAGAATTTTGAGGACCTCGTCAACATCGCTCTAAATGAAGAGCATGGGCGCAAGTTGGTTGAGGAATCTCGTAAGCACTCTCGTGAACAGGCTAATCTCTCGAAAGCTATTATGCCACCACAAAAACGGAGAGTTTGGGTTCCATATACCACTCCAACACCGCCCATCTGCTTGCCAAGCCCGGCAGGAATTCTTCCCCGCCCTCCCACCCCAGTGGTATCTTTAGGAGGTGCTCCATCTCAGCCAAGACCAACAGCTCCTCGTTCTGCTGTTACATGCTACAAGTGTGGACAGCCGGGCCACTATTCCGATAAGTGTCCGCAAAGGCACCTCCTTCCACCTCCACCTCGCCACAGGTCGACCCCGACAAGAATACGTGGTCCTCCGTTGGGTTGCTACAACAGCAACGAGCTTGGCGTGAGAACCGTTAAGGTGAACCATGTCAAGGCCCAGGGAGCAAAAGAATCTCCAGACGTTGTAATGGGCACACTTCTTGTGAACTCGTTTCGTGCTAAAGTCTTGTTCGATTCTGGTGCTTCACACTCTTTCATCTCTCAATGTTTTGCAAACGACAGTGGAATCAACTTCGAACAGTTGTCTATCCCTCTCCTAGTGAAATCACCGGGATCTAGCTGGCAAAGCAATAAAGTTAGCCAGAACATCGAGATCACAATTGGAAACCTTCCATTCCAGGCATCTCTGATAGCTCTCCACTCTTCAGATATTGATGTCATTCTGGGGATGGATTGGTTGGTAGCCAACAAAGCAGTCATTGATTGTCCTGCTAAGTCTGTCAAAATCACACACCCTTCTGGCCAGATAGTCTACTTCCATGCTGAAAATCCAGTTGCTCAACTCTACACTCTCAATGCAAATCCTCTACCATCTATTGAAACTATTCCGGTGGTTTGTGAATTCCCTGATGTCTTTCCAGAAGAATTGCCAGGAATGCCTCCTGACAGAGCAGTTGAGTTCGTGATCGAACTTGAACCAGGCACTGCTCCAATCTCCAAACATCCATACAAGATAGCTCCTCCTGAACTGAAGTTGTTGAAGGAGCAAATCGATATGTACATGGAGAAAGGTTACATTCAACCTAGTTCCTCGGCTTGGGGTTGCCCAACTCTGTTTGTTGCGAAGAAGGATCAAACAAAGAGACTCGTGGTTGACTATCGTCCTCTCAACGAGAAAACAATCAAAAACAAATATCCAATTCCTCGTATCGATGATCTTTTTGATCAACTTGCTGGAGCCTCAATATTCTCAAAGTTGGACTTGAGGATGGGTTACCATCAAATAAAGATCAGAAAGGAAGATATTCCAAAGACAGCCTTCACCACTCGCTACGGTCTATATGAATACACCGTCATGTCCTTTGGTCTCACCAATGCACCGGCGACCTTCTCTAGACTCATGAATTCTGTCTTCCATGAATACCTCGACAAGTTCGTTGTGGTATATCTTGATGATATTCTTGTCTACTCAAAATCCGAGGAAGAGCATGGAGAACATCTTCGTCTCACTCTCATGAAACTTCGCGAGCATCGTCTTTATGCCAAGTTCTCCAAATGTGAGTTCTGGATTCCAGAAGTTGCTTATCTTGGTCATGTCATCTCTGCCAAGGGCATAGCCATTGACCCAGAAAAGGTTAAGGCAATTGTTGATTGGAAACCTCCTAAGACGGTGAAGCAAGTCAGAAGTTTTCTTGGTTTGGCTAGCTATTGCCGTCGTTTCGTCCAAAACTTCTCCAAGATTGCCAAACCTCTCACTGATCTCACAAAGAAGGACAAGAAGTTCGTTTGGTCTCCACAATGCGATGAAAGTTTCAACCTCCTCAAGACTAAACTCACTTCTACACCAGTTCTGGTTGGCCCAGATACTACCAAACCCTTCCAGATATTCTGTGATGCCTCCCTCCAAGGTCTAGGAGCAGTTCTTATGCAAGAACGTCAAGTTGTGGCTTATGCTTCACGTCAGTTGAATGCACATGAGCTCAATTATCCCACACATGACCTTGAACTTGCAGCAGTGGTGTTTGCCCTCAAGAAATGGAGGCAATACTTGTTGGGTAATCGCACTGAAATCTTTTCCGATCATAAGAGTCTGAAATACATCTTCACTCAACCAGATCTAAACCTCAGGCAAAGGAGATGGATTGAGAAGATTAAAGACTTTGATCTCACCATTTCTTACACTCCAGGCAAGGCTAATGTTATGGCCGATGATCTCAGTCGCAAGTATTATTGCAATAATCTCATGATCATGGAAAGCCAACCTCCACTTCATGAAGAATTCCAGAAGCTGAACCTTGGTCTTGTACCTCAAGGTTATATTGCGAACTTGACAGCTACTCCAACTCTCGAGGACAAGATTCGTTCTGAACAACTTCGTGATGCTGAGATCAAGAAGATCGCAAATAACATCAAAGCAGGCAATGTGAAGTATGAGTGCTTCTCAATTGATGACAAGGGAACGGTGTTCTTCGAAGGACGCATTGCAGTTCCTCAAGTTCAAAGTCTCAAAGATGTTATTCTCAAGGAGGCTCATGAAACTCCTCTCTCCATCCACCCTGGAAGTACAAAGATGTACCAGGATCTCAAGACGCTGTATTGGTGGTCTGGCATGAAACGTGAAATTGCTAAATACGTTTCTGAATGCGACGTTTGTCAACGTGTTAAGGCAGTTCATCAGAAAACAGCCGGTCTTCTCCAACCTCTGAAAATCCCTGAGTGGAAGTGGGACATGATTGAAATGGACTTCGTCACTGGTTTTCCAAAGTCCAAAAAGGGCAACGATGCAATCTTCGTTGTTATTGATCGTCTCACTAAGGTAGCTCACTTCTTTGCTGTCAAAGAAACAATATCAGCTAGCCAGTTAGCAGAGCTCTACACAACAAAGATTGTTCCTCTTCATGGTGTTCCATTGGAAATAAGCTCAGACCGTGGAAGCATATTCACTTCTCATTTCTGGAAGAGTTTTCAAGAAGCATTGGGCACCAAACTTCTGTTCAGCACAGCTTACCACCCTCAGTCTCAAGGGCAAGTCGAAAGAGTCAATCAGATTCTCGAGGATATGCTCAGAGCATGTGGTCTCTCCTTTGGCATGAAATGGGAGGAATGTCTTCCATATGCTGAATTCTCCTACAACAACAGCTTCCAGGCAAGCCTAGGCATGGCACCGTTTGAAGCACTCTATGGCCGCAGATGCAGGAGTCCAATCAATTGGTCTGGAGCTGGTGAACGTTCACTCTTGGGTCCTGACATTGTTAAGGAAGCCGAAGAGAAAGTTCGCATCATTCGTGACAATCTCAAGATTGCTCAGTCTCGTCAGAAAAGCTACTATGACAGCAAGCACAGGGATATGATTTATGCACCTGGTGACAAGGCATATCTCCGTGTAACTCCCCTCAGGGGCACTCATCGTTTTGGTGTGAAAGGAAAGCTAGCACCGAGATACATTGGTCCTTTCAACATTCTCTCAAGGCGTGCGGAAAATGCCTATCGTCTTGAACTTCCAGAAAAACTATCCAAGGTGCACGATGTGTTTCACGTGTCACAGCTCAAGAGGTGTTTCAAAGATCCATATCGTGCAGTTGATCATGATTCCATTGAACTGCAAGATGATCTATCTTATGAGGAGCACCCTGTTCGTATTCTCGATGAGACCGTTCGTAAGACTCGCAACAAGAGCACCAAGTTCTTGAAAGTGCAATGGTCGCATCATTCTGATAAAGAGGCAACATGGGAGACCGAAGAGGATCTTCGCAAGAAGTATCCGGACCTTTTCACTCCTCAGTAGGAATCTCGGGGCGCGATTCCTTCAAGGGGGGGCGTTTTGTAACATCCCAGGTTTGAAAATCTCCCCCCTAGATGTTTGTTTCGTGTTTTATTTTTGTTTTGCATCATGTCATCATATTCATTTGATTTTTGTTTGCATCGTGTTGCATTTGATCTCTTTGTTTCCATCTGTTTTTCTTTTTGAATTCCAAACAAAACATTCAAATTATTGGTTCATACTTATTATGTTACTTTGTTTCAAATAAACATTACAAAACTATCCAATCTGTTGTTTCCATTAAGTAGAAAGTTCAAACCATCAAAGTGTTCTCTTTAATTATTCAAAGGACCTCAAATTCATTCAATTTGAAACCAATTCCAAACAGCACCCAAAAAGTCAAAATTTGGAAACAAACAGTCCCAAAACTGTGCTTCTATCATAATTAATCCATACAAATTTTCCCTAATTTTTTTCTCTAGACCAAAACCTCTCATCTCTTTCCTTCCCTTTCTGCAAAAAAAAAAATAATAATAAAAAAAAAAGAGAAAGGGAGGCAACCAGGCCAGCCCAACTGGGCCGGCCCAGTCCCCAGCGAACGTGCGCTCGGCCGCAGCCCGCGAACTGCGTCTCCCTCCTCCGTACAGGAGATGACGCAAGCACGCACGCATGCCACCTGCGCCTCCCCACTCCTCACCTGCTCCCCTCTCCCTTTTCTACCCCCCTAGAGCCCCCAAACCCTAACCCTAACCAACCCGCACCCCTTCCCTCTCTCTCCCACCTCCGCCGCCGCCGTTCGAGGGAGGCGCCGCCGTTTTCCTTCCGCGGCCGGCCGCCGCTCGCCGGACACGCCGTCGTCACCTCCGACTCCCTCCGGCTGCGCTGCGGCCACTCCGGCGAAGAGGGTGAGCCCCTCTTTCCGTTCTGCTACTTGCCCCCCTCGTTCCCGTGCCGTAGATGCCTAAATTTCTCCGGCCGTTGTTGCCATGGCTGCTCTGTTCGGCTACAGAGAAGAGCACCTGCAGGTTACGTTTGCAGTTCAGTTAGAGCCGGGTAATTAGGATCAAAACCAACCCTCTACCGTATCCTTTCAACTAAGCAGCAGTAGCCCATCTGGTAGGCGCTCGCTGCGCGCGCCTAGCAGCGCGTGAGTTCGAATCCCGGCCAAGCTCTTTTCTGCTCCTTTATTTCTGATTTAATTGCAGTATGTTTTGAGCTATAACCCCCCTGCGAGTAGTTCCCCTTCACAACCACAGCAGCAGCTCATCTGGTTGATTCCTTGCGCAGCAGGCAGGAGGGCAGGGGATCAAATCCCCCCCTGCAACAAAAACCAATCTTTTTCTCTCTTATTTTTTCTAGACCTAGATCTACTCTAATTTGCTCACAGGTCCCTGCTAGGATTTATCTAGGTCCCTGTAATTTTTCTTTCCAGGTCCCTGCTACTTTTTCTAGGCCCATAGTTATTTCTATCAACCATAAATATGATTAACCTTGGTAATTCAATAACTTTTGTTTGGAAACTCCGATTGCAAAACTTCAAACATGTAAATCACTCTATTTTAAATTCTCTACCCAAATATAAAATTTGTTTACTGTTTTGAATTTTCAAAATGCAATTCAAATTTGAATTCAAATAATTCAATTGCAATTTGCTGAAATCCATAACTAATTCATTATTAATCCAAATCATACAAATAAAATATGTTTTCCATACCATTTTGAACCACCAACTCAAATATAAATTTTGTTTCATGGTTTGAATAATTTAAATTGCCTAAATAATTTAAATCTTGTTTAATTCAATTAAAAATTGTTTAATATTGTTTAATTCATAATTAAATAATCCAAAGTCCAATTTCAATATGTGAAACATGTAATCCACCTAAAATTTGATGTTCTTGTCAAATATAAACTTTGTTATTTGTTTTGCACACTTTAACTTGGTGAAAACAACAATTACTTGTGTGACATCAATAAGGAACCAAAAATTCTTAACATGACAAATAAAATCCCACACTTGTTTTCTTCCTTTTCCATTTGCATCTAATATTGTTTACTTCTTGTTTTCATCATGCATGCATCATGTTTAACTACTTACACTTGTTAATCAAATGTAGATCATTGCTTCAACCTAAACCATTTGCATCCATATGCAATTCACATTGCATATGGGTCCAATTACATTGTGTTACCTTGTCAAGTAGTTTACTTTGATGCATCTATTAACATGACATGCATCATCCCATGGTTGTGCATCCTATGCCATGTATTGATTGTTCGTCTCTTTCGATTGTGTGTTTGCTTCTTCTCGCTTTAGACGACGACGTTGAGACCGAAGAGACGTACGGTACCCCTTCTAAGGATTTTCAGCTCAGTACCAGGCTACTGGGTTTGCAGGCAAGTTATCACTCACATGAATCATCGAGTTCCCTTCCACACTTGTTGTCGATACTATCCTTTTGTCTATTATTGCTAGCCCTATGTATCGTTGCTTGTTCTCCGAACCTATCACATGATACCCTGAACCAATGATATTGCCTCACCTCCATACCTACAGCCATTGCTTGTGCCTGTTCTCATCTAGCATGCTTAGGGTTGCTTTTGCTCGAGTCTGTTGTCGGTTACTCTTTTACTATTATTATTTGTACCGGGGGCTCGAATTTAATCAATCAATCCTGTTAATTGCTAATGGTAATAATAATTTGATGATAAGGCACCGGCAGGAGGCCCTAAGTGGTTTTGAGGCCTGCTAGTGTCGACCCTAATAGGAAAAGGGTCTTGTCTACTGATCCATGATGAGCGTGCTCACCGCATCCGGGTGGTAGTATGGGACCCCCCTCGACTTAGACTTGATCTGCAGTTTGTCCGAAGAGCCACACTTAGTTCGGGTGTTCCATTTGCTCCTTGCATAATGGGAGGTACCCCCATTGGTTACTGGTGATGATGATGATGCATATAGGGCGAGGCCTGTGGTGCCGGGGGGTGTGGTTTTCACCCTTGCGCTTAGGTTAGGCGGACTGGCCGGGACCTTATAGCTCCGTGGCTCCTAGGATGGATTGTAGAGATGGTTTGGGTCGTGTCAAGTCCACCTAAGTTTTAGTTGGTGGCTTGAGTGTGTACGGGTACTGGAGCACACCCTGCAGGGATAAATCTTCTCGAGAAGCCGTGTTTTCCGCGGTTATGGATTACTTGGTGAAAGTACTGGCTAACAAGTACTCAGGACAACTTAAACATAATGATCAACCATGTATCACCCAATGCTAAATAACTTGACTAGTAATAGGTTATTCACACAATAACTTGACTCATCTTTAATACAATGGTGTGAGTTATCCTCGGATTGCTTCTTCGGATAAGGGGCGAGATCCAGGATGGGTTTGTTTGAAGTTATCTTTCAGTTGGTTACAATTCCTCGATCTTATCTTCTTCTGTTAGCCGGAACTTGTAGTATTTTCTGTAGTTGGTTAGAGCAGCCCGCTGCAGCTTTTATAATACCTATCTTTTCCGTTGATCCCAAGCATCAATGCTTGTGTTGACGGGTAACTCTTTGATGAAGTGTGAGTCTTGCTTGCCAGTACTTGGATGTACTGACCCCGTTGGGGCTGTGGTTTACGCAGACGACGATTCCGAGGATCTTCATGGAGGCTACTACGTGGAGTACGACGACGCTGTTGACGAGTAGATAGCGGACCCGGGCAGGATCCGACGACTTCGTGGATGGGCTCCGTCTTCCTTTTCATTGCCGGCCTCTTAGGCCTACTTGGATTTGTCTGTACTCAGACCCTTTGTTTGCTTCCGCTGTTGTAATGAATGTTATGTTGGGACATGTGTCCTCTGGATGATTGTATTTGCTATCTCTGCCTTAGTGAAGGCCATTTGCAACCTTATTTCAATCTTTTGTGTCTTAGAGATATGTTGTGATTATCATTCGTTCAAAGCTGTTGACGTACCGTGCGTGATTGATATGAAGTACGTCGACAGTAGTGCCTATGACTTCTAGTGGATAGTTTACATCGACGGTGGAATAGCAGGGCTTGTGTTGTCGCGCATAAGCGCAGGCCTACCAGGAAGCTGGGACGTGGGAGCAGTTATGCCCCATAATCCAAGCACCTGCTATCCAGTTCGTACGATGAGTATCCCTTAGAAGCCAGGGTGCGACACCAACGCATGGGAGTGATAACTTGTGCCCGTTGGGAAACCTGCGCCCCTCTTTATATAGTGAGTGGGAGTGGGATCCACAACTCTTGAGGCCAATTCCCTCCGTGAGTCCAACTCACTAATCCAGTCTATTTTTGGTTCGGGTCCAACCCGACCAATATACTTGCTCCCGCTCTTAAGTGTGCGACCCTGCAGGCTCATGGCGACTTGAACATGATTGGAGTCCGACCCCCAGTTGATCAACCAGTAGCGGCTCCTAGCAGAACGTACCGACTCCCAAGTGCCATAGAGTCATGACGACATACCTTCTAATGTGACTTTCATCTGAGTGCCTTTTGCCTCACAATATACCTTGTCAAACTATAGGCGAATTATTGTCATCCCTTAAATAGCTCAACTCTCTTCTCGGTCCGTGATATATGATTCATCTGACTATCTCTTAGTCAATAGAATTGGTTAACACTTAACCGAGTCATGCATGGCCATGCTTCCGGAATCATATCACTCGAGAGGGCCCAAAGAATATCTCTCCAGTCGGAGGGGCAAAATCCCATCTTGATTGTCCATATCATGCAACTTGCTTCTCATTTGACCCGAACTCTGCCTTTATAACTTCCTTGTCACGGAAAAACGTTTGACAGAACCTAAGTAGGTGATCCACAACTCGGATTGTGCGACAACCTCAGGTCTAAGGATTACATTAATTGAGACATGCAAATGACGATTTACTCGTTGCATCTCAATATGGGTCAGTCTGACTTGATAAACTCTTTATAACTGCCTTGTCACGGAAAAACGTTTGACAGAACCTAAGTAGGTGATCCACAACTCGGATTGTGCGACAACTCAGGTCTAAGGATTACATTAATTGAGACATGCAAATGACGATTTACTCGTTGCATCTCAATATGGGTCAGTCTGACTTGCTAAACTCTTTAGCCGAGTCTGTGAAAGTTGGAATGGCATCACCATGCCCATGACAAGTGGAACCGAGTCATTATCCAACACTCACATTAGTCTAGATTGTGTGTCCAACACAACCTTAATGACCAAGGACAATTTAGCATGAACAACATGAATACATAGTTCCACAATCGAATCACATATTCAATAATATATATATCAGATGTTCAAAACAAGGACAACTTAATAAATTTATGAATACATTGAGAATTACATCATACATGATTGCCTCTAGGGCATATTCCCAACAAGAAAGCCCTCCCACTTTACCAGCTGTTGAAAAGGTGGACAAATTTACCTGGACCCGGGAGGCGGACACGGCCTTCCTCGACCTCAAGCGGACACTCACTACCGCCCCCGTGTTAATGCCTCCGGCTCCGAAAGAGCCCATGCGGCTATACCTCGTCGCAACCAACTGGGTCATCAACGCCGACTTGGTAGTCGAGCGGCCGTAAAAGGACAAAGAGCAACCGATGCATAGGCCGGTGTACTACATCAGCAAGTTTCTCTCGCAGTCCAAGCAGAACTACCCCCACTACCAGAAGCTGGTCTACGGCCTACACTTCACCGCCAAGAAACTCCGCCACTACTTCGAGGAGCACACTATCACCATGGTGAGCAATACCCCGCTTTCGGAGATCATCAATAACAAGGATGCAACCGGCTGCGTCGCCAAAGGGGCCAACAACTTGGTGGCGCACAAAATGGTCTACAAGCCACACACCGCCATCAAGTCTCAGATCCTCAATGACTTCCTCGTCAACTGGGCGGAAACCCAGTACCTGCCGGCTGTCCCCGATTCCTCACACTGGAAAATGCACTTCGACAACTCCAAAATGCGTGGGTGCTTGGGAGCCGGCATCGTCCTCACCTGTCCAAAGGGAGACCGGTAGGAGCACGCACTGCAAATCCACTTCAAGGCCTCCAACAATGTGGCCGAGTATGAGTCCTTCGTCCACGGCTTCACTGGCAATGGAGATAGGGATCCAGGGCATCCTCTGCTTCGGGGATTTAGACCTGGTGATACAACAAGTCTCACGAGACTAGGATGCCAAGGACGCCAACATGGTCTCCTACCGCTTCTTTGTTTAGCAGCTCTACGCCCGCTTCAAAGGGTACGAATTCCACCATGTCCCTCGAGCCCACAACGAGATGGCGGACATGCTGTCAAAACTTGGATCAACCCGGCAAGCCATCCCGCCTGGCGTCTCCCTCGAGCACTTACACAAGCCGTCCATCACGCCGTCAACAACCTCCAACTCCATCATCTTGCCTGCTGACGCCAACCAGCCACCTGATTCCACAGACCCGGGGGCTGCTGCCTCGACCGCCCCAGCCGGTGAACCAGTAAGTTCAGGGGCTGCCACCTCCTAGCCGCCTATAGTCCCCGTCCCGGAGCAGCTTGACAAAGAAAGCACGGGGACATCCAACCCAATAGAGGCCCCTCTAGACAGAACGATAAACCCTAGGGCTACCCAGCCGGACGCACATGCGGCATTCGTCATACACGTCACGCCGTCATGGGGACAACACATCTTCGACTACCAAAACCACCTCCCTAGGACGAGGTCCTCAGCCGGCAAATCCAGCGTTGCTCCTGCGCCTACACCATCATCAACAACCAGCTGCACAAGCGCAGTGTGTGCGACATCTTACATTGCTGCGTCGACCAGGAGGAGGGAGTCCGCCTCCTCGAGAGCATCCACATGGGGGAATGCAGCAACCACGTCTCCTCAAGGGAGATAGCCTCCAAGGCCAACCGATATGGTTTCTTCTGGCCAACCATCTTGTCCGACTCCGAGGACTTGGTGCGGGTCTACAGCAGCTGCCAGCATTTTCGAGCACATAAGCGTACGATGTCCTCAGGTTTGAAGACCATCCTTATCAGCTGGCCTTCGTCGTTTGGGGCCTCGACATGGTCGGTCCGTTCAAAACGGCAAGCGGCGGCAGGACCCATTTACTCGTGGCGGTGGACAAGTTCACGAAGTGGATCGTGGCGAGGCCGATCAAGCGGCTGGACGACCAGACGGTCGTTAACTTCTTCCAGGACATCATATACCGCTAGGGCTATCCCCACAGCGTCATCACTGATAGTGGAACCAATTTCTCTAGGGGGGCCTTCGCCAAGTTCTGTCGAAGAAAGGGCATCCGGCTGGATCTCGCCTCCGTGGCACATCCTCAGTCGAATGGTCAAGAGGAAAGAGAAAATGGCCTAATCCTAGCCGACATCAAGCCCCGACTGGTCGACCCGCTTGAGCGGGTGCCCGGCTTCTAACTCGAAGAGCTACCGTCTGTCGTAGGGAGCCTCTGCACCACCCCAACCGGTCAACCGGTTACACACCATTCTTCCTCGTCTATGGAGCGGAAGCAATCCCACCAGCTGACATCGAGTTCGACTCTCCCCAAGTCGTCCTTTGCAGGGAGAAGGAGGCCCAGAGGGCAAACCAAGAAGGCGTCGATCTGCTAGAAGAAGCGTGAAATCTCGTGCTGTCTAGACCGGCTTTATACGAGCAGAATCTCCGTCTCTACCACAGCCAGCAAATTTGTCCTCTCGCATTCTGCAAAGGCGATCTCATCCTCCGGCTGATCCAAGGCACCAAGGGCCTACAAAAACTGTCTTCCCATGGGAGGGACCTTTCGTGATCAACAAATCTCTCCATAAGAATGCCTACTACCTCATCGATGTGCACGAACCACGAAGGAACCAGGCGGACACCTCCGGAGAAGAGACGGAGCACCCCTGGAATGCCGAGCTCCTACGGCCGTTCTACACCTGAAGGGCGATGTAGCACCCTGTATCCAGTTAATGAAAGAACCGGTAACCCTGAGCAAACAATCGAGGGCTACCCTCACATCATAAGGCACATGTTTATTATTTCGTAAATCCGGCTGCACCCGGCCGATTGCCGCCTCAAACTTGGCTGATCCGGTGTGCCGAATTCCAAATGCTTCCTCTGCGGATCCGGCTGCAGATCGCAACCTGACTGAACTGCCGGCCAGAGCGCAGGCAAGAGAACCGCACGTGAAAATTCCCAAGGGACAGGAGCCACGCCTAAAAAAAAGTTGATGACCTCGTTTCCTTAGAGCCATGTCCTAAAGAGTCAAACAACCGTGCCCCCCGCGAGCCCGCCTCTCTTCGGATCCGGCTACTGACCGCAACCCGGCTAACACGCAGTCAAGAGCAAGGATCAAAATTCGGGGTGTACAAAGGAAATTCTAAGAGACAGGGCCAGGGAAAGCGGAGTCCTAATCGAAAAAAACTAGCTAAAAATGTAGTCGGAAAAAGTCGTGTCTTGATTATCCCCGCGCCAACAATTTACAACTAAGAAAAAGAAAACCAGACGACAGTAGCCCAGGCAGCCCAAGCCACAGCCGACCCACTGAACTCGGGGGCTCAAGCGGCAGCCGTCCATCCACACTCGGGGGATCGAACGACGAAGTCCTCACTTCACACGGCTCTAGAGCGAGTAGCCGGCCACCGAACCACGGGGGCTTAAAATGGCAGCCGGTCCTCTGATACAAGGGTCATACGGCTAAGAAACTCGAACTATATATTCGCATGGCTTCTATGTGTGCAGCCGTCCACCCAAACTCGGGGGCTCGAACGGCAGCCGGTCCCTCTGGAAACAAGGACCTAAACAGCTAAGTATCGAATGACTCCTACGCGAGCAGCAGACCACCCAAACTCGGGGGCTCGAACGACAGCCGGTCCCTCTGGAAACAAGGACCAAAACGGCTAAGTATCAAAAGGCTCCTAGGCGAGTAGCCGTCCACCCAAACTCGGGGGCTCGAACGGCAGCCGGTCCCTTTGGAAACAAGAACCTAAACGGTTAAGTATCAAAAGGCTCCTATGCGAGCAGCCGGCCACCCAAACTCGGTGGCTCAAACAGCAGCCGGTCCCTCTAGAACAAGGACCTATACGGCTAAGACCAAAACACTTGGTAAGAGCTTCGGCCCGCCTGCTCTATGAGCAGCCGGCCCAAACCTTGGGGGATGCACCCGATGGATAGCGTGAACCACAAGTAGCAAAAATATTCAGAAATCAAGGAAAATGTCAGGCGGACAAATACTAGGCGGACAAACGCTTAAATAAAAGGAGATGATGAGGGGAGGATACCTACTCCTATCATTGCGCCACCGCCGCCATATATGTTGACAGTTGGAGGTTTCAGTTTTGCAATCCCTCCGCTAGATGAGGTGAAACCTAACTTCAGAACACCACCGTTGATGTTGCAGTTTGGTCCACGACGTGATACCAAACATTGTTAGTGTCGGCGGTGTTAGGTGAAGCGTGTTGCATACAGGATGACCATCGATTAGATGACATTTGTCTAAGTATGTACACGCTTTATTGTTTGGCCGAGCCTTTTAATAGGCCAGTTTGTATCGCGTGTGTTAGGTTTGAGTCAGTTGTGTGTTCGGTTTGGGTCTGTCCAACCGAGCCCTTTGTGATCTCCTATATAAAGGAGTGACGCCTAGGGTTTTAGGAGAGACAAGAATTTTATGAGTAAAGGTATCGTGAGGCTCCTCCCACGATGGGACGCCGTTTGCGTATTTATACTGGTTTTTGATTGCTGATCTTGTTGATCTGTTTGTGTGCGTGCTTGGAGTTGATCTTGTTCAATTCAACGTTGCTATTTTACGAATCGCCGTGAAAGATTGGGCCAAAACCCCTCTCGGATCACGTTGATCCGTATCATCTTGGTATTAGATTCGTCGGGTTTCTCACGGCGTTCATCTTTGCTGAGATTGTTTATTTGCTAGAGTTTAATCTGCTGCAGCCGGAGGCTATTTGCTAAAACACCGGTTTTTCTGTGGTTGTTTGCGTTCTGGCCAAGGCACCGCACGCACCGCGAAGCTACTGCGATTTCCAATCTGTGCCCGATTTCGAGTGGACTTGTATTCATGTACGGAGTACTTCTTTCATATTCTAGTTGGATTGATTGGTGTAGTAACTGGGCACGTATTGCTTGGATCCTTTGGGTACTAGTTGGACAGATCCTTGGAGTACTAACTAGAAACGAGTTCAGGTTGGCTTCTTTGGAGGTGCCCCGATCGACTACAAAAAGCTGATTGCTTGCTCGTGTATTTCCCCGATTGATTAAAAAAAGCTGGTTGCTTGCTCCTTCCTGTTCTGCTACTCCAGTTGCTGTTCGCTTTGGACATATATTTTTGGCCGCGCGACGTCAAAAAAAGGGAGAGTTTCGTTTTCTGCTACGAGGCTGCGACCATGGTAAATTCTGTGATTGCTGAAAATTCCGGTGTTGCTGCTGCTGCTACGGCACAGAAACCGCCGAACGTGCCTCTGCCTGTTTATATCGATGATCTTGCTCCCAGTGTCCACGATGGATTTGACAAAACTTGCCTGTATATCAAGGATTGTACGGATGCTTTGGAGGAGAGATTAAATAGCAAATTTGCGGCACTCAATACTCGTCTTGATGCATTGGCGGATAACCTTATTTCCCGTGCGCGAGTGGAGCCCCCTCCCGCTGCTATATTACATGACGCGCTCACACAGCGAGATGGACAAGCTGATGGTTGTTTTCGCCGTCCCATGGCACTGGCACATGGAGGCGTCGATGCTGATTTGGAGGAAGATGCTGGTTATGCACCCCAACAACGCACGTTTGATACTCGTACTGCGGCTACTGTTCGTGTTGGTCAGGCTGCACGTGTTCCCCTGGATGATGGTATTGGACGTGTTAAAATTTTCATACCGCTTTTCTCCGGCGCGGGCAGTCCCGAGGATTATTTGGAGTGGAAGATGCGCGTGAATCATATTTTTGCAGCTCGGCATTACACCGAGGAGAAGAAACTTCAATTTGCAGCTATTGAATTCTCCGGTTATGTATTGATTTGGTGGAGCCAAATTTTGCGTATGCCCAACCGGCTGACATCATGGAGAGGTATGAAAGAACTCATGCGGCGTCGTTTTGTTCCTGAGCATTATAAGCGCGAGATGTACATTAGATTGCAGCAGCTAACTCAAGGTATAAAATCTATGGATGAGTATTATGAGGAGATGAAGCTGTTGATAATACGTACAGGAACAACAGAAGACCCGGAGGCCACAATATCTCGGTTCTTTAATGGTCTGAATATTGAGGTGCAACATCGTGTGGAGATGGTCGTCTACTATAATCTTCAGGATCTTGTGCACCAAGCTGAGCGTGCGGAGCAACAACTCAAATGACGTCAAGCTACAGCCCCTACACATACATGGCGTCATTCCAATGGCGAGGCGGCTGGTTCTAGCGCTAAGCCGACACCTTTTACACGCTCCAATAATATTTCTCTTGAGGCGCCAAAAACTGGAGTGTCCAAAGCTGCAGCTAGTACGCAGTCCACCGCACACACTGAGTGTTTTACTTGTGGCGGTCGAAGACACATGAGGCGTGATTGCCCTAATGCAAAAAGGGTGATGCTTACACAAGATGACTATGTTTCTGCTAGTGATGAGGATAAATCAGCGGGGTCGTCTAGTGAGGAGGTTGCGGAAACTGAAGAATGACTGTGGATGGGTATAAACTTGCTGCAAAGTGTAAAAATTTGATGGTGCAACGTGTACCGAAAGATCACATAGAAGGACAAGGGCATCGCTGGGATATTTTTCAGACCCAATGCACAGTCAAGGATTCCGCTTGCAGGCTGATTATTGATGGTGGTAGTTACACCAATATTGTTAGCAAGAGTTTGGTGGAATCTCTTTCATTACCTACATGGAAACACCTGCAACCACATTGTGTTGAGTGATTATATAATTCAGGGAAGCTGAAGGTCACACATAAGATGCGTCTGAGATTTTCTGTAGGTACATATGAGGACACGATGGTATGTGATGTGTTGCCTATGGATGCATGTCACGTGCTGCTAGGCCGACCATGTCAGTTTGATCGGCGTTCCACACATGAGGGGCGTTTCAATATATATTCCTTGTGGAATAAAGGGAAGCGTCATGTTCTGCAGCCAATGCTTGACAAGGATATCAAGGTGGACGTCGTTGCTATGAAGAAGATGGTTCCAAGTGTCAAGCTGAAACCGAGGACGGTTTCTCTTCAAGTTGGGGGGGGGGGGGGGGATGATGAGGGGAGGATACCTACTCCTATCATTGCGCCACCGCCGCCATATATGTTGATAGTTGGAGCTTTCAGTTTTGCAATCCCTCCGCTAGATGAGGTGAAACCCAACTTTAGAACACCACCGTTGATGTTGCAGTTTGGTCCACGGCGTGAGACCAAACATTGTTAGTGTCGACGGCGTTAGGTGAAGCGTGTTGCATACAGAATGACCAGCGATTAGATGACATTTGTCCAAGTATGTACACGTTTTATTAGAGGCCTACGTGCTTTATTGTTTGGACGAGCCTTTTAATAGGCCGGTTTGTATCGCGTGTGTTAGGTTTGAGTCAGTTGTGTGTTCGGTTTGGGCCTGTCCAACCGAGCCCTTTGTGGTCTCCTATATAAAGGAGTGGCGCCTAGGGTTTTAGGGGAGACAAGAATTTTACGAGTAAAGTTATCGTGAGGCTCCTCCCACGATGGGACGCCGTTTGCGTATTTATACTGGTTTTTGATTGCTGATCTTGTTGATATGTTTGTGTGCGTGCGTGGAGTTGATCTTGTTCAATTCAACGTTGCTATTTTGCGAATCGCCGTGAAAGATTGGGCCAAAACCCCTCTCGGATCACGTTGACCCGTATCAGGAGATGAAGCTCCAGAGTGACGACACGACACGATGTTCAATAATAAACCCACCCAACATCCCGAGGCAGCAAACTAAAGTGGCAAGTTTGTACAATTCCACCCGATAGGCCGGGGTCTTCACTTGTCAGCCTTCGTTGACGGAGGAGCCCGTTTGGCATCGGAAACTTCCTTGCGGTAGGCGAGCCGGACCTCAGTGAGCTTTATCAGCTCATCGCGGGAATCATCCTCCTCGAAGCACACCATGTCTTTGTCGTCCTCACCATCCTCTCCCTCGCCGTCTGTTGGCTGGCGCACCATGCAGTCGGGGATGAAGATGTCGAAGTCGACGAAGTCCATAATATGGAACATGGCCTCCTTAAGCGCTGGCTCCTACCGGAGCTTCTCGTAGGTGGTCCCGGCTTGCGGGCCGCTGATTAAGTCCGCCACGTCAACCTCTGGGTACCAGGAACGGAGAATACATAAAGGCCACTCCGATCCCCGCGGGCGACGGGCTCTTGCAGCCGGGTGATGGTGTCATCTCTGTCCTCCAGGTGGGTCGCCAGCTCACAGATGTGCGGAGGCACTTCCTCATTGTTCCAGAGCTGCCGAAATAGCTCGATGGCGTCATCAACCAGCACCTTGGCCTCCTCTCCAAAGGTCTTTGCCATCTGGACTACGCTGATCTTGAAGCCTTCCATGGCAGTATTGGTGGCCTCCACGCCAAGGGAGGCAAGCGCCTGCCGCTTGGCCTATGCCGCCAGCGAGGGATAGTACTCTGCGCCAGAATAGAGCTAAGTACCCTAGCCGGAAAAAAGAGAAGACCTAGTGGGAAAGAAGACTCATTGCGAAGCTCGAGGCCGGTGTTCTTCAGCTCCGCCTGGAGGACGTCAATGCCCTTTTGAAGCTCGTCGGCCTCCTTGGCATGGTTGGCTGCCTGCACCTTGTTGGCCTCTTCCGGGGTCTCGAAGGCCCCCTTCTGCGCCTTGTCGACCTCGGTGAGGTCCTTGACGGCCTCCACCAGCTCCGTGTTGGCCTTGGCCAGCCGGTCCACCTCTTCCTACCACTGCTGACTGAGCTTAGTCAGCCGCTTGACCTCGGTCTCCAGCCGACTGATGGAAGAGGATTCCTTCAGCTGCCCGTTCAGGTCCCGGCTCTCCTTTGCAACCCCAAGATCAACCGCCAAGGTAAAGAAACACACTAGGCGAAGGAGACAAATTAGGTGTGCAGACTTACTCTGGACGGCTTCCAGGGCTTTCTGGAGGCGCTTGATCTCACCGGTGGCGGCGTGGTCCTTGTACTATGCAAAGAGAAAAAAGAACGAGGAAAATCAGGAAAGGAGCCAAGCGGCTGAGAGTGAAAACACAAAGACAAAGGGAGAAGCTTACCTCGAGCAGCTCCCAGAAGCACTTGAAGTCAGTTGGACCTCCTGGTCCTTCTTGATGTCGCGGGTGAAGGGGACCACTTCAGCCGGATGCCGTATAGCCTCCATTTTGTTGTGATGGTCAGATGATCCAAGTCCTCCACCTCCAGGAGTGAGAGTGACAGCGAGGATTTAGCTGATCAAAACAAAGCAACATACACAACTGACAACAGAACGGCCAAAGAAGGCGAGCAGCTCGGCGAAGATCTGCAAGAGTCTCCGCCTCCCGAGGATAAGGACCTGAACGGAAACGACGACATAATCGATGGGCCCACCCGATCCACTGATTTTGTTCTGCATCCAAGAATAGGAAATACAAAGAGGTCCGCCCTTTGGTGCACGTATCAGCCAACACAATGGAGTTGGTCACGACCCTGGTTAACAGGGCCTCCCTCTCCCAAAGGACGCCAACATGGAAGAGTGGGCAGTCTATCGCTACACACTGAGTAGATAAAGGAAAAAAATTGAACATGATACACAAAGAGTTGGATGGTGCATGCTACACAGAAAAAGACACAGCCGGAGGCGCGGGCAGTGGGGTGCAGAAGCCACCCACACCTAAACAACAATCCCGAATGGCGGATATGACAACTGACGCCATGGGGGGAACTCGAAGGGAGTTGGATCTTGAACACCACCCAAAGAAACTTAATCCGCCAGAAAGGTAGTACCTAGGACTCTGCAGGAGAGGCTTCTATAGGTGCAAATGTACCTGATGTCGATAAAGCCAACACCCGGCAACCCATGTAGAGAGGTTCATGAAGAGATGCTACAAGGAATCAACATTGCGAGTGCAGAGTTGGGAGCAAATCCACCTTGCAAGAAGCAGCAGTGCCTATGGAGCCAGAAAAATTAAAAGCCAGGCCAGCACGCACGCCACGCCACGCTACGAGGAGGACCCAAAGGACATGCCTATCAAAATCACACAAAACAAGGTGGACAACATATACAGATAAAGAGTTGTAGAAGAAACACAACCATGAACTAGCAGGACTCGGACAAAACACTCGAGACATAGCTCCCCCAATTCAGATGGGGAGGAACTTTGCGGGCGACCTTGCTTTACTCATGATATTCGTCAGGCTAGGAAGCCGAAATGATTCAAGCTGACCGCCGAAACACCAAAGTATGATAGAGTCCAGGAACCCGAGGCTTGGTAGGATGATTACTTGACTGCCACGAGGTTCCAGAAAGGTAACCGAGTGACGGTGATGCACTCCATTCAACTACAACTTGTGGGAGCCGCGAGAAACTGCTGAAGAGTCAACCTAAAAATAGCTACAACTGCTGGGAAGACTTCGTGATGAGGACATCCCTACTACATTTGTTATTCCTCCTATTGATGATGATGTTGCTGTTCAAGAGAAACAAGATGAAGTGAGGATTGGTCCAATGACTAAATCAAGAACAAAACTAATAGAACAGCAGGTGAACTCACTCCTATTAAATTATGATGTTTGTTCTTATGAGAATTTTATACTACCTAAATCCCTGTATTTATGTATGATTCAGGTTATTGATAACACAAGCATTATTGGAGGCAAGGAGCATGGAGCCATGGAGCCAAACATGGGAGAATACAAGAAGAGAGATGATCATGGCAGCACACACAAGGAGGAGAAGCCAGGAGTTAAACATGATGGAGATGGGAGCACCAAGGACATGTCTTAGGGTGTTTTCATCAATTATTATTGTGTGATGCGCATTAGGCTTATGGGGGCACCAAGGACATGTCCTAGGGTGTCCCATGCGTGGTGAATAAAGGCTTGTATGCCTAGTTGGCCGCACCCCCTTGTATTGGGTCGGTTTGTATCCCTAGTCCGAGTCCAAACCACTTTAGGTTCGAGTCCTAGTAAGGTTAGGGGCCGGTGCTTGCGCAAGGTTAGTTGTGGCCGCACCCTCCCCTCTCATATATACATATTCACCTGCGTGTGAGAGGTTTAGACTACCTTTATTCATAAACCCTAGAACTCCATTGTTGATTGCTCGAAGCATTCATCAGGAATTGATATATTGCAAGTTTTGCGTGTTATCTGCTATTCCACTAGGAATTAGTTGATACAGGACCACTAGTAGTCAGTGGCTGCTCGTCCAAGTGTGTGGATTTACGAATATCCAAGGGATTGGTTGCTACTGCAATTGGCATCAGGAATTAGCCGGAGAGTTCGTGGAGAGACACAATTTATCAGATCCTTGTTATCGTGTGAGTTCATCGAGAAGATCGGGCAACCCCTTATCATCTTGGTATCAGATTTACAGGTTAACTCGGTGAGCTATCGTGATCTAGTAGATTAGTTCTTGTTTTCATTACCTACCCACAGAAAAAGCCACAAAAAATAGGATTAGTTCGAGCCATAGCCTTAGATCATCACGTTTATCAAGTTTTAGTTGCTGTTTTGTGGTTGATTTTCGTGTTCCTTTTCTCTTTTTGAGTCCTTTTTTTCGGTCTAGGTTTAGGGTTCTAAGTTTTCTTCAAGTTATCCCAATCATGTCCACAAAATTTCACCCAAAAACTCCCTTCCGATCCAAAGTATACTCGATTTGAGTTGCTTTCGGTTTCCTGCCGCGGCACAAAATCGCGCAGAATCCCTGCCGCCACCGTGCCCTAGCCCCAGTCGGAGTCCGTCCCGTCCGCTCCTTACAAACTCCCGACCGCGGACCAGCCAGCGCTTAGCCGCAGCTCCTCTGTGCGCGCTGCTGCGGCACGCGATTGTCGCGTTTCTCTGCCGCGCGCCGAAACTCCTGCCGGGACCCGCTGCTGTTGCCTCGCGCCCGACCCCATACTGTGTCTGATCTTTTGCGCGCGCCCAGCGGTGGCCTGTTAGCTGCACCTGCGCGCTGCCGCGACAGCGAATCGGCTGTTTCCTCTGCCGTGGTACGTTTTTCTGCCGTGAGTGTTTCTTTTCTCTTTAGTTCTTTTTCGGTTTATATTTCTTTGCCATTTTCTTTAGGTTTTCTTTTCCTATCATTGTGAGCCTTAGACACAGCCCCTCTATAGCAACATATAGGTATCTTTTCCAAAACGAATAGCTACTTATTGCTCACTCCAGGCTGCTCATTACATACATTGTGTCACATTGATAATTGTGTGCTTATTTTTGCTCCTAGCTAGTTTTGGCCAGTTATAAAAGTATAAAAAAAAGATAAAAAGAGAATTGTGAAAAGAGAAAAAGGCCTTGAGATACATTGCTATATTGTTATTGGAGCTGTTTTCATCACTACTATATTGACACTTTCCATTGAGCAATCTTGTGCGTGTGATATTTTGGAGCATAGATATTGTCTTTCGAGAGCATTGCAATATTTCCATCCATATAATTGCATTGCCACATTTTTCTCCACTTTGGTGTGTGTTTTCCTAGGTGCTATTTTTCTGTCATCACAAACAGCAAATAGGACTTGTTATTGGTGTTGTTAGGTATCCATACCAAGCCCCACTATATATCCTGCTTTGCTTTGTGTTAGCTAAACTCCCTGGGTATTCTTTTATTCACACCAAGTCATAGTAGTGTTGTTTACTTGTGGTAAGTATTTCTATTCACTTTGGAAAAGTAAGTTAACCTCATTGCTTTTCTTTTTTGAGTGAGTTGTGAGAGAACACCACCTCCCATATTTTTGTTTTCACTAACACATTAATCTATGGAGTCTTCTATGGCTAGTGTTGCGCAGGTGGATAAAGGTGTTGGGAAAGCTACTGAGGCTATTTCTAAGAAGACTGTTGATGATATTCTCACATGGGGAGATTTGTCCAAATTTAGAGACATGATCAGCTCAAGAATTTATCAAAAACTTTATGAGTATGATGAAGTGGTAGCCACCCGAATTGATAAGAAGCTGGATTCCTATGATGAGAATTTGAGGAGGGATTTACAGCAGATGGACATTAAAATTGAGAAAGCTGCTTCTCAAGAATCTGTTGATATTATGCAAGAATCTCTCACCAATTTGACTAGGCAAATTGCACAATTGTCTACTCAACTAGAGCAAAGAGGTAATGATGATGATTGGGAACCAGGCCGAGTCCAAGCTTATAATGGCCGTGGAGGTTTTGCTGCTAGAAGAATACAAGCCCATGATAATCATAGAGAAGATGATGGTTTGGGCAAGCCAAAATTTTATATTCCTCCTTTCTCTTTTGATACTGATGATGTAGAGGAATATTTGATGTGGGAGCTTAAAATTGAGAAGATATGGAGATTACATGATTACAATGAAGATAGGAAGATTAAATTGGCTTCTTCTAGTTTTGATGGTTATGCTCTATTGTGGTGGGATAATATTACACAATTGAGGGCAGAACATGGTGATCCTGAAGTGGTTACTTGGGCTACTATGAAGCAACTCACGAGGAACATATTTGTGCCAAAGAATTATGTGAGAACATTGTATGATAAATTGCAACAATTGAAGCAAGGTACATTGTCTGTTGATGCTTATTATAGAGAGATGGAGTTGATTATTCAGAGGGCCAAAGTGAGAGAAGAACCAGAACATACTATGCAGCGTTTTCTCTCAGGTTTGCAATTTAAAATAAGAAGCATTGTGAGGCACCTCCAATATAATGATATGAATGAATTTCTACATCATGCAAGGGAGGCAGAATCACAGCTAGCCGAGGATGCAACGATGAGTGCTAGGAGGATGTTTTCACCTCGAAATAATAATTTTTCTTCTCCATCACCACAACCAGCACCTAGCCATGGGGTTTCTACACCCAAGGCCGAGAGCACCCCCTCCACTTCTAGGAGGCAAGTGCAACCAGCAACAAGTGCTAGTGGATCCACTTCTTCCACAGCACGCAATAGAGATATGTCATGTCACACTTGTGGTGAAAAGGCCACTTTAAGAGGGAATGCCCCAATAAAAAGACCATGCTTGTTAATGAGGATAATGAGTATGAGACTGGAGATGATGCTGATCCTAATGAGGAGGATGATTGTGATGAGCAAGGAGGGCCCCTTGATGCTTATGCCACACATTATCCCACTATTGTTTGTTCCCAAAATGCTGCTGCTTTGAGTGTTATTCCTTCTCCAGAAAATCAGAGGTGCAATCTTTTCCAAACAAAAGCAATTGTAGGTCCTAAAATGGCTTGCAATGTTATTATTGATGGAGGGAGTTGAAGAAATCTTGCTAGTAAAGAGCTATGTACAAAACTGAAGCTGAAATATATTCCACACCCTCATCCTTATTATATTCAATGGCTGAGTGATAAAGGAGAGATGAAGGTGAGCTACATGGTGAGAGTGGAGTTCCAAATTGGGCCATACACTGATACCATTGAGTGTGATGTTGTGCCCATGTCTGTTTGTCACATGTTGCTTGGAAGACCATGGCAGTTTGACAGGAATGTTACACATAATGGGAGAGCTAACACATACCAGTTGAATTGGCATGGGAAGGATATTATTTTGAGACCTATGACACCACAACAAATTTTAAATGAGTCTCGTCAAAAAACTGAAGTGAATTTAGAGAGGGATAGTGAGAAAGAAAAACAAGAGAGTAATCCTTCTATGAGTGAAAAAATAAGCTGAGTGGTAAAACTAAAAGTGAGGGAGTGAGCCTTTTATGTATGCTAGCCACCAAAGAGGATTTGAGAGAGTTTAGTGACCCTAGTATGCTTCCTATAGTGCTTATGCACAAGGGAGAAATTTTGGTTTCTTCTGACATGACCCCTATTCCTCTTGGTGTTTCTCATGTATTACAGGATTTTGATGATGTTTTTCTAGAGGAGGTACCAGCAGGGCTGCCACCATTGCGTGGCATTGAGCATCAGATTGATTTGATCCCTGGAGCAACATTACCAAACCGAGCCCCTTACAAGACTAATCCCCAAGAAACCAAGGAAATTCAGAAACAAGTGCAGGAGCTACTCGACAAAGGTTATATTCGAATTAGCTTATCTCCATGTGCTGTTCCTGTTATTTTAGTGCCTAAGAAAGATGGTACTTGGCGCATGTGTGTAGATTGTAGAGCAATTAACAACATCACTCTTCGTTATCGTCATCCTATATCTCGTTTGGAGGACATATTAGATGAATTGAGTGGTGCTGCTGTCTTCTCTAAAATTTATTTGCTTAGTGGTTACCATCAAATAAGAATGAAAGAAGGGGATGAATGGAAAACTGCTTTCAAAACTAAATTTGGTTTATATGAATGGTTAGTGATGCCTTTTGGTTTAACTAATACACCTAGTACTTTCATGAGACTTATGAACCAAGTTTTGATAGAGTTTATTGGAAAATTTGTGGTAGTTTATTTTGATGATATTCTCATATATAGCCACAATGAAACTGAGCATGTTGATCACATTAGACAAGTCTTGCATGTTTTAAGAGCAAATCAATTATATGGTAATCCTGCTAAATGTTCTTTTTGCAAAGACAATGTCATTTTTCTGGGATATGTTGTATCTAAACATGGCATTGAGGTTGATGAATCTAAAATTGAAGCTATTAAAAATTGGCCTATTCCAACTAATGTTAGTCAAGTGAGAAGTTTTAATGGATTGGCTGGTTTCTATAGAAGATTTGTCAAGGATTTTAGTACTCTTGCTGCACCATTAAATGATTTAACTAAGAAGGGTGTTGATTTTACATGGGGGGTAGAACAAGATGTTGCTTTTGATGAGATAAAGAACAAGCTGATTTCGGCCCCATTGTTAATATTGCCTAATTTCAACAAACAATTCGAAATTGAGTGTGATGCAAGTGGTATTGGTATTGGTGGTGTGCTTATGCAAGAAAATAAACCTGTTGCTTATTTTTCTGAGAAATTGCATGGTTCCCAATTGAACTATTCTGTTTATGATAAAGAATTGTATGCACTTGTTAGAGTTCTTGAGGTTTGGAAACATTATTTGTGGCCAAAAGAATTTATCATACATTCTGATCATGAAGCATTGATGTTTTTAAAGAGTCAATCTAGCCTTAATAAATGACATGCTAAGTGGTTTGAATTCATTGAGTCATTCTCATACATCATTTAATATAAGAAAGGCAAAGATAATGTTGTTCCTGATGTTCTCTCTAGGAAAAGTATGCTTTTAACTCAATTGGATGTGAAAATTCCTGGTTTGGAGAGTGTAAAAGATTTGTATGCTCAAGATAATGATTTTAAAAATGCATATGCAAATTGTACTAATGTGAAAGCATGGGATAAATTTCATTTGCATGATGGATATTTGTTTAGAGCTAACAAATTATGTGTGCCCGAGTCGTCCTTGCGTTTGTTATTGTTGCAGGAATCACACAGTGGTGGTTTGATGGGACACTTTGGGAGGGAGAAAACATTGATGATGTTGGCTGATCACTTCTATTGGCCACGTATGAGAAGAGATGTGGCGAGGTTTCTGAGACGTTGCATCACTTGCAACAAGGCTAAGTCTAAACTGAAACCTCATGGTTTATATACTCCTCTTCCTGCACCTACTACACCTTGGCAAGACATTAGTATGGATTTTGTGTTAGGATTTCCTAGGACTAAAAGAGGACATGATTCAATATTTGTGGTAGTTGATAGATTATCTAAAATGTCACATTTTATTGCATGCCACAAGAGCGACGATGCGTCGCACATTGCTAATCTGTTTTTCAGGGACATAGTGAGATTACATGGAGTACCCAAGACTATTGTTTCTGATCGTGATGTCAAGTTCATGAGCTATTTCTGGAAGCCACTATGGGGGAAGCTAGGGACAAAGCTGCTGTTTTCTACTACTTGTCACCCCCAAACTGATGGACAAACAAAGGTGGTGAATCGCACATTATCCACATTGCTGCGAGCCATGATTAAAAAGAACCTGCGGGAGTGGGAGGAGTGTTTGCCTCATGTTGAGTTTGCATACAACATGGCTGTACATTCTACTACTCAGCTATGCCCGTTTGAGGTGGTGTATGGTTTCAAACCCATAACACCACTTGATTTATTGCCACTTCCTGTACAAGAGAGAGTTAATATGGAGGCTTCAAAACGAGCTGATTATGTGAGGAATATCCATGAGAAGACCAAGGAAGCAATTGAGAAGACAGGAAAACATGTTGCTGAGAGGATTAACAAGAAGATGAAGGAGGTACTTTTTCGGCCAAGTGATTTGGTGTGGGTACATTTTCGTAAGGAAAGATTTCCCATATTGCGCAAGTCAAAGTTGATGCCATGAGGTGCTGGTCCATATAAAGTGCTTCACAAGATTAATGATAATGCATACATGATTGATCTTCCTAGTGATGAGTTTGGTGTGAGTAATTCGTTCAATGTTGCTGATCTATCACCATACCATGGAGAGGACCTTGATGCGTCGAGGTCGACGCCTTTTAAAGGGGGGGAGGATGATGAGGACATCCCTACTACATTTGTTATTCCTCCTATTGATGATGATGTTGCTGTTCAAGAGAAACAAGATGAAGTGAGGATTGGTCGAATGACTAGATCAAGAACAAAACTAATAGAACAACAGGTGAACTCACTCCTATTAAATTATGATGTTTGTTCTTATGAGAATTTTATACTACCTAAATCCCTGCATTTATGTATGATTCAGGTTATTGATAACACAAGCATTATTGGAGGCAAGGAGCATGGAGCCATGGAGCCAAACATGGGAGAATACAAGAAGAGAGATGATTATGGCAGCACACACAAGGAGGAGAAGCCAGGAGTTAAACATGATGGAGATGGGAGCACCAAGGACATGTCTTAGGGTGTTTTCATCAATTATTATTGCGTGATGCGCATTAGGCTTATGGGGGCACCAAGGACATATCCTAGGGTGTCCCATGCGTGGTGAATAAAGGCTTGTATGCCTAGTTGGCCGCACCCCCTTGTATTGGGTCGGTTTGTATCCCTAGTCCGAGTCCAAACCACTTTAGGTTCGAGTCCTAGTCAGGTTAGGGGCTGGTGCTTGCTCAAGGTTAGTTGTGGCCACACCCTCCCCTCTCATATATACCTATTCACCTGCGTGTGAGAGGTTTAGACTACCTTTATTCATAAACCCTAGAACTCCATTGTTGATTGCTCGAAGCATTCATCAGGAATTGATATATTGCAAGTTTTGCGTGTTATCTGCTATTCCACTGGGAATTAGTTGATATAGGACCACTAGTAGTCAGTGGCTGCTCGTGCAAGTGTGTGGATTTACGAATATCCAAGGGATTGGTTGCTGCTGCAATTGGCATCAGGAATTAGCCGGAGAGTTTGTGGAGAGACACAATTTATCAGATCCTTGTTATCGTGTGAGTTCATCGAGAAGATCAGGCAACCCCTTATCACTTCGAGTACGACTTCATGCAGAACTTCAAATCCACCTCCAAACAACCAGTAACAGCCGGGAAGCTGAGGGCATACAGACACCGATCGGCTGAGAACATCAGCGGATAGATACATCGGTGGACAACCCTAAAGAACAGTGCAGAGGACATCTCGGAAGAAACGGTAATTTCTAGCTTCAGAGATGGACTTTGACGGATGGACTTTAAAGAGTACATAGGCCGGGTCCGAGTCAAAACAATAGGTGACCTCCTGGAGATAGCCAACAACTAGGCCAAGGGCGAGGAGTCAGGGCACAGTGCCCACCCATCCTCACCCGAAGAAGATGGCATGAACACCTCAGAAACAAACAAAGGAAGCAGAAGGTACAACCACGACTCGACACGACGACGGAAGCGCAAAAACCGTGTCTTTGACGAGATGGAACCCGAGATGGTAGCAGCAGAATTCCGTAGCCAGGGACACGAGCAACCCCGAGATAAAAACGCGAGCGAGGGCAAGAGCACAAGCGAGAGTGGCAGCCGCGAAAGATTCGCCCAGACAAATTTCCACCCATGTCAATTGAGTAGCAACTCAAAGGGTCTTTCCCAAACCACATGTACGCAGACAACAATGGAGTCTGCAAGTCCCGTCACAAGCAAAAAGACTGATGCAGATTTCAACTCCTCATGGAAGCATCATACAAGAAACGAAAAGAGGCCCAACAGGCAGGCTTCCCCGCTGCCCCAGGAGCATTAGCAGTGGGTGCACCACCGCCACCTCCAATGGCAACAGGTGCTCCACCTCTGCCACCACCTCTAGCACAACCAATACCCAGGGCACAACAAGTCGCAGCAATACAACACATGTACAAATTGGGTTACCCAGACGAGGACAGGCATCCAGAGCCAAAAGGAAAAGTGTACATGATACAAAATGGTGCTCCATTCAAAAGGATTCATAAACTCATCACAAGGTAGATGAATTTAGCCGAGACATCACCCTCTGCAACACCCGAGTTCCTCAATTGGTCAGATGCAAGCATCACGTTCTCCAGGGACGACCACCCGCCTCGAGTCCCCTACCCAAGGAAGGCTACGCTATTACTCAAAGCCCAAATTGGGGGCTACGACCTCAGTCGTATTTTCATGGACAGAAGAAGCGGAATGACCATCATCTACACTAACACGCTGAAGCAGATGAACATACCAGTGAACAACTTGAAGCAGTCAGAAAGATCATTCCACAGGATTGTACCCGGGAAGGCAATCAAGCCCTTGGGAACAATAGCACTCAAGGTGATCTTTGGAGAACATGACCACTTCAGGAAAGAGAAGCTCGACTTCTAATTAGTCGACTGGCCGTCACAGTCCAATGCCATACACGGTAGATCAGCATTGGCAAGGTTCATGGTTGTACCCATTACGGTACCCGATGCTCTAAATGCCAGGACCTAGTGGGATCATAATAGTGTATGGAAATTACAAGAAATTTGACAGCTGCGGCGTCAAGTCAGTCGTTTGGGATGCAGCAGGAGTTGGCAGATATAGTAGCCATGACTGACCACTCGCTACTCCCGCTGACTCAGAAAACAACACCCGAGATGGAATTCGACATGAAGAAGGACACCACAACACACCAAGTTTACCCGAATGATTCAGCAAAGACATTACTCGTGTCAAATATGCTGCCTATCATATAGGTCCGAGCGGGCATGCTAGGAGTCCCCGGGAAATTCGCCAAGCACTCACTCGAAATCTACAAGGTCGCCAAGCCAATACAGTAATCTGCGCTTTGTTATTCAGAGCCGAAGCAAAAAAGCAATAGGACAAGAGGTTAACAAACTGCTAGCAGCAAAATTCGTTCGAGATATTAAAATAGCAACCTGACTCGCAAACCATGTGCTAGTAGCCAAGAAAACACTGACATACTGCCGATGTGCATGGATTACACCTCATCGAACAAACACTATCCCAAGGATTGGTTCCCATTGCCACGTATCAGTCAAATCATTGAATCCACTATTGGCTGTGAGAGACTCTCCTTCCTTGCCGCGTACTCGGGATACAATCAAATTTACATGAAGAAGGAAGACGAAGAGAAGACTGCGTTCATCACCCCATTGGGAGTATATTGCTACATCACGATGCCCTTCTGGTTGAAGAACACGGGTGCCACGTACTAGCGGATGATTCAAAACTTCCTGAAAGCACAAATTGGGATAAACACACAAGATTACATGGATGATATTGTTCTCAAGTAAAAAAAAGGTAGAAACCCTTATTGACGACATCCGCGAAACCTTCTCAGCACTAGATGAGTACCAGATTAAGCTGAATCTGAAGGAATGCGCCTTCGGATTAAATCAGGGAGACTTACTCGGTACCTCTTGTCTGCCATAGGTATTGAGGCGAACCCATAGAAAATCCAAGCCATTCTCACAATGAAAGAGCTAGTAAATGTGGAAGGTGTGCAACAAATCACTGGGAGAGTCGCAGCACTCGGCATGTTCATAGCCAACCTTGGAGGAAAAGCACTCCCTTTCTACAAACTGTTGAAAAAGTCAGATAAATTTGACTGAACACTTGAAGCCCGGGATGCTTTCCATGCACTCAAACACACCTTGTCAACCCCACCTATTTTAGTGGCACCTCAGGAAAATGAGCTAATGTATCTATACATCCCAGCAACAAGACATGTGGTAAGAACAGTGCTGGTCGTAGAGAGACCCCGGGAAGGGTCCATATAAAAAGTTCCACGTCTAGTATATTACCTTGGTGAAGTGTTGTCATCATCCAAACAACGCTACCCGCATTACCAGAAGTTAGCTTATGGAGTTTACATGACAGCCTGGATACTGAGACATTATTTCCAAGAGCACCCAATCACGGTGATTTCTAACACGCCATTGTCCAAAATACACAACAACTACAACACAACATGGCGAGTGGCCAAGTGGGATATCGAGCTGGGTCCCCGTGATATAACCTACAAGATAAATAATTCAAATTGGAGGTACTCCCAAGTTTTGTTTCAGAGTGGCTCGAGTTGGAACAGCCAGACTATCGGACATGTCAAGTAACTGGACAATGTACTTTGACGGGTCCAAATGGAAGGAAGGAGCGGGAGTAGGAGTTGTGCTCACGTCCCCTAAGGGTGATAGAATGCTACATGTACTTTGAATGAATTAAAAAAATGCATCAAACAATGAAACCGAGTACGAAGCACTCATTCACGGGATGAACATGGCCAAAGCATCTGGAGCCACTCGACTCGTCATCTATGGGGACTCAAACCTTGTGGTACAGAAAACCATTAAGGAGTGTGACGCCCGAGATGAAAATATGGCTGCGTATCGGGAACTCTACAGCAAACTCGAAGGAAAATTCGACATGTGTGAGCTGTAGCACATTGGTAGAGGGAGAAACTCGGAAGCAGATGCTCTGGCAACAATTGGGTTCACCTATGCACCCATACCACCTGACGTCTTTTACGAGGAGATTGATCAAACCTCTATTAAATGCAAGGTTGTAGCTATATAAATAGCTAACACCAAAGGCCCATAGGCCAGCACTATGGAGCAGTCGGATGAGGAAGCAGAACCTACACCCATGAACAAACAAAAGAAAGTCAACCAAGTTGAAACAGCCTTGATGCATCCTCTAATCGGTTACATGACACGGAAGGAATTCCCTGAGGATCAAGCAGAAGCAAGTCGAGTGATGCGTAGAGCAAAAGCATTCACCATCCATGACAGGCAACTCCATAAGCGCAGAATCACAAGTATATTATAGAGGTGCGTGACTCTAGAAGAAGGAAGAGAGATACTACTTGACATCCATCAAGGAGCATGTTGACACCATGTAGGAAGAAAAAACCTAGTCCGTAAAGCATTCAAAGCAGGATTTTATTGGACAACAACAGAACTCGACGCCAAATCTATTGTATAGCACAACTAGGCGTGTCAGATGTTCCCAACAAGACCCAATGTTCCTGCCACATAGATCCACATGATACCACTAGCATGGACCTTGTCATAGTGGAGACTCGACATGGTTGGGACACTCTGCCGATCATCAAAAGGAGGATACACCAAACCACTGGTGGCAGTCGAGAAATTCACTAAGTGGATTGAAGTCATTCACGTGACATCGCAAGATGCAGAGTCAGAAATAAAGTTCATAAGGTCGATCATACATAGGTTTGGAGTCCCACACATTATTATCACAGACAATGGAACCAACTTCACAGTAGTAGAGTTCTAGGATTATTGCAAGGAAATGGGAATCGCGTTAACTACGCGTCAGTGGCACATTCACAAACAAACGGACATGTGGAGCGATTGAACAGGTTAATTACAGCTGTACTCAAAAAACGACTGCTAACACCACTCAAACGAGCCGCTGGATCATGGGCAGAGGAGTTGCCTTCAGTATTTTGGAGCCTGAGAACCACACCAAACAGATCAACGGAGCACACACCGTTATTATGGTGTATGGAGAAGATGTAGTCTTGCCAGCATTAGTACGTCACAATGCTCCCCGTGTAGCTTCCTACATGGAGGATGACTCGAACAGGGCACTTGAAGATGCAATTGATTTGGTAGACGAGGCTCAGGACATAGCACTCGCAAGTACAGCTGTGTACCACCAGGGCTTACACAACTACTATGCTCGTCGAGTACGTAGCAAAACCTTGAATGTTGTGGATATGGTGTTGCGGCTGAAGCAAGGAAGCCACGATAAACTGACATCTCCATGGGAAGGACCCTATATGATAGGGGAAGTACTCGGAAACGGCATATATAAGGTCAAGGACAAAAAGACAAGGAACTTCTACAAAAACCAATGGAACATTTCACAACTACGTCATTTTTATGCCTAGTCTTTCTTACTTCAAGTACAATTAGAATAAGGCTACTCTAGCCACCTCTATATCCTGCATGAACGAACCGAGTAAAATTACCCCTCTAGTGGGAGACATTTTTTTTTGTCTGTTTTACAGTTTACCGCACAGAAAACAGGTGCAAATCCACTGAAGCCCCACTCGAGTGTAAGAGAATCTGCAGTCGCACTCGAAACACTCGGGGGGGGGGGGGGGGGGGGGGAGGGGGAAGCACAGCAAAATGTTTAAAGAGAAAAAGTGTGGTTCCCAGCCGCAGTCGCACTCAAAGCACTCGGGGGCTGCGCAGCAAAAAGTTTTGACAAAAGGGGTGACTCCCAGATGCAGTCGCACTCGAAACACTCGGGGGCTGCTTAGCAAAAAGTTTAAACAGAAAAATGGGTGACACCCAGCTGCAGTCGCATTCAAAGCACCGGGGTCTGTGTAGCAAAAAATTTAAGCAGAAAAAGCGGTGACTCCCAGCCGCAATCGCACTTGAAGCACTCGGGGACTACGCAATTTTTTTTAACAAAAGGGGTGACTCCCAACCGCAGTCGCGCTCGAAGAACTCGGGGGCTGCACATCAAAAAGCTTTAATAAAAGGGGTCACTCCCAGCCACAGTCACACTCGTAGCACTCGTAGGTTGCGTATCAAAAAGTTTAAACAGAAAATAGGGTGACTCCCTGCCGCGGTCGCACTAAAACACTGGGGGGCTGCGCATCAAAAAGTTTTAGCAGAAAAGCGCGGGGGGGGGGGGACTCCTAGCCGCAGTCGCACTTAGGGGCTGCGCAACAAAAAGTTTAAAAAGAAAAATGGGTGACTCCCAGCCGTAGTTGCACTGGACACTCTTGGGAGCTACGCAGCAAACAGTTTTAATAGAAGGGGTGAATCCCAGCTGTGGTCGCACTCGAGATACTCGAGGGCTATGCAGCAAAAAGTTTAAATGGAAATAGAGGATGAACTTACAGTCGAGATACTCGAAGGCCATACAGTAAAATCCCAGACATAGATGGATGAGTAGACTAAGAGTGAAACAATTGAAGATGCACGACAAAAACTCACGCCAAAAGACATTCATTTGGATTACTGTAGCATTGGTACTGGAAGAGGCTGCATAAATATATTCATATACAAGGCAGATAGTTATAGAGTAATTTACAACAAGAGTCAGCGACTCAAAATTAGAGAACCCCTAAAACTCAGGGAGCCAGCCACTCGCCAGTTGTACATCTGTTTCCCATTCTGCTAGACGCATGAGTGTAATTGCGCGGGAGATGCCTCTTCATATCGAGAGCTCATATTGACACGCTGACGAACCGGAGGAGCAAGAGGACCTCTAGCAATCTTACTCAAACTCATACGAGGGTAATGAGTTTTAGCGATTTCCAGAGCAACCTTTGCTCCACGGACCAGTTAACTGCGAACTAGTGCCTTGGCATGGTCGTAATTGCTGAAATTTCACATTAAGTTGAAGAGTCCCTATGGCATCTTGTTGAGTGGAAAAGAGCATCATATATTTTGTATAAGGCAGCATGGCATGACCCAATCACCCCACCCGCTTGTTGATCACGAGTCCACAACATCAATAGCACTCGAGACTTGTTGACATCAGCCTAGATTGGGGAAGAACTGTAGGCAGCAAGTTTTTGACGTTCTTCCTTAATATATCGAAGTTCCTCGGCAGGGTTATCCCGAATACCTACGAGACTACAATCACTCAAAACAAATGGATATCCCAAGTCGAGCCAATACATGTTAGATCTATGGCTATAGTAGTTAATTCAGTCAGAATAAAATTTTCACGTTCCCCAACAGCTTGTTCCTTAGACCTGGAAACTTTGAGGTGAGACTTCATACTCTTGAGCTCCCCATCTTTTATTCAAAGCTTCATGCGCAGGAACTGCACTAAATTTTCTGTGGAGTTCACTTGGGGAAAGCGAGTAATAGGAGGATTTGAAGAAGACCCAGCTGCTTGCGTTCGAGTACTACTACCTACCTGAGTCGACGATTCGGTAGTTCCAGGTACCTAAGGAAAGGGAAGAATATTGATAAGACTCAAACTACCAAAGTATTTGAGTGCTTGGCAGTATTTTACTGCCTCACATTCGGGGGCCACTCCCATCGGGGAAAATTATGCAAGGAAAATATAGTAACTTAGAGATAACTAAAGAAACTCCATTCATCTTTAGCCAAACAGGTTCATTACAAAATAAAGTCGGGTCTTTGCACTAAGGCACCGCTCCTACAGAAACTATGATATAGAAACAAATTAGTCTTGGGCAGCTGCTTTGCGAGCGTCTTCAGCCACCTCAGCAGCCCGTGCTCGAGTTTCAAGCATGTTCAGAAGCTACTAGGATAGTTTGATGGAGTAGTTAGTGAAAGGGTCGAGGTCGACCTCCTGCCCGCTCGAGTCCTTGGGAGGGCCACTCAGTGCTGCTTCGAAGTCCCCATCGTTGTCGTGCGCCCGTGCAAGGGTGCGAACTATTTCGGCTCCCGAGAGAGTTTGCTTCCGACTGCACTCAGTTAAGACGTTCATGTTAAAAAACACGCCCATGAAAGCATCAAGAGTGGGTGGCATAAGTTAGCCAGGAAACATGCACTCGTGGAAGGAGCCGAGCATGTTTGAAGCTTGATGAGTGCCTATTTCGCCTTAGACGCTTGTTCCTGAGGAGAAGTGACATCGTCTAGGAGTGGACCCGCCCAAATACGAGCAGGAAGCTCAGGAGGGCTACCCAAAGATTCTATGGGTAGCAAGAAAGTTTACTCTTAGAATACAGAAATGTCGAAGTCTGAAGGAAGGTACACAAGAAGAAAGAAAATTCGCACACATATCAGGGATTGAGTCATGGTTTGGAGTCGAGGAACCAGGGCCTCCTCCAAATCCGCAAATAGTTTGAGAGCCTCATTCTCTCTTTTCTTGGCCTCAGCTCGTCTTTCAAGTGGCTACTTCAAACTCCTTTTTAGCAGCGATGGCCTCCCCATGAAGAGTCACCATCTGCTCCTCGAGTTCCTTCACTTGAGTAAGAGCGGCGTCTTTCTCAGAAGAAGTTGCGACAAGGAGTTATGGAGCAAGGAGAAATGTCAGAAAAGAAGACTAAGTAATTTATATGGACCAAATCATTATAAATCTCAAAAAGTTGGTACCTTTGGCCTTCTAGAAGTTAAAACGAGCAGTGTCCCTTTCCCTCCCAATATTTAGGAATCGAGTACTCAAGTCCCTCATATTGATCTTGAAGGGATTGGAGGGAAACAGAGAGAAGGAGTTGAGTCAAATTATTGGACACACGTTTGAGTCTACGCTCGACTGCAAGCAGCCAAATGTAGAACGGGAGGCTATTCTCATCGGGAGTGCTGGTCCGCACCCGACAGAACAAGCAAAAAAATTTCAAGCAGAAAGGAAACTCACGTGTTTGCTAACCTGGGATCTCGGAGCCAGCGTGTTCAGATCAATTAGGTCAATGGACCATCCTAGGGTGGAGGATGCAAGTTGACTTGGGTCAGCCACCAGAACGGCTGGGTCCTTGGGAGCCGCCTCCTGGACAACTGCCTTTTCCTTTGTACTTGGAGAAGGTGCCGAAGCAGGAGCCGTTTGAACCTTAGAGGAAGCTACCGAGCCAGTCCCTCCCAGGGGAGGAGTCAGAGCCTTGGGAGGATAGCTAAGGAAAACTAAACAGAAGGAAGAAAGAATTAAATAAAAACGATGACTCAAAGACAAGGAAAAGCAGAATTGAATATAAAAACTTACCCGCCCAGGGAGGTTCCCAAATGAAACATATGGCGGGGCTTCATGGCAGGAGGCAGGTGTGAAAAGGTGGCCGTGTGTTGGGGAGCAGCTGGAGGCCTAGATGCTAGTGGGATAGCAGGAATCGGCTCCCTCGAATTCTTGCCTCTAGTAGCACTCGAAGAGCTAGAAGCCTTCAAGGTGGCCTCTTCGTGGCTGCTACCCGCTCGAGTGTGTTTTTGGTGCGCCCCCAAGTCATTAGTAGTTTCTTCGTCATTTCCACCCGCGTCCTTGAAGTCCCTCGAAGAGTGAGCAATTGTGGTGGAAGGGATAGAGTCAAGATCTGCCGGCACACCCACGGCTAGGCCCTCCATAAAATCGATAATTCCTTCCTTGGGTGGATTGCTTATAGGGATGTCTTGGTTCCAAGAAGGAATGGGCATCAAACTTATAAGAAGAAATGAAGAATCGATTCGAGCAGGGAACACAGAAAAGCTAAGAGCAGAACATAAAAGATACGAACTTACCAGAGTCAACTTAGTCACAACCGTGAAAGGGGGTACGGTGGGAACCAAGTCGATGGGGGTCTTCCTCCTTGACTCGAGTGATGCCATACATGCATGCTTCGAGTTCGTTACTCGAGAGCTCCTCCTTGCGCAGCCGATTGGAGTCATCAGCACCCAAGTAAGCCCACATGGGTTCAAGTTTGGCCTCGAGAGGTTATACCCGTCGCTTCAAGAAGACCCAGCCAAATGAGTCCTAGTGAGGCCGCGAGTCTTCAGAGTGGCAATCTGAGATACCAGATCTTCAGTATGCCCCATCTCCTCTTCTGTCAGCTGATTCCTCCAAGAATTTTGCTGAACGACTCGACTCGCCAGATTGACCAAGGGATCTCCTTTGGTATTGGGTGAGTCCTTGACATAGAACCATCAAGTCCTCCGGCTGGTGACCGACTCGACAAAATCCATCTCGAAATAGCCTGCCTTTGGGTGGATCTAAATTTTCTTACCTCCGACTTGGTGAGGATCATCCCTACTCGGCTGGGCCTTGACGAAGAAAAGTTGTTTGAACAAAGCCCAGTGAGGTGCTATGCCGAGGTAGCACGCGCATAGCACAAAGAAGCACGTTATGTGCTACATTGAGTTCGGCGGTGAGTCATACAATTCCATGCCGTATGAGCACATAAGGGAGATCAGGAAGGGGTGAATGGTGAAGGAGACACCCCTGCCAACATGGTCCTTGAAGGCCACTTGCTCGCCGTCTGCCGGAGTAGGGTGGTTCTCCTGTGTCGGGCACTGCCACGCCTTCTCCGACGCCGACTTGATGAGGCCCTCGCACTCGAGGGAGGGGAGAATCTTGGCGACTCCGATGGATTTCCCCATTTGCCGCCATTCCTTTTTGTCCATTCGATGCTGCCGGCCATGGAGGCACTATCGTTCCATCGGTTCTTCCACATGGAGAAGCACCGAGGATCTTGAAAGTGCAGTAATGGAGTTTTTTTGCTAAGGGAAGGAAAAAAATTACCACCCCTTGGCCGTATTTATAAGGGGAACAGGAAGATCCCCACCGTCGATGCCCTATGGTGCAAATCCCAGCTAACACATGGCAGGTGGAGGATAATGAAGGGAATATGCCCGGGAGGCAATAATAAAGTGGTTATTATGTTATTCCATGTTTATGATAAATGTTTATTTCTTATGCTAGAATCGTATTAACCAGAAACGTTGATACATGTGTGTTTATAAACAAACAAGAGTTCCTAGTAACACATCTCATTTAACTAGCTTGTTGATAAACTAATGCTCAAGGTTTCCTTATCATGAACATTGTATGTTGTTAATAACGGGGTCATGCCATTGGGAGAATAATGTGATGAACATAGACCCAAATTAAGTATAAAACTACGATAAAGTCATTAAGTTTATATTATTATATCTTACATATGAAGTAACCTGATTCCTTAGACCATGAGATCATGTCAATCACTAATAATAGAAGGGCACTTTGATGACATCAAACGTCACACAGTAACATGGTGACTATAAAGGTGGTGTTGGGTATTAGGAAAGTGTTAGTTGAGGCTCATGGATCAAGAGTGGGATTTGTCCATCCAAAGTGACGGAGAGATATACTCTGGGCCCTCTCGATGATACCACATCGACACCGCTTGTAAGCACGTGACTAGGTCACAGAAATGTCATATCACTGAACGAGTAAAAGAGTACTTGTCGCTAATGAGATCAAACTAGGTATGGTGGATAACAATGATTGGATCTCAGATAAGTCAAATATTGCGAGACAATGGGAATTAGTTACGACATTAATGGTTCACACAATCACAATATTCATTGTTGAGTATATAGGAGTCATCACGGATCTCCAGATCCCGTTGTTGATTGTTGATCGGAGAGGTGTCTCGATCATGACTATATTATTCACGAACCATAGGGTGACATACTGAAGGTTTGACGATGCCTTACAGAGGATACAAAATATTGAAGAAATTATTGTATAGCACCGTAATTGTTTCGGGTAAAATTGAAATAGTTAAAGGGGTTTTCTATTGAATGGTTGTTAATAGAATTAACAAATGATTCGAGGAGTTATGTGCATATGTTTGTTAATGGAATTAATAAATATTGAATTAAATAAATGAAAATGTTTTATTTATTTAATAAAGAAAAACCCTTGGAATTTTAGTGGAGAATAATGGGAGAATGAGTGGGGGTGAGTGGAGTGTCCACTCACATGATGAGGGAAGAGGTGGGGAACCACCATGCTTGGACGCATGGGGCCTTTAGGCTGCCCCCTCCTCCTATAAATAGAGGGCATGAGTTCCCTCTCCCACACACACTTGGTGTCATATCTTCTCCCTCCTCATGCCGCTCTACCTCATGGTCATCATCTTGGCAAATCCCTGACCATGTAGTTTCTCCACCACACCATGTTGTCATGCAGCATCAGTTTCGGGTGGATCCTCTACTTTAGCTGCATGATGGCTCCCAAGTGCAGGAGATCAATCGTAGTCTTCGATGGGAAGTATTACCCAAATTTGTAGTTCGACTCAGTGGGAACACAAGAATACCGGTGAGACTTTAGCAATTGGGACGTCACTCCCAACCACACCTGTGTATCAACAAACTTGCAGCGAGAGTGGTGAGTGTAATAATGCAGTGAAAGTAAACAAACAGAAAGTAAATGAAGAGCAAGTGTTTTCCCAGTTTTCACCGGAAAAGAGTGAAAGTAAACCAGAGACTAAAACGCAGGCATGAGGTGACAGCGGGGTGTTGCACGGATAAGATTGATCATGTAATAATGTTTTGCTAGCAGCGGGGCCTTTCTCTATCTCAGTTTTATGTAGGTGTGTGTTCCGTAAATTATTGTGCGTACTAACCAAGAGAATTTGCACAAAGCCTATTGTCCTACCTGCCCATTTCACCGGGGCCAATTTGGAACTACAGGTAATTAAGGTCTACCCTTTCGAATAGCCCGGACCAACGCATTAACACTCCATGAACACACATAATCCTCAAACTAGAACATATCCCCCTTGTTTTCCCTAGCTGTCACTTTAGGGTTCGCAGGTTCAACATAATAGCAGGTAATACACATTGCAGATAGATACCAAACTCAAATATATGATGTAGCAATGTAAGTTCAGTATTGAAATCATGCCACTTGGGCCCTAGTAACAAGCATTAAGCCTAGCAATAGTGCATCAACATAAGACATAAGAATTCTCAAGACAAACCCCTAGATCCCGCATACCGGGTAGCAATTACACGATCAGTCTCATCCAAAACCCCTCACACCTCACATGCCTACAGCAACTACTCACACATGGAGGGGGTGATGGAGCTCATGGTTGATGGAGATGATGGTGGTGATGATGATGGTGACGAATCCCCTCGAATTCCACCTCCGGGGGTGAAATCTCGGATCAATCTGACTCCAAAATCGAAGATCGTGGTGGCGGCGGCGCTCCGTTTCACGAACAGCCCTCCCCTTCGGAACCTGTCAGTTTCTCGTATATATGGAGGGGTACGTCGAAGACCTAGCCGGAGTGGGCCATCTGGGCCCAAAAGGGGTGACCCCACGCGGCCAAGGAATCTGGCCGCGTGTGGGGCCCCCTTTTGGCCCTCGGGTGCCCCCCGGCCCCATCTGGTGCTCATTCCCCTTCTTTTCCATAAAAAGTTACGTGGTTTTCCTCCCCTGTGAAAAGTCCTATGAAAATAGACGGAAAGAATACTTTTGCTAAAAATAGCGTCAGATTCTGCAGATTTATTCAATTATGTGGGGACTCCGGAGAGAAATACGATGCAAAGTGCTTGGAAAAGTAGATGCATTTTGGGTACATCAACTCCCCCAAGCTTAGCTCGTTGTTTGTCCTCGAACAAATCAAACGCAGTGCAGAAGCGATAAAAACTTTGGCAAGAACTTTGCATTGCATATGCATCATCAATTAATACTAGCAAATACTCAAGACATGATTCCTGTAACAAGTAGCAAAATACTAGCAAGTGTGCATCTACTCAGTGTTGAAGCATATATACTTGTTGCAATAGAAATAACATGAAGTGTTAATACTTGAATGAGTTTGCTCAATTGTAGACATAAACAAAGGCTTGTGCATCGCTGATGATTAATCATATCAAGATTTTTGAGATCTCTGATTCTTTCATATGTTGACAAGTAAAATCATTGTGCTTACTACCTTGCTCTCAGTTTTGCTAAAGCATTAATTTTCATTTTGATTCTTATGCTTGACAAACTACAAGTTGAAAGTCTCATGCCCCTTAAAAGCGAAGTCCCGCACCATGATTACTCAACTCTAGATTCCTAATAAGCCTTGTACAATCATTGTAAGTATTAATGACATCATAGAGAGCAGCAATTGGGGTACCTCTTGCCCCATGACATGGAAACCAGACCATGTCAAAATGGAAAGACAAACAAATGGAATGGACTCATTATCCTTTTTTTTATTTCATTCACTATATGCATAGCTTCTTATTTTATTATAGGATATGTTGCGGAGTCCATTCTAGCTATAAGTAAATTTCCACCATGATATCGCATGGCTTGGGTTAGCGGCCCAATGCGTCTCTCTAATCATATATACTTACTCATCAAGACTTACTATTCCTCTACTTCATTTCGGCATGACAGGCACCCACATTTAAAAGAACATGATATCAACTTGAATATAGAATTCTTAGTGCAGCGTTGAAAGTTTTCCATGTGATACACATTTAGACTAACCCCCAACCATAAGTTCGTCAAGCATAAGACTCCACTTTTATCATTCATGAAATTTTCTCTTTTAATTCTTTCCTTGGTTGGCAAGTTCAGTAAGCATAATGGGATGCGTAAACCTTTGCTTATGGCTACAATTATTCAATCCATCAGCCAAGTAATGACACTAAACAATATTTCAGTTGCATCAGAATATATTCTACTAAACCACGGAGAAGATAAACAATGGCTATTATGTCACTAAGTGTTAAGGGAATCATAAGGTGTGCACTTGCTGTTATTAAAAAGCATACATAAGCACGGCAAAGGTGTCATACCTTTCATCCCTTCAAGCACATTATCATATCATTGTTGTTCTCCTCTCCCCACTTGAACTGCTCAATAAAAACTCAAATCTTGCTATAAAAAGTTACTGCATTCAGCAATTTGTTTACCTGCCTAAACACCTCAAAAGTTTCTCATGTTTTACAGAGGTGAAGGCCATAAAAAGTTGCAGTAGTGATTAAATTTTCAGCTCAAACGGAGTCACAAGTAAATATTAAAGCATATAACAGTGAACATATTTCAGCAATTCCTGCAGCTCCATATTTATACTAAACTCAAGAAAACAAAAACTTTTTGTGGTTTTTGATTTTTAGAAACATAATGTAAATAATCAGAAGTAAACTAGCTAACAAATAACAAAAATATTTTTGTGTTTTTCAGATTTAAAGAACATAAAACAACAAATAACATGCAAGTCATATAACACAACGAATGAGGAGGGAGAGAAATACTCCCCCAAGCTTGTGATCAAGCTAGTATCCTGGGTGGTAATCATGTCCACCACTCGACGAACCTCCCTGGAAGAAGGATTGATCCTGCCATGCCTGTGCTCCAAGGTGTGGCTCAGGGAAGCCCCAGGGATATGCCATAGGCGCCTGGTATTGGGGTTCCTCCTGTTGTTGCTCTTCTTGTTGTGGCTCTTCTTGCACAGTCCACTTTGTCTCCCTGTCAAACAAGTCAGCACAGGGGAGCCTAACAGACACAATGTGCCCATTAGAATCCTTATAGCAATATGAAAAATATTCTTTCTCAGCCCTGCTCATATCCATGCGAAAAAGTAAACCAAAATCCAGCAGTCGAGACTCATTTACCATGGTACCCAAGTTATCATTAAAACCTCGTTCTGACATAATGTATTCATGGATTAAAGTGGCAATGGCATTAACATATAAAGGAGTTTTATCCGTGCCATTCCTACTCACAGCTAAATGCAAAGTTCTAGCAAGTATGGTTCCCAGGTTATATATAGGTGTTGTATTTTCCATTACACATTTTAATAAATAGATCATAGGACCAGTGCAAGCAGAAGTGTTATCCCTAGCAAGGAATCCTCTAGCAAGAAACAATGCAAAATATCTAAGGCCCGAGTGTTGGATGCATGTGAGCTTGCCTCTATTCATTCTTTCATGAATATTTTTAGCAATGCTACGCCAGAATGTGACAAGTTCTTCTCTAGAATCAGCATATGTTTCATCCCATAACCCCGTAGTTGGTACACGTATAGCCTTACAGAATTCCTCTAATGACATGACTAAACGCTGCCCCCTCATTGTAAATTTAATGACAAAAGTAGCTAGAGGAGGGTTCTTAGAATTACTTTTCCGGTGCACCACCGGTCCCTCAAACCTGAATGTAGAGAGGAATTCCCTCGAGAGTTCCACATATGTGTTGCGTGGATGGCGTGAGAACTCAAGCAGCCCCGTAGTTGCAGCAAAGGCTTGGAAATCTTCAGCAATCCCCCAATGTTCAAGAACTTCGGGGTCTTGCCATCTTGTGGTATGGACACGCAGATTTTCACCTGCAAAAACCAATTCATCCTCCCATAACTGATTATCATCATGATTCTTGGACACCCTTGATTCTCTTCTCCTTGTCCTTGAGGACATCCCAAGCAATGCCTTTCCCTTGTTCAGCATGTTACCTTGCTGTACCAAAATAAAATTCAACAAAAATTAAATTGTATCACTCTAAAACATTGCTAAGGCATCCATAACTAGTCCTCTAATCAATATCATGCATCCATATCAACTAGAAAACTTAAATTCATGGAGTTCTTAGACATAATAGGTGACACCTAGTGCAGCAAAATACTTCATACACAAAGCATGGGAGCAAAAAGTAATTGGATGAGTGAAGGAGTTACATACCAAGGAGTGATTCCATCAAACAGATTAAAAAATCTGCCTCAAATGTGGAGATCGAGGATTGACGGAGAAACAGAGCACGGGAAAAATGGAGGAGATGAACTTGGGTTGGTTTTCGGTCGAAAGGGAGCAGATGAGCATTGGATGGGCCCCAGCATCCACTTGTGGCCAAAAATGGGGTATCCCACGCGGCCAAGGAATCTGGCCGCGTGGAGGTACCTATTTTGGCCCCTGGTGGCCTGCTGGTGCTCCTCCACTGGCTGCTGGTCCCTTTGGGCAAAAAACTGACCCCCTAATTTTTCTGGAATTTTATGTGAAACTTTTCTACAGAGAATTTCTAAAATTTCATATTCTGTGATTTCTGATTATAAATTTTTTAATACTATGTCTATGTCTCACAATTTTAAAGCAAATAACATAAAAAAAATGCAATTTAAATGTTTGTGAATCATGCCTTTATCATTTCCACATTAGTAATGAGGTTGATCAGGTCTCATTAGCAACATGTAAAGAATATAGCTCATGATTCTTATTATTACTTATTATAAAACAATAAATCAAGTTACCTCATATTTGATTGGAATGGTCCCAATCATCAATATTTCATACCTTGGTGCTGGAGGTGGTATAGGTATTTCAATGCTACCAATCTTAATGGAATTTATTTGTATAGCATTCACACTTGTGCTCATACTTGTAACATGTTTCTTCTTGGGAAAATAAATAGTGTGCTCTTTGCCTTTAACATTAAATGTCACTTTGCTCTCAGTGCACTTTATCACAGCTCCTGCAGTATTCAAAAAAGGTCTACCAAGAATAATAGATAGATTATCATCTTCAGGCATTTCTAATATAACAAAATAAGTAGGTATCAACTCATTAGCAATAGAGATGGGAACATCCTCACATATTCCTATAGGTACAGCAGTTGTTTTATCAGCCATTTGTAAAGATATTTTTGTTGGAACTAGTTTGTTCAAATTAAGCTTCTTATATAGTGAGAAAGGCATAACACTAACACCAGCTCCTAAATCACATAATGCATATTTCACATAGGCTTCTTTAATTTTGCAAGGAATAGTAGGAATACCAGGATCTCCACGTTTTCCAGGCAATTTTCCTTTAAATGAATAATCAGCAAGCATAGCAGTAATATCATCAATAGGTATCTTTCTTTTATTAGTGACAATATCTTTCATGTATTTTGAATATGGAGGATTCTTAATAGCATCAATAAGTGGAATCTCTAATTTCATATTCTTAATCATATCATAAAATTGCCCATACCTCTCTTCATGTTTTGTTTTTGATACCTCTTGGGGATATGGAATGGGTCTTTGTACCCATGGATCCCTTTCTTTACCTTTATCATTATCTTTATTTGGTTTCTTCTTCTTCTTGGTCTTCTCAATAGGAGGCTGAGGATCCTCCTTACCAGCAGCTTCTTCATTATTATCATCATGTTGTTCAATATCAGGTGGAGATGATTCTTCTTCTTCATTATTATCATCCTTAGTTTCAGCATCAGAAATACAAATATCCTTGTCTTGCTCATTGGAGTCATCATCATGCTCATTTTCATTGGGAGATTTTCCTGCAAAATATTTATCTTTAAGAGCAACTTGCTCTTTTCTTTTAGGATGATCATCAGGATAATCAGGATCCTGGGTGCTTGCACCTCCCCTTGTATTAACTCCACATAATTGTTTTTGTTTATTCAGATTTTCATACAATTGATTTTGTAAAGAAATCATTTGCTCAACTTGATTGTTCATCATTTCACAATGTTTAACAATTCTTTTAACTTCCCCTACACTAGCATTTAAATTTTCACGGAGGAAATTAATTTTATGATGGTTTTCCATTATAGTCATTCTAATTTTACGCTCCTCAGAATTATCATGATAAGCAAAATTGTTAACATAAGAGACATCAACAGGAGGTGTTACCTCCTCATTACCTTCCATAGGGAGTATATATTTCACTTGAATTGGAAAGCATGGTTCATCAGTAGGAAGTTTAATACCCATTTCAGACAATTCCTTGAGATGAGAGGATTTAATTCCCTTCTCTTTAATATCCTTGGAAGCTTTAGCCATTGTTTCTTGGTTCAATTCGAGTATACCTCCTCTCTTCTCTGGGAGTGTCTCATTTTTATCTATCTCCTCAATGTTCCAATCAACTTCATTTTCGAGAATAGACTCCAGTAGTTCAATTGCTTCATCAACACTTCTGTCCCTTAAGATATTCCCTGCAATACTATCAAGGTAGTCTCTTGTTTCCCCCATTAGTCCATTATAGAATATATCAAGCAATTCATGAGGTTTAAAACCATGACCAGGACATTTCTTACACATTTTACCAAATCTCCCCCAAGCTTGGGGTAGACTCTCTTTCTTATCTTGTTTAAAATTGCCAATTTCAACAGTTAATGCATGTATCCTTTCAGCAGGAAAATATTTATTGAAAAACAATTGCAAGCATTCTTCCTTACTAGTAATACATGCAGGTCCTAAACGATTATACCAAACTCTATCATCTTCACCCAAAGAAAAAGGAAACAATTTTAAGAATAAATAATGTTGACGGATTTCATCATTTCCAAATGTAGTAGATAAAGCATGCAATTCGGCAATATGATCAAAAGGAGACTCCTCATCCTTTCCACAGAATCTAGACTTCTCAACTATCTCAATTATCTCAGGATTAACATTGAATTCATAATCTTTATCTCTAATTCTAATAGCTGGGGCACACAATTTCCTAGTAGCAGCAAAACAGATTCCAAGAGATGCATCATCATAAATAGAGAGTTTATCAAGTTTTGTATAATCAGGTGATATAAAGGCCTCAATAAATGCTTCTTCTTCTTCAGAAGAGGCCCCATATTCATACTCTCTACGAGTCTCATTTCTTTCTAGCTCAAGTTCTACATTTTCATCTACAGAAGATTCAGGAATTTCAGTTGTTTTAGGTGTTTCATTTGCCTCAGGTGTTTCAATAGTTTCAGGAATTTCAGAAGCTAGTTCTTTGTCTACATTATCAAGGGTTTGATCATTAGATGTACTAGTAGACATTTTTGACAATGGTGATTTACCAGCTATTCCTTTCTTTTTCTTAGCAGCCACAGTAGAAACAATATTAGGTGAAAAATTTGGTCTACTAGGCAAATCATTACCAGAACGAGTAGTCGAAGGCATTACCTCCTTCGAAGTGTCCTTTCCCTTTCCCATTGTAGGGAACAAGAAAGTGCAGCAAGTAGACAATAACAAGTGGTCTTACCAATAAAGCTAGGCTCCCCGGCAACGGCGCCAGAAAACAGTCTTGATGGCTCCCAAGTGCAGGAGATCAATCGTAGTCTTCGATGGGAAGTATTACCCAAATTTGTAGTTCGACTCAGTGGGAACACAAGAATACCGGTGAGACTTTAGCAATTGGGACGTCACTCCCAACCACACCTGTGTATCAACAAACTTGCAGCGAGAGTGGTGAGTGTAATAATGCAGTGAAAGTAAACAAACAGAAAGTAAATGGAGAGCAAGGGTTTTCCCAGTTTTCACCGGAAAAGAGTGAAAGTAAACCAGAGACTAAAATGCAGGCATGAGGTGACAGCGGGGTGTTGCACGGATAAGATTGATCATGTAATAATGTTTTGCTAGCAGCGGGGCCTTTCTCTATCTCAGTTTTATGTAGGTGTGTGTTCCGTAAATTATTGTGCCTACTAACCAAGAGAATTTGCACAAAGCCTATTGTCCTACCTGCCCATTTCACCGGGGCCAATTTGGAACTACAGGTAATTAAGGTCTACCCTTTCGAATAGCCCGGACCAACGCATTAACACTCCATGAACACACATAATCCTCAAACTAGAACATATCCCCTTGTTTTCCCTAGCTGTCACTTTAGGGTTCACAGGTTCAACATAATAGCAGGTAATACACATTGCAGATAGATACCAAACTCAAATATATGATGTAGCAATGTAAGTTCAGTACTGAAATCATGCCACTTGGGCCCTAGTAACAAGCATTAAGCCTAGCAATAGTGCATCAACATAAGACATAAGAATTCTCAAGACAAACCCCTAGATCCCGCATATCGGGTAGCAATTACATGATCAATCTCATCCAAAACCCCTCACACCTCACATGCCTACAGCAACTACTCACACATGGAGGGGGTGATGGAGCTCATGGTTGATGGAGATGATGGTGGTGATGATGATGGTGACGAAGCCCCTCGAATTCCACCTCCGGGGGTGAAATCCCGGATCAATCTGACTCCGAAATCGAAGATCGTGGTGGCGGCGGCGCTCCATTTTGCGAACAGCCCTCCCCTTCGAAACCCTTCAGTTTCTCGTATATATGGAGGGGTACGTCGAAGACCTAGCCGGAGTGGGCCATCTGGGCCCAAAAGGGGTGACCCCACGCGGCCAAGGAATCTGGCCGCGTGTGGGGCCCCCTTTTGGCCCTCGGGTGCCCCCCGGCCCCATCTGGTGCTCATTCCCCTTCTTTTCCATAAAAAGTTACGTGGTTTTCGTCCCCTGTGAAAAGTCCTGCGAAAATAGACGGAAAGAAGACTTTTGCTAAAAACAGCGTCAGATTCTGCAGATTTATTCAATTATGGGGGGACTCCGGAGAGAAATACGATGCAAAGTGCTTGGAAAAGTAGATGCATTTTGGGTGCTCACTGCCCGACTGGATCGAGGTTACGGAGGTCGTCATGAAGCCGTACGTGTGACCGATCATGAAAGCGTTGTCGTGTTGCCGCGCACATCTTCACGATCTTGAGATCGACGCGAGTTTGACTACATCACCAACAAGATTCAATATCGTAACGCTTTTTGTCTTCGAGGGTATGTTCTTCTTAGACTCATTCTCCCCGTTACTTACATCCTCTAGATTAGATCTTGACCCTTTGTGTGTTCTTCGCGTAGCAATTTTTTTGTATTCTATGCTACGAACCCATGAGGGGTATCAGAGCCGGATCTATGTGTAGATGTTTTGTTTAGGTAGAACACATAGATGTATGTGGGCGTTGATGATCATGTTATTGCCGCCTTGAGTATTTTTGATCTTAGTGGCATAGTGGGATGAAGTGGCCCGAGCTAACTTTACATATCCACGTACATGATACATGTTCCACGCTTGACATGCAACATTGTATTGCATAAGTGGCTTAGCGGGTGTCAAGTATCTCCCACTATAGCTAAGATTTAATACAAAGGGTTGTTAATAATTTGTTTATCACCGTTGTGGTTCATGTTCATAAGTATGAACCATTCTATCTTCGAAATCCCTAAGACATGTAAAATATGCAAAAATAAATTAGAAATGTCTAACTTGTTTTTGCAGGGAATGTGATGTGATATGGTCAATGTTAGAAATTTGATATATGAAATGATCTCTATTGTAAATTATGACATACCGGCAGGATCCATATGGTTGTCTTATTATTTATGGCCTGCGTGAGTATATCATATCCATGTGATGTGTTGTAATTTTGATGGACAATCAAGATGGAGGTGCCACAGACCTTGGTGCCATGCCGATGGGATGATAGAGATCATACCATGATGCACAAGATGGAGATCAAGTGCAAGAAGGACCATATCATATCACATTATTCATGCATGTGATGTTAATCCTTTTATGCATCTTATTTTGCTTAGATCACGACGGTAGCATTATAAGATGACCCCTCTCACTTAATATCAAGATAATAATGTGTTATTCCTTAGTATGCACCGTTAAGGAAGTTCATCGTTTCGAGACACCACGTGATGATCGGGTGCGATAGACTCAACGTTCGCATACGACGGGTGCTGACGAGCCTAGAATGTACGTACATTGCCTCAGAACACACACAATACTATGGTTCTACTTAGCGATCCTAGCATGTACAAACATGGCCTCGGAACACATAACAGAAAGGTAAATCATGAGTTATATGGAAGATATGATAAACATGTCGATGTTCGCCTTTGCAACTACACCGTCTCACCTGATGATCAGTTTCAGTGTAGCGAATTTGGTTCATTTAATCACTAAAACGACTAGAGGTATGTTGTTTTTGAGTGGGAGTTCATGGGATAATTTCTAGAATTAACTTGAACTTAATTTTTCATAAACTTAGTCTAAATAGTCTTTGCAAATATGTTGTAGATCATGGCACCAGCTACCTTTGATTTCAATATGTTCATGGAGAAATAAAAAACTAGCGAACAATGGAAGCAACTTTACCAACTAGGCACTTAACCCGAGGATTCTCCTCGTTGCTTTCAAGAAGCTCTATGTGCTTGATGCACCGCTGGGTGACCAACCCGTTGTTGATGCTTATGATGAAAAGAAAACAAAATCTGACTCAACAAGAAGATCACGATATAGTTCATTGCGACATCATGTATGGATTAGAGCGAGAGATGCAAAAATGTTTCCAGAACAACAATTGATATGGGGTGGCCCGATCTTCTCAATCAGCTCTCTCGAAAATATGGTGGATGTTTTGTGGATGATAAAATAACTAATGCTACACTAAGAACTCTCCTCGGGTAATCCCTGTTGCCAGTGCAACAACAGTCAAACCCCTTTGGATATTATCAACTACACACTCTTGCACACACAATCAAAGATCACGAGTAGTCCTGTATCCCCTTATTCCCAGCGGAACAACAAGATATCACACAACTTTGCAAAGGTATACTTCAAGATGAATGCTTAACAACAGTACAATCTAGAGGCTAGGTGATATGGGGTGGCCCGATCTTCTCGATGAACTCTCTCTCTCTTTTTGTGGTTTTCTGGATTTTGTGATAACTAGTGATTCACTGAGACCTCTCACTTGGATGATCCTTGATGCCAATGCAACAACTACCAATCCCTTTGGATATTCTCAACTACACACTCTTGCACACGCAATCAAAGATCACGAGTGGTCCTGTATCCCCTTATTCCCAGATGGAATAACAAGATATCACGCAGCTTTGCAATGGTAACACCACCCTATCGATACGAACATGGTGGTTGGTAACTTTCAGATGAACATGGTTCAATCTAGAATAGCTAGGGTTTATCTTAAACTTGGTCTCCCTTACCTCAACTCGCAGGAGGGGTATAAGAGAGGGGGTGGTGCGGCCACAAAGGAACCCCTTGCGCAAGCACCCTATTCCTATTGGACTAGGACTCCTAATTGGACACAAAGATGGATACAAACCGACCCACACATCATGGATTCGGCCCAATATGGCATAAAAGCCATACCTATTCGAAAATAGGATTTCTATGGTGCATTTGACTTGGTGGAGGCACCTATCCCCATGTCTTGATAAATAATAATTGTTTTCACCATGGCTTGATTGTTTATCAACACTTGTAAGCTTGTTTCCCATCAGCCACCTTATTGTTTTCCAGCTCATCTTGAGATCATCCTCCCTCCATGTTTGTGTTAACAATAACCCTGCTAGTAAATAATAACATAGCTTAGGTAGTATAACATTCTTATAACCACAAACAATATTTAATAATAAGAAAGAATTCACCTTTAGATAATCATCAATGAGACTTAGTATTTCCTTCCAATTCAAGCATAAATAATCTTCATGGACCTCTATTATGTCCATATCATCCTCCCTTTCTTCAAGACAAGACGTCCTCGGCTTGTTGTATGCTGAAAGTGGAATAAACAAAAAGAACAACGTGTATGCACTATACATATATCTATAATTTGGTGCATTAGTTGTTATTATGTCATAAAATTGTGCCCAATACATGTGACCACGAAATTTGCTTGAAAACATCACATAATTGTCATAGCACTCCATACAATAGCAATCATAATTGCAAATATAAGTGAAGCTCAATAAATCATGATCAAAAGGAGAATCATAGGTGTATATATTCTTATTGTTTAGTATCAATGCAAGTGTTCTCACAGAAGATCTATGATCAAATTCATGTTTATTTTTACACTCAAAGGTGGGAACATGTTTATTATTTTCATCATGAAAATTGCAACTCATTTTGCAAATATAAGTGAAGAACAAATTAATAGCACATGTATGTGACAAATAATGTGGCAAACCAAACATATGTGTAAAATCATGCTCATATGTAGGCAATTGTAACCTATGTACCCAAGGCAAAACATTGTTTAATTCGGCCACTTTATCACAAGTTATGCATATGTGATCCACCATAAAAATTTCACTCATGTTATAATCACCAATCAAGTTAAAAGTGAAAGAAGAAACATAATTGCTAGAATTTACATATGAAATTTCAGTAAGCTTTTTCATAGCACTTTGCACACTAATTGATTCATTCAACATGATGTAATCCACAATATCATTAGGTGGTATTTTAGCAAGTACTTCTTTATGTGAAATCAACACCACATGATTAAATTTCGAAATTATCACATTATCACATGTAGGTGGACTATGTATGCTTGTTAACTCACAAGAATCAACTAGCAATTTTGTAGGTTCACATAAATCAATACATGAGAGGGGTAACACGAATTTAGTACCTTTATCAATGTCATCCTCCTCAGAATTAATAGGTACCAATTCATCTACCTCAAGTTGTGATGCAGGTTCTACTTGTTGTGGCTCCCTTTCTTCAAAAGTAACCTGCAAATCACAAGAAACAATACTAGGAACAATGATATGCTCCTCCAATAGTGGTGGTGATGATGTTACTATGGGCTCCCTTTCTTCAAAAGTCTGCACATGAGAAGAAACAACACTAGGAATAGATATTATTTCATTAGTGGTAATGCTTGACTTTTGTTTGTATTGTAAAATTCTTCTTGTTAGGTCCATAGAACACTCTTCGGCCAACCTCTTTTCTTCATCCTTTGCTAGTCGCAATAATTCATCCAAAGTACTATATCCAACACGCCTCACATGTGGTCTAATGGAAAATAGTAATCCGGAATAAAACCTTTGCATTGTAATTTGTGGATCCTCTAGAACCCGAGATGCTTGTAGCAATGTAATCATCTCTTTGTAATATTCATCCACGGATTTCTCGCTTTGTCTCAATTGCTTCAACTTTGTATAGTGCTCCTCATCAACTATAACACCATTAACTAGTCTATGATGTATGTTATGAACCATTGTGGAGACATAGGAGATTTGTGCTTGTATATCTTTCATCACTTCTTGAGTTCCCTTAGAAACCTGCACATACTCATCAACACTTAAAACACCCATTATGTTAGTGAAAAAAAAAATCAATGGGATATGGTGTTCTCTCACAACTCACTCAAAACCAAGCAAAGAGGCTTCACTTGATGTTCCAAGAGAGAAAAAGGATCAACTTACCACAAGTTCCAATGAAAAGTGTACCAAGTGTGAGAAGAGAATACCCAGGATATAATAGTATCACAAAGACAACCAAGGAATATGGTGGAGCTCGGCTTGGGATTCCTAACAACACCAAATACAAGTCCTATTTGCTGCTTGTGATGATATGAAAACACTTAGGGAAACACACACGTGGAGAATAATGTGGCAAGCAACTATATGGATGGAATTGTTGCTATGCACTCGAAAGACACTAGCTATTGCTCTTATAAACAGGCACAAGATTGCTCAAAGAACTAGTGCAAACAGTATGTAAAACAGCTCCAAAACCGTAGTAGCTATCACCAATTTTCAGGCCTCTTTTTCTCTTTTATTTTTCTGTTTTTCACTTTGAATTTTTCACTCTTTTGGGCCAATAATTTTGATACTTTTCACGGGTACTGTAGCTACAGAAAATTTTTGCAGAAGACAGCACTGTGAAATAATGAACCGAGCAGCCTGTGAGCAACAAATTAAGCTATTCTTATGTGGGTATGCTCGTATTTTTATATGTAGATAGGCCTTGTCTATGTCTCTCAAAGATCGGACTTGAAAACCTAGAGAAAGTGGAAAAGAAAAATAAAACCGAAAACTAACTATACTACAAGAATTGCCCACGGCAGGATTTTTGTACCACGGCAGAGAAAAGTGCAGTTCTTGTACCGCGGCAGCGCGCTGTGACTCGATTAGTAAGGAAAACGTGGTCACGGTGAAGGATTTTGGGGCGTGGTGGATAGGTGGGCGTGGAGAGTACGGCAGCGGCGGCAGGAAAACTTGCGAATCCGTGCCGCGGTAGGAGGGGGACTGCGGGTGGTGGTGGGATTGCGCGCGGTAAGCAATTTTGGTTACCGAGGGGCGGTTTGGTAAGGATGATGCGGAGCGATTCCGACTGCGGGTAGGAGCGGGCGCGACAGCGTTTTTGGCAATTTCTGTGACACGGCAGGAATCGGATCCAACTCGAAACCAACAAGGAAACTACCACTCGGATTGGAATTTTGAGAGGATTTCGGTGGACACCAAAGGCAAAACTCGAAGAACACAAGAACCCTAAACCTAGACCGAAATAAAACAAGACACAAAAGGGAGAAAAAGTAACACGAAAATCAAACACAAGACATCAACTAGACACTTGACAATGGTGATCTAAGGCTATGGCAATGACTAGACCTAAAATTTTTGTGTGGCTTTTTCTGTATAGGAAATAAAAACAACTAGACTATGGATAAATTGGCTCACCGAGGCAACCTGGAAATCTGATACCATATGATATGGGGTGGCCCGATCTTCTCGATGAACTCTC